>JAHLJS010000008.1:49763100-50363100 GCA_038502445.1 Eremochloa ophiuroides
ATCAGTTATACACCGTCCCAATTCCACCACATAGCATATAGCAAGTAGTAAGTAGTGGAAGAGTAACAGTAAAATAAGCAGCAGCTAACCTAGCAGCGGACAGCAGGGTAAAGTCTTATCAAGGCAGGGAATTCAAATATACTACCATGCAACCAATCCATACATAATCATAAAGCAATAGCAACAATGTCATTTGCAATGCGTAATAGGATCTAAGGATTTGGTGGGACGTGGCACCTTCGTAGTCGTCTCCTAGCTCTTGAAAGTACTCGTGGTCGTCTTCCTTAGTTAGATCCTCCTCCGGCTCTGAAATCGAACACGAAATAGTCGCGTCAGCGACTCCTATAGAGTATTTCAGAAAAATCCAATAAAATAAAGAGCCAAATGCACACAAACATAGTCTTAGATTGTAGATCTCATTTTTCTGAGAATTTTGATATATGGTGCGCAATTTTTGGACTTCGTATGAATAAGTTATGAATTTCCGAAGATTATCCTATTTTCTGAAAATGGGAAAACTGGTCGGTTAATCAGGGGCAGCTCGGGATTGGTCCACGTGGCGTGCGGGTCCAGTAGTGCGGCAAGTGGCGCCTCAACAGAACACAGACCCGAAGGTCGCCCACCAGGTGTTCGATGCTGGTTCCCAGAGAGTTGCCGGAGTTGGCGTAGCTCGGCGTGGCTTGGCGGTGGTTGGGGGTAGCTCGGCTGTGGTTGGGGGTAGCTCGGCGGAGCTCGGCGGTGGTCGGGGGTAGCTCGGCGGAGCTCGGCGTATCTCGGTTTAGCTCGGCGGGGCTCGGGCGAATCGGAGATTCGGGGCGCCGAGGGTGCCGTTCTCCCGAGGAGGTTCGGGCGAATCGGACATTTGGTGTGCCTGAGGGTGCCGTTCTCCCGAGGTCTCCGCGGAGGCTCGGGCGAATCGGAAATGTGGGCGCCGAAGGGGCTGCTCTCCCGAGCTCTCCCGGTGAGGCTCGGGCGAATCGGAAATTTGGGCGCCCGAGGGTGCCGCTCTCCCGAGCTCTCCTGGGGAGGCTCGGGCGAATCGGAGATTTGGTGCGCCGAGGGTGCTGCTCTCCCGAGCTCTCCTGGGGAGGCTCGGGCGAATCGGAGATTTGGTGCGCCGAGGGTGCTGCTCTCCCGAGCTCTCCTGGGGAGGCTCGGGCGAATCGGAGATTTGGTGCTAGCAAGATTCCAGGGCGTCTGTTCAAGGTGGCGGTGTCTCTCCGGTGCGGCGGACGATGACAGGGCGGCGATGGCCATATTTCGGCAAGACAGGGCTCGGCTTTCCCCAATTGGCGTGCTCAGGCAGTCGTCCGACCAGATGGTGGCGGGTTAGAGTCGTGGTATGGCCTCCTTCTCTCCCTCGGCATACGGCGGTTCTCCGATGAGGTGGAGGCGCACGTAGCCAAGGCGACAGTCGTGATTCGGGGCTCGGCTATCTTGCGGCGGTGCCGAGGCAGACTTGGCGAACCTCGGCGGCCTTTCTCCGCAGCGCGAGGCGACCGGGGGTACTCGGAACGGATTTAGGCGAGGCGGAACGTGTCGGCGGCGATGTCGTCGCGACTGTGAGGTTCCGGCGGGGCTAAGGAGGTCTTCTAGGGGATGTATACGCGTCCAGGGTCTATGGCGATGGTATACCAACTACCAATTTTGGCTACCGAGCTTTCCAAGGTGCTCGGTTGTGGCGGCGGCGTGTCGCCGACGATGGCAGAAAGCGGCATCGCGGCTACGACCAAGTATTGGTTCAATCGAATGCGGTCTTGTCAAATTGGTGAGGCCAGAGAGGCATACAACACTCTGGTGGCGAACTTTAGCCATGGCATGACCTTCTTTTGGCGACGGCTCGCGGCGGCGCTCCGGTAAGGTCGCGGCGCACGCGGCCAAGGCGATTCAGGCTTCCTCTAGCGCTTAGATCCGCGTAGCTAGCTCAAGGGGTCGTGGCGGTGCTCCACGACGCTCTAACCTATACGGGTGCTAGTCGGATTGCTCGGAATGGGTGATTCGGCGTCGGAACGCGTCGGTGGTGAGCGCGCTCCGCCGAGAACGCGTCGTGCTGCGTTCTCGGTCTAGCAAGCTTGTAGTCCGGGGGTTTCGGCCGGTCGAATGAGTGCATGGTGCAGGTGATCTTCCTGAGCCGGTAAAGGCTCGTGCCTGCGCGTCCCGAGGGTGGAACGCCATGGCAAAAGCAGGGCAAGGTTCGGACATGGCGTGCGGTGGCTCACTGTGGTGTCGGTGAAGCTAGGATGGCGGTGCAGTGGCGAGTCGGAGCCGTGCAGAGCGATCGCAGTGCCGTGCCGCTCCTCGTCCGCAGCTCGGGCTTCTCCTCCGTGTCCGGCTCCGGCGTGCTCCGCGGCGGCGGCGCTCCGGCAGCTTCTCCTCCTCTGCTCCGCCCTTCTCCTACGCTCTCTCTCTCGGTTTGGTGCGGTGTGCCGGTCTGTGCTGCGGTGGCGGCGAGGGGAAATGAGGGTAGGGCTTCGGGGTGCTCCAATTTATAGGCGAGCTTGGCAGGTTCCCATGGCGGACGGCCGCGATTGATCTCGGTAGATCAGAGGGCTTCGGCCGCTCGACGCTAGGGCTTCAGGGTGCACGCGGGCTCGCTTGGCGGCCAAGAAAGGAGGGGACAGGAGGGGGACAGCGGGGTCAGGGCTCTGCCATGCTGTCGGCTGTGGGACCGGGGTCACGCCATTCGCGTGACACCCCCCGGCAGGCGCGTCGCCTTCGTGAGGAAGAAGAACAGTGGGGGGGCGAGAGCGGCTGACAGCGGGGTCGGGTTGGCAGCGAGCGCGAGCGTGTGTGTGCCGGTCGCGCGCGCGCTGCCGAGCCGCAACGTGGGCCGCGCGCGGTGAGGTGAGGAGAGGAAGGTCGGGCTGGCTTGGGCTGGCTTAGCGACCCGGCTGGCCGAATGGCTGGCCTAACTCTCTTTTTCCTTTTCTATTTTCATTTTAGTGTATATATACATATATTGCCCATTTTAAATATTGAGTAAATTCAAACATAAATTGCAATAAATCCCAAATGTGATGCATAGGCTATTATTCTATGTGAATGGAAATAAAAATGCAAACTACACTCCTTTATTTACCAAATTCATAATAAAACCTATATGCTTGCACAAGAAGAATGGGTTTTCACAATAAATAAATGAAAAATTTTAATTGGTTGGGATTTTTAGATTGTGTGGATTTTTAGGGTTGTTACAGTCCTCCCCCCTCATTAGGATCTCGACCTCGAGATTCAGGGATAACGTACCCATCGAAGAGGTAAGGAAACATAATCCGCAAGTCCGATTCTTTCTCCCACGTAGCTTCCCTTTCAGTGTGATTGCTCCACTGTACCTTGCACATCGGAATGATTTTGTTTCGCGTCTCTTTGGTATCCCGTGCCAAGATCTTGATCGGATGTTCCTTGTATTCAAGTGTGTCTTGCAGGTCTAATGCATCCGTAGGAACTTGCTCCTCGGGAAGCTTCAAACACTTCCTTAATTGCGAGACATGGAACACGGGGTGTACTCCAGATAATTCCTCCGGTAGTTCCAGCTTGTAAGCAAGCTTTCCAACCCTTTTACAGATCTTGTATGGCCCAACATATCTTGGTGCCAATTTCCCCTTCACGTGGAATCTGACGGTGCCACGAAGTGGAGATACCTTGAGGTAGACATAATCCCCAACCTTGAACTCAAGCTCTCTACGTCTCCTATCTGCATAGCTCTTTTGCCTACTCTGTGCAATTCTCAAATTTTCTCTGACCTGGGCTACGCCTTCCTCTGCTTCTACAATCTTAGCAGGGCCAAAGAAGGCTCTCTCTCCGGGTTCTGACCACATTAGCGGGGTCCTGCAGGGTCTCCCATACAATGCCTCAAACGGTGACATCTTGAGGCTTGTTTGATAGCTGTTGTTGTACGAGAATTCAGCGTGGGGTAAGCAGCTTTCCCAACTGGTCTTGTATTTTATCACACAAGCTCGGAGCATATCTTCGAGAATTTGGTTCACTCTTTCTGTTTGACCGTCAGTTTGTGGGTGATAAGCCGTGCTATAGTCCAGCTTGGTTCCGATGGATTTGTGCAAGGCTTGCCAGAATCGAGACGTGAATTGTGAGCCTCGATCAGATATTATGCTTGTGGGTGCCCCGTGTAGTCTCAGAATGTGGGTTATGTATAAATCCGCCAGCCGTTCGGCATCGTAGCCAATGCTGATGGGAATGAAGTGAGCGACTTTGGTCAAACGGTCGACTATCACCCAAATCGAATCGTGTTTCTTCTCGGTGCGAGGTAACCCAACGATAAAATCCATCGAAATGCATTCCCATTTCCATTCTGGAATTGCGAGGGGTTGTAGTAGGCCGGCTGGTCGTTGATGTTTGGCCTTGATTCTGCTGCAAGTGTCATATCGGGCTACATGCCCTGCAATGTCTGCCTTCATATTCTCCCACCAGAAATGTTTCCTTAGATCATGGTACATCTTGGCTGACCCTGGGTGAATGCAATATTTGGAGTCATGCCCTTCTGACAGAATCTCTTCTCGTATCGCTGAATCCGTCGGCACGCAGATTCTATCTTTGTACCATACAGTTCCCTGCTCATCTTCTCGGTATTCGGGGCCTCTTCCCAGCTTCATCAAACCACGGATATAGTCTATCTCAGGACAATTCTTTTGCGCTTCACGGATTCGTGAGGTGAGATTGTACTCGACGCGAAGCTCATTTAGCGTGCCATAGGAGATTACCTCGAGCTGGAACGCGTCAAACTCTCTCCTGAGCTCAGACGGCATAGACTTGGTGATGAGGGTATGGCAGTAGCTTTTGCGGCTAAGTGCATCAGCGACTACGTTAGCCTTCCCTGAGTGGTAATGGATCTCAAGATCATAGTCCTTGATGAGTTCTAGCCATCTGCGCTGCCTCATATTCAGATCTTCCTGTGTGAAGAAGTACTTCAGGCTCTTGTGGTCGGTGTATATGTCACACTTGTTGCTCATCAGATAGTGTCTCCAAATCTTGAGTGCGTGTACCACGGCTGCAAGTTCTAGGTCATGAGTCGGGTATCGCTGCTCATGTTCCTTCAACTGTCTTGAGGCATAAGCTATCACTCTTCCTTCTTGCATTAGTACACAGCCCAAACCTTGCCGAGAGGCATCACAATATACAACAAAATCCTTGTGAATATCGGGCAGGGCTAGTACAGGTGTAGTAGTGAGCTTCTCCTTCAAGGTCTGAAAACTCTTCTCGCATTCAGGAGTCCATATAAACTTGTTCTCTTTCTTCAGCAAGTTGGTCATGGGTCTTGCAATTTTGGAGAAATTTTCAATAAATCTGCGATAGTATCCTGCAAGTCCCAAAAAGCTTCTGATTTCTGACACATTACAGGGTTGTTCCCACTCTTGCACAGCTTCAATCTTGGTTGGGTCTACCGCGACTCCTTCTCCTGACAGTACGTGTCCAAGGAAAGCAACTTCCTCAAGCCAGAATTCGCACTTGGAGAATTTGGCGTATAGCTAGTTGTGAGACAACCTCTCCAATACGGTCCTCAGATGATGTTCATGTTCCTCTTTTGTGGCTGAATAAACCAATATATCATCAATGAATACCACCACAAACTTGTCTAGCTCATTCATGAAGATCTTGTTCATCATGTTCATGAAGTATGCTGGAGCATTAGTGAGTCCAAATGAGACTACTGTGCACTCATACTGTCCATATCTAGTGACAAATGCAGTCTTCGGGATATCTTCTTCCCTGATCCTCATCTGATGATACCCTGATCGGAGGTCGATCTTCGAGAAGTACTTGGCCTTGCTCAGTTGATCTAACAGATCATCGATGCGGGGCAATGGGTACTTATTCTTGACTGTAACCGCATTCAGATTCCGGTAGTCAATGCACATCCTCATCGTGCCATCCTTCTTCTTGACAAACAAAACGGGAGATCCCCAGGGCGAAGCACTAGGCCTAATGAAGCCCTTCTCCAGTAATTCTCCCAGCTGCTTCTTGAGTTCCTTCAACTCATCAGCCGACATTTTGTAGGGTCTTTTGGCAATCGGTGCAGTCCCTGGCATCAGCTCTATAACAAACTCCACATCTCTATCTGGTGGCATTCCTGGCAACTCCTCTGGAAATACGTCATTGAACTCACAGACTACTGGCACATCTCTGAATGTCAGCTCTGTCTTATTTGCTTTAGTCTCCAGGGCACATAGGAGGGTTTGGACTCTCTCGGTTTGGGGTATACATCGGACGGCTGTTCCCCAAGGGTGGGTTACCTGAACATATCTAGGTGAACAAGATATCACTCCCCGGTGTTTGGTTAGCCAGTCCATGCCTAAGATGACATCTAAGCTATTGGAGGGTAGTAGGGTTAGGTCAGCTCGAAAGTCAAGTCCCTCGATAGTGATTATCACTCCTCTACATATGTGAACGCTTCTGAAGGTTCCTAAGGGCGAGCTAGTTAGGATGGGGTTTGCTCTCGGGGTTACAGGTATGTTATGCTTTCGTGCATATGCAGATGAAATGTATGAACATGTAGCTCCCGAATCGAACAGAACTGTAGCCATGTTACCCTGAACTAGGAACGTACCGTACACAGCATCAGGTGCAGCTTCAGCTTCCTCAGCGGTCATGTGGTTCAGTCTTCCTCGGGTAGCAGATCCCCGGTTCGGTGTGCCCTGTGCAGCTGCTGGTGCGCGGTTGAGGTCGGGGCACACAGCCACACGGTGTCCAGGCTTTCCGCATCCGAAGCAAGTGAAGGGCGCACTGCCTGCTGTAGCTGTCGCAGGAGCCTTCCAATTGCTTGTCCTTGGCGTGTTGGTAGCGGGGGCGGGTGTGTTCTGCACAGCTCGAGTCGGCGCAGGGTAGGTCTGAGCGGGGCGGTGATAGTTGCTGCTGTTGGTACCACCACGGCTCGTTCCCGAAGAAGGTCCCTGGCGGGTTCGGAAAGGCGGAGGTGCACCCGTTCGCTGTCTCTGGGGTGGAGCAGCGCGAGCGGGTCCCTCAGAGCGGCGCTTCTTTCCCTTGTTCTGGGCCTCGAATTCCAGTCGTGCTTCCATGCTATCCTTCTCGATCTCAATACAGTGGTCAATCAGCTCACGCAGAGTGTAGCTCTTGTTCCCTGACAGAGCCAACCTGATCTTGGTCTGAAGTCCCTTCCTGTAGTAGTACATCTTTTCCTTCTCGGAACTCACGCAAGACGCAGGTGCGTAGCGGAGCAAGCAGTTGAAGCGGGTGGTGTACTCGTGGATCCGATCAGCTCCCTGGGAGATGTTACTAAACTCGTTCTCCTTGGCCTCCATGACTCCCTCAGGAATGTGGTGGTCACGGAAAGCCTCGGTGAACTCATCCCAGTCAATGCGGGCTGGATCCTCGTGAGCGCTGGTGTAGTTGTCCCACCATGCCCGTGCAGCACCGATCAGCTGGTGGCTAGCAATCCCAACACACTCCTCGTCGGAGCAAGTGGTCAGGTCCAGCTTCTTCTCCATCTCTTTAAGCCAATCGTCGGCAGCGAGGGGATCGCTGTCGGTCCCGTCGAAGGTAGGTGGCCTCAGCTTCAGGAAACCCTCTAGTTTCCTTTGGAAGTCATTCTGGGGTGGCCTGTGGTGCCTGTTCATCCCAGTAGCTATGGCATTCAGCAGCTGGGTCTGCTGTGCCATTACTTCCGCCAACGTTGGTGGCGGCGGCGGCGGCGGTGGCGGAGGCACATTCTCGCCCTGTGGTGGCGGATCGTTCACCGGCGGTGCATCCTCTGCCCGGCGCAGCTCTTCTTCCAGGTTAACTCCAGCTCGTCTGCCAGCTGGGCGTCCACGGTTGCGACCACGCCCGTATCCTGGCGCAGGTGCGGGGGAGGGCTGGCGGTTCTCCAGGCGCGCGGAACGTCTCATTGACATCTGAAGTTATTAGGTACGTGCTCAGCGCAGTAATATTCTTGTAGTGGTTTAAGTAGGAGTTAGATGTTTTCAACGATTTAAATGAATTAAAACATTTTTCACGCTATCCTACACTCAACCAAAGAAGCATAGAGATCCATAAGAAGCATAAGATCCAAATGTCACTCATCACATGGTTATTATTATATAAAGGATGTTCCTAGCTGCTAAGAAGATCGTGCTATGCGCAGATAGCCAATGACAGGACAACTCATGGTATCACTAGTCTAAAGGCTACGCAGGGTCCCATAAGCTACTGGTGCATAAGGTCAATAGCCATTTGATCGGGATCTCAATAGTGCCGTCGTGCAGTGGACGAAGTGGTGGTCCAAGGCTGGTCATCTGCAAATTTTTCAAGAAACGGATTAGCAGGTCCTTGTATTAGATAAGCCATTGCATAAAAAGTGAATGCAAGGTCGGTAATATAACCGAAAGAGAGTCTGGCTTCCTATTCTAACGTCCATTCTCTATGGGTCTCGTCCTACAGTCAAGTATGGCTCTGATACCAACTGAAACGACCTCGATTTCCACGAAGGGAAATCCACAGGCTCGAATTGTAATTCAACAGATTGCTTGGGACAATCCATGAAATTACCCATATCTCAGTTGACACCAGGATCCATACAACGATAATTAAGTCTTACATAAACATTTATTACATCGCCACACTGGCGGAATCAACATTCAGAGAAGCTTTAGAAGATGCGGAAGCGATTCATCCTTCACGGCCAACTTGAGTGTAGCACGTGACCCTATTCCTCGTCATCATCTCCCTCGAAGTCGTACTCATTCTCGTCACCTGACAGCAAATTTATCAGTACGATTTGTACTGGCCACGGAGCCCACCTATGCAGCATTTGCTTTGTGGAAAGTGGATGCAAGGCTATACAAGCAGACCTATAGGCTGAGGTTTTCCTATGCAGCTGTAATCAATGTTTAATTAGTCAAGTTTTATCACCAGTTAACACCATTATCCCTTTTCCCATCACCACACCTCACATACCCACACCTCACTCTCATTCGACAGGCCCAACTCCCTCTCGGGCCTATCTCAGCGGCACACTACCACAACGGGTACACTGCTGGAAAAATGTTATCCAGGGGGAGAAGAGAACACTCACTACACTAGTAGAAGCTTCACAGGAAAGGTCCATAGCCAACAGGTTGGCATATGTATCGATCGATCAACCATACACTCTGCAGAGGTTTCACTACCCACAAGATTAGCCATCATAGGTGTTGCGCAAACACCTAGGCAGAATTCCGGGTGCTTGCTTGCCTAGGTCGATGCCACCCTACCACTCAGCCCTGGGATATTCCGGATCCTACACCGTTATGCTGAGACTGGGAGACACAGTACCGGGCCCATCCAGTGGTACTGTGCATCTAGAACGGAACGGGAACCCATCGACCGTCTCCGCCCACCCTTATCACCTTTCAACCTAGCAGTAGTGGCACCGTCCTACCAAGTAGTCCAGCCGTCTCCCGCCCATCAGAAGCGAGTGAGTAGAAAAGGATTCCCATGAACCTGAAACTAGTCCATCCTAGGTTTGACCAAGCAGGCATCTCCACTTAGGGGATACTCTCCCCGTGCTATCACAGCACCTCCGTCCACGGGCTTCAAACCACCAAGGCTATCCCACCCGGAACCTCCTCAACAACTTTACCCGCCACAGGTATCTCGCTTGGGGATGCCCAGGTTGCACCCCCGGCACGACTTGCCCCATGGGCTTGTCTCACATCCCACTTGGTCGACATCAACCCTTACCACGCACCCAAGACGCACGCAGCACTCTCTCCCAGTAGTTATAATCAGTTATACACCGTCCCAATTCCACCAGATAGCATATAGCAAGTAGTAAGTAGTGGAAGAGTAACAGTAAAATAAGCAGCAGCTAACCTAGCAGCGGACAGCAGGGTAAAGTCTTATCAAGGCAGGGAATTCAAATATACTACCATGCAACCAATCCATACATAATCATAAAGCAATAGCAACAATGTCATTTGCAATGCGTAATAGGATCTAAGGATTTGGTGGGACGTGGCACCTTCGTAGTCGTCTCCTAGCTCTTGAAAGTACTCGTGGTCGTCTTCCTTAGTTAGATCCTCCTCCGGCTCTGAAATCGAACACGAAATAGTCGCGTCAGCGACTCCTATAGAGTATTTCAGAAAAATCCAATAAAATAAAGAGCCAAATGCACACAAACATAGTCTTAGATTGTAGATCTCATTTTTCTGAGAATTTTGATATATGGTGCGCAATTTTTGGACTTCGTATGAATAAGTTATGAATTTCCGAAGATTATCCTATTTTCTGAAAATGGGAAAACTGGTCGGTTAATCAGGGGCAGCTCGGGATTGGTCCACGTGGCGTGCGGGTCCAGTAGTGCGGCAAGTGGCGCCTCAACAGAACACAGACCCGAAGGTCGCCCACCAGGTGTTCGATGCTGGTTCCCAGAGAGTTGCCGGAGTTGGCGTAGCTCGGCGTGGCTCGGCGGTGGTTGGGGGTAGCTCGGCTGTGGTTGGGGGTAGCTCGGCGGAGCTCGGCGGTGGTCGGGGGTAGCTCGGCGGAGCTCGGCGTATCTCGGTTTAGCTCGGCGGGGCTCGGGCGAATCGGAGATTCGGGGCGCCGAGGGTGCCGTTCTCCCGAGGAGGTTCGGGCGAATCGGACATTTGGTGTGCCCGAGGGTGCCGTTCTCCCGAGGTCTCCGCGGAGGCTCGGGCGAATCGGAAATGTGGGCGCCGAAGGGGCTGCTCTCCCGAGCTCTCCCGGTGAGGCTCGGGCGAATCGGAAATTTGGGCGCCCGAGGGTGCCGCTCTCCCGAGCTCTCCTGGGGAGGCTCGGGCGAATCGGAGATTTGGTGCGCCGAGGGTGCTGCTCTCCCGAGCTCTCCTGGGGAGGCTCGGGCGAATCGGAGATTTGGTGCGCCGAGGGTGCTGCTCTCCCGAGCTCTCCTGGGGAGGCTCGGGCGAATCGGAGATTTGGTGCTAGCAGGATTCCAGGGCGTCTGTTCAAGGCGGCGGTGTCTCTCCGGTGCGGCGGACGATGACAGGGCGGCGATGGCCATATTTCGGCAAGACAGGGCTCGGCTTTCCCCAATTGGCGTGCTCAGGCAGTCGTCCGACCAGATGGTGGCGGGTTAGAGTCGTGGTATGGCCTCCTTCTCTCCCTCGGCATACGGCGGTTCTCCGATGAGGTGGAGGCGCACGTAGCCAAGGCGACAGTCGTGATTCGGGGCTCGGCTATCTTGCGGCGGTGCCGAGGCAGACTTGGCGAACCTCGGCGGCCTTTCTCCGCAGCGCGAGGCGACCGGGGGTACTCGGAACGGATTTAGGCGAGGCGGAACGTGTCGGCGGCGATGTCGTCGCGACTGTGAGGTTCCGGCGGGGCTAAGGAGGTCTTCTAGGGGATGTATACGCGTCCAGGGTCTATGGCGATGGTATACCAACTACCAATTTTGGCTACCGAGCTTTCCAAGGTGCTCGGTTGTGGCGGTGGCGTGTCGCCGACGATGGCGGAAAGCGGCATCGCGGCTACGACCAAGTATTGGTTCAGTCGAATGCGGTCTTGTCAAATTGGTGAGGCCAGAGAGGCATACAACACTCTGGTGGCGAACTTTAGCCATGGCATGACCTTCTTTTGGTGACGGCTCGCGGCGGCGCTCCGGTAAGGTCGCGGCGCACGCGGCCAAGGCGATTCAGGCTTCCTCTAGCGCTTAGATCCGCGTAGCTAGCTCAAGGGGTCGTGGCGGTGCTCCACGACGCTCTAACCTATACGGGTGCTAGTCGGATTGCTCGAAACGGGTGATTCGGCGTCGGAACGCGTCGGTGGTGAGCGCGCTCCGCCGAGAACGCGTCGTGCTGCGTTCTCGGTCTAGCAAGCTTGTAGTCCGGGGGTTTCGGCCGGTCGAATGAGTGCATGGTGCAGGTGATCTTCCCGAGCCGGTAAAGGCTCGTGCCTGCGCGTCCCGAGGGCGGAACGCCATGGCAAAAGCAGGGCAAGGTTCGGACATGGCGTGCGGTGGCTCACCGTGGTGTCGGTGAAGCTAGGATGGCGGTGCAGTGGTGAGTCGGAGCCGTGCAGAGCGATCGCAGTGCCGTGCCGCTCCTCGTCCGCAGCTCGGGCTTCTCCTCCGTGTCCGGCTCCGGCGTGCTCCGCGGCGGCGGCGCTCCGGCAGCTTCTCCTCCTCTGCTCCGCCCTTCTCCTACGCTCTCTCTCTCGGTTTGGTGCGGTGTGCCGGTCTGTGCTGCGGTGGCGGCGAGGGGAAATGAGGGTAGGGCTTCGGGGTGCTCCAATTTATAGGCGAGCTTGGCAGGTTCCCATGGCGGACGGCCGCGATTGATCTCGGTAGATCAGAGGGCTTCGGCCGCTCGACGCTAGGGCTTCAGGGTGCACGCGGGCTCGCTTGGCGGCCAAGAAAGGAGGGGACAGGAGGGGGACAGCGGGGTCAGGGCTCTGCCATGCTGTCGGCTGTGGGACTGGGGTCACGCCATTCGCGTGACACCCCCCGGCAGGCGCGTCGCCTTCGTGAGGAAGAAGAACAGTGGGGGGGCGAGAGCGGCTGACAGGCGGGGTCGGGTTGGCAGCGAGCGCGAGCGTGTGTGTGCCGGTCGCGCGCGCGCTGCCGAGCCGCAACGTGGGCCGCGCGCGGTGAGGTGAGGAGAGGAAGGTCGGGCTGGCTTGGGCTGGCTTAGCGACCCGGCTGGCCGAATGGCTGGCCTAACTCTCTTTTTCCTTTTCTATTTTCATTTTAGTGTATATATACATATATTGCCCATTTTAAATATTGAGTAAATTCAAACATAAATTGCAATAAATCCCAAATGTGATGCATAGGCTATTATTCTATGTGAATGGAAATAAAAATGCAAACTACACTCCTTTATTTACCAAATTCATAATAAAACCTATATGCTTGCACAAGAAGAATGGGTTTTCACAATAAATAAATGAAAAATTTTAATTGGTTGGGATTTTTAGATTGTGTGGATTTTTAGGGTTGTTACACAGAGTTCAGGGTGAAGCTGAGTTGTTTCTTAGGTCGCCTAACATGGTAATCAAACAATAAATTTGACTTCGCAATTGCGTTCATCTCGTCGAGATGATGGAAATGCACATAAAGATAATTCAATTAGAGTCTAGATGACACAAAATTACGGCATCGAAAAGATCGACATCCGTGGGAGCCATCCAAACCGGTTTTCAAAACCAGCAAGGTCGATCTTGACAGCCCAAATCTGAGTTTGAGTTGTATTTTTCACGATCCTAGGCCAACTATAGGTACGCCTCCCTGATGGGCTCCTTCCTGGAACATGTTCTAGGTTTTGCGGTGAATTTGCTTACACCGAGAACATGTCCTGGGAAGGATTCACTAATTAAGTATAAGTTTTATCAATTTTCTA
Source organism: Eremochloa ophiuroides (assembly GCA_038502445.1). NCBI lineage: Eukaryota > Viridiplantae > Streptophyta > Magnoliopsida > Poales > Poaceae > Eremochloa > Eremochloa ophiuroides. Next base: position 49,776,408 of record JAHLJS010000008.1, read on the forward strand.
GTTGGAGTAAGTGTCCTTTGAGAAGAAGTATGCATGACCAAAATCTAAGGAAATGTGTGCCACTACTTTAATTTTGCTTCAGTTTTGTCAAGCTTAATGTGTTTGCTTGCGTTTGTTCCTTTGGGGTTAAGGTACGAGTAGTATAATTGGATGCAACTCAAGATGGGATATGTTGAGATAAAAAAGGAATGCCAGTGTCAAAATTTGGAAAAAGTTGCACAAGGGGAAGAGTTAGTTAGAAAATGGTTCACGGCTTTAATTTCCCTTTGGCTTTGTCTTATTACTCTTTAGATATTATGTATGTTATGGACACTTTAATTGGTTCCAACATGACCTAGTAAGTGTTCAGGTCAAAGTAGACACACCAAGCATTAAAATAAGGAACACACATGGAAAGGAGTAAGTAGTAATCCGAGAATTATATGAAGAAAATATCTTTAAAATAAAATAAAGTATGTACATTGCCATTGCAAAATTGAGCCTGAACAAGGTGCTACACAACATTAATCAGTCAAACCATAAATGTGGGACCCCATGACATTAGCATTTATATAATTTACCCTTTTTTATTTGTTTTTGTGTTCTCAACAAAAAAAAGTAGAAATACTACCAAAGAAATAAGACTTGCAATTGTTTCATTATGAGCATCCATCTTTAACGTTAGATAGTTGAATGCACATGTAGAAATAAAGTGTGAATGACTTGTAAGAAAGAACTTTTATAAGTATAGTAAAAGTACTAGTTAGTAAGTTCTGCAAGATCAAAGTGTAGGCCATCCATAAATATGCATTCTTCAACACTAAATATGTGATTCTCTTCTCATTCAAACATTGCACAACTTATCCCTATCGGTGGACATGTGTAAGTCTCTTGATGCTAAACATAAAAATACTACCAAAGGTAACAACGATACTTGTGAAGTGTCCACCTTTAGCGTCAAATAGAGGAACACACTTGCATACAGAAAAGTGTGGGCGAGAGTGAGAAGGAGAGGGAAGGGCATTATAATATGATACTGTGAAGAGTGATTCAAAAGACACTTCTTACAAATTCTCTAGTTGGACTGAGTGTCCATTGACAAGAATTATGAGTAGCCAAAATTGAAATATGTCCCACTACTTTAATGTCTGTCAACCATTTTCCCATGATTGATGTTTTTTCTTGTGTTTATTCCTTTAGGATTAAGCTACAAGTAGTATAATTTAGTCATGTGCCACTATTTTGATTTAGATGTGTGTTCGTATTAAAAAATAACTTGTTATAAAAAATTGAGTTAATTGAGCGCCATTACTTACTATAGTAAAAGTATTAGTTAGTAAGTTCTACAAGATCAAATTGTATGGTGTCCACTGAAATGCATTCTTCAACACCAAATATGTGGTTCACTTCTCATTCAAATACCGCACACCTTGTCCCTATCGGTGTGCAAGTGTGTTCATTTCTTCACACTAAAGGTAAGAATGCTACCAAAGATAACAATGACACTTGTGAAGTGTTTGTTGGCGTTTCTTAGCATCACTACTAAAGATAGACTATAAGTCCGTCCTTAATAATAATACTAGAAACGTAAGTTGACATTCCCAACCACCATTACTTCAGAAAGGTAACCCTTGGCCCTTAATGGCGCCGGCCTAGATAATGCAGTCTGGTAATAGCAGTTAGAAGTGCCGGATTGGCCTTCCTAACCGTCATTACTTACGATATGCAAAACTATGACACGGCGCTGTGGGGTGCACAAGAACTACAATCCTTAAGTAATGGTACTTAGGTATGCCAATCATGATAGCTCAGTTTATATAAATCCGTAAGCGCACGGAACTATCATTGTAGCATTTCAACCCATGAGTATTCAGGGGTGTCGTATTTATAATTTCCCGTAGGAGGGCAGGACGAATGCATCTAGCTTTGGCATAAACATGATCACTTATTGAATGCATAGGTAGACATAGCATAGGCAGGGATAAATCATAGTTCAAAGATAGTGGACACACATCTGAGCCGACCTCAAGGATAAAAGAGAAATAAAGAATAAACAAATATATCTAATTGAGCAGGCATTGGTCATATATAACTATGCAAAGAACTGTTAGTAAACATCTAACTAGTATGTCTAGTATCAGTGACTAGGTCTGAGATGACAGGGAGGTCCCCGTAGCTGGTCTGCCAGCCGATAGAGACTTTACGAACTCCTACCTAATATCCGAACGTGGGGGAGTGCTAGGGATGGACAGGGCTGTCACCACCTGCCCACCTACCCCTTTGCCCGTGGGATACCGGCATATTCGCCGATCTCCGCATACCCGAGCACCATGCTCGCGTACTTGGAAACAACTCCTAGGCCCCTAGGACCCCACCCCTTTGGAGTGACAGGCTAGGCTAAGAGCAACCGAGAAGGCACGACGAACCGTCACCTCATCCCTAGTTCTTCCTCTATTCATACTAAGTCGATGAACGATGAAGAACAACGATGAACATATCGAGAACATAACACATAAACTATAGCTAGTTCATATATCATGATCATAACATGTCCAAGACTATACTCTAGTTCATATGCATTGCTATATAAATAAGATAAGAACTTGAACATGGAAGAGAACTGCATTGTATTCATACCGAGGTGTTCCTTCTTCTCCCAAGGATACAAACTCTTCTTTCTAGCTCTTGCCTTGCTCTAATACTAAAACTAATCTAAAGAATACAAGTGAGAGGTGAGGTAAATGGCTCCAAATGATGGTGTGTGTTGGAGGGGAGCTCTCCCTCTCTATTATAGTCCAACTAGGGCGGTTTGGGCATTCTAAGTATGGAAGGAGGTGAAACCGCCTTTGCCAAACCGTCATGAGCACCGCCTGAGGAGGATGGGCCCGGCAGGCCCCACCAGGGGGGCGGCCGCCCCCGGGGGCGGTCGGTCCCTGGGGAGCGCCATCTGGCCACCGCCTTTGGGTGGTCGGTTGCTCCCTGGGCCTGGGCCTCCCCCGCGGTTACGGATGGATCCAGTTTAGTGTTTGAGGTGGGCTTTCTTATTTTCTTGGATTGCGCCTTCTCTGAATACGTTTCCTGGATGTGCGCTTTCTTTATGGTTTTTGTGCATTTCCACATGTCACACCTGCAAGTCAAGTACACACCAAAATTTGTGAAAATGTTAGTTTAAAGCCCTACTTACTATTTATTTTAGTAACATATTGGCGGTAAGAAATAGGCTTTAAGGACCGCCAACAGTGTTTCAATTGGAGGATCCACCTTTAGCGTCAAATAGAGGAATACAACTGCACATGGAAAAGAGCAGGCGAGGGAGAGATGGAGAGGGGATTATAATATGATACTTTCAAAATACACTTCTTTCAAACTCTCTAGTCAGACTAAGTGTCCGTTGAGAAGAAGTATGAATGTCCAAACTTGAAACATGTCCACTACTTTAAGTTCCATCCTATTGCCATTTTTAATACCAAATATGTGGTTCTCTTCTCAATCAAGCACCGCACACCTTGTCCCTATCAGTGTGCAAGTGTGTTCGACTCTTGACGCTAAAGGTAAAAATACTATGAAAGGGAACAACGACACTTGTGAAGTGTTTTAGTTAGAGGATCCACTTTAGTGTCAAATAGAGGAACACACTTGCATACGGAAAAGAGCAGGCATGGGCGAGATGGAGAGGGGATTAGAATACGATACTTTGAAGAGTGATTCAAAATACACTTATTTAGAATTCTCAAGTTAGACTAAGTGTCCCTTGAGAAGAAGTATGAATGTCCAAACTTAAAACATGTCCACTACTTTAAGCTCCATGTGTTTTGCTTGTGTTTGTTCCTTTAGGATTAAGGTACAAGTAGTATAATTTAGTTGTTTCCCACTATATTTATTTATATGTGTGTTCGTATTCTCAAATAACTTGTAATAAACGATCAATTTAGTTTTCTGCCACTACCCTTTAACTATAGTAAAAGTATTAGTTAGTAAGTTCCACCAGAACAAAGTGTATGGTGTCCATCCTATTGCCGTGTTCAAAACCAAATATGTGGTTCTCTTCTCAATCAAACACCGCATGCTGTATCCCTATCGGTGTGCAAGTGTGTTCATCTCTTGACGCTAAAGGTAAGAATACTACCAAAGCTAACAACTACACTTGTGAAGTGTTTCAATAGGAAAATCGACCTTTAGCGTCAAATAGAGGAACACACTTGCATACGGAAAAGAGCAGGCAAGGGTAAGATGGAGAGGGGATTAGAATATGATACTTTGAAGAGTGATTCAAAATACACTTCTTTCAAACTCTCCAGTCAAACTAAGTGTCCCATGAGAAGAAGTATGAATGTCCAAACTTGAAACATGCCACTACTTTAAGTTCCATTCAACTTTTTTCCCTTGCTAGTTGTGTTTTGCTTGTGTTTGTTCCTTTAATATTATGGTACAAGTAGTATAATTTAGTTGCTGCCACTATATTTATTTATATGTGTCTTCGTATTCTCAAATAACTTGTAATAAACGATCAATTTTGTTGTCTGCCACTACCTTTTAACTATAGTAAAAGTGTTACTTAGTAAGTTCCACAAGATCAAATTGTATGGTGTCCATCATATTGCCGTGTTCAAAACCAAATATGTGGCTCTCTTCTTAACGAAACACCGCACACCTTGTCCCTATCGGTGTGCAAGTGTGTTCGTCTCTTGACGCTAAAGGTAAGAATACCACCAAAGTTAACAACGACACTTTTAATGTGTTTCAATGGGGGGATCCACCTTTAGCGTCAAATAGAGAAACACACTTGCATATGGAAAAGAGCAGACAAGGGTGTGATGGAGAGAGGATTAGAATATGATACTTTAAAGAGTGATTTAAAATACACTTCTTTCAAACTCTCTAGTCAGACTAAGTCTCCCTTGAGAAGTATGAATGTCCAAACTTGAAACATGTCCACTACTTTAAGTTTCATTCAACTTTTTCCCGTGCTAGTTGTGTTTTGCTTGTGTTTGTTCCTTTAGGATTACGGTACAAGTAGTATAATTTAGTTGTCTGCCTCTATATTTATTTATATGTGTCTTCGTATTCTCAAATAACTTGTAATAAACGATCAATTTAGTTGTCTGCCGATCAATTTAGTATTCTGCCACTACTTTTTAACTATAGTAAAAGTATTAGTTAGTAAGTTCTACAAGATCAAAGTGTATGGTGTCCATCCTATTGCCGTATTCAAAATCAGATATGTGGTTCTCTTCTCAATCAAACACCGCACACCTTGTCCCTATCGGTGTGCAAGAGTGTTCGTCTCTTGACGCTAAAGGTAAGAATACCACCAAAGCTAACAACGACACTTGTGAAGTGTTTCAATGGGAGGATCCACCTTTAGCGTCAAATAGAGGAACACACTTGCATAAGGAAAAGAGCAGACAAGGGTGTGATGGAGAGGGGATTAGAATATGATACTTTAAAGAGTGATTCAAAATACACTTCTTTCAAACTCTCTAGTTAGACTAAGTGTCCCTTGAGAAGAAGTATGAATGTCCAAACTTGAAACATGCCACTACTTTAAGTTTCATTCAACTTTTTCCCGTGCTAGTTGTGTTTTGCTTGTATTTGTTCCTTTAGGATTAAGGTACAAGTAGTATAATTTAGTTGTCTACCTCTATATTTATTTATATGTGTCTTCGTATTCTTAAATAACTTGTAATAAACGATCAATTTAGTTGTCTGCTGATCTATATAGTTATCTGCCACTACTTTTTAACTATAGTAAAAGTATTAGTTAGTAAGTTCTACAAGATCAAAGTGTATGGTGTCCATCCTGTTTCCATGTTCAAAACCAAATATGTGGTTCGCTTATCAATCAAACACTTCACACCTTGTCCCTATCGGTGTGCAAGTGTGTTCGTCTCTTGACGCTAAAGGTAAGAATACTACCAAAGCTAACAATGACACTTGTGAAGTGTTTCAATGGGAGGATCCACCTTTAGCCTCAAATAGAGGAACACACTTGCATACGGAAAAGAGTAGGCGAGGGTGAGATGGAGAAGGGATTACATTACGATACTCTGAAGAGTGATTCAAAATACACTTCTTTCAAAATCTCTAGTCAGACTAAGCGTCCCTTGAGAAGAAGTATGAATGTCCAAACTTGAAACATGTCCACTACTTTAAGTTCGATTCAACTTTTTTCCGTGCTAGTTATGTTTTGCTTGTGTTTGTTCCTTTAGGATTAAGGTACAAGTAGTATAATTTAGGTGTTCGGCACTATATTTATTTATATGTGTCTTCATATTCTCAAATAACTTGCAATAAATGATCAATTTAATTGTCTTCCACTACTTTTTAACTATAGTAAAAGTATTAGTTAGTAAGTTCTAAAAAATCAAAGTGTATGGTGTCCATCCTATTTCCGTGTTCAAAACCAAATATGTGGTTCTCTTCTCAATCAAACACTGCACACCTTGTCCCTATCGGTGTGCAAGTGTGTTCGTCTCTTGACGCTAAAGGTAAGAATACTACCAAAGCTAACAACGACACTTGTGAAGTGATTCATTGGGAGGATCCACCTTTAGCGTCAAATAGAGGAACACACTTGCATACGGAAAGGAGTAGGCGAGGGTGAGACGGAGAAGTGATTAGAATACAATGCTTTGAAGAGTGATTTAAAATACACTTCTTTCAAACTCTCTAGTCAGACTAAGTGTCCCTTGAAAAGAAGTATGAATGTCCAAACTTGAAACATGTCCACTACTTTAAGTTTCATTCAACTTTTTCCCGTGCTAGATGTGTTTTTCTTCTGTTTGTTCCTTTAGGATTAAGATACAAGTAGTATAATTGAGTTGTCTGCCTCTATATTTATTTATATGTGTCTTCGTATTATCAAATAACTTGTAATAAACGATCAATTTAGTTGTCTACCGATCAATTTAGTTGTCTGCCACTACTTTTTAACTATAGTAAAAGTATTAGTTAGTAAGTTGTACAAGATCAAAGTGTATGGTGTCCATCCTATTGCCGTGTTCAAAACCAAATATGTGGTTCTCTTCTCAATCAAACACCACATACTGTATCCCTATCGGTGTGCAAGTGTGTTCGTCTCTTGATGCTAAAGGTAAGAATACTATCAAAGCTAACAACTACACTTGCGAAGTGTTTCAATGGGAAGATCCACCTTTAGCGTCAAATAGAGGAACACACTTGCATACGGAAAAGAGCAGGAAAGGGTGAGATGGAGAGGGGATTAGAATATGATACTTTGAAGATTGATTCAAAATATACTTCTTTCAAACTCTCTAGTGAGACTAAGTGTCCCTTGAGAAGAAGTATGAATGTCCAAACTTGAAACATGTCTACTACTTTAAGTTCCATTCAACTTTTTTCCCGTTCTAGTTGTGTTTTGCTTGTGTTTGTTCCTTTAATATTATGGTACAAGTAGTATAATTTAGTTGCTGCCACTATATTCATTTATATGTATCTTCATATTCTCAAATAACTTGTAATAAACGATCAATTTAGTTGTGTGCCACTACTTTTTAACTATAGTAAAAGTAGTAGTTAGTAAGTTCTACAAGATCAAATTGTATGGTCTCCATCATATTGCCATGTTCAAAACCAAATATGTGGTTCTCTTCTCAATCAAACACTGCACACCTTGTCCCTATCAGTGTGCAAGTGTGTTCAGAGACGCTAAAGGTAAGAATATTACCAAAGCTAACAACGACACTTGTGAAGTGTTTCAATTGGAGGATCCACCTTTAGCGTCAAATAGAGGAACACACTTGCATATGGAAAAGAGCCAGGATGAGATGGAGAGGGGATTAGAATATGATACTTTAAAGAGTGATTCAAAATACACTTCTTTCAAACTCTCTAGTCAGACTAATTGTCCCTTGAGAAGAAGAATGAATGTCCAAACTTGAAAATGTCCACTACTTTAAGTTCCATTAAACTTTTTCCCGTGCTAGTTGCGTTTTGCTTGTGTTTGTTCCTTTAGGATTAAGGTACAAGTGGTATAATTTAGTTGTCTGCCACTATATTTATTTATATGTGTCTTTGTATTCTCAAATAACTTGTAATAGACGATCAATTTAGTTGTCTGCTACTACTTTTTAACTATAGTAAAAGTATTAGTTAGTAAGTTCTACAAGATCAAAGTGTATGGTGTCCATCCTATTGCTGTGTTCAAAACCAAATATGTGGTTCTCTTCTCAATCAAAAACCGCACACCTTGTGCCTATCAGTGTGCAAGTGTTTTCGTCTCTTGATGCTAAAGATAAGAATACTAACAAAGCTAACAACGACACTTGTGAAGTGTTTCAACGGGTGGATACACCTTTAGAGTCAAATAGAGGAACGCACTTGCATACGAAAAAGAGCAGGGGAGGGTGAGACGGAGAGGGGATTAGAATATGATACTTTGAAGAGTGATTCAACATACACTTCTTGCAAACTCTCTAGTCAAACTAAGTGTCCCTTGAGAAGAACTATGAATTTGTAAACTTGAAACGTGTCCACTACTTTAAGCCCCATTCCACTTTTCCCGTGCTAGTTGTGTTTTGCTTGTGTTTGTTCCTTTGGGGTTGAGGTACAAGTAGTATAATTTTGTTGTCTGCCACTATACTTATTTATATGTGTGTTTGTATTCTCAAATAACTTGTAATAAACGATCAATTTAGTTGTCTTCCATTACTTTTTAACTGTAGTAAAAGTTTTACATAGTAAGTTCTACAAGATCAAAGGGTATGGTGTCCATCCTATTGCCTCGTTCAAAACCAAATATGTGGTTCTCTTCTCAATCAAACACCGCACCCCTAGTCCCTATCGGTGTGCAAGTGCAAGTGTGTTCGTCTCTTGACGCTAAAGGTAAGAATACTGCCAAAGGGAATGATGACACTTGTGAAGTGTTTTAGTCGGAGGATCCACCTTTAGATTCAAAAAGAGGAACACACTTGCATACGGAGAAGAGTAGGCGTGGGTGGAATAGAGATTGAGGGTCCAAATATGATATTTAGAAGGGTAAACTAAAATTTAAGATATATATATATTTTTCTATCTGTAGTGAGTGTGGGTTGAGAAGAACTATTCATGGCCAAGTACGAGCTAACATGTGGTACTACTTTAATTTCCGTTAAATTTTATTCTATGCTTAATGTGTTTGCTTATGTTTGTTCCATTAGGATCAAGGTACGAGTTGCATAATTTGCTTGTGTGCCACCACTTTCATTTATATGTGTGTTCATTTTCTCAACATTAGCGGTAATAATAATGCAAAAGAAACAAGACTTGACATGTTTTTTCATCGATAGCATCCAACATCTATGTTTGATAGTGGAATGTGCATGTAGAAACAAAAAGTGACAAGGTAGTAGAAAATAATTTTTAAGTATAATAGAAATAACAGTAAGTTCTGCAAGCTCAAAGTCTATGGTGACCAAAGAAATGCATTCTTCAACACCAAATCTGTGGTTCTCTTCTCAATCAAACACCGCATACCTTGACCCTATCGGTGTGCAAGTGTGTTCGTCTCTTGACGCTAAAAGTAAGAATACCACCAAAGTTAACAACGACACTTCTGACGTGTTTCAATGAGAGTATTCACCTTTAGCATCAAATAGAGGAACACACTTGCATATGGAAAAGAGCAGACAAGGGTGTGATGGAGAGGGGATTAGAATATGATACTTTAAAGAGTGATTCAAAATACACTTCTTTCAAACTCTCTAGTCAGATTAAGTGTCCCTTGAGAAGAAGTATGAACGTCCTAACTTGAAAATGTCCACTACTTTAAGTTCCATTCAACTTTTTCCCGTGCTAGTTGTGTTTTTTCTTGTGTTTGTTCCTATAGGATTATGGTACAACTAGTATAATTTAGGGCCAATCCCTTCTATGCCATTAAAACTTATACTTATCCCTTATGTGCCATTGAAAAATACAAGTTCCCTTCTATGCCATTGCTTTATATTTTCTCTCCCTTATATGCCATTGCCGTTATATTCTCCATCAAAAATCTCATGTGCTAGGCTGGGAACGGACGGGGATCTAGGATTAACACGTGTACGTAAGTCTAAATTATAACACGTGTACGTCAAATGGTAGACTAGGAAAACACTAGGATAAACATATTTACATAAGTCTAAATTATAACACGTGTACGTCAAATGGCTAGACAAATTATGATACGTATGTCAAATGGTTAGGCTAGGTCAGTCTTCTTGCAGCGATGTAGACATACGCGGAGTGAAAATAGTGCCACATATAGCGCTAACGAAGATTTTTGAAGGAGAATATAACGGCAATGGCATATAAGGGAGAGAAAATATAAAGCAATGGCATAGAAGGGAACTTATATTTTTCAATGGCACATAAGGGATAAGTATAAGTTTCAATGGCATATAAGGAATTTTCTCTATAATTTAGTTGCTGCCACTATATTTATTTATATGTGTCTTCGTATTCTCAAATAACTTGTAATAAATGATCAATTTAGTTGTCTGCCACTACTTTTTAACTATTATAAAAGTATTAGTTAGTAAGTTCTACAAGATCAAATTGTATGGTGTCCATCCTATTGCCGTGCTCAAAACCAAATATGTGGTTCTCTTCTCAATCAAACACCGCATACCTTGTCCCTATCGGTATGCAAGTGTGTTCGTCTCTTGACGTTAATGGTAAGAATACCACCAAAGTTAACAACGACACTTCTGATCTATTTCAATGGGAGGATCCACCTTTAGCGTCAAATAGAGAAACACACTTGCATACGGAAAAGAGCAGACAAGGGTGTGATGGAGAGGAGATTAGAATAAGATACTTTAAAGAGTGATTCAAAATACACTTCTTTCAAACTCTCTAGTCAGACTAAGTGTCCCTTGAGAAGAAGTATCAACGTCCTAACTTGAAAATGTCCACTACCTTAAGTTCCATTCAACTTTTTCCCGTTCTAGTTGTCTTTTTCTTGTGTTTGTTCCTATAGTATTATGGTACAACTAGTATAATTTAGTTGCTTCCACTATATTTATTTATGTGTGTCTTCGTATTCTCAAATAACTTGTAGTAAACGATCAATTTAGTCGTCTGCCACTACTTTTTAACTATAATAAAAATATTAGTTAGTAAGTTCTACAAGATCAAATTGTATGGTGTCCATCCTATTGCCGTGCTCAAAACCAAATATGTGGTTCTCTTCTCAATCAAACACCGCATACCTTGTCCCTATCGGTGTGCAAGTGTGTTCGTCTCTTGATGTTAAAGGTAAGAATACCACCAAAGTTAACAACGACACTTCTGATGTGTTTCAATGGGAGGATCCACCTTTAGCGTCAAATAGAGAAACACACTTGCATACGGAAAAGAACAGATAAGGGTGTGATGGAGAGGGGATTAGAATACGATACTTTAAAGAGTGATTTAAAATACACTTCTTTCAAACTCTCTAGTCAGACTAAGTGTCCCTTGAGAAGAAGTATGAATGTCCAAACTTGAAACATGTCCACTACTTCAAGTTCCATTAAACTTTTTCCCGTGCTAGTGTTGTTTTGCTTGTGTTTGTTCCTTTAGGATTAAGGTACAAGTGGTATAATTTAGTTGTCTACCACTATATTTATTTATATGTGTCTTCGTATTCTCAAATAACTTGTAATAGACGATCAATTTAGTTGTCTGCCACTACTTTTTAACTATAGTAAAAGTATTAGTTAGTAAGTTCTACAAGATCAAAGTGTATGGTGTCCATCCTATTGCCGTGTTGAAAACCAAATATGTGGTTCTCTTCTCAATCAATCACCGCACACCTTGTCTCTATCGGTGTGCAAGTGTGTTCGTCTATTGACGCTAAAGGTAAGAATACTACCAAAGCTAACAATGACACTTGTGAAGCATGACGAATCATTCACTAGAGCATGGGAAAGATTTCAAGATTATATTGAAGAGTGTCCTCATTATGGGATAGAGGATTGGCTATTAATGCATACCTTCTATCACAGGCTTATCTCTAGCACCCGTGAGTCCATAGATGCTGCAGCAGGTGGCGCTTTCCTGTCACTTAAGCTTCCAGAAGCTAGAGCACTTGTTGAGAAGATGGCCTCAAATCCAAGCTGTAATGAAGAACGTGCTCAACCTCACAAGGAAGGAGGAGGCATCCATCATCTCAAGGAAACTGACATGGTCACTGCCAAGCTAGACCTCATCATGAAGAAGCTCGATATAGAGAAGAAGGAAGTCATGCATATTAATGATTCTCGCATGACCTGTGGAGATTACGGGCATTCAGTTGTCAGCTGCCCTACACTGCAAGAGGATGTGAACTTCATCAACAATAACACCTACTATCGTCCTCAGCAAGGTCAAGGATGGAACCAGCCAAATCAAAGATGGAATCAACAACCTCGACAAGGTAACTACCAAGGTAACAACCAAGGTAATAATTACAATAATTACAATCTTTCACCTTTAAGAGATTTAGTTGCATGTCAATCTAAACCGTTAGATCAAATGTCTAGAAAGGTAGCCTCTAATGATAAAGCTTTAGAAAATATTAATACTAGAATGGATACCTTTGCTTCTGCTATAAAGAATCAGCACAGCTTTAATAAAATGTTAGAATCACAATTAGCTCAGCTAGCTGCTGCTGTCCCTCCATTTGAGAAAGGTAAGATTCCGGGCCGGCCGGAAGATTTAGAAACTGTTAACCTTGTTGATATTCATAATGCAACCCAATACCATATTAAGCCTGCAGATATACAGTGGATTGATCACTCACTGCCTGAGAAGATGGGAGACCCTGGAAGACCTGTCATTCCTATCTCTATAGGATGCCACAGTTTTCCAGAGGCTATTTGTGATTTCGGCGCAAGTGTCAACATAATGCTCAAGGTAATTTATGAGAAAATATTAGATGATTCTTTGTTGTACACAGATATGCGTTTACAGCTTGCAGATCAGTCCATTTGCTACCCCGAGAGAGTGCTAGAAGAAGCTGTTATCAGAGTAGGGCAATCATATGTCCCAGTTGACTTCGTGATTATGGAGACAGGAGGAGATGAGAAGGCACCCATTATCTTGGGACGACCATTCTTGTGCACAACCAAAGCCATCATCTATGCGGAACATGCCAAGATTGTCCTCTCCATCAAGGACAAGAAAGAAAGATTCTCGTTCAAGAACCGCATCTTAAAGACTCCTGCAGTTCCGAAGCAATTCCATCAACAAGAAGAGTAACAACAACCAGCATCCAAGAAGAAGAACAATAGAAGATGGAGGAAGAACAAGCCCCAGCATGTACCTGAAGAAACTGCTCAACTAATCACTGCTATCAACATAGAAAATAATCATATGCTCCCCCAACCATTTCCTACAAACAAAGGTGACCCAGGTGTACCAATCATTGAATGCACAATCAGAGATACCACTTTTGCCGACACCATCTGTGACACTAGATCAGGCGTCAATGTAATGTCCAAACAGGTATATGATGATTTATTTAACGATTTACCTCTATACCCAACATATATTTAGTTGCAGATGGCAGACCAATCACTAAGATTCCTTAAAGGCGTGGTTAAGGACGTAATGGTAAGAATTCAAGATAAATATATACCCGCAGATTTTCTAGTTCTTGACATGCAGGGAGACGATGAATCACCTATTCTTTTGGGAAGACCGTTCCTCTACACTGCCAATGCTATTATTTACATCGGGTTTGGACAGATCCACTTCAACCTACCTACGGGAAAGGTACGCTGTCAATTTAGAACACTTGTTAACTGTGAGCAGTCCACTATCTTGAATTCATGTCTTATTCCTGTTTACTCTATGCCTACCATTGCACTCAATAAGTGATCATGTTTACACCATGCTTGATGCATATTGCCCTCCTACGGGAAATTATAAATACGACACCCTACTCACAGGTTGAAATGCTACAATGATAGTTCTGTGCGCTTGTAGAGTTATCTTATTTCTTACTGAGCTATCGATTGGCGTACCTAAGTACCATTACTTAAGAATTGTAATTCTTGTGCACCCCACGGCGCCGTGTCACAGTTTTGCATATCGTAAGTAATGACGGTTAGGAAGGCCAATCCGGCACTTCTAACTGCTATTACCAGACTGCACTACCTAGGCCGGTGCCTTTAAGGGCCAAGGGTTACCTTTCTAAATTAATGGTGGTTGGGGATGCCAACAAGCATTTCTAGCGCCGTTGCCTGGGATGGACTTTTAGTCTATCTTTTGTAACGATGTTAAGAAATGCCAACAAGCATTTCTGGCGCCGTTGCCGGGGAGGGCAAAAACATCTAAGCTGGCATAAACATTAATCGCAAAATAAGCATTGGTAGACGTAGTTTAAACAAGCTAACTTCACTGTTTTCTTCCTCTTTTTATTGGAATGAAAACAGGATAGTGTATGAGCGGTTTTGCTCTGCCGAACAATTTCATCAGCAATCCGGAAGCACTCCTAAGAAAAGGTCTTGTACCATTTCTTCTTCTGCTACTCCGTCGGCAGACGAATCGTTCATTCCCGCACCATCCGCTACTACCGTCATGGCCAAGACACTCCGTGACTACTCCATCCCCGCTGTTGCCAACGTGCCCGTTGGGCCCGCTGTCAACATCGGAAATGGAAATTTCGAGATCCGTACAGGCCTTATCTCGATGGTGCAGGCAAGCCAGTTCTGTGGCTTGCCAAGCGAGGATGCAAACGCTCATTTGCAACACTTCCTTGAGCTGTGCGACACCATTGTCATCAAAGACGTCGCACAAGACAGTATCAGGCTCCGCTTGTTTCCTTTCTCCCTCATGGGGAAAGTGAAACAATGGTTCTATCAAAATAAGGAAGCCATCAACACGTGGGACAAGTGTTCCGCAGCATTCCTCGTGAAGTTCTTCCCCATGAGCAAGACCAGCGCTCTGAGGGGAAAGATCTCAAACTTCCAGCAATCTTCCCTTGAATCTATCCCCGAAGTATGGGAAAGGCTTCAAGAGTACATCCGAGCCTGCCCTCATCATAGAATGGAATATTGGCTCGTGCTCCAAAACTTTTATGAAGGCCTCACGGCCATGTCAAAGGGACACATAGATGCCGCAGCTGGAGGTGCATTCCTCTCCCTCACCATCGCGGATGCAACTACACTTATTGAGAAGATGATGGCCAATCAGAGTTGGGGAGAAGGAAGAAAAACACAAAAAGGCTCGCATACCGTGAAGGAGACGGACTTGCTTGCCGCAAAATTAGACTTGCTGATGCAAAAGCTGGACGATCGTGCTACCAACCCTTCCATGAGTACCGTCCAAGCCATGGATTCACACATGACGTGTGAAGTCTGTGGGAACGTTGGCCACTTGGGGAACAACTGCCCCGAAGCCCAAGAAGAAGCTTCATATGTCAACAACGGGTTTCGGCAACCACAGCAAGGTAATAATGGGTGGAACAACCAACACCGCCCGCAAGGTAATAATTTCAATTCAAACCAACCTTCCTTAAAAGATTTCATTCTAGGACAAGCTAAAATCATTGAAAGTTTGACCAAAAAGCTATCCTTCAATGATAAAATGTTTGAAAATATAAATGCCAAGCTTGAAACTTTGTCTTCTTCTATTCAAAATCAAGCAAGTTTTAACAAAATGATAGAAACACAAATGGTGCAAATAACTGCTTCTATTCCTGTCAACAACACGGGAAAAATCCCGGGGCAACCCGAGACTTCTCCCGAGTTTGTTCATGCAGCTACAGATCAATAAAGGAAGGGAAGTCTGGCCAACAGACTATAAACGCTGAGCCCTTGCCGAAGGTCATCGGTAGTTATCAAAAAAAATATATATATATATACATATTCATATATATATGCATAATAATTATCTGAAGGGGCCCACACCATCATTCAAGCTTTGGGGAGGTGTCCCCACTCAGGTATTATATCTTATCCTTTT
Organism: Eremochloa ophiuroides; assembly: GCA_038502445.1. Classification (NCBI taxonomy): domain Eukaryota; kingdom Viridiplantae; phylum Streptophyta; class Magnoliopsida; order Poales; family Poaceae; genus Eremochloa; species Eremochloa ophiuroides. The sequence continues at coordinate 49,792,293 of JAHLJS010000008.1, forward strand.
GAAAAAAATATATTTATAAATAATAAAATTATTTTCTTGCATCAAAACAAATTATTCCCTCTTCCTAGATTTATAAAAATTTATTTTTAGTTCAAAATAAATTCTTCTCCAAAAATTTTATAAAAATAATTTTCAGAAAGAATAAATTTTGTTGAGTCTAAATATTATTTTTAAATAATTTTTGAAAATAAAAAGTTTCAAATAAAACTCGTGGAAAATCAAAAACTGGAGCAAAATTTTAAATGGGAGTCATTCGTAACCGGCTACACATTAGAAATAGCCGTTAGAGGGAACTGAAAAAAGACTGGGCAGAACCGACGCCAGCAGGGGACCGACCGGTCCCAGGGGCGACTGCCCCCTGGCCAACGGCTCCAAGGCGTGCCCTTTTTCCAACGGCTACTAGCCGTTGCAAGGAGCACTCCCCCGCCTGCGATCAGCTCTATAAATACCAGAGCATTCGGGTGGAGCTCCTCACCCCTCTCATTCTCACATTTTCACTCCCTCCATCACTCTCTTGCTCCACTATTCTCCAAGCATTTTTCCACAAGGTTCAAGTGCAAGGAAATCCTGCACAAACCTCTTTCACTTCCATCACAAGTCAAGTTCTTGTGCCAAGCTCACCATGAGTGGGATCGGAGGTCAGATTTCGGGCATGTTTCGGAAAGGCCGTCGCTCTCGTGGGGTGCATGAAGAAGAGGAGGCGCCAAGAGGCCACGCCATCGACGAGGCCGACACTCCCTTCATCGACTTGGAGAGCGAGCGGGAAATGCAAGCATTGAACCTCCTCAAGGGATACGAATTCTTGCATACACCGGCCTTCGACCCACACCTTCTCCAGCAGACAGGAGATCACGGAGGAGAGAAGTACAGGAGGAAGAGCCTGCGCAGCCTGTGCAGCCTACACCACACCCGGCCATGCCTACCACGATACCAAGGATGGAATGGTCCCCGGTCATATCTACACCTGGGTTCACCCCTGGATATGGATATGGTATGGGACATGTTCCTCATCCTTATGCGGCTGGAGGGTCAGGATGGCAACACTCGCAGGAGGCAGGGGGATCAAGGCAGCCCGAGCACGACCATTCTCCAAATTCTGAAGGCATGCCACCTTCGATACACCCACAGCCGGTCACACTAGAGATGCTCAATACACACATGGGAGGACTTGAATTGCAAAATAGACAAATCCAAGGTACGCTCAATGCTCACATCCAGACTTCTACCCAATGGCATGAGCAGTACCAGCAGCAGTTCATGGACCTCGAAGATGCGAACCGGCGGCGGCATGAGGCACAGATGGCCTACTTTCGGTCCATGGGACAATTCCTAGGGCCTAGGCCTTGAACTAGCTTGGGGGAGGAGACCCCACAAGAGGTAACATGTACCTTTCAATTCCTTGCACTTTAATTCTCGCATTTTTAAACTCTGCAATTTTATTTCCTTGTTAAAAATAATAAATATTCCACTCCCATATGTGCTAACATATGTTAGTTTCTCTTCTGTTGAAATGATGAATAGTTGCTCTGTCTATAATTCGTTTGTGCCAAAGTTATAACTCAGTATTCCTCAAGATTTAAGTTTGTTGGCTAAAAGTATCTCATTCTGAGAACTTAAAATCTTGTGGGTTGCAATTGCATGATCCTTTTCTAAGTTGTTGCGAGATTTCAGATGGTACAAATAGACTTTGCTATGACTTTGTTCTAAGAGGAACTTGACATCCGGAGATTTATTTTCAAAAATTCAAAAATCAAAAGTTCCCCAATGATTATGAAATACCTACCAAGGCCATATGGCATGTTCTACTTTTACAAAAAAAACTTAGTCATATGCTACTTACGGAACTTTGAGTTGAGTCAAAACACTGAGACCTAGTGAGATTATGGTCATACACCCATGATTGAGATTCACGTACACCCACTAAATAAAGCCGACTCTCATCCTGAGAGTTACGCACAACATGCACCTTTTCATCCACCAAATAAAAATACCGACCCTCACTTTGAGAGTCGTGCATACAAAAAGTTTTCACTCCTTGTTCACCATCATGACGTCTCTCCATCCAAAAGTTTTCATATGTCAAATCAAAATATGGGCTATGCTAAAAAAAAGAAAAAAAGCCAAAGGGTATGAGAAAACAAACGGGAAAGAAAATACAAATACCCGTTCAAAAAAAAATTTGATGATATTTCTATAGCCCATATTCCTCCAAAAAGTTTTATTTCACCCAATAAGAGAGAGTCATGATGCATGGAGTGCCAAAAAGTTTAGAGATAGGTTTTTATCATATTCATATTCCACACACTCGCACATCTCAATCAAGGATATGACTTGTATCTCCTTATGGTCCGGTCTTTGACTCAGCAATATAAGTAATGTAAGTATGCCCACCTTCACACCTACCCAAAACTCCACTCTCAGCCTTAGTAGTAGTATGAAAAGGCAACACTACAATGCCTTTGGTAAGGTAAACCATACACATTGAGCGATTGAGAGAATCATTTGAGGAACTTGGTTTATTTTGCAAAAATTCATAAAACCTCCGGATCAAAGGTCTATCAAAGAATGAATGATTGGTGAGTCTATTATAATCATTCTATCTTGCAACCACCCAAGAAATTGGAGAAACTACAAGCCCCATAAGAAATCAAGGTAAAGAATGGATAGAATGCCAACTTATTTAAATTACGAATGAATGCTATGTTATAGGCATGACACTTATGAGTTATATCGGCATTGTAGCAACTCCTGATCAACAACCATACTTAGCTATTTGCTCGGGACGAACAAAGGTTAAGCTTGGGGGTCTTGTTGGTGGTCCTTATGAATAAATTTTATACCACCAACTTAGACTAAAAAGAGGATTAACAATCATATTCTAGCACATATGCCTTTACTACTAACAAGTTCCACTTGTACCCCTAGCATTCATGTTTTATAGGTTTTATGGCATAACAAGTGGAAATACGCAACAACATGAAGAAAGCGCAAAGTCAAATGACGAATCCAACAAATGCGCAAACAAAGAATACTAAAGAAGCCCACCTTCAAAGCATAACTGGATCCATTTGCAACCATGGGCGAGGCCCAGGCCCAGGGAGCAACCGACCACCCGAAGGCGGTGGCCAGATGGTGCTCCCCAGGGACCGACCGCCCCCGGGGGCGGCGGCCCCCCAGATGGAGCCTCCCGGGCCTAGCTTCAGAGGCGGTACTGATGGCGGTTTGGCCATGGCGGTTTCACCTCCTTCCAAGTTTAGATATGCCAAACCGTCATAGCTTCACTATAAATAGATGGTGCTCCATCCCCTTCAAGACACACATCATTTGGAGTCATCTACCTCACACCTCTCACTTGTATCTTTAGAGTAGTTGTAGTAGTTTGTGAGCAAGGCAAGAGCTATCAAGGAGAGCTTGTCTCCTTGGAAGAAAAGGATCATCTTGGTATGAATACAATTCAGTCTTCTTCCATGAGCAAGTTCTTATCATACTTATATGATTATGCATATGAACTAGAGTCTAGTTATGATCTTGTTATGAGCATAGTAGATGAGCTAGAATATAGTTTATGTATCATGTTCTTGACTTGTTCATCACCGTTCTTCATTGTTCATCGAATTAGTATGAATAGAGGAAGAACTAGGAATGAGGTGATAGTTCATCGTGCTGTCATGGCTTCTCTTAACCTAGCCTGTCAATCCGAAGGGTTGGCGTCTGTGGGGGTTAGGAGTTGTTTCCAAGTATGTAAGCATGGAGCTTGGGTATGCGGAGATCAGTGAATATGTCGGTATCCCACGGGCAGAGGGGTAGGTGGACAGGTGGTGACAGCCCTGTCCATCCTTAGCATTCCCCCACGTTCGGATATTGAGTAGGAGTTCGTAAAGTCTCTATCGGCTGGCAGACCAGCTGCGGGGATCTCCCTATCACCCCAGACTTAGTCCTGATACTAGAATTACTAATTAGATGATCTGCTAATAGTTCTTTGCATAATTATATATGACCAATGCCTGCTCAGTTAGATATATTCTTTTATTCTTTATTTTCCTTTTATCCTTGAGGTTGATCCATATGTGTGTCCACTATCTTGAATTCATGTCTTATTCCTGTTTACTCTATGCCTACCATTTGCACTCAATAAGTGATCATGTTTGCACCATGCTTGATGCATATTGCCCTCCTACGGGAAATTATAAATACGACACCCTACTCACGGGTTAAAATGCCACAATGATAGTTCTGTGCGCTTGCAGAGTTATCTTATTTCTTGCTGAGCTATCGATTGGCGTACCTAAGTACCATTACTTAAGGATTGTAATTCTTGTGCACCCCACGGCGCCGTGTCACAGTTTTGCATATCGTAAGTAATGACGGTTAGGAAGGCCAATCCGGCACTTCTAACTGCTATTACCAGACTGCACTACCTAGGCCAGCGCCTTTAAGGGCCAAGGGTTACCTTTCTAAATTAATGGTGGTTGGGGATGCCAACAAGCATTTCTAGCGCCATTGCCTGGGATGGACTTTTAGTCTATCTTTTGTAACGATGTTAAGAAATGCCAACAAGCATTTCTGGCGCCGTTGCCGGGGAGGGCAAAAACATCTAAGTTGGCATAAACATTAATCACAAAATAAGCATTGGTAGACTTAGTTTAAACAGGCTAACTTCGCTGTTTTCTTTCTCTTTTTATTGGAATGAAAATAGGATTGTGTATGAGCGGTTTTGCTCTGTCGAACAATTTTATCAGCAATCCGGAAGCACTCCTAAGGAAGAAAAGGTCTTGTACCATTTCTTCTTCTGCTACTCCGTCGGCAGACGAGTCGTTCGTTCCCGCACCATCCGCTACTACCGTCATGGCCAAGACACTCCGTGACTACTCCATCCCCGCTGTTGCCAACGTGCCCGTTGGGCCCGCTGTCAACATCGGAAATGGAAATTTCGAGATCCGTACAGGCCTTATCTCGATGGTGCAGGCAAGACTTAATCCACTAACCATACAGCGAAGAGTGGTTCAGAATTAGGTGAAAGATGTGGGAAATGGGTGAATATTGAGATTATCTTAATGAATCAATCTAGATTCAGGATTAAGTTTTAAGCTGACTTAGAGAGCCTTTATGCAAAACTCTTTGATTCTTGCTAAAGCCTCTCCTTATTTCCCCTCAGCCTGCATTCCTGAGTCTTCTCCCCAATTTTTAGTCGGGTAAGCCTTGCGGAGTACCCCTTATACTCAGGGTTTGTTAACCCTATGTTGCAGGAAATCAGCAACCCAAGGTCTGCCTTGGACCTTGCTGCATGACGGTGTTCAAGGAAGTGGTCGAGGAGGATAGTGATAGTGAGTGAGTATTTGATCCCTTGGGCAGGGATGATATGTAACATATGTTGTATAAGCTACTTACCTACTGCCACTACTCGTATGTTGGTTTTGTAATAATCGTACCTATGTTTAATTAAGAACACTGATTTGTAATCATATGTATTATTTTAAGTCTTCCGCTCTTGTACTCCGAGTTGTATAATTTGTATGAAATATTGTACTCTGTAATCTCTTCGTAATTAAGATCCTGTTCGGAGGAAACGGGTTTACGTGTAAACCCGGCAGACCCTTCTAGGTTATGCGGGTCACCTGCACGGCTGTCGAAGGTCTTTAAGACGACAACAGGTGCATGTAGGCCATATAGCTTAGGAGGTTCTGTTACAAATCCCCTCTCCATCACACCCTCGCCTGCTCGTTTCCGTATGCAAGTGTGTTCCTCTATTTGACGCTAAAGGTGGATCCTATCATTGAAACACTTCACAAGTGTCGTTGTTAGCTTTGGTAGTATTCTAACCTTTAGCGTCAAGTGACGAACACACTTGCACACCGATAGGGACAAGGTGTGCGGTGTTTGATTGTGAAGAGTACCACATATTTGGTTTTGAACACGGCAATAGGATGGACACCATACACTTTGATCTTGTAGAACCTACTAACTAATACTTTTACTATAGTTAAAAAGTAGTGGCAGACAACTAAATTGATCGTTTATTACAATTTATTTGAGAATACGAAGACACATATAAATAAATATAGTGGCAGACAACTAAATTATACCACTTGTACCTTAATCCTAAAGGAACAAACACAAGCAAAACACAACTAGCACGGGAAAAAGCTTAATGGTACTTAAAGTAGTGGACGTGTTTCAAGTTTGGACATTCATACTTCTTCTCAAGGGACACTTAGTCTGACTAGAGAGTTTGAAATAAGTGTATTTTGAATCACTATTCAAAGTATCATATTCTAATCCCCTCTCCATCACACCCTTGTCTGTTCGTTTCCGTATGCAAGTGTGTTGCTCTATTTGACGCTAAAGGTGGATCCTCCCGTTGAAACACTTCACAAGTGTCGTTGTTAACTTTGGTGGAATTCTTACCTTTAGCATCAAGAGTGAACAAACTTGCACACCGATAGAGACAAGGTGTGCGGTGTTTGATTGAGAAGAGAACCACACATTTGGTTTTGAACACGGCAATAGGATGGACACCATACAATTTGATCTTGTGGAATTTACTAACTAATACGTTTATTTTAGTTAAAAAGTAGTGGCAGACAACTAATTTGATCGTTTATTACAAATTATTTGAGAATATGAAGACACATATAAATAAATATAGCGGCATCAACTAAATTACACTACTTGTACCATAATACTAAAGGAACAAACACAAGCAAAACACAACTAGCACGGGAAAAAGTTGAATGGAAATTAAAGTAGTGGACATGCTTCAAGTTTGGAAATTCATACTTCTTCTCAAGGCACACTTAGTATGACTAGAGAGTTTGAAAGAAGTGTATTTTGAATCACTCTTCAAAGTATCATATTCTAATCCCCTCAACATCACACCCTCGCCTGCTCGTTTCCGTATGCAAGTGTGTTCCTCTATTTGACGCTACAGGTGGATCCTCCCAATGAAACACTTCACAAGTGTTGTTGTTAGTTTGGTAGTATTCTTACCTTTAGCGTCAAGTGACGAACACACTTGCACACCGATAGGGACAAGGTGTGCGGTGTTTGATTGAAAAGAGAACCACATATTTGGTTTTGAACATGGCAATAGGATGGACACCATACACTTTGATCTTGTAGAACTTACTAACTAATACTTTTACTATAGTTAAAAAGTTGTGGCAGACAACTAAATTGATCGTTTATTACAATTTATTTGAGAATACGAAGACACATATAAATAAATATAGTGGCAGACAACAAAATTATGCCACTTGTACCTTAATCGTAAAGGAACAAACACATGCAAAACACAACTAGCACGGGAAAAAGTTTAATGGAACTTAAAGTAGTGGACATGTTTCAAGTTTGGACATTCATACTTCTTCTCAAGGGACACTTAGTCTGACTAGAGAGTTTGAAAGAAGTGTATTTTGAATCACTCTTCAAAGTATCATATTCTAATCCCCTCTCCATCACACCCTTGTCTGTTCTTTTCCGTAAGCAAGTGTGTTGCTCTATTTGACGCTAAAGGTGGATCCTCCCATTGCAACACTTCACAAGTGTCGTTGTTAACTTTGGTGGTATTCATACCTTTAGCGTCAAGAGATGAACACACTTGCACACCGATAGAGACAAGGTGTGCGGTGTTTGATTGACAAGAGAACCACACATTTGGTTCTGAACACGGCTATAGGATGGACACCATACAATTTGATCTTGTAGAACTTACTAATTAATACTTTTATTTTAGTTAAAAAGTAGTGGCAGACAACTAAATTGATCATTTATTACAAGTTATTTGATAATATGAAGACATATATAAATAAATATGGTGGCTATTACTTGTACCACAATCCAATAGGAACAAACACAAGCAAAACACAACTAGCATAGGAAAAAGTTGAATGGAACTTAAAGTAGTAGACATTTTCAAGTTTGGACACTCATACTTCTTCTCAAGGGACACTTAGTCTGACTAGAGAGTTTGAAAGAACTGTATTTTGAATCACTCTTGAAAGTATCGTATTCTAATCCCCTCTCCATCTCACCCTCACCTGCTTGTTTCCGTATGCAAGTGTGTTCCTCTATTTGGCGCTAAAGGTGGATCCTGGCATTGAAACACTTCACAAGTGTCGTTGTTAGCTTTGGTAGTATTCTTACCTTTAGCGTCAAGCGACGAACACACTTGCACACCGATAGGGACAAGGTGTGCGGTGTTTGATTGAGAAGAGAACCACATATTTGGTTTTGAACACAGCAATATCATGGACACCATACAATTTGATCTTGTAGAACTTACTAACTAATACTTTTACTACAGTTAAAAAGTAGTGGCAGACACCTAAATTGATCATTTATTACAAGTTATTTGAGAATACGAAGTGGCATCAACTAAATTATGCCACTTGTACCATAATACTAAAGGAACAAAGACAAGCAAAACACAACTAGCACGGGGAAAAGTTGAATGGAACTTAAAGTATTGGACATGCTTCAAGTTTGGAAATTCATACTTCTTCTCAAGGCACACTTAGTATGACTAGAGAGTTTGAATGAAGTTTATTTTGAATCACTCTTCAAAGTATCAAATTCTAATCCCCTCTCCATCACACCCTCGCCTGCTCGTTTCCGTACGCAAGTGTGTTCCTCTATTTGATGCTAAAGGTGGATCCTCCCTTTGAAACACTTCACAAGTGTCGTTGTTAGCTTTGGTAGTATTCTTACCTTTAGCGTCAAGCGACGAACACACTTGCACACCGATAGGGACAAGGTGTGCGGTGTTTGATTGAGAAGAGAACCACATATTTGGTTTTGAACATGGCAATAGGATGGACACCATACACTTTGATCTTGTAGAACTTACTAACTAATACTTTTACTATGGTTAAAAAATAGTGGCAGACAACTAAATTGATCGTTTATTACAAGTTATTTGAGAATACGAAGACACATATAAATAAATATAGTGGCAGACAACTAAATTATATTACTTGTACCTTAATCCTAAAGGAGCAAACACAAGCAAAACACAACTAGCACGGAAAAAAGTTTAATGGAACTTAAAGTAGTGGACATGTTTCAAGTTTGGACATTCATACTTCTTCTCAAGGGACACTTAGTCTGACTATAGAGTTTGAAAGAACTGTATTTTGAATCACTCTTCAAAGTATCGTATTCTAATCCCCTATCCATCTCACCCTCGCCTGCTCGTTTCCATATGCATGTGTGTTCGTCTATTTGACGCTAAACGTGGATCCTCCCATTGAAACACTTCACAAGTGTCGTTGTTAGCTTTGGTAGGATTCTTACCTTTGGTGTCAAGCGACGAACACACTTGCACACCGATAGGGACAAGGTGTGCGATGTTTGATTGAGAATAGAACAATATATTTGGTTTTGAACACGGCAATATGATGGACACCATACAATTTGGTCTTGTAGAACCTACTAACTATTACTTTTACTACAGTTAAAAGTAGTGGCAGACAACTAAATTGATTGTTTATTACAAGTTATTTGAGAATACGAGGACAAATATAAATAAATATAGTGGCATCAACTAAATTATACTACTTGTACCATAATACTAAAGGAACAAACACAAGCAAAACTCAACTAGCACGGGAAAATGTTGAATGGAACTTAAAGTAGTGGACATGCTTCAAGTTTGGAAATTCATACTTCTTCTCAAGGCACACTTAGTATGACTAGAGAGTTTGAAAGAAGTGTATTTTGAATCACTCTTCAAAGTATCATATTATAATACCCTCTCCATCACACCCGCGCCTGCTCGTTTCCGTATGCAAGTGTGTTCATCTATTTGACGCTAAAGGTGGATCCTCCCATTGAAACACTTCACAAGGGTCATTGTTAGCTTTGGTAGTATTCCTACCTTTAGCGTCAAGCGACGAACACACTTTCACACCGATAGGGACAAGGTATGCGGTGTTTGATTGAGAAGAGAACCACATATGTGGTTTTGAACACGGCAATAGGATGGACACCATACACTTTTATCTTGTAGAACTTACTAACTAATACTTTTACTATTGTTAAAAAGTACTGGCAGACAACTAAATTGATCATTTATTACAAGTTATTTGAGAATAGGAAGACACATATAAATAAATATAGTGGCAGACAACTAAATTATATTACTTGTACCTTAGTCCTAAAGGAACAAACACAAGCAAAACACAACTAGCACGGAAAAAAGTTTAATGGAACTTAAAGTAGTGGACAAGTTTCAAGTTTGGACATTCATACATCTTCTCGAGGGACACTTAGTCTGACTAGAGAGTTTGAAAGAACTGTATTTTGAATCACTCTTCAAAGTATCGCATTCTAATCCCCTCTCCATCTCACCCTCGCCTGATCGTTTCCGTATGCAAGTGTGTTCCACTATTTGACGCTAAAGGTGGATCCTCCGATTGAAACACTTCAGAAGTGTAGTTGTCAGCTTTGGTAGTATTCTTACCTTTAGCGTCAAGCGACGAACACACTTGCACACCGATAGGGACAAGGTGTGCGGTGTTTGATTGAGAAGAGAACCACATATTTGGTTTTGAACATGGCAATAGGATGGACACCATACACTTTGATCTTGTAGAACTTACTAACTAATACTTTTACTATGGTTAAAAAATAGTGGCAGACAACTAAATTGATCGTTTATTACAAGTTATTTGAGAATACGAAGACACATATAAATAAATATAGTGGCAGACAACTAAATTATATTACTTGTACCTTAATCCTAATGGAGCCAACACAAGCAAAACACAACTAGCACGGAAAAAAGTTTAATGGAACTTAAAGTAGTGGACATGTTTCAAGTTTGGACTTTCATACTTCTTCCCAAGGGACACTTAGTCTGACTATAGAGTTTGAAAGAACTGTATTTTGAATCACTCTTCAAAGTATCGTATTCTAATCCCCTATCCATCTCACCCTCGCCTGCTCGTTTCCGTATGCAAGTGTGTTCCTCTATTTGATGCTAAAGGTGGATCCTCCCATTGAAACACTTCACAAGTGTCGTTGTCAGCTTTGGTAGTATTCTTACCTTTGGCATCAAGCGACGAACACACTTGCACACCGATAGCGACAAGGTGTGCGGTGTTTGATTGAGAAGAGAACCACATATTTGGTTTTGAACACGGCAATATGATGGACACCATACAATTTGATCTTGTAGTACTTACTAACTAATACTTTTACTACAGTTAGAAAGTAGTGGCGGACAACTAAATTGATCGTTTATTACAAGTTATTTGAGAATACGAGGACAAATATAAATAAATATAGTGGCATCAACTAAATTATACTACTTGTACCATAATACTAAAGGAACAAACACAAGCAAAACACAACTAGCACGGGAAAAAGTTGAATGGAAGTTAAAGTAGTGGACATGCTTCAAGTTTGGAAATTCATACTTCTTCTATAGGCACACTTAGTATGACTAGAGAGTTTGAAAGAAGTGTATTTTGAATCACTCTTCAAAGTATCATATTCTAATCCCCTCTCCATCACACGCTCGCGTGCTCGTTTCCGTATGCAAGTGTGTTCCTCTATTTGACACCAAAGGTGGATCCTCCCATTGAAACACTTCACAAGTGTCGTTGTTAGCTTTGGTAGTATTCTTACCTTTAGCGTCAAGCGACGAACACACTTGCACACCGATAGGAACAAGGTGTGTGGTGTTTGATTGAGAAGAGAACCACATATTTGGTTTTGAACACGGCAATTGGATGGACACCGTACACTTTGATCTTGTAGAACTTACTAACTAATACTTTTACTATAGTTAAAAAGTAGTGGCAGATAACTAAATTGATCGTTTATCACAAATTATTTGAGAATACGAAGACACATATAAATAAATATAGTGGCAGACACCTAAATTATACCACTTGTACCTTAATCCTAAAGGAACAAACACAAGCAAAACACAAATAGCATGGGAAAAAGTTTAATGCAACTTAAAGTAGTGGACATGTTACAAGTTTGGACATTCATACTTCTTCTCAAGGGACACTTAGTCTGAATAGAGAGTTTGAAAGAAGTGTATTTTGAATCACTCTTCAAAGTATCATATTCTAATCCCCTCTCCATCACACCCTTGTTTGTTCTTTTCCGTATGCGAGTGCGTTGCTCTACTTGACGCTAAAGGTGGATCCTCCCATTGAAACACTTCACAAGTGTCGTTGTTAACTTTGGTGGTATTCATACCTTTAGCGTCAAGAGATGAACACACTTGCACACCGATAGAGACAAGGTGTGCGGTGTTTGATTGAGAAGAGAACCACACATTAGGTTTTGAACACGGCAATAGGATGGACACCATACAATTTGACCTTGTAGAACTTACTAACTAATACTTTTATTTTAGTTAAAAAGTAGTGGCAGACAACTAAATTGATCATTTATTACAAGTTATTTGGAACACACACAAACAAAACACAACTAGCACAAGAAAAAGTTGAATGGAACTTAAAGTAGTGGACATTTTCAAGTTTGGACATTCAAACTTCTTCTCAAGGGACACTCAGTCTGACTAGAGAGTTTGAAAGAACAGTATTTTGAAGCACTCTTCAAAGTATCGTATTCTAATCCCCTCTCCATCTCACCCTCTCCTGCTCGTTTCCGTATGCAAGTGTGTTCCTCCATTTGACGCTAAAGGTGGATCCTCCCGTTGAAACACTTCACAAGTGTCGTTGTTAGCTTTGGTAGTATTCTTAACATTAGCGTCAAGCGACGAACACACTTGCACACCGATAGGGACATGGTGTGCGGTGTTTGATTGAGAAGAGAACCACATATTTGGTTTTGAACATGGCAATATGATGGACACCATACAATTTGATCTTGTAGAACTTACTAACTAATACTTTTACTACAGTTAAAAAGTAGACTAAATTGATCGTTTACTACAAGTTATTTGAGAATACGAAGACATATATAAATAAATATAGTGGCATCAACTAAATTATACCACTTGTACCATAATACTAAAGGAACAAACACAAGCAAAACACAACTACCATGGAAAAAGTTGAATGGAACTTAAAGTAGTGGACATGCTTCAAGTTTGGAAATTCATACTTCTTCTTAAGGCACACTTAGTATGACTAGAGAGTTTGAAAGAAGTATATTTTGAATCACTCTTCAAAGTATCATATTCTAATCCCCTCTCCATCTCAGCCTCGACTGCTCGTTTCCGTATGCAAGTGTGTTCCTCTATTTGACGCTAAAGGTGGATCCTTGCATTGAAACACTTCACAAGTGTCGTTGTTAGCTTTGGTAGTATTCTTACCTTCAGCGTCAAGCAACGAACACACTTGCACACCGATAGGGACAAGGTGTGCGGTGTTTGATTGAGAATAGAACACAATATTTGGTTTTGAACACGGCACTAGGATGGACACCATACACTTTGATCTTGTAGAACTTACTAACTAATACTTTTACTATAGTTAAAAAGTAGTGGCAGACAACTAAATTGATCGTTTATTACAAGTTATTTGAGAATACGAAGACACATATAAATAAATATAGTGGCAGACATCTAAATTATACCACTTGTACCTTAATCCTAACGGAACAAACACAAGCAAAACACAACTAGCGCGGGAAAATGTTTAATGGAACCTAAAGTTGTGGATATATGTCAAGTTTGGACATTCATACTTCTTCTCAAGGGACACTTAGTCTGACTAGAGAGTTTGAAAGAAGTGTATTTTGAATCACTCTTCAAAGTATCGTATTCTAATCCCTTCTCCATCTCACCCTCGTCTACTCTTTTCCGTATGCAAGTGTGTTCCTCTATTTGACACAAAAGGTGGATCCTCCCATTCAAGCACTTCACAAGTGTCATTGTTAGCTTTGGTAGTATTCTTACCTTTAGCATCAAGAGACGAACACACTTGCACACCGATAGGGACAAGGTGTGTAGTGTTTGATTGAGAAGAGAACCACATATTTGGTCTTGAACACGGCAATAGGATAGACACCATACACTTTGGTCTTGTAGAACTTACTAACTAATACTTTTACTATTGTTAAAAAGTAGTGGCAGACAACTAAATTGATCGGCAGACAACTAAATTGATCATTTATTACAAGTTATTTGAGAATACGAAGACACATATAAATAAATATAGAGGCAGACAACTAAATTATACTACTTGTACCTTAATCCTAAAGGAACAAACACAAGAAAAACACAACTAGCATGGGAAAAAGTTGAATGGAACTTAAAGTAGTGGACATATTTCAGGTTTGGACATTCATACTTCTTCTCAAGGGACACTTAGTCTGACTAGAGAGTTTGAAAGAAGTGTATTTTGAATCACTCTTTAAATTATCGTATCCTAATGCCCTCTCCATCACACCCTTGTCTGCTCTTTTCCGTATGCAAGTGTGTTCCTCTATTTGATGCTAAAGCTGGATCCTCCTATTGAAACACATCAGAAGTGTCGTTGTTAACTTTGGTGGTATTCTTACCTTTAGCGTCGAGAGACGAACACACTTGCACACCTATAGGGAGGAGGTATGTGGTGTTTGATTGAGAAGAGAGCCACAGATTTGGTGTTGAAGAATGCATTTCTTTGGTGACCATAGACTTTGAGCTTGCAGAACTTACTGTTGTTTCTACTATACTTAAAAATTCTTCTCTACTACCTTGTCACTTTTTGTTTCTACATGCACATTCCACTATCAAACATAGAAGTTGGATGCTATCAATGAAAAAACATGTCAAGTGTTGTTTCTTTTGCATTATTATTACCGCTAATGTTGAGAAAATGAACACACATATAAATGAAAGTGGTGGCACATAAGAAAATTATGCAACTCGTACCTTGATCCTAATGGAACAAACATAAGCAAACACATTACGCATAGAATAAAATTTAAGGGAAATTAAAGTAGTAGCACATGTTAGCTCATACTTGGCCATGAATAGTTCTTTTCAACCCACACTCACTCCAGATAGAAAAATATATATATCTTAAATTTTAGTTTACCCATCTAAATATCATATTTGAACCCTCACTCTCTATTCCACCCACGTCTGCTCTTCTCCATATGCAAGTGTGTTCCTCTATTTGAATCTAAAGGTGGATCCTCCGACTCAAACACTTCACAAGTGTCGTTATTCCCTTTGGTAGTATTCTTACCTTTAGCGTCAAGAGACGAACACACTTGCACTTGCACACCGATAGGGACCCAGGGTGCAGTGTTTGATGGAAAAGAGAACCACATATTTGGTTTTGAACGAGGCAATAGGATGGACACCATACCCTTTGATCTTGTGGAACTTACTATGTAAAACTTTTACCATAGTTAAAAAGTAGTGGAAGACAACTAAATTGATCGTTTATTACAAGTTATTTGAGAATACAAACACACATATAAATAAGTATAGTGGTAGACAACTAAATTATACTACTTGTACCTTAACCCCAAACGAACAAACACAAGCAAAAAACAACTAGCACAGGAAAAAGTGGAATTGGACTTAAAGTAGTGGACAAGTTTCAAGTTTGGACATTCATAGTTCTTCTCAAGTGACAGTTAGTTTGACTAGAGAGTTTGAAAGAAGTGTATTTTGAATCACTCTTCAAAGTATCGTATTCTAATCCCCTCTCCATCACACCCTTGTCTGTTCTTTTCCGTATGCAAGTGTGTTCCTGTTTACACCAAAATTTGGTAAATTTGCCCCAGAAAGGAAAGAGCTGGCCGATGGTATAGAAGCAAAGAAATACGCAAAATTTTGGGCTGGGAGCCGATAGCCGATACTAAAGGGAGATAGCCGATACCGGAGGAAGATAGCCGATTTCGGAAGCAGACTCCGTCCAGCGGAAGGAAGGAAATAGCCGATTGCACGGTGAATCGGTTATCGGGCGAAGGTGACAGGAGGCGTGCAGCGTCGGTATTGGTGACGTCATCCAGAGTCCGCACTGCCAAGATGCGATCACGATCGGAGTCCGTTATGAAAGGGAAGTTGGGACTCCAGGTTACCTTAGATATAGGATAGTTTGTTGGTTTCCTTATCTATTAATAAGTTGTAATTCGACTAGGACTCTAGCTACGCTCAGGGTATAAATATAAGCCCTCAGCCATTGTAAAATAAACAACAACATCAATACAACACAACTTTCGGCTCCGGCCAAACAAACCCTAGAGTCAGTCGAGTCCGGCGAGTTACTTCATCCAGGCTGGGTGTCATCCGGTGGACGCAGGCTTGCTTGTAAGTATCGTCAACCCCCTGTTAAACTATGTCGTTTTAGCGTCATCCGGTGGACGTGGAAGCATGGCGGACCAGGGTCCTTGCTAAGCTCTGTTTCTTTGGCGTCATCAGGTGGACGTGGGAAGCACAGTGAGTCAAGGATGATTCACGCTGATTTACCCGATCAATCTGTGTTAACCGTCATCCGGTGGACGAGATGCAGATTAGGACGGTTTTCACGCGCGGATTAGTTATCGATTCGTGTTTGTTTGCTTGATTAATCTATTAGTTAACGTCATCCGGTGGACAGGCTATAGATTAAGACAGTTTGCATGCATGGATTAGTTATCGGCTCTAGTTAAATTTGGCAGTTTAGCTAGATTCATTAAGTTACCGATGTTGCTTATGTTTATTGTTTATTATTTAAAGCAATCATCAATTTGCCCGTCTTGATCCATATGCGTCGGCTTATATCTAATAGATCTATATGTTCAACGAATTATGCTTGCCATTCGTTTTATATTGATAAGATAGAATGTTTTGCACCAGCCGGTTGTATTTTGGATCTAGATTAGATACGGGTCGCACTCAAGTAATAAAATAAACATTGTCTAGATTCAAGGGTTAACGGATCTAAGTTGCAACTTCATCATGACTGCCTCGATCCGCTCGATCACCACTGTTGCAAGATTGTAATTTAGATCTATTAGCCGGAGAATTGAAACATTGTTTGCTTTATAGGCTTGTATGTTGCTCGTATACACTGAATCGGCTGAAATAGCCGATTTCTTCTTGTTTTACATTGAGACATCTTATGATCATGTTAGCTTGCTGTGACTACATCTTTTATAATATACTTCCGTCTAATGCAAGTATATATCATTGAATTCATGTCTGAATCGGTTAACTTGAGTCATAATGCATATTTCGCTACAATCGGTTCATAACATGATGGAATCGGTTTTCTAGTCGATCTCCCATTACATCGGCTCTTCGAGCCATACATTTGGAACTACCTGGACACACCGGTTAGTTCCGCCCTGTGATTACTGATTACTATCTTTTTCCTTGTCAATTGCAGGTCAAATTGACTGGCACGCTTGGGTGTTATTGACACTCTCAGACCGGGTCCGAAGCTAGCTGGATCTGCGAGAGCTTTACTGCCTCAAGGGTCGTTTCCGGCTTCGCTGGTGTGTTGGGCTTAGGGAACCACTTTTTGCGCCAACAGTTCCTCTATTTGACTCTAAAGGTGAATCCTCCCATTGAAACACTTAACAAGTGTCGTTGTTAACTATAGTGGTGAAAGGATCGAGGATGCCTAAGAGGGGGTGAATTGGGCAACTAATATTTTTTCTCAAAACAATTCAACCTATCGCCATTTTGCCCAATCTCACCTCACAAGTGCTTGTGTTTGATTCTAAACCTAAAACAAGTTAAGCAACCTAGAGCCAAGTCCTAAACATGCAATTCTACTCTTAGAATGTAAAGAGCACAAAGTAAATATGGGAAAGTAATTGAGATAGAATGACAAAGCCAATTTTTCCCGAGGTATCGGAGAGTCGGCACTCCCCACTAGTCCTCGTTGGAGCACCCACGCAAGGGTGTAGCTCCCCATTGATCTTCACAAAGACCAAGTGCTCTCTACGGATTGATCCTTTGCCTCTCCAACGCGGTGGATCGCCCACAACCGATCACAAATTTGGCTTGGGCCGCCCACAAGCTCTCCAAGTGGTCACCAAGCCTCCGATCGCCATCGAACCGTCTAGGTGATGCTGATCACCAAGAGTAACAAGCCTAGACTCTCACTTGACTAGGAACAAGGTCAAAGAGGGTAATTAATGCACACAAGTCACTCTTGATCACACTCTAGGGAAGAATCTCACAAACAAGTGGGAATCACTCAACCTCCCTTGGGCTCTTGCACTCTCACAAGGTCACAATGGTTGCTTCAGCTGAACAAATGGGCAAGAGAGCTAGAATGAGGGTGATAGAGAAGTATAAATACCCCCAAGCCACACACTAGCCATTTAGAACAAATATCAGCTTTCTGCGAACCGTCGGACCGCGTGAACAGGCAACCGTCGGACCAAAACCCCTCAGTCCGACTCTCACAGACGGCAGATAGCCATTACTATGTCAGAGGTGCGTCGGACGCTCACCAATGGTCCGACGACCTCTGGCGCTCTCGGGTGCTCTCTGCACAGAACCCCAGCGCGTGTATAACATGCGGCAATGGTCCGACGATGGCCGTCGGACACAGTCCGACGCCCAAAGCTGCTCTCTGGACCTCTCTGGAAGCGTCGGACTCTACAAAGCAATAGTCCGACATCGCGCTGACTCACAGTCCGACGCTCACCTGAGTGACCCCTGGCACCGTCGGACGCCCATCCAGCCAGAGTCCGACGCTCCTTGTGTGCTGAGAAGCAACCAGGGGCTGCCACGTACGCATCGGACTCCAAACATTGGTCCGATGACCATACTCCTCAGAGTCCGCTGGTCTAAACTTGATCAAAACTTCGCTGAATCAAAAACTTTACAAAACGAAGTTTGATCCTCTCTCTTTCTCAAGAGTCTCCCTGGGCTGTCTAGAGCTATGTTGGACAAGTGTGCATCACATCTACACTCTCTAATCTTGCCCTAAGTCAAGCTACCCATCCAAACCCCTCTTAAAAGTTCGGTTAGTGGTAAAAACAAGACCTAAACTACTCCAAGTGTCTCTCAACTCTAGCCTATCTCCGTCTTGTCTTCCGTCCTTTGAAAACCGAATCGATTTCCATCGCTAGGGGCTTGAACCTACATGTTATTATGACCTCACCTCTAGGTTATCCTGCAAAACACATGTTAGTCATAATAACCTCTTTGTTGTCATTAATCACCGAAACCACTAGGGCCTAAATGCTTCAATCTCCCCCTTTTTGGTGATTGATGACAACAACCCCAAATAGATTTAGAAAGAGTGAGGTTTTTAAATGGTTGATTCATATAAGCATGTGACAATAAGAGCAAAAGAGTTAGGCATGCTTATACAAATCAATACCACAAGGTACACAAAGGATGCAAAATAAGCACAAGTACCAAAAGTTGTGCTCAAGATCGGAGTGAAGTATGGAAGCTAAGTCAAAGAGCATAACCAAGTGAGAACCAAGTGACATGATATATATAACATGAAGCTCAAACACATGTCACAAACCAAGTCTCAAGCACACATATACACAAATGCATGAAAGATAAACATGATGCATGAGTATGTCACAAACAAAGGTCGTATAAGAGCCAAAACCCTCTCTCAACGCTCCCCCTAAACCTATGCTCTCTCTCCCCCTTTGGCGTCAAGCACCAAAGACCTAAGACTCTGGAGGTGGAGAAGAGGCTGCAGTATCGCGGTCAGAGGCATGAGGACAAAGCTCAAACTGCAAGGGGTCGGTGTCCGACTCTGAGCTCTGATCTGCTTGACCCTCTGTCGGTGAACGAGTAGGAGAAGCGGTCCGGGTCGGCTCTGCTGTCTCTGTACCCGGGTCAGCCTGAGTGTCTGGAGCTGCAGAAGCTATCTATATAGGTGCTGGCTCCTCTGGAACTGTCTGAACAGACTCTGGTGCAGTCTGCTCCTCGGCGTCAAGCTTCTGACCCTGTGGCTCTGCGACTGTCACAACTACTACCTCAGTGTCTATGGTAGTGGTAGTGATATGCTCAGAAGACGCTACTGAGGACGGCAGTGTCTCGGTCATACCGGTAGCAGGAGGAGCTGTTGTGGAAGGCACTGGCTCTCTAAACTCTGGAGGTGTAGGCAAGCCAGTGATCTCGCTGAAAGTGGCACCTAAGCTCCTGGTCACTGAGGGGCCACCCGAGTCTGGTGTAAAACCTGTGCGGATAGGCGTGAACCCCTGACCAAACCCTGGTGAGGCGAACCACTGCTGTGTCTATTGCGAAGGAGTAGTGAGTTGTTGGTATTTATTAAGTGCAAATAGAATATGAAAGATTCCGCAAGCGCACAGAATACCATTGTAGCATTTTACTAGGAGTATTCCAAGTATCGTTATTTATATTTTACCATAGGGAAACAATGGTTAAAGAATCTGATAGCTACCATCATGTATCTACTAACTTAGTAGACCAACTAGACTATAATAGGGGTAAGTGATAAATGATAGGAGTTATGCAAAGTAATCACTTATAAGATAAATGAGTAGTCTAGCTAAGTTGAGAGGACAACGGGAGAGTTTGGTTTCTAAATACTTCTCTATTACTTGGGTTCTAAGATAACTAAAGGATAGGTAGGTGAAGCAATCACACAGTAGCACTTTGGAGCAACAGTACCTTTCCGATTCTCGAATAGACTGGGAAGGGGTAATCGGGAGAAGGTTGCCAAAAAGCTCTATGAAACACCAACTCCGACGTGGTGGAATACGAAGACCGACAGAGCTGTCACCTCTGGGGCTACCACAACTAACCGTAAGATTTAGGCGCAATCTCAGGTAAACACTAGCTTAGACACTACGTCTACACCAATGAATACTACTCTAATCACACGTGATAACTAGAGCACTCAATATGAACGGAGATCCTATGCCGAAGTATAACAACTATACAAACCAATCACATAATAAAGCATATAAGTAAATAGAGAAGATAAATATATAAAAGCATAAGTCTTACAAAGATGAGATACAAAGATATACCAGACCCCTGAAGACTTCTCCAGAACCGAAGCATGGCTCCGCTCTCCCTAACTCTCAACTAGAACTAATCTACTACATTGGAGAGAGGTTATCCTTCAATGAGCACCTCTCTATGCAATCCTTAACTAGAGAATATGAATTATAATAATAAAAGGGATGGAGCCTAGAGGGTCCCTGGGGCTGTATATATAGGGGCACCTAGCCTCCCCTCCACCTTGGGCAAGCAATATGGTACTAAGCCTTTCCACCATGTGCACATAGGCTTTAATGGGCCAAATTCTGATTTAGGCTCAATTAATCCCGCAGCCTTTAATTAATCCCGCAGCTCAGGTTCTAGAATCTTCTAGTGTTTGTAAAATCCATATCTCTTTATTCCAGACTCCAAAAATAGCAAACCATAGGTCCGTTTCGATCGTCTCGATGAGCTCTATGCAACGGTGAACTCCAATTCCTCATTTGAGATATTTTTAATCGGTGAAAAATTGAATATCCTTTTATACCCAGCGAAACAAGTGAGAACACCAAAACTCGTGGAACTTGTTAGAATCAAACCCCATAACTATGTTGTGCATTGTTCTATGCCCTTGATTCATGTTTATTTGTTGGGTAAAAATGAGGAATAACTACCGTCAACATGAGTGAGCTGGAAAAAGGAGCAGTGCCCTGACTCTGAAGTCCGCTGGACTGAAAAGTTGGAGTCACCTGGGCTGCAGTGACTGCTGGACCAACCTGCTGAACTGGAGAAACTGAGGCCAAGTAAGGTGGAGCTCCGGTGTGCCTGATGATGTGCTCTATGAACCCAATGGTTTGCAACTGAATCTGCTGGCTCTGAAGCTGCATCGTGAGCATCTGCTGCTGGAACTAGTCCTGATGGAGCTGAATCTGAGAAAGTGCTGCAGCCTGCTCTCTGGCTAACCGAGCCTGCTCCTGAGCAAGGCGAGTCTGCTCCTGTGCCTACTGCTGCTGTCACTGCTGAATTTACTGAAGAATAGCTAGCAAGACTGGGTCAGTCTGTGGAGCCTATGGAGCTGAGCTGGAGCCACTGGCCTCCGAGTCGTGAGCTCGTGGACGCCTAGGGATAGGCAGGTAGTCCTCGTCAGTGCTATCGGAAGTGGTGTCAATAGGGTCGTCGTCGACAAGCAACTGCTCAAGCTCGCTATGGGCAACGTGCCTCATAGCCTCGTCCTGCTGCTGGACCTCTGCCATGTCTGCCCCTGACCTTTGACTTCTCTGTATCTGGTGAAGTGCATGGCCGCCATGTCTGCCATCTATGATAGAAGTCATCCGGTACACAGGGAACTCGGTGTCAGTCTGGCGTAACTCTCTGGTGATCCCTGTCCAAATCCTGTAAAGCCTACGCACAAGGATAGAGGGGATCCAGTGTGCGTAGGGGAGCTATCGACGTGACCGAATACCCTCAGCTATGGTGTCCTCCATCTCACAAATCATCAAGTCGACAACGTCAAACTCTGACTGCTGGACCAGGGCACTAAGGAGCCAAAGTTGTAAGTGAGTCAATCCCTCCTTGTAGCCCTCCCGCGGTAGAAGAGTGCGCCTCATCCCGTCGTTCAAGAGATGAACAATGGGACGAAGCTCCGAGGGTGTCCAGCGGGAGCTGTCTCCAAACGGTGGCTGAAAGCACGCTGCCACGTGTGCTGTACCCGGTGCCTGTCCTCCGTGTGCCCTCCTCGGTGGATCCATCATGTCATAGCAGATACTATGCAACCTGGTAGCAGACTCTAGTACCCCGAGCAACTCTCTGAGAGCCTTCGCGTAGAGACGGTAGGGCTCTCCGCTGAAGGTGTACTTCAGGTACTCATGGTCGGGGTCGATCCAAAGCGAAGCATAGAACTCAGGAACCCACGACTCGACGTACCGTCCTGACTGTCTAATCAAGTCCGCTAGTCTAGGTAAGTAGGGCAAGTACGGCCTGATCTCCTCACCACCTGCCTGGACTATGTCCTCTAGGGGACACACTCTCTGCTGTCGTAGCCCAACCTTTGAAGTGACAAGGGCTGTGAAGAAGTCCTCGTGAAGAGTGGTGTACCAGCCCTCTGAAGCTGTGGGGTCTCTCTGACGTGGGAACCAGCTGTCAAGTGAAGTCAGCCGAAGCTCTCTGACTTAGGCTGCGGAGATGTTCTGCAAGTCCAAGTGTACCTCTGGCTCTGGCTCCGGTTGTGGCTCTGTGGGAACAAGGGGCCCTCGGTACTCGATCGCCGCGCCTCTGACCAGCGGGCCGGGGTGGCACCGAAGGTCGAGTGCGGGCCAATCGTCGAAGAGGTGGTGCCTGGGCCTGCTCCCCTGACTCAGAGTCTCCTGCTGCTCTGGCTGCCTCTGTGACTGTGCCTCAGTCTCTGGATGCCCTGGAGAAGTAGTAGGTCCCTCTCTACCTGACAAACTGACTGAAATGCCTCCAATGTGGAGGCCAGCTCCTCTCTCTGCATGGTCAGCTGCCTCTGCACTCGAATAACCTACCTCTGTGCTGCTGTGAGCCCCCTCTTCCGCTTCTTGCTCGGCTCAGCCAGAGGGGCCTTCCCCTTGTCCTGAGGAGGACGAGGAGGAGGCCTCTCATCTCCACCTGTGCCACCCTGACTGCGGCTAGCCTGCTTGCACCGAACCATCTCTGCCAAACTGTCAACTCTGTCCCTCTGTGGCTGCCAACTGACACTCGTGAGGCTTGGCCTCAATCCGTATCCACAAGCTTGGCCCCGGATGCACTGACCCACTGCCAAGTGCCTCTGACAACGACAAGCTACAATAGATAGATAGACGGGGATACATCAGCATATATAATCTAGAGATGAGTAAAATCCTATGGAACAAGCACATGAGATGAGAATGGAATAGCAAGCAACCTGCGAGAAGAGAAGAACCATGTGGATAGGTATGATCTCTGTCGATGAGGGAGCACCATGAGATCATGACCAATCACTGTATAAACAAAGGGCGCATGTCAAAGACTAGGGCAATGACGAAGTGTAACCAGTGATCAAAAGGGATCTAGGGTTAGAGGAAGGTGAAAAAGGCACAAACCCTAGAAGACAACACCAAACGGTGCAAACAAAGTCATAGAGCAATCCCAAGACTCTCTTTGCCTAAAAGGATAACCTGCAGAGGTACAAGGAAGGCTAGGAATGAAGAACAGCCCCAACAGGTGTTAAGAGGCAATCTATCGAGCAGTTTGAACGCAGGGAAAGCATGCATACCACCGGCGGCAAACAAGATTGAGGAACTTGGCCACAAAGGAAGTAGGGCCAGGGAAGGGCGACACGACGAACTTGAAGGTCACCGGTGAGGAAGCAGACCAGAGACACCCTCCAGTGGTGGCGGCGCTGAGCACTGTGCGCGGGAACAGAGGCGGCCAAGCGCGGGGAGAAGTGCGGCCGAGAGCGAGGATGAGCCAGCCAGTGGTGAAGACACCGGTGATCTGGGGCGAGGTCAGCACGGCGGAGGGCGAAGGCGAACGATGGAACAGCGGCTAGGGTTCGGGAAAGGGTGGCTCGGCGACGTACGGTCACGAGGGAAAGATGGAAGGGATAAAGTGGTGCGGGCCCCACGTGATAGAGATAAGATGGAGAACTTCATCTCGCGATCCAATTGACCGTTGGACTTTACTGTTCAAGGCGTCGGACCAATCCAAGCGAGAGTCCGACAGTTCCAGAGAGCTACTGAGAGCTCTCAGAGCCGTCGGACGTTGTCCGACGCTGGCCGTCGGACTATACCCCATAGTTCGACGCCGTGAACTCAGGAAACTCGTTCACCCGAAAGTCCGACGCACGAAAATTTTCCATCCGACGCTCCTGTCCGATGCCTCCAGGCACAGGATTAGGAACCGTCGAACTGTGGCCAATGGTCCGATGCTGGGAAAGCCAGCGTCCGACGCCTCAGTCCGACGCCCTAAAAACCTGATTACTTCAAGCTTCTTCGCGCCGATTTCTCCCAACTAAGTTCCAACGTCAATAAGAGTCAAATAAACACAAGTTGGAACTAGTATGAGATGTCCTCTCCCAAACCCTCAATTTTTCGTATAGTTTGCCATAGGCATATATAGTTTTTTTATGAAAATAGGCAATAAAATCCAAGAACGAAACAACAAAATAACAACCATGCATATGAATGCAAAGTCGCATAAATTAAACTAGTTTCTCGTCAAGTTTGTCCTCGGGTAAGCTTCTTCACACGCTTTTGGGCGGTTATCTTAACTGAGTTAGACAAGCCCTACGTGCAATTCAAAGTTAGACATGTTTTTATATTACAATGTAATGCACATGACAACATAAGATCATCTTTTAGTGAAGTTGCTTAGATCAAGGCAATTGAGTTCATTCCTTAGAGTGCAAAAACGTGCCTCGTCTAATGGTTTAGTGAAAATGTCCGCCAAGTTATCATCCGTTCTCACTCCCTCAAATGAAATGTCACCTTTAGCAACGTTATCTCTAAGGAAGTGATGACGGATGTCAATATGCTTAGTGCGGGAGTGTTGAACCGGGTTATTTGCAAGTTTTACTGCACTCTCGTTGTCACACAACAAAGGCACCATTTTTAAGTTAATTCCATAATCAAGTAGGGTTTGTTTCATGTAAAGAATTTGTGCACAACAAGCATCCGTGGCAGTGTATTCTGCTTCGGTTGTTGACAAGGCAACACTATTTTGTTTCTTGGAGGACCAAGAAACTAGTGATCTTCCAAGCAAATGGCACCCTCCGGATGTGCTTTTCTGGTCAATCTTGCATCCGGCATAATCCAAATCTACATAGCCGACAAGAGTAAAGTTAGCTCCTTTAGGATACCAAAGGCCAATGCTTGGGGTGTGCTTTAGGTACCTAAGGATTATTTTCACCCCAACTAAGTGAGGTTCCTTAGGATTAGCTTGAAAGCGTGCACACATACACACACTAAACGTGATGTCGGGCCTAGATGTGGTCAAGTACAACAAACTACCGATCATAGAATGATAGAGAGTTTGGTCAACCGATTTACCTCCCTCATCAAGGTCGAGATGTCCGTTGGTAGGCATGGGGGTCTTGATGGGCTTGCATTCTTCCATCTTGAAGCGCTTGAGGAGGTCCTCCATGTAATTCTCTTGCGACACGATCGTCCCTTCCCTCAATTGCTTGACTTGAAATCCGAGGAAGAATGTGAGCTCACCGATCATGGACATCTCAAACTCCTTGGACATCATATCACCAAATTTCTTGCAAAAATCTTCATTAGTCGAACCAAAGATAATATCATTAACATAAACTTGACAAATGAAGATACGCCCTTTATGTTTCTTGGTGAATAGTGTGGTATCAAGCAAGCCAATTTTGAAGCCCTTGTTGAGGAGGAAGTTGCGGAGGCGCTCATACCAAGCCCGTGGGGCTTGCTTCAAGCCATATAGCGCCTTGGACAACGTATAAACATAGTTTGGATATCTAAGGTCTTCAAAACCCGGTGGTTGTGAAACATAGACAGGTTCATTTATGAAGCCATTCAAAAATACACTTTTCACATCCATTTAAAGAGTTTTAGGTTATGATTAGATGCATATGCAAGCAGGATACGGATGGATTCCAATCTTGCAACCGGGGCAAAAGTCTCCCCAAAATCCAAACCTTCAACTTGGGAGAACCCTTTTGCCACGAGCCTTGTCTTGTTTCTCACAATGTTGCCCTTTTCATATTGCTTGTTGCGGAACACCCACTTGGTGCCTATGACTCTTGCTCCTTTTGGCTTCTCTTCAAGTGTCCAAACTTTCTTGCGGGTGAAGTTGTTGAGTTCTTCATGCATGGCATTCTCCCAATCCGGATCTTGAAGAGATTCTTCTATGCTAGTAGGCTCAGTGCAAGAGACAAAAGAGGGATGTTCAATGAATTGAGCATGCCTTTGTGAGCGAGTCATTACCCCCTTGAAGGACTCCCTATTATGAGGTCTTGAGGATGAGCTTGTAGGAGTGGAGTAGTTCTTCTATCAACCACTTGAGGAGGAGGATGTGGAGCATCAACATCTTGTGCTTGTGCCTCAATTTCTTCTTTTGTGATGTGGGTGTCTTCATGTGGATCTACCCGAACATTTGATGAAGATGATCGATTGATCACTTGCACATCATCACCATCATCTTCATCATCTTTAGGCTTGATGTCTCCAGTTGGCATGTTCTTCATAGCCTTCCTCAAGGGTTCATCACCTACATTATCAAGATTCTCATGCTCTACTTGAGAACCTTTAGATTTATCAAACTCCATATCATATGTTTCTTCAACAAGGCCGGTGGCATTGTTGAATACTCTATATGCTTTGGACTTCAATGAGTAACCAATAAGAATGCCAATATCACAACGTCTTTGAAACTTCCCTAGGTGTTGCCGCTTCTTGTAGATGTAGCATTTACAACCAAACACCCGAAAGTAGGAGACATCTGGCTTCTTGCCAATGAGTAGATCATAGGGGGTCTTCTTTAGCAAACGGTGAGGGAATAGGCGGTTGGATGCATAGCATGCGGTGTTGATTGCCTCCGCCCAAAACCTCTCCGGTGTGTTGTACTTATCAAGCATTGTCCTTGCAAGGGTGATCAATGTCTGGTTCTTCCTTTCAACAACTCCATTTTGTTGAGGTGTATAGGTCGATGATATTTCATGCTTGATCCCAACTTCATTACAATATATTTTAATGTTTGTGTTGTCAAATTCTTTCCCATTGTCACTTCTAATCTTCTTGATCTTCACTTCAAATTCATTTTATGCTCTCTTGGCAAACTTCTTGAAAGATGTGGCAACTTCGGTCTTGTCATGGAGAAAGAACACCCAAGTGTATCTTGAAAAGTCATCAACAATCACTAAGCAATAGAGCTTGCCACCAATACTTTCATAAGCTGTTGGCCCAAATAAATCCATGTGAAGTAGCTCTAATGGTCTTGAAGTTGATACAAATGCCTTGGATGGATGAGTATTTGCCACTTGCTTGCTGGCTTGACAAGCACTACACAATTTGTCCTTCTCAAATACAGCATCTTTCAATCCTCTCACCATCTCCTTCTTCAATAGCTTCTTGAGTGTGCTCATCCCAACATGTACAAGCCTTCTATGCCAAATCCACCCAAGAGATTATTTGGTGAATAGACAAGTCTTCAAATTAGCATCTTCCGAATTGAAGTCCACTAGATAGAGGTGATTGTACCGAAATCCCTTAAATATCACTCCATTGTCATCTTTCTTGGAAACAGCTACTTCTTCACTTGTAAATAGGCATTGGAAGCCAAGATCACACAATTGAGCAACAGATAGCAAGTTGAAGCTTAAAGAAGCAACTAGAAGCACATTTGAGATAGAGTGATCATTTGAGATATCCACTTTGCCAAGCCCTTGCACTTTGCTCTTGGAATTATCACCAAATGTTATCTTTCCTTGGTCTTCTACATTCTCTTCTAGTGAGGTGAATATACGAGCTTCACCGGTCATATGTTGAGTGCATCCACTATCAATTACCCAATGAGAGCCACCGGTCTTGTAGTCCACCTACACAAATAAATCAAGCTTGATGTTTAGGAACCCATACTTGAGAAGGGCTCCAGGCTTTCTCAATCAAAGCTTTTGCCACCCACAATTGCCTAAATTGCCTAGGCCTATTCTTGTTTGGGGGACCTAGGAACATGACCTTCACTTTGCCTTTAGAATCTTTCCTTAGCATGAAGTGAGCATCAAAGGCAAAGGGCCTAGCATGCTTGGGCAAAGGTTGTGGTGGTGGTGTCTTGCACTCATGAGCAAAGTGTCCTTATTGACCATGCTGTCACACCCAATTTTAAGAATAAAATTGAATGCATAACCTTATGTGCGCCCCAGGATCAGTCACACATATAAGCCGACAAATACAAGGTAATATCAAAAGACAATGATCAAATACATAACATAGTAATAATTAAAATAAAACCTTTAAGAAGCAAACAGCGGAAAGACACTCTGATCTTCATGTGTAGATGCCAACTCCACAGGGACACAACTAACTGGTTGACCACAAGCCTAAACTTCTCCTGAGGTGTGGGGGGAATAGCAAGAGTGAGTCCATGTCGAACTCAGCAAATAAAACATGGGGTTTATGAGGCTCAAACAGGATAGACACGGGTTTACAGCGGTTTGCTTTTAATTAAGCATCTTTTATGCAATTGGATAGCAACAAGTTGAATAACCCATAATTCATGATCATAAGTAAACATAATTAATGAATTTCATCAATCAATTAGCAACAAGTCAACATCACCCAAAAAGATAACTACTCCGTGAGTTTTCCGGGCCACTCGTGACCGTGAGCGCGGCTAGTATACCAGTTTTACACTCTGCAGAGGTTGTGCACTTTCACTATGAGCCGTGTTTCCCATTTGCTTGGGGTAGCTAGCCCCATAACCCTACCAAGGCGAGTGAGCAGGGTTTCACTATGAAGTCTTTTAAAGTACTCCGTCTAACAAGTTAGGGCCGCTAGGAACCCGGCAAGCAGAGGTAGAGCCCCCTTCGTCGTGGCAGAAGGTCACGCAGGTTATACACACTCGGACAGGAGCCGCACTATACCCGAGTCGTCAGGTCCCATCACGCCTTTCGGTAACCTCTAACAAGCTAGAAAAAGGACCTATACTTGACTAAAACCAGAGCCATGAAGCCCTCATAGTTGCACTGTAAGTCCCAGCTTTTACTGACAGATCATTACCAAGGGGGAAGGACATGGATCACAAAACTATGCTCGAATCCCCTAGTTCCATGTTGCTGAAAAGACATCTTTCAATGTTATTGCATATTCAATTAATCAAGTTTACCTGATCATGATTCCAATAGCGCGCTAGCATCAACTACCCAATGCATAAATCCCATAGGTGATCAAGGAATAAGATAACAATACTAGGTAGAAACGATGGTTAACAAGGTAGACACATGCACATGAAATTAATTATTACGGTGAATAGGATAACAAGGAAGATCCCATGCTATACTTGCCTTAAACTTGAGATTTCTTTCCCAAATCCAAACCTTCAATGAATTGCTTCTTGATCACCACGTAAATCTCACCGACTGGACACGATCATATTGCACCACACAAGCATCTAATGCATTCATGCATCACATACAAGTATAATATTATATTAGAACAATACACCAATCAACAAAAATAGAAGTTAAAAAGGTTTAGACACTGAATCTACATATTGCTACGATCACATTGATATAAAGTTTGTGCAAATCGGATTTAAAATGAGGAAGATATGAATTTTACAAGATTTATAATAGAATAATAATAGATTAAATATAATCTCGAATTTTAAAAGTTGAAAATATATGAAACAGTGGTACCATCAGATAGATTATGAAATTACGAATCTAACGCAATTTGAATCGTTCAAATCGGATCTAAACCGAGTAAATTATAGCTAAAACAAATCTAGTGGCAAATCTGCAATTTCAGAAAACATCTTTTCATTAAACCGAGACAAACTACGTTTTCTAAATCGGAAAGTGTAAACGGAGGAATGCGCCAAGGGACTGCGGGTTAAGCATTAAAAACTGCAGGGGGTTATTCGCAAAAACGCCGGCCGAAAGGGTATCGGCGAATTGGAGCCGTCCGATTCGAATTGGACGTCTCGGATTAGATGGGAGGGGGTGTGGGCGGCGCTCTGGCCGGAGAGCAGAGGCAGCACGGCGACGATTTCGCCGAAAGGTCACCGGCGAACACGGAATCGGTGCTAGAGTGCACCATATGGCACGGGGATGGGTTTGGGAGAGATCTAGCGGGCTCTCGATCTCACCTAGTGCAGAAACTCGGACGGGAAGCGGCTTGGGGACGGCTTGCTGCTAGCTCCGGCGGCCGGCGGAATCCTGCATCGGCAGCGAAGGTGCGTCAGTGCACGAATCAAGGGGACAAGTGGCCCGGTGCGTTCGCGTAGTCAACACAAACCTCCGTGAGGTGCTTTCGGGGACGAAACCACGACGTACTCGTCGAATTGACCCCGGCGGCAGATGGGGCTCTGTTCCTAGGCGGCGGCTCCCTGGAACTGCAGCGAGGGGTCGTCAGGGCATGATTCGCGAGGGTAAGGGGCTCAGGGACTTCGGGAGGTCTCAACGGAGCTTCGGGACGGCTTACCGCGAAGAATGCAACGACGAACTCGTCGAATTCGTCGACGGCGGGCGGCAGGCAGCGGGCAGCGGGCAGAGCTCCTGCGGCGGCGCTGCTACCTGATGCGAGGCAGCTAGGGTTGCGTGGCGGCGGGCAGGGAGAGGTGCTGCTTCTAGAGCCCTGAGAGCTCGACTAGATTTTCGGGGATTGGAACGGAATCGGGCGAACGGCAAATTCGCGTGTCCGTTTTCTCCCTTGCGTGCCGAGCTCCAACCGAACAGCAGAGGGGAAAGGAACCAGAGGGGAGGGACGCTGACCCGTGGGGTCGGGCTGGCAGTGAAACAGAGGGAGAGGGGATGGGCGCCTTGGCCATGCTGCTGATCGATTGTGCTGCTTGCTGCCGCTTTGCTGTTGGCTGCACAGGGGCGCAGGGGACGCACGGCCAGAAGAGGTGCTCGATCAGCACCACGGGAGGAGACCGGGCCTGAGCGGCAGCGAGACGGTGGTCATAGCTTTGGCGGAAGAAACAAATAAACGAACAGAAACAATCAAACAGAGATGGAATTTGACCAAAGAAAAGATACTATGATCAGACGAACCTCGTGATGATGGCGGCGCAGACGAGACTCGCGGCAGGATATAGATGGAAGATGAAAATTCAATTTACTACCGGATTCCCAAACTAGGGGCATTACTTGAGGTAGTTTTGGTGTGATTTACCCCAGGTGTTGGCCGATATATAGGGAGGAGAACTCCTTACCCCAACATCAATTAGCAATATGGTACTAATTGAGGTGACACCCTCCACCTTTACTAATGGGCCTAATTAATTATTAAAGCCCGTTAGTAAATGATGCATGGGGTAAAGATGTTCATTAGGATAATTGCACATGGGCTTTGAGGGCTGCAGAAAAATTAGAGATTTTATTATTCTCGGAATAAAATAATATCACAAATAAAATAATTCCAGAAAAGTTTAGAATTAGAATTTAGTCTGCGAAAAATATCCCTAAGGCTCCAAAAATTATGGGAAAATTCTTGGAGACATTTTGGAACATGATGAACCGAAATAAAGTATTTGGAGCTGATGAAAAGATATTTTTTGAGCATCTAAAAGTTAGATTTTTCTCAAAGAAAATAGGAAAAAGGGCCGAAAAACCAAGAAAAATTCCCGAAAAGTTTTTAGAGATAAGTTGATGAATGATGAGTACGAAAGAGTGATTTAGAGCTGAAGAAAAGGTTCTGATAAACTTCAATACAAGGGATGGAGTTGAGAAACACGAAATTTGATTATAGAAAGAGACAGAGACAAGCCGTAGAGAAGATCGTTGTACTAAACGCATTTTAAAACTTTATTCACTCACATCATAAATTCATTTACAAATAATTTTGGATCGTTTTTAGTTTTGGCAAAGACCACTCAACCAAAATAAATCATATGCAAGGGCATGAGTGCACAAACATGTTGCTAAACTTTAGTTGAATTTTAACTGAATAATTTTTTTAATTTCCCTATGTTTTCATGAACACAAAAATACAAAATCAAATCAATTTAGCTCTATTTCAAAATTATCAAAATTTGGGGTGTTACAATTCTACCCCCCTTAAAAGGAATCTCGTCCCGAGATTCGAGAGAGCAAGATCAAAAGAATAAAGTTTAGATGATTGAGGAGATTCAGATACTCTACCATTGAATCTTCTTTGCTTTGTCGGGTACCTCCTCTTTCATGATAATAATTCTGATGCTCATTTCCTGTTGTCATCACCTCTATATAAATACTCCAGATAATATTTCCATACATTGATGGGTACCCAGTATGGTAAGATCCTTTGTCAGTAATAACTCATCCAATCGCATATGTGATACGCATCTAATATTCCATATAATATCTCAAGTGATTCCAATGTTTATGGGTCCATCACGCTTCCGCTGCGCTACTCTGATATTCCATCCAAACACTACACCTGTGTCTAGTAAGCAAATCTCCAATTAACAAAACATTAACATTAACTGGTATTTAATTTTTGACTCCTTATACTTGGTAGACTGACTAACACTTTTTTTTGCTTGACTTAATACTAAGCCATTATTTTTTTTCCGGATAAGAACACATTCCAAATCTTGCAAGGTGCATCATTATAGACATTCAAGCTCTTGTTCAGGTCTAGCAAGGCTTACACTCAGATTCTACTCAACCTTTCTTTAGTTCCTCCAAACTTATCCAAGATCTCTGGGTGCAAACACACTTAATGCATTTTCCAATATACTTATTATAGAAACTTAGTATGCCATAGAAGTTCCAAGTTATCATAGCTTAACGCTGCTTCTACTTTCTCAGGTTCTCCATAATACTATCCTTAGTAATACTTAACCAAGAAAGAACTTAGTCCACATATCTTGCTAGGTGTAGCATTGATGCTTCTATTTCTCCGAAGAACCCACTATCGATATCCAATATCTCCTTATATCAAGAATGCCTTCTTATCCTGAGTACGGTGAAGGTTGAATTCCCAATTGATGGTATCTCGATATGAATACCTATCTTGATGAAGACCTGACCTTTTCATGAATGATCCAACAAGTTATCCAAATTGAGCGAGGACACCCGCTCTTGATAGTGATTTCTTAACCATATAGATATCTGAGGCTCCCAAGTGAGACACCATAAGACCTTCATCTTGTTACATCTTTAGCCTGGCTACCCCCCTTAAAAGAAATTAACTTTGGCTACTAAGGATAGCTCGCATCTTCTTCCGAGTGGGTTGATTACTACCATCATGTACTTCTAACCTCCCAACAATACTCATGAGCGTAGGTAAGAATAGGTAATCTGAAGTTATTCGCGAGCAGAAAAACAACATCTCAGTAAATCAGTTGTAACTCCAGATCTGTTACTCCAAATAAGCCGGAGCACATACCGTTGGAAAGATGCTGAAATTTCCTACAACTTTGATGTAGAACATGTTTCCAGATTCTGTAGTTATAATGGTCGAAAACAGGGCACAACCAAAATATTTTCAGATTCCGGACAGCACAGTTGCATCGTCTTGTGATTTCCACAACTCCCAAACCATAATAGTTATCAGGGTGATTCTAACGCCCACAGAACGATCTTGAAATCTACTTATGTACAGAATTTTTCCAAGATTTTTTTGATCTTCCAAAAATAGAGGTAGAAGCTAACAAGGACATGTTGCTCCGAGAAGACAGAATAAAGCAAGCAATAGAGAAAGAGAACCCAACTATGTATTCCATTAATCCTTATACCTTGGGCATATAAACTAAATGAAATTATGAACAACTCCAGAAAATCATTGCACTCATTACAAAGATTCAAATCAAGCAAGTTCATAATAACAATTCGACAAGGCACAACAATCATTGGTACTCAACTTGCGATTCTATCGCGTGTTCTATCTCTATCAAGGGTTCATCTCTAAGGCTTAAACTTCATGTTATGAAAGAATGAGGTAAGAGATAGTTCTAAAAGAATTTCAAGCCAAGGGGTGGATAAAAGATTTATAGAAACAAGGAGGAGACGAATATCAATGTAAGGGGTATAGTAAAGCAGAAATTATCAAGGGTTATGGAACAAGGATTCCATAGGAGCCTATAAAACTTAAGATGACCAATTTCTAACTAGGCTTACGTCTTGCAGTCATCATTGCTCTGATACCACTTTGTCACACCCAATTTTAAGAATAAAATTGAATGCATAACCTTATGTGCGCCCCAGGATCAGTCACACACATAAGCCGACAAATACAAGGTAATATCAAAAGACAATGATCAAATACATAACGTAGTAATAATTAAAATAAAACCTTTAAGAAGCAAACAGCGGAAAGACACTCCGATCTTCGCGTGTGGACGCCAACTCCACAGGGACACAACTGACTGGTTGACCACAAGCCTAAACTTCTCCTGAGGTGTGGGGGTAATAGCAAGAGTGAGTCCATGTCGAACTCAGCAAATATAACATGGGGTTTATGAGGCTCAAACAGGATAGACACGGGTTTACAGCGGTTTGCTTTTAATTAAGCATCTTTTATGCAATTGGATAGCAACAAGTTGAATAAGCCCATAATTCATGATCATAAGTAAACATAATTAATGAATTGCATCAATCAATTAGCAACAAGTCAACATCACCCAAAAAGATAACTACTCCGTGAGTTTTCCGGGCCACCCGTGACCGTGAGCGCGGCTAGTATACCAGTTTTACACTCTGCAGAGGTTGTGCACTTTCACTATGAGCCGTGTTTCCCATTTGCTCGGGGTAGCTAGCCCCATAACACTACCAAGGTGAGTGAGCAGGGTTTCACTATGAAGTCTTTCAAAGTACTCCGTCTAACAAGTTAGGGCCGCTAGGAACCCGGCAAGCAGATGTAGAGCCCCCCTTCGTCGTGGCACAAGGTCACGCAGGTTATACACACTCGGACAGGAGCCGCACTATACCCGAGTCATCAGGTCCCATCACGCCTTTCGGTAACCTCTAACAAGCTAGAAAAAGGACCTATACTTGACTAAAACCAGAGCCATGTTGCCCTCATAGTTGCACTGTAAGTCCCAGCTTTTGCTGACAGATCATTACCAAGGGGGAAGGATATGGAGCATCACAAAACTATGCTCGAATCCCCTAGTTCCATGTTGCTGAAAAGACATCTTTCAATGTTATTGCATATTCAATTAATCAAGTTTACCTGATCATGATTCCAATAGCGCGCTAGCATCAACTACCCAATGCATAAATCCCATAGGTGATCAAGGAATAAGATAACAATACTAGGTAGAAACGATGGTTAACAAGGTAGACACATGCACATAAAATTAATTATTGCGGTGAATAGGATAACAAGGAAGATCCCATGCTATACTTGCCTTAAACTTGAGATTTCTTTCCCTGATCCAAACCTTCAATGAATTGCTTCTTGATCACCACGTAAATCTCACCGACTGGACACGATCATATTGCACCACACAAGCATCCAATGCATTCATGCATCACATACAAGTATAATATTATATTAGAACAATACACCAATCAACAAAAATAGAAGTTAAAAAGGTTGAGACACTGAATCTACATATTGCTACGATCACATTGATATAAAGTTTGCGCAAATCAGATTTAAAACGAGGAAGATATGAATTTTACAAGATTTATAATAGAATAATAATAGATTAAATATAATCTCGAATTTTAAAAGTTGAAAATATATGAAACAGTGGTACCATCAGATAGATTATGAAATTACGAATCTAACGCAATTTGAATCGTTCAAATCGGATCTAAACCAAGTAAATTATAGCTAAAACAAATCTAGTGGCAAATCTGCAATTTCAGAAAACATCTTTTCATTAAACCGAGACAAACTACGTTTTCTAAATCGGAAAGCGTAAACGGAGGAATGCGCCAAGGGATTGCGGGTTAAGCATTAAAAACTGCAGGGGGTTATTCGCAAAAATGCCGGCCGAAAGGGTATCGGCGAATAGGAGCCGTCCAATTCGAATTGGACGTCTCGGATTAGATGGGAGGGGGGTGTGGGCAGCGCTCTGGCCGGAGAGCAGAGGCAGCACGGCGACGATTTCGCCGAAAGGTCACCGGCGAACACGGAATCGGCGCTAGAGTGCACCATATGGCACGGGGATGGGTTTGGGAGAGATCTAGCGGGCTCTCGATCTCACCTAGTGCAGAAACTCGGACGGGAAGCGGCTTGGGGACGGCTTGCTGCTAGCTCCGGCGGCCGGCGGAATCCTGCATCGGCGGCGAAGGTGCGTTAGTGCATGAATCAAGGGGACAAGTGGCCCGGTGCGTTCGCGGAGTCAACACAAACCTCCGTGAGGTGCTTTCGGGGACGAAACCACGACGTACTCGTCGAATTGACCCCGGCGGCAGATGGGGATCTGTTCCTAGAAGGCGGCTCCCTGGAACTGCAGCGAGGGGTCGTCAGGGCACGATTCGCGAGGGTAAGGGGCTCAGGGACTTCGGGAGGTCTCAACGGAGCTTCGGGACGGCTTACCGCGAAGAATGCAACGACGAACTCGTCGAATTCGTCGACGGCGGGCGGCAGGCAGCGGGCAGCGGGCAGAGCTCCTGCGGCGGCGCTGCTACCTGATGCGAGGCAGCTAGGGTTGCGTGGCGGCGGGCAGGGAGAGGCGCTACTTCTAGAGCCCTGAGAGCTCGACTAGATTTTCGGGGATTGGAACGGAATCGGGCGAACGGCAAATTCGCGTGTCCGTTTTCCCCCTTGCGTGCCGAGCTCCAACCGAACAGCAGAGGGGAAAGGAACCAGAGGGGAGGGACGCTGACCCGTGGGGTCGGGCTGGTAGTGAAACAGAGGGAGAGGGGATGGGCGCCTTGGCCATGCTGCTGATCGATTGTGCTGCTTGCTGCCGCTTTGCTATTGGCTGCACAGGGGCGCAGGGGACGCACGGCCAGAAGAGGTGCTCGATCAGCACCACGGGAGGAGACCGGGCCTGAGCGGCAGCGAGACGATGGTCGTAGCTTTGGCGGAAGAAACAAATAAACGAACAGGAACAATCAAACAGAGATGGAATTTGACCAAAGAAAAGATACTATGATGAGACGAACCTCGTGATTGTGGCGGCGCAGACGAGACTCGCGGCAGGATATAGATGGAAGATGAAAATTCAATTTACTACCGGATTCCCAAACTAGGGGCATTATTTGAGGTAGTTTTGGTGTGATTTACCCCAGGTGTTGGCCGATATATAGGGAGGAGAACTCCTTACCCAACATCAATTAGCAATATGGTACTAATTGAGGTGACACCCTCCACCTTTACTAATGGGCCTAATTAATTATTAAAGCCTGTTAGTAAATGATGCATGGGGTAAAGAGGTTCATTAGGATAATTGCACATGGGCTTTGAGGGCTGCAGAAAAATTAGAGATTTTATTATTTTCGGAATAAAATAATATCATAAATAAAATAATTCTAGAAAAGTTTAGAATTAGAATTTAGTCTGCGAAAAATATCCACAAGGCTCCAAAAATTGTGGGAAAATTCTTGGAGACATTTTGGAACATGATGAACCGAAATAAAGTATTTGGAGCTAATGAAAAGGTATTTTTTGAGCATCTAAAAGTTAGATTTTTCTCAAAGAAAATAGGAAAAAGGGCCGAAAAAACCAAGAAAAATTCCCGGAAAGTTTTTAGAGATAAGTTGATGAATGATGAGTACGAAAGAGTGATTTAGAGCTGAAGAAAAGGTTCTGATAAACTTCAATACAAGGGATGGAGTTGAGAAACACGAAATTTGATTATATAAAGAGACAGAGACATGCCGCAGAGAAGATCGTTGTACTAAACGCATTTTAAAACTTTATTCACTCACATCATAAATTCATTTACAAATAATTTTGGATCGTTTTTAGTTTTGGCAAAGACCACTCAACCAAAATAAATCATATGCAAGAGCATGAGTGCACAAACATGTTGCTAAACTTTAGTTGAATTTTAACTTAATAATTTTTTTAATTTTCCTATGTTTTCATGAACACAAAAATACAAAATCAAATCAATTTAGCTCTATTTCAAAATTAGCAAAATTTGGGGTGTTACACATGCTCATAGCATCTCTTCGGCTTGGGCTTGGATTTATTCTTTGCTTTGTTGAGTCTATTTTGGGCTCTAATATTTTGCACCTTCTCACCCATGTAGCCAATCCCACTTCTATCAAACTTCATCACGGTGTTCATGAGGAGATCATTTTGAAGATATTTCCCTCTTGTGAATCTTTACAAACCAATGGTGAGATGACTCTTCTCTTGTTTCAATTTATTGTTCTCTTCCAACAAAGATGCAAGTTGACACTTCTCACTCTTGAGAATCTTGTTTTCTTCTCTTACCACTTCAACTTTATCATCTTGTTGCACCGTCTCAATGACAATGGTGTTGGTGGTTGATTGCTTCTCTAGCTCTTTCTTCAAGTTGTCATTCTCAATCTTGAGCTTCAAATAGTCATCATGCCAATCGGCACCACCACTTCCTTGCCTTTCCTACTAGCACCTTGCTCAATGGTCACATCATCTAAGTCATCACATGATGTAGCTATGTCGCACTTAACAACAAGGTTACGAGCATCATGTGTTTCATTTGAAAGCAAGTCATAAGCCATAGCAAGGTTGTCATGATTCAATTTTACTTGAGTATAGTCCTCTTTTAGCTTGTTGTAATTAGTGGTGAGCTCAATGTGTATCTTCTTAAGTTTATCATGTTTTTCATTGAGCTCCTTTATGTTGGATTTGAGCTCCTTGAGCTTAGATGACACATTTTGATTTTCAACTTTAAGCTCATCACTAGCTTTAGTGAATTATTCATTTTGAGCTAAGAGGTTCACATTCTCAAGTTTTAGTTTTTTATTTTTACTTGTTAGCTTTCTTATCACTTTGGTGTAATAATTTAGAAAGTTAGCAAGTTCATCATAAGTAGGTGAATCATACTCATTGTCACTATCACTACTCTCATCATCACTTGGTACCTTCTTATCCTAAGCCATGAGGCAAAGGTGTGTTGGAGATGAGGGCGGTGATGGCGGTGGAGGAAGTGAAGTCCCAGTAACAAGAGCGGCCACCTTTTCTTTTTCATCATCACTTTCTTCATCGGAAGATCCACTAGAAGATTCAACGTCGGTGAGCCAATCACCAACAATGTAAGCCTTGCCATTCTTCTTGTTCTTGTGAAAATGCTTCTTCTTGAATTCTTTCTTCTTGAATGGCTTGGCATTCTTCTTCTCATCATCACTTGAGTCTTGCCTTTTGCCCTTGTTCTTGTTCTTGAACTTGTCTTTCTTGGGCTTTGGGCATTGATGAGCAAGATGCCAAAGCTCTCCACAATTGTAGCAATCCATCTCGGAGATGGGCTTTCTTTTGCTACTTGTGAAGAACTTCTTCTTGTTGGAATCAAACTTGATTCCCTTGTTGTTGAGCTTCTTGAGCATCTTGGTGGTCTTCCTCACCATGAGAGCAATCTTCACATCATCATCATCATCACTTGTGGAATCAAGAGAAGAATACTTGACTTGAGATTTGCCTTTCTTGTCCGCCTTGAGAGCTAGGTCCTTCTTCTCTTCCTTCTTGGATGATGAGCCATCTTGGGGAGTGTTGACACCAAAGGTGGCAAACGGATATACCGCAAGCGTATGGTAGTCAATGTAGCCTTCACCGGGAGTATTCCAGGTATCGTATTTTCCACGGGGAACGTGAAGTGAACTAACTAGGTCCAAGGCCATCAGATAGTGATCAAAGGGTTTGGTGATCAAAGGTGGTTAGGATATAGGTATAGAGAGGTCCCTATGTAGTAAAAGATATCTAGTCTTGGCTTTCTAAGTATAAAGAGGTATACACCTCCTCCCTTTACAAGAGGCAATAGGCGAAACAGGAGAAGATATAACTCCACCCGAGGCGGCTATGCTATTGTATTGATGCCCTGCCGTTTTAATAATTTGTCTTACACACATGGAGGGATACTAAGACGAGACAAGGCTGTCACCACTTGCTGGCACCCACAAACAATCCGTGCGACAAGCGGCCCACACTGATAAGATGTAGCCTAGACACCACGTCTACACTATACTTACTACTCTAATCTTAGCTAGAGACTAGAGCACTCCACTAAGTAAAGCAATGTGCAAGTAAAGCAAGTATATACTTAAAATACCAGAACTAGAATATCAAATACTAGAAGGACTCAGATGTAAAACTTACTAGAAGCTTGCATCAGCTGAGGTACACCTTGGAGAAGACTCCCGACAGGCCTGGGGCTTTCTCCTGAAGACTTTCCTCACTCTCTTCCCTCTTATTCTAACACTAAAGCTACTAAAGTAGTCTTTCTCTCTATGATACACTTGATACATTTTTCCTTGATGTCTAGAGTGAAGGACTAGGGGGTATTTATAGGGGGATGAAGGGGAGTGCCATGTCATCAATCCATGTGCCTTTCCACCTTGGCCCTTGGATAAACCGTCTTGAAACCGCCTCAGATGAACGGTGATGATCAAACCAGCACGTGTGAAACATGCAGGAAGGCGGTGGAGCATGGCGGTGGCCTGGACCTACCATGGGTGGGTCGGCCGACCCAGCTATGGCAAGGTGGGCCCACCACTATGGTCCCCACATGTCATAGAGTGTGGCTATGTACTTGTTTTGCCTTGGTCTTGTCGGTTCACGCCTGGATCCATATGCTTTGATCTTCCTCCGTTGATTGGAAACAAAACTTTGATCTGATGGTGGAATTGAGCGGAGTAGGATATCACATGGATCGTGCCATGTCAGCAGAGCCCTGGTGGGCCCCACATGTGGGTTGGCCTACCTGCATGTGGGCCCTCTAGGTGCTCCACTCTCTTCTTGATGCTTCTATACTCTGAAAACACTTAGTTTGAGCACCTGCAAACAAATACTAACATGTACATGTGGAACCATGTTATTTGTACCCTAGTCACTATGTGTTTGCTTGTTTCTTCTCTGAAAAGAGTGTTTTGTTGACGGTTATGATGGTAGAAAATAGGGTATAAATACTGTCAACAAGACCCCCCACACTTAAGTCTTTGCTTGTCCTCGAGTAAAGGTTAGAAAGAAAGGTTGAAAAAACATATCCAAGATAGTGGTGAACAGTGTTTTCATTTAACACATAGCTTAAACCAGTGGGTTATGTGGCATTGTCTAACATATATTCTTGAGATGTTGAGAATGGAATAACCCTCAAGGCAAAGTCATCTTACTTTTTACCTTCTCAGTACTTAGAATTTTTTGTATTGGTTTTAAAAAGAAAGCACATAGTTCATTCTTACTCCTCAAATAGTATTCTCAAGTCACCCAGTTGTATTTGATTCCTTACCAAGGCATATCTTAGAGATGCCTTCTTTGTTTTATCCTACATCTATCAGGCTTATGTGTAGTTCAGGTAGGGATAAACATGGCAAGCATACTTACATTGCATATGTTGTAAAGTCAAAATAAGGATCCAAGGATAAAAATGTCATAGACCTAGATCAAGATGTGCAAGTGTGTGGAAAGTGGTGAACTATAATGCTCCTTTATTTGAGATAATCTCTCTCTACTTTATTTTTGGGACATGGCTATCATTTTTCTTTTCTTTTATTCATGAGCCTTGAGTTGCTCAAATATATATATATGTATGTATATATATATGTATATATATATATATATATATTCTTGGACTTTCACTTGTCCATTTTTCTCTCTTTCATTTTGCATAGCCATTGTCCCTTTTATCAAATCAACTAAGAGAGATATTCTTTGACCTTTAAAACATGAAGCATTTATTTAATGGAAATGAATGCCATGTTGTTGCGTACTTCCAGTGTAGACGCAGTATATATGTGTGGTGTGTATGTGATCTTGATCTTTGGACTATTGCATACTTCTCAACAAGGGTCAACAAGGTTCGATCAAACTCAAAGCAATTGCAAGTAGCAAGATTAGAAGGGGTTTCAAATATGATGATCATATATGGCTTTGGTAGGAATTCTCTTACTATTGAGGAGTAAGTGACACTATGGTTTTGTGACATTTTCACAAATAAACCTCTAAGTACTTTGAATGAAAAAGTGTGAATGATGATCCAAGAGTTATCTGACATTTATCAATATCTTAGTCAATATGGTTTTCTATCAAGATATTTACCCACAAGCATAGGCATATGCACAAATTTGAGCTTTGTGTCGCCTCTACTCTTCAAATGTCATGAATTTTATCTCTTTTATTTTGGGATGCAGGTATCCAAATTTTTATTTTTATTTTTATTGAAGAACAAAGAAATAAATTGAATAAATGCGCGATTCGAGAGGGAGAAAAGGTGCAAATCAGTCAAGAAGCATACCCTCACCACAGAGAGTCTGGCTGGTGGGACCAGGTCGCAATGGTGGGGTCGGCTGACCCCACCAAAGGGCCGTTGTCCCCGCCATTTGAATCTCCTCGTCTCAAAATACACACCTGCACTTTTCCCGTTGGGCATCATTTTGTGCGTCGTTCGACCCATGTTTTGTGAGCTTTCACGTCCCGTTTGATCCAGCAGACGTGCTGTGCACCATGGCATGTTCCAAATCACCGTGAGAGCTGTTGAGGGGGTCATTCGACCCCCCCACACACTTGGTTATTTCCATCTGGGGACGCAGGAACAGAGAACAATGTGAAGTGCAGGTGTTCTACTGGTGGCAACACACCAGCAGAACGTAAAGGCATTTTATTCAACTTCTTAGAATTGATGTAGGCATG
Source organism: Eremochloa ophiuroides (assembly GCA_038502445.1). Classification (NCBI taxonomy): domain Eukaryota; kingdom Viridiplantae; phylum Streptophyta; class Magnoliopsida; order Poales; family Poaceae; genus Eremochloa; species Eremochloa ophiuroides. The sequence continues at coordinate 49,835,517 of JAHLJS010000008.1, forward strand.
ATTACAATTGTAAAAATCAAAACTTGAAAAAGGGAAATCTAGCTAGCACCTACTTTATTCTAAAGGAATCCTAATCTAAGGAGAAGGTGGATTTAGGATGTTCTCTTGGTCAATAGCATTGGCCATTCGCTTGAGCTTCGCATTGGTGCTAATGCGGAGCGCGTGAAAGTTATCCTCCATATCTAAGTGCACCATCCTCAACTCCGACACCATCTCCTCCATCTCATTATTCCTCTTCCTAAGACTAGTTACAATCTTGAGCATCTTCTCCATATCGGTTTTCTCTTCCCAATCATCTTCAAATTGGCTTGGCGGGCCTTTGATTGGTGGTGCATCCATCTTCCTCCGAATGTGGGAAGGAGAGTTGGAGTTGGAGTCAAGGGATTCCCTCAACTGCTTCTTCTCATCCGAAGTGAGAGGAGGGGCGAACACCTTCCCTACACCCAGCCCACCACCAACGATCTTGCGGCCTTTGAACATGGTGGGTGTGGAAGGGGTGTAGGAGCTGATACTCCTTGACGAATCCGAGTAGAGAGAGTTGTGGCGCTGTTCGGGCACCTTCGGAATCTTCCCCTTCAATGCCAATTGTTCTGTGGTAGGCCTAATTGGTGTGGATGATCGAACAGGGGGCTTTCGGAGATCCCGTCACGGAGAGAGTGACCTTGGCGAAGAAGTGGACCGAGGGGACGGCCGTGGGGTGGTCGGCCGAACCCTTCTAGGGTCGGGCGACCCAGCCCTGGCCCCCTGGCGGCCCTTCGGTCGGCGGCAGGGAGTTCAGGGGCTCCACCTCCAGCACGTTGACGGCCAAAGCTCTCTCCAGGCATTCAGTCAGTGACCTTTGGGGCTTGGAAGTGCCTTCTCCAGTGGGGATGATGGCATTCTTGCTAGTGGGGGCCATGGTGGATCTCTCTGATGTCTCAAGGTAGAAGGAGGGTGCTGGAATGGTGAAAGAAGATGCGGGAAGGAGGAAGAAGAAGAGGAAGGGGTTAAGAAGACGAGTGCCAACGTTCTCCTTTTCGAAATCGCGAGAGAACGTCGGGGGAACATTGGCATAATGTTCTAGACCTGGTGGGTCACAACGGGGTGCCATGGGTGGTTCGGCCGACCCCCGATATGGGTCATCTGGCCGTGACAACTTCCCACACGCTCTCCCAATGCTTCCCTAAACGTGACGAGGTTGAGGGGGTGCCAAATATGGGTCAGCCAACCCATAAAATTGCCCCAAATTTCTGTCACGTCACCTACAAGTGCTCCTGAACACTGTTCCATTTTCCAAAATTTTGAATTGCACCTGGGTTTGGATCGCCCAGTGCGACCAGATTATTTATTTCTGAGAATTTTATAACTTGGACTAGTTTTGATCCCAGGTGGTCACCGAATTTTAGCTATCCACTTCTACTTGAGGGTTTTGGGGACCCAAAGTGTTAAAAGGAGGAATTTCTAATTATTTAAAACCTATCTAGTGATCTGTTGGTGGTCCTTATGGATAAATTTTATACCACCAACTTAGACTAAAAAGAGGATTAACAATCATATTCTAACACATATGCCTTTACTACTAACAAGTTCCACTTGTACCCCTAGCATTCATGTTTTATAGGTTTTGTGGCATAACAAGTGAAAATACGCATCAACATGAAGAAAGCGTAAAGTCAAATGACGAATCCAACAAATGCGCAAACAAAGAATACTAAAGAAGCCCACCTTCAAAGCATAACTGGATCCATTCGCAACCATGGGCGAGGCCCAGGCCCAGGGAGCAACCGACCACCCGAAGGCGGTGGCCAGATGGTGCTCCCCAGGGACCGACCGCCCCCGGGGGTGGCCGCCCCCCAGATGGAGCCTCCCAGGCCCAGCTTCAGAGGCGGTACTGATGGCGGTTTGGCCATAGCGGTTTCACCTCCTTCCAAGTTTAGATGCGCCAAACCGACATAGCTTCACTATAAATAGATGGTGCTCCATCCCCTTCAAGACACACATCATTTGGAGTCATCTACCTCACATCTCTCACTTGTATCTTTAGAGTAGTTGTATTAGTTTGTGAGCAAGGCAAGAGCTATCAAGGAGAGCTTGTCACCTTGGAAGAAAAGGATCATCTTGGTATGAATACAATTCGGTCTTCTTCCATGAGCAAGTTCTTATCATACTTATATGATTATGCATATGAACTAGGGTCTAGTTATGATCTTGTTATGAGCATAGTATATGAGCTAGAATATAGTTTATGTATCATGTTCTTGACTTGTTCATCATCATTCTTCATTGTTCATCGAATTAGTATGAATAGAGGAAGAACTAGGAATGAGGTGATGGTTCGTCGTGCTGGCATGGCTGCTCTTAACCTAGCCTGTCAATCCGAAGGGTTGGGGTCCGCGGGGGTTAGGAGTTGTTTCCAAGTATGCAACCATGGAGCTTGGGTATGCGGAGATCGGCGAATATGTCGGTATCCCACGGGCAGAGGGGTAGGTGGACAGGTGGTGACAGCCCTGTCCATCCCTAGCATTCCCCCACGTTCGGATATTGAGTAGGAGTTCGTAAAGTCTCTATCGGTTGGCAGACCAGCTGCGGGGATCTCCCTATCACCCCAGACTTAGTTCTGATACTAGAATTACTAATTAGATGATCTGTTAACAGTTCTTTGCATAATTATATATGCCCAATGCCTGCTCAGTTAGATATATTCTTTTATTCTTTATTTTCCTTTTATCCTTGAGGTTGATCCATATGTGTGTCCACTATCTTGAGATCATGTCTTATTCCTGTTTACTCTATGGCTACCATTGCACTCAATAAGTGATGATGTTTACACCACGCTTGATGCATATTGCCCTCCTACGGGAAATTATAAATACGACACCCTACTCACGGGTTGAAATGCTACAATGATAGTTCTGTGCGCTTGCAGAGTCATCTTATTTTTTACTGAGCTATCGATTGGCGTACCTAAGTACCATTACTTAAGGATTGTAATTCTTGTGCACCCCATGGCGCCGTGTCATAGTTTTGCATATTGTAAGCAATGACGGTTAGGAAAGCCAATCCGGCACTTCTAACTGCTATTACCAGACTGCACTACCTAGCCCGACGCCTTTAAGGGCCAAGGGTTACCTTTCTAAATTAATGGTGGTTGGGGATGCCAACAAGCATTTCTAGCGCCGTTGCCTGGGATGGACTTTTAGTCTATCTTTTGTAACGATGTTAAGAAATGCCAACACGATCAAGCTATACAAACAACTGAAAAATAGAAAGTAAGACATGTAGATTTTAATTATGTTAATTCATTATCAGGGATGAATTCTATCATGTCAACTTCTTCTTCTATTGGTGCATGTTCATGAAAAACTTTGAGACGATGACCATTTACCTTAAAGATGTTGCCGTCGTCGTCTTGAACTGTGACAGCTCCTTGGGCTTGATCCTCTTGTCATGCCACCTTTTGGTTCTCTCTTTATACATCCTGGCATTGTGATAGGCTTTTTCTCTCCATTCCTCAAGCTCTAAGATCTGCATCTTTCTATTTCTTCCAGCAAAGGGCAGATCCATATTCCATTGTTTGATTGCCCAATGTGCATTCGGTAGTTTGCTTTTCCAAGCTGTTCCCATTTCATTGACTGTCTTTTGTAGGATGTTCTTGATTTGCTTATTGGACGTCTCTGCATGGCCACTTGTCTGGGGATGGTATGGAGTTGCAACATTATGCTTTATTCCCATGTCGGACAAGAAACGTCGGAAGCCTCTATCTATGAAGTGTGATCCTCCATCGCTTATGACTAGTTTTGGGGTGCCAAATCTTGGGAATATGACTTCATTAAACATCCTTTTTGAATGTGAAGCATCAGTTGACGTGCAAGGCATAGCTTCCACCCATTTGGACACATAATCCACTGCCACCAGGATGTACTCACAACCTTGAGACTTGGGAAATGGACCCATGTAGTCAATTCCCATGCATCAAATAATTCCACTTGAAGGTTGTTTGTGAGTGGCATTGCATCCCGGGTGTTGATATTTCCATGTTTCTGACATCTTGCATATCTCTTCATATAGTCTTGTGCATCTTTGTACATGGTAGGCCAAAAGAATCCACTTTGCCATATCTTTACGTGGGTTCTGAATACCCCATAATGGCCTCCATATTCTGCTCCATGGCATTTCTCAGTGATCTTGATTGCTTCATTCATTGGCACTCACCTCCTTAATATTCCATCATTACAGACTCTGTAAAGGTATGGCTCATCCCATAGGTGCACCTTACTCTCTTGGATGAGTTTCTTCTTGTCTGCTCCTGGTGGCACATATCCTGTGACAAGAGATGAGTTTCTTCATGTCTGCTCCTGGTGGCACATATCCTGTGACCATGAAATTGATAATGTTTGCATACCAGGGGTTGGATTCCATGACCTTGAGGAGCGTGTCCTCTCGCAGGAAGTCACCGATGGGTAGATCCTATTTGTCTTTGAATTGCATTCTAGACAAATGATCGGCTATAGAGTTTTCTACTCTCTTTTTATCTTTAATTTCAAGATCAAATTCTTGGAGCAGTAATATCCATCTTATTAATCTTGGTTTAACATCTTTCTTAGTGAGCAAGTATTTTAAAGCAGCATGATCAGTGTAGATGATTACTTTAGCTCCAACTAAGTAAGATCTAAACTTGTCTATAGCAAAAACTACGACCAACAGTTCTTTTTTAGTTGTTGCATAATTCAGTTGTGGCCTAGTTAAGGTTTTGCTAGCATATGAGATTGCATGATGTTTCTTATCTTTGGTTTGTCCTAAGATAGCACCTACAGCATAGTCACTAGCATCACACATTATCTCAAAAGGAAGCGTCCAATCAGGGGGTTGTATGATTGGCGCAGAGACAAGTGCTTTCTTAAGATAATAAAAGGAGTCTAAGCACTCATCATCAAAGTTAATGGGTGCATCTTTAGCAAGCTGGTTTGTTAAAGGTCTAGCAATTTGGAAAAAGCCTTTTATAAACCTTCTATAGAATCCTGCATGACCAAGAAAGCTGCGAACACCCTTAACATTCGTGGGCGGTGGAAGTTGCTCGATAACCTCTATCTTAGCTTTATCCACCTCTATCCCACGCTCAGACACTCTATGTCCTAGCACTATTCCTTCTCGAACCATGAAGTGGCATTTCTCCCAATTCAAGACTAAGTGGTTTTCCTCACATCTTTGTAAGACACGGACCAGATTCTCTAGGCAGTGATCGAAGGTTTTGCCATAGACTGAGAAGTCGTTCATGAACACCTCCATAATTTCTTCGATCATATCAGAGAAGATGGACATCATGCACCTTTGGAAAGAGGCAGGAGCATTGCATAGGCCAAAGGACATGCGCCTGTATGCATATGTTCCATAGGGGCATGTGAAGGTTGTCTTACTTTGATCGTCGGGATGGATTGTGATTTGGTGATAACCCGAATACCCATCAAGGAAACAGAAGAAAGAATGTTTTGCAAGTTGTTCCAACATCTCATCAATGAATGGCAACGAAAAGTGATCTTTCTTTGTGGCCTTGTAAAGTTTTCGATAATCTATACACATTCTCCAACTCGTGACGGTTCGTTGAGGTATTAGTTCATTTTTCTCATTTTTAATGACCATCATCCCTCCTTTCTTAGGCACTACTTGGACGGGGCTGACCCACTCGCTGTTAGGAACAGGGTAGATTATGCCTGCGTGCTTTCATTACTTCTCTCATCGCATTATTTAGCCTTCGTTGCGGCTCCCTAGAAGGTGCAGCATCTTGCTCAATTGGGATGCGATGGGTGCAGAGAGTGGGACTAATTCCCTTAAGATCTTGAAGAGAGTAGCCTAAGACAGCGGTGTTTTTTCAGAATGGTGATGAGTTTGGAGGTTTCCTCCTCAGAAAGTTGGTCACTAATAATTACAGGAGTCTCTCTATCACCATTAAGGAAGGCATCCTTAAGTCCAGAAGGAAGGGACTTAAGTTCTATAGAGGTTTAGATGGGGGTTCAGATTTATCCAAGTCTAGGGGTTCTTCTAGTTTGGCCGCTTCTTGGATGAAAATCTTTAGCATCCTCTTCAAGATCAGGATGAGAAGATTCTAGAAGAGAAGTAACCATTACTTCCTCTATCGGGTCAGACTCGGGTTGCAATTCTGCTTTAAAATTGGCAGAATTTGCTAGTGGAATTGAAAGAGAAAGGTTCTTCCGAGATGACCTTCAAGTTTCCCTCCATGAAATCCATCAAGGAATCTCATGAGCGGGTGTCCAATTAACAAGTCAAATTCCTCTATATCGAAAATAAAGAAGTGTAAGAGGATATGGACCTTGTTAATTGTGACAGGAATGGTCTGTGCAATCCCGCAGCTCTCGACCAATTTCCAGAGGGCAATTTAAGAAATTTGTTGGTCGGGGCTAGAGGTTCCTCTCCTAGGAGTGCATTTGCTAAGGATTTAGACATAATGCTTACTCCTACAGTAGGGTCATAAAGAGAGTCTATTGTGGTCCTATTTATGACGCAAGGAATGGTTGTGAAGCAAGATAGGGTCCTAATAAGCTCAGGTGTGGCTTCGGCTTCCTTCAGCCATTCGTCACTCATAATAGACACGAGCTCCTGAACAGTCTCCTTGAGATAGCGAGTTTCAAGGCGATGTGGGATATGATTATTTGGAGCTCTACGTGTTTTAGACTTCTTTTGCACAGGTTGATTCGAGGCATTTCCAAAATCGGAGAAGAGATCGGCCTCGATATCAAGAGGAAATTCCAGAGGTTTAACTTCTTCTAGAGATTTGGTGGTTTTGGTTCAGGTTCGACAGCTTGTGATGTGAGTGGTGAGGTTCCGGCTATCGTAGGTTCGTCCTTCGGGGTTTGATCTTCTCGGGGGTGTTGGCGGTCCTTAGAAAAATAAATATAACATCATTTTAATACCAAAAAAATAAAGAATAGGGCCTTATCTAACCTTTTCACGAGTTTTGTTGTGCACCTAACTTACAGAGATAGCATGTGGAAATGCATCAAAATATCAAGCAAAGCGCACTTCCAGGAAACGCATTCAGAAAAGGCGCAAATCAAGAATAAAAGAGAAAAGCCCATCAAAGCAGCAAACGGGATCCATCCGTAACCACGGGGGAGGCCCAGGCCCAGGAAGCAACCGACCACCTGAAGGCGGTGGCCAGTTGCCGCCTCCCAGGGATCGACCGCCCCCGGGGGCGGCCGCCCCCCAGATGGCACTTCCCAGGCCCAGTTTTCAGCCACATGCTCAAGGCGGTTCCCTGAAGGCGGTTTCACCTCCTACCATACTTAGAACGCCCAAACCGCCCTTCATCAACTATAAATAGATGTGCTTCACCCCCTCCAAAAGACACATCAACATTCGGAGCACTATACCTCACATTTCTTACTTGTTCTCTAGTTTAGTAGCAGTAGAGCAAGGCAAAGCTATCAAGGAGAGCTTGTCTCCTTGGAGGAATCAAGAACATCTTGGTATGAATACACATCGGTTCTCCTCTATGAGCAAGCTCTTATCTTGTTTATATAGCAATGCATCTGAATTAGAGTATAGTCTTGTTCATATTATGATCATAACATGTAAACTAGTCCATAGTCTATGTGTTATGTTCTTGATATGTTCATCAAAGTTCTTCATCGTTCATCAAATTAGTATGAATAGAGGAAGAACTAAGGATGGGATAATAGTTCGTTGTGCTGTCATGGTTGCTCCTAGCCGAGCCTGTCAATCCGAAGGGTTGGGGTCCCGGGGGGCTAGGAGTTGTTTCCAATTACACGGGCGTGGTGCTCGGGTATGCGGGAATCAGCGGATATGTCGGTACCCCACGGGCAGAGGGGTAGGTGTGCAGGTGGTGACAGCCCTGTCCATCCCTAGCATTCCCCCACATTCGGGTATTGAGTAGGAGTTCGTAAAGTCTCTATCGGCTAGCGAACCAGCTGCGGGGATCTCCCTATCATCCCAGACTTAGTCCTGATCCTAGTCTTATTAATTCGATGTAATTACTATTCGTTGCATAGCTGTATATGACCAATGCCTGCTCTCGCAGTTATTCTTTATTCTTTATTTTATCTTTTATCCTTGAGGTTGCTCCGATGTGTGTGTCCACTATCTTATAAACATGTTTTAACCCTTGCCTATGCTATGCCTACCTATGCATCCAATAAGTGATCATGTTTATACCAAAAGCTAGATGGAATTTATCATGCCCTCCTACGGGAAATTATAAATACGACACCCTTGAATACTCACGGGTTAAAATGCTACAATGATAGTTCTGTGCGCTTGCAGAATAGTCTTATTTCTTACTGAGCTATCGATTGGCGTACCTAAGTACCATTACTTAAGGATTGTAATTCTTGTGCACCCCACGGCGCCCACAGTTTTGCATATCGTAAGTAATGCCGGTTAGGAAGGCCAATCCGGCACTTCTAACTGCTATTACCAGACTGCATTACCTAGGCCGGCGCCGCTAAGGGCTAAGGATTACCTTTCTGAAGTAATGTTGGTTTGGGATGCCAACAAGCATTTCTAGCACCGTTGCTGTGGATGGACTTTTAGTCTATCTTTTGTAACAACGTTAAGAAATGCCAACAGGGGGCTTCATCATAGACATTAGTGTAGGGGGTGTTCTCGAGAATTTTCGCAAGAACTTCCTTACCTTCACTAATAGAGATGCAAGAATGCTCCCTTGGAGGCTAAATCAAGAAATTGTGGAGAATTTTGGCTAAGACCGAGGTAGAAATGTTGTAAGAGTGCTGGCTCAGTTATGGCTAAATCAGGGCCAGAAGATGTTAAGTCTGTGAAACGGGCCCATGCCGCACCTAGTGGCTCCTTTTCCTTTTGTCTAAAGTTTAGGATCTCTACACGAAGACGAGCAACTCGGGGAATGGAGAAGAAGGTGATACAAAACTTTGATTGTAACTTCTCCCATTCTCCATTTACACTACCTACGTGACGAGTATACCATCGTTTGGCTATTCCTGTTAAAGAGAATGAAAATAGCTTCCACTTAAGGGTATCTCATCTCATCATAATTGTTCGAAATCTTGTAGGTCTGTAGAAGGGTTCTCATCTTCATCCCCTAAAAAAGGATTCTCCTGAACCATCGCTATGAGACTCGGGCGTAGCTCATAACGAACGGCCAAAATGGCCTGTGATGAACTAGGCGGCTCCATCCTAGCGCCCGATGGAGCAGCATACTCGAAGATAGGTGTTTGATCCATGTGTGTATGTGGAAGGATAGTTTTGATCAAACAAAGATAACTAGGACGACTCGACTCTAGTTAAGACAGCTACCATTCCCTGGCAACGGCGCCAAAAAGCTTGTTGACACCAAAGGTGGCAAACGGATATACCGCAAGCGTACGGTAGTCAATGTAGCCTTCACCGGGAGTATTCCAGGTATCGTATTTTCCACGGGGAAGGTGAAGTGAACTAACTAGGTCCAAGGCCGTCAGATAGTGATCAAAGGGTTTGGTGATCAAAGGGGGTTAGGATATAGGTATAGAGAGGTCCCTATGTAGCAAAAGATATCTGGTCTTGGCTTTCTAATTATAAAGAGGTATACACCTCCTCCCTTTACAAGAGGCGATGGGCGAAACAAGAGGAGATATATCTCCTCCCGAGGTGGCTATGCTATTGTATTAATGCCCTGCCGTTTTAATAACTTGTCTTACACACGTGGAGGGATATTAAGACCAGACAAGGCTGTCACCACTTGCTGGCACCCACAAACAATCCGTGCGACAAGCGGCCCACACTGATAAGATATAGCCTAGACACTGCGTCTACACTATACTTACTACTCTAATCTTAGCTAGAGACTAGAGCACTCCACTAAGTAAAGCAATGTGCAAGTAAAGCAAGTATATACTTAAAATACCAGAACCAGAATATCAAATACTAGAAGGACTCAGATGTAAAACTTACTAGAAGCTTGCATCAGCTGAGGTACACCTTGGAGAAGACTCCCGACAGGCCCGAAGCTTTCTCCTGAAGACTTCCCTCACTCTCTTCCCTCTTATTCTAACACTAAAGCTATTAAAGTAGTCTTTTTCTCTATGATACACTTGATACATTTTTCCTTGATGTCTAGAGTGAAGGACTAGGGGGTATTTATAGGGGGATGAAGGGGAGTGCCATGTCCTCAATCCATGTGCCTTTCCACCTTGGCCCTTGGATAAACCGTCTTGAAACCGCCTTAGATGAACGGCGATGATCAAACCAGCACGTGTGAAACATGCAGGAAGGCAGTGGAGCATGGCGGTGGCCTGGACCCACCTTGGGCGGGTCGGCCGACCCACCTATGGCAAGGTGGGCCCACCACTGTGGTCCCCACATGTCATAGAGTGTGGCTATATACTTGTTTTGCCTTGTTCTTGTTGGTTCACGCCTGGATCCATATGCTTTGATCTTCCACCGTTGCTTGGAAATACAACTTTGATCTGATGGTGGAATTGAGCGGAGTAGGATGTCAAATGGATCATGCCGTGTCTGCAGAGCCCTGGTGGGCCCCACATGTGGGTTGGCCGACTTGCATGTGGGCCCTCCAGGTGCTCCACTCTCTTCTTGATGCTTCTATACTCTGAAAACACTTAGTTTGGGCACTTGCAAACAAATACTAACATGTACATGTGGAACCAAGTTATTTGTACCCTAGTCACTATGTGTTTGCTTGTTTCTTCCCTGAAAAGAGTGTTTTGTTGATGGTTATGATGGTTGAAAACAGGGTATAAATACCGTCAACAGAAAGTGATCTTCATATACATCTCATGAGCATTGACTTTTCCCAAGATTTGAGTGGGAGTTGCATTGGAGAGATCCCCTTGATGAAGCATGGTCACAATGTGACCATACTTGTCAATAGGGAGAGCATTGAGGATCCTCCTTGTAACTTCGGCTGGAGTGATTTGAGTGAGCCCAAGGCCATTTACTTCCTCTACAATGATATTCAATCGAGAATACATGTCATTAGCATTTTCATTAGGAAGCATTTTGAAAGAATTGAGCTTATCTATGATAAGATAATATCGTTCCTCACACTCATTCTTAGTTCCCTCATGGAGCGCACAAATATCCGACCATGGTGCATGGGCGTTTTTGTGGTTCCTCACACGATTGAACACTTCTTTGCTAAGGCCTCTAAAGATGATGTTGCGAGCCTTTGCATTCCATTTTTCGTGCTCTTCCTCAATGGGTGTGAGGGTAGCGCCGGCTTTAGGAGTGGGGTAACCTTGCGTGGTGGCTTTGTGAACACCAAGGTCCACCGCCTCAAGGTAAGCCTCCATACGAATTTTCCAATATGGAAAATTGTTACCGTCAAAGACGGGAGGGGGGACCATCGTGACCGCCGGACATCCTTCTCTTGGCGGTTAAGCCAAATTAGTGAGCACAAGGCTCTGATACCAATTGAAAGGATCGAGGATGTCCAAGAGGGGGTGAATTGGGAAACTAATAATTTTTCGCAAAACAATTCAACCTATCGCCATTTTGCCCAATCTCACCCCACAAGTGCTTGTGTTTGATTCTAAACCTAAAACAAGTTAAGCAACCTAGAGCCAAGTCCTAAACATGCAACTCTACTCTAGGAATGTAAAGAGCACAAAGTAAATACGGGAAAGTAAATGAGATAGAAAGACAAGGCCAATTTTTCCTGAGGTATCGGAGAGTCGGCACTCCCCACTAGTCCTCGTTGGAGCACCCACGCAAGGGTGTAGTTCCCCCTTGATCTTCGCAAAGACCAAGTGCTCTCTACGGGTTGATCCTTTGCCTCTCCGGCGCGGTGTATCGCCCACAACCCCTCACAAACTTGGCTTGGGCCGCCAACAAGCTCTCCAAGCGGTCACCAAGCCTCCGATTGCCACCAAATCGTCTAGGTGATGCCGATCACCAAGAGTAACAAGCCAAGACTCTCACTTGACCAAGAACAAGGCAAAGAGGGTGATGAATGCACACAAATCACTCTTGATCACACTCTAAGGAAGAAGCTCACAAGCAAGTGGGAATCACTCAACCTCCCTAGGGCTCTTGCACTCTCACAAGGTCACAATGGTTGCTTCAGCTAAACAAACTGGGCAAGAGAGCTAGAATGAGGGTGATGGAGAAGAATAAATACCCCCCAAGCCACACACTAGCCGTTTAGAACAAATATCAGTTTTCTGTGAACCGTCGGACCGCGTGTAACTGTCGGACCAAAACCCCTCAGTCCAACTCTCACAGACGGTAGATAGCCGTTACTGTGTCAGAGGTGCATCGAACGCTCACCAATGGTCCGACGCCCAGTGTTGGACCTAGTCCAACGCTATTTGGCGCTCTCGAGTGCTCTCTGCACAGAACCACAGCGCATGTATAACACCCAGCAATGGTCTGACGATGGCCGTCGGACACAGTCGGACACCCAAAGCTGCTCTCTGGTCCTCTTTGGAAGCGTCGGACTCTGCAAAGAAACAGCCCGACGCTCACCCAAGTGACCCCTGGCACCGTCAGACGCTGGCTGATGGTCCAACGCCCATCCAGCCAGAGTCCGATGCTCCTTGTGTGCTGCGAAGCAACCAGGGGCTGCCACATACCCATCGGACTCCAAACATTGGTCCGATGACCATACTCCTCGGAGTCCGACGGTCTAAACTTGATCAAAACTTTGCCGAATCGAAAACTTTCCAAAATGAAGTTTGACCCTCTCTCTCAAGAGTCTCTCTGGGCTGTCTAGAGCTATGTTGGACAAGTGTGCATCATATCTACACTCTCTAATCTTGCCCTAAGTCAAGCTACCCATCCAAACCCCTCTTAATAGTACGGTCAAAGGTAAAAACAAGACCTAAACTACTCCAAGTGTCTCTCAATTCCAATTGACACTTGGAACTAGCCTATCTCCGTCTTCTCTATATTTTGCTTCTTCATGATGAGGTCTAGCTTGGCAGTGACCATGTCAGTTTCCTTGAGATGATGGATGCCTCCTTCTCTCTTGCGAGGTTGAGTATGTTCTTCATTACAGCTTGGATTTGAGGCCATCTTCTCAACAAATGCTTTAGCTTCTAGAAGCTTAAGTGACAGAAAAGCTCCTCCTTCTGCAGCATCTATGGACTCATGGGTGCTAGAGATAAGCCCATGATACAAGGTCTCCCATGACAAGGACAGTCTTCAATATAATCTTGAAATCTTTCCCATGCTTCAGTGAATGATTCGTCATGTTGCTGTTGAAAGCTTGAAATTTTCGCACACAGAGCATTCGTCTTGCCTATAGGAAAGAACTTTGTCAGGAAAGCAGTTGAGCATCGGTCCCATGTAGTGTTCTTCTCTTTGTTGGCGTAAAACCACTGCTTAGCTTTCCCCAAAAGTGAAAATGGGAAAAGACAGGAGTAAAATAGCATCTCTTGGTACTCCTCTGATCGTGAAGGTGCTGCAAATCTCTAGAAAGTGTTGTAAGTGTGTACTTGCATCTTCATGAGCTTTTTCACAAAATTGACTGGCTTAAACCATGGTGATAAGAGCAGGTTTGAGCTCAAATCCATTCTCCCCAGTGTTGACTGCTAGTCCAGTCCAGATGTTTTCTGTTGTTGGGGCAGAGAACTCGCGCAATGTCTTCTCAGCCATGTCTTCAAACACAGAAGTTAAATCTTCTCCTAAGTGTTCTTCTTCCAATGTTAGAGCTGGCTCCTCTGATGGACTAGCTTGAGCGGCGATAGGTATTCTTGATAGTGACTCAAAATTGTCCTTCGCCTCTACAACCTTCTTCCTTCTAAGAAGTTTCTCTGGATCGTCAGTGAAGTTGTTTGGAAGAGAAAAACCATTCATTCATCACCCTGAATAAGATAACCAAATGATAAAAAACAAGGGTGTGCCTGTTTGAGTTAGAGATCAATCGGTAACACAATCTTATCCATTATGTATATATGTTATCAATATTTCCTAAGTTTAATGTGCCTTCCCTGGCAACGGCGCCAAAAATGCTTGTTGACATCTACTAACGTCGCCAAATATAACTAAATAACTTTTACTACTAGAGACGAGATTAGAGATCTATGGTAATTAATTAACTGGTCATTAGCAACTAGTCACTTATCTATTACCAACATTCTTATGCATGAACTAGGTTGTCATCCCTAATTATAAATGCTAAGAATAAACAAAGGTTCATATACTATTCAATGTGACTAGGCATAAATATATAAATATAAATTAAGATCAATTCTGCAAGCGGACAGATAATTATACCATTGTAGCATTTTACCTAGAGTCTATCAGGTTGTCAATTTATATTTATACCACTGGGAAGGACTAGATAAACTTTAATCTATTATATTGATAGCAACTATATATAATGAATAAGCGGTGATATCGATGTCATTTACTCTACTCATAACAGGTAGAGGTCACAAGATAATAAAGATAAATAAAGGTGATAAGTATGATCAAGCATCATAAATAATGAATAAACATTAGAGCACTTTCTAGTCATAGTAATAGCTAGCCAATGGATAAACTAAGGAATCTAAGGTAATTCTATAACTACGCCAATGAATAACTATAATTAGTGCAATTATATCTAGCAATCATTGTTAGATTAGTCCTATATCATGATCACATGTAAAGGGCATCATCTAGGAAGGATGTGAAACAGAGTCGTCACCCAACTTCGCGACCGTGCCTGCTTGCCTACATACGGGGGTGGACTACAGAGGACTCAATGCAGTTGTCACCTACGCGATCTACCACACAACCCAGCACATTAGGGTGCACTCACAGATAAACAGAATATCTAGACACCACGTCTACATATCCTTCATCATCTACCCATCGATCGTATGGATAAACGCTATACGAGCAATTACATGAATTCAATAAGATCAAACCAACTATACTAGACATATAATCAAAGTAGACAATGACTATTGTAATCAAGAATATATAAATTACTAAGAACAATGTTTCCCTAATCATAACAGAGAATACAATAATAGAGAAAGAACTAGAACTATACCGAACTCCGCGCTCCAGACAGACGCCGGGGCTCCAGATTCCGCCGAAGAACTAGAACTCCTCTACTTCTAATCTAACTAGGCTAGAACTATGAACTAGAAGGCTCTTGATGAACTAGGAGGCTCTTGATGGCTTGATCAAAGACTTGATGCCTTGGATGAATGATGGGATGCCTCTAGGAGGGTCTGCCCCTTTATTTAAAGCCCGGTGGGTTGCACGTGCGCCATAGGATCAAACCGACTTAACCAAGTGCCGAGATGACTCCTCAAAGGCGGTGGAAGAACACTCCAGAAGGCGGGGCCAAACCCTAGCCAGGGGTGCGCCGGCCGGCCCCACCTGGAAGGGTTCGGGGCCCCGGTGCTTCGGGTGTCTTCTAGATCCCTCCCATGTCCTGATAAGAACGTTGCCTTCGCGGATAAGTTTCGTGATGTTTAAGCACTTTAACCCCTCTTTTACGTTTTTCTGGAATAACCCCTGGAAAATACAGAGTATGCAAAACTCGGGGAAATTGTCAGTTAAAACCCTAGACTAGTGTGTATTCATGTATCCTTTCGTGTCTAAAGTTCTAATAAAACTTGACGTTATCCACCGTCAACTACTCCCCCAAGCTTATCTTTTGCCATTCCCTTGGCAAACAAACTAAGCCTAATTACTAACGTATTTGGATCAGGAGTTGCTACAATGCTTTCATACTTTCCAAGTACACATGCTTTCAAACAGGGATTCTCCTCCGGATTAGACAATAACTGCTCTAACCTTCAGACTTACCCATTTTACCTTTAACTATGGAGCTTTACAGCTTTCGCGTAAGTCTTGATCAATTGAAAGATAGAACAATCAAGTCAAGCACTATGTAGCAAATTCTTCACAGTACCAATATTCTGGAGTTTTTATAAGTTTTTCGAAATAAAACTCAGAGCTTAATTGTATGACACCCTCAAGTCCCTCAATATATGTGGTATTTATGGATCTCACTTAGGGCATTTAATGATGTTATGCCTTCCTAAAACTAAGGATATATAGTGGAGCTTATAGGAATGGCAATAACAAGGATGAGCATACTTGCAATTCATATGTTGTAAAGTCAAACAATGGATCCACAGAGAATCGAGGCATACAATCAAACCAAGATGTGCATGTGTATGGAATATGGTGGATAGGTGTATATGTGGTATTTAGTGGCTAATTCTAATTCTACTTATGCTCTTTTGAAAATAAATCTCTCTTTAGGACTCGCATGAAAACATGGGCTATCTTTATTCTCTTTTTCTCTCTTCTTTTTTTTATTAGGGAGGCGGGCGTCTAGTACCCATTGTTTTAATTGCTGGGACACCTTTTCTTTTCATACTTTTGCATAACCACATGTATCCTTTGAATATAAATAATTGGAGAGATAATGATAAGAACATAGAGCAGATAAACAGGGGCTGTCCTATAGGGTATATTTTTGGTATTTTTCTCCCAGTGTAGGAGAAAACATTTTTATAATGAACATAGATGAAAGTGGAAATGGTTGCAATTACTCCTAAGGTAGGAATAATGCATATTTGGCTGGAGTGTGTAAGTGATCTTGGTTTTAAAAACATGACAAGACTCTCATGAGGTATACAACAAAGGTTGACTGAACTCAATACAAAGCAAGCAGCATAAATGTGCAAAGGTTTTCTATCTAAATGTATCATATATGGCTTTGGTAGGAATTCATACTTTGTCATACAAAAGCTCATTATGTAGATTTTAAGGTTTCAAAATAAATCTCCAAAACTTAGTAATGCTAGGAATAAGATAAATAGCAGCTTATCCTTCATGAATCATATAAATCAATCACCTAGACTTAGCTTAAGCATATGCCTCCATAAGTTTCAGATTCAGAGTAAATTCTTAAATTAAAACAACAATATTCAAAACTCAGAAGAATTTAAGTTTGATAACTAGGTACTTGAAAGGAATGACAATAGAGCAACTGTTCATCATCTCCAAGATAAAATTTTAGTGTTCACCAATTTTAATTAATTCTAGCCACTAACTCCGAACATATTCTAATATATAACTAATTGTTTATTTGGTTTTAATTACTTTTGATTGGACTCAAAAAAGGGCTCTATAATTTGTGGACCTTCATGTGCCACATATTTTTGGTATTTTTAAAATTTTCCTATGATACTATGGTGAACCTTCATGTGCTCACATATTTTTGGTATTTTATGACTATATAAAACAGACTCAATAATTGCCAAAGTATAATTACCTGATAACTAGGGGATGCTCCTCCCCCAAGTTAGATGTTTGCAATACTTGGTGTTGAATGATCTCCAGAGTGAGCTAGCCAGTGGTGATCCTAGTGGGTGCCACTGATAGACTCTTTCCTTAGTCATAATATTGTTCCTGCATAATTATACTTCAACAAGAAAACCAAAACTCGAGGTTTGAATTTAACAAGAGGTTAGCGGTCAACCAATGAGCAATTGATTATTCTCTGGGTTGATTGACAGATTCTAGCAGGATTCTAACAGGATTCTCTTTTTAGGGTTTTTTAATTTTCTTATGCAACAATCAAATATGTATGCATGCTATTTTTTTATGCCACCACGGAGAATATTTATTCTCATGGGGCTTAGGATTTTCATAATGAAACAAAGTAAATACAGATGCTACTACCATTAATATATATATATTATTTTTATTTGTTTTTATTTTTATGCCGCCACGGTAAATATTCCTATAGGGTTTACCATAAGTGTATTCACATGGGGCTTTAGTTTTTATGATGTAGTAAATAAAGCAGTAAATATTTTTGTTATTTTATATTTAATGTGCAAAAGTGATTGCACTAATAAATGTGTTAAAGTAAAATTACTAATGAATGCTAATTTAATTAGATAACTACCATTCTGACCTTATGGTTAGGGTACGGAATTTAAAGTCTACCGACAGGACTTAGATAGAGGAAGAGTACTTACTCAGCAGATTCATCGTCTGAGGTTACCTCAGTCAATTCCCCATTTTACGGTGGTGTAGTAGGTGCTTTTTCTTTCTCCTTCCATCTCATTTCTGTCTCTTCTGCTTCTCTCTTTTCTAGTTCCAGCTCTTCCTTGTTACACTTCCTCAGGTGTGCTTTTCTTGATTCTTCATCTCTTTTCAACCATTCTCTTAATTGTGCGTGGATCTCTTCCTTCTCTGCCTTAGCAATCTGATCCATTCTTTCAGCTTCCGATTCCCACTCACTCCAGCATGATGCTTGTACGGCTTCCTCTTGCTCCTTGTAGCAGTCTTCATACTTCACAATCTTGCCATGGAATTCCTCCCATCCACAGTGAGGCTGGGCAGCCTGACGGCGGGCTTGGCGTCATCTCCTGTTGTGTTGCTGAAAATAAAGAATAAAAGAATATATCTAACTGAGCAGGCATTGGTCATATATAATTATGCAAAGAACTGTTAGCAGATCATCTAATTAGTAATTCTAGTATCAGGACTAAGTCTAGGGTGATAGGGAGATCCGCGCAGCTGGTTTGCCAGCCGATAGAGACTTTACGAACTCCTACTCAATATTCAAACGTGGGGAATGCTAGGGATGGACAGGGTTGTCACCACCTGTCCACCTACCCCTCTGCCCGTGGGATACCGACATATTCGCCGATCTCCGCATACCCAAGCTCGATGCTTGCATACTTGGAAACAACTCCTAACCCCCGCGGACCCCAACCCTTCGGATTGACAGGCTAGGTTAAGAGCAGCCATGACAGCATGACGAACCATCACCTCATTCCTAGTTCTTCCTCTATTCATACTAATTCGATGAACAATGAAGAACGATGATGAACAAGTCAAGAACATGATACATAAACTATATTCTAGCTCATATACTATGCTCATAACAAGATCATAACTAGACTCTAGTTCATATGCATAATCATATAAGTATGATAAGAACTTGCTCATGGAAGAAGACCGAATTATATTCATACCAAGATGATCCTTTTCTTTCAAGGAGACAAGCTCTCCTTGATAGCTCTTGCCTTGCTCACAAACTACTACAACTACTCTAAAGATACAAGTGAGAGGTGTGAGATAGATGACTCCAAATGATGTGTGTCTTGAAGGGGATGGAGCACCATCTATTTATAGTGAAGCTATGACGGTTTGGCGCATCTAAACTTGGAAGGAGGTGAAACCGCCATGGCCAAACCGCCATCAGTACCGCCTCTAAAGCTGGGCCCGGGAGGCTCCATCTGGGGGGCAGCCGCCCCCGGGGGCGGTCGGTCCCTAGGGAGCACCATCTGGCCACCGCCTTCGGGTGGTCGGTTGCTCCCTGGGCCTGGGCGTCGCCCATGGTTGCGAATGGATCCAGTTATGCTTTAAAGATGGGCTTCTTTGGTATTCTTTGTTTGCGCATTTGTTGGATTCGTCATTTGACTTTGCGCTTTATTCATGTTGATGCGTATTTCCACTTGTTATGCCATAAAACCTGTAAAACATGAATGCTAGGGGTACAAGTGGAACTTGTTAGTAGTAAAGGTATATGTGCTAGAATATGATTGTTAATTCTCTTTTTAGTTTAAGTTGGTGGTATAAAATTTATTCATAAGGACCACCAACAGACGGCTCCCGAGGTTTCGTCAACGACGACTTCCTCGGTCTTGACACCCTCGGCTTCGGTCACTATACGTGATAATGATGCATGCTTATTGACGGTGCAAATGATATGATTGACAAATAAACAAATGTTAATTTAATAACCTTGAGTACAACTTTCCGTCACGGTAAAGTTATAATCAGGATCTCACCTAGCAGTATTAATGTTACATAATTATTTCATTAATCATTTTAACATTCATAGAAAGCCGCAATTAACATGACTTTTAACACTAACGAAAGTTCTTAGGACCAATTAGTATTTCCTGATCCTAAGTCTTCACACAATCCCAAAATATCACACAAACCCTAAAGTGATTAACTTTTAATCATTTTATTTATTTATTTAAATAAAGGTAATTTACCAAACAATTAAACTTCATCCAATTGAGCTACAGATTTTTGTGGAGGTAGCCCACTGGTCAAAATAGCTACACAATTAATTTCACAATTTTTGGATTAATATTTTGAGCTGTAAAAATCCTGGAAATATCATTTATTAATTAAAATATCCAATTTTACTGTCTACTGAAAGTGCTCAAAATACTTATATCATATTTTTCATAAATACTTCATACCACAGAGAGCTTATACAATTTATTTCGTAATTTTTGGAGCAACCCAAAAATTCTCACAAAATTCACAAATCTGGTATTAATTCATTTACAGGAAAATGAAAAAGGCATTTGCACAGACCGGACCAGCACTACAGGCCGGCCTAGCAGGCCTAGCTCGCCCTGTCTTCTACCTCTAGCTTCTACTCGTAAAAACAGAGCAGGCAGGCAGCACACCCACGCGGTGACTGCCCGCCGCGGAGCTCGCTGGCGGCCCCCCCTTCGGCGAGACAGAGCACACGAGAGCCCTCCCCTCCACCAACCGAGTTGGTTCTGAGCCCAAGCCCTACTCTACGCTCCCAATAGACGCCTTCCGGCAGCCATGGCGGCCCGGCCGCGCGGACACGGCGGCGCGAGGCGTTCCGAAAACTCCAAGCTGCCCGAGACCCAACCAAATACCCAGGAAGCTTTAGCAAGCTCACCACTACTCGATGCTCGTGTCGGTTGAAGCGGAGGATGATCTGGAGACCGTTGTTGATGTTGATGGCGGTTGTGGCTGCGTGCTCCGGCGGCAACAGCTCATTCCAGCGACTGCAGTCCTCCAAAGAAGAAACGGCCGAGCTCATGAGCTTCACAAGACCACAGAGAGCATAGAACTAAGGTCAAGAAGGAGAGGACATCATCAGTTAGAGCTAGCCTCATCAAGGTTGAGCTCAACGGCGTTTCGGTCGGCTCCAGAGAAGACGACCCTGCGCGGCGACTCCGGTGACGAAGACGGCGCGAGCAGACCCAAACGACGCGCAACCCGACGAAGAACTCAGTTGCTAATTGAATCAAACGTTGGTGACACGGGGGTAGTGAATTTCGCCGGCGACACGAGGTTGCCGACGGCGAACCGGAAAGGGAAAAGGGATACGATGACGTCGCCTTCTCGGTTTTATAGAGCAAGGAAGGACGTCGAGGGAGAGTGTTACCACGTCGCTGGCCGCGTGCCCGAGCGCGCTGCGACGATGGAAGGCGGTGGCGGTCGAAGCAGGCAGGCAGAGAGCACGGTGGCGCTGCTCTGCCTCCCCGAGTTACTGTAGCAGTGCAATAGATAATTCTGAACTTTTAAAATTACTTCGGTTTTTTCTGAATAACTCGAAAAATGGTCAAAATAAGAAATGTGCCAAATTTGATTCTGCACAACATTCGTATTTAAAGTATTTTCAAATTTCAAATATTTTTGAAATTATTGAAAAGGGGGTAAATAGCCCTTTTCCAATTCAAATTAAATCTCAATTATTTATTGAAGAAATTCAAAATCTGTAAACATAAAAGTTGCTCAGTTTAGTGAGCTTTACAACTTTTGTTTAATGACCAACTTCAGATTCCAAATAATTTTTAACTTGAAGTTTTAAATTCAAATATGAGAATAGTAATTCAAGTTTAATTTAAATTTTTGAACAGCACCCTGAGAAACTTTATATATCAAAGTTGCTCTATTTAATAAGAGCTACAACTTTGCTGTAAGGACCAAAGTCCAATTCCTTATATTTTTGAAGCTAGGGTTTTAGTTCGTTCTAGGGTTTTAAAAATTAATTTGCGGTTAATTTCACTCTATTGCCCTAAGCACAAGCCATCAATATAAATTCAAATTTGTTTTAGTTGATGCAGGGCAAAAATGAATAGCAATGACAGATGACATGCAATGCTTCGTGATGACATGCCAAATTTTAATTCAGTAACACAGTGGTGTTACAAGATTAGAATATGATACTTTGAAGAGTAATTCAAAATACACTTTTTTCAAACTCTCTACACATACTAAGTGTGCCTTGAGAAGAAGTATGAATTTCCAAACTTGAAGCATGTTCACTACTTTAAGTTCCATTCAACTTTTTCCCGTGCTAGTTGTATTTTGCTTGTGTTTGTACCTTTAGTATTATGGTACAAGTAGTATAATTTAGTTGATGCCACTATATTTATTTATATATGTTTTCGTATTCTCAAATAACTTGTAATAAATGATCAATTTAGTTGTCTGCCACTACTTTTTAACTAAAATAAAAATATTAGTTAGTAAGTCCTACAAGATCAAATTGTATGGTGTCCATCCTATTGCTGTGTTCAAAACCAAATGTGTGGTTCACTTCTCAATCAAACACCGCACACCTTGTCTCTATCGGTGTGCAAGTTTGTTCATCTCTTGACGCTAAAGGTAATAATACCACCAAAGTTAACAACGACACTTGTGAAGTGTTTCAATGGGAGGATCCACCCTTTGCGTCAAATAGAGCAACACACTTGCATATGGAAAAGAACAGACAAGGGTGTGATGGAGAGGGGATTAGAATATGATACTTTGAAGAGTGATTCAAAATACACTTCTTTCAAACTCTCTAGTCAGACTAAGTGTCCCTTGAGAAGAAGTATGAATGTCCAAACTTGAAACATGTCCACTACTTTAAGTTCCATTAAACCTTTTCCCGTGCTAGTTGTGTTTTGCTTGTGTTTGTTCCTTTAGGATTAAGGTGCAAGTGGTATAATTCAGTTGTCTGCCACTATATTTATTTATATGTGTCTTCGTATTCTCAAATAACTTGTAATAAAAGGTCAATTTAGTTGTCTGCCACTACTTTTTAACTATTGTAAAAGTATTAGTTAGTAAGTTCTACAAGATCAAAGTGTATGGTGTCCATCCTATTGCCGTGTTCAAAACCAAATGTGTGGTTCTCTTCTCAATCAAACACCGCACACCTTGTCCCTATCGGTGTGCAAGTGTGTTCGTCGCTTGACGCTAAAGGTAAGAATACTACCAAAGCTAACAACGACACTTATGAAGTGTTTCAGTGGGAGGATCCACCTTTAGCGTCAAATAGAGGAACACACTTGCATAGGAAAATGAGCAGGCGAGGGTGTGATGGAGAGGGGATTAGAATTTGATACTTTGAAGAGTGATTCAAAATAAACTTCTTTCAAACTCTCTAGTCATACTAAGTGTGCCTTGAGAAGAAGTATGAATTTCCAAACTTGAAGCATTTCCACTACTTTAAGTTCCATTCAACTTTTTCCCATGGTAGTTGTGTTTTGCTTGTGTTTGTTCCTTTAGGAGTAAGGTACAAGTGGTATAATTTAGTTGTCTGCCACTATATTTATCTATATGTGTCTTCATATTCTCAAATAAGTTGAAATAAACGATCAATTTAGTTGTCTGCCACTACTTTTTAACTGTAGTAAAAGTATTAGTTAGTAAGTTCTACAAGATCAAATTGTATGGTGTCCATCATATTGCCGTGTTCAAAACCAAATATGTGGTTCTCTTCTCAATCAAACACCGCACACCTTGTCCCTATTGGTGTACAATTGTGTTCGTTGCTTGACGCTAAAGGTAAGAATACTACCAAAGCTAACAACGACACTTGTGAAGTGTTTCAATGGGAGGATCCACCTTTAGCGTCAAATAGAGGAACACACTTGCATACGGAAACGAGCAGGCGAGGGTGAGATGGAGAGGGGATTGGAATACGATACTTTGAAGAGTGATTCAAAATACAGTTCTTTCAAACTCTCGAGTCAGACTAAGTGTCCCTTGTGAAGAAGTATGAATGTCTAAACTTGAAAATGTCCACTACTTTAAGTTTCATTCAACTTTTTCCTGTGCTAGTTGTGTTTTGCTTGTGTATGTTCCTATAGGATGATGGTACAAGTAATATAATTTAGTTGCTGCCACTATATTTATTTATATGTGTCTTCGTATTCTCAAATAACTTGTAATAAATGATCAATTTTGTTGTCTGCCACTACTTTTTAACTAAAATAAAAGTATTAGCTAGTGAGTTCTACAAGATCAAATTGTATGGTGTCCATCCTATTGCCGTGTTCAAAACTAAATGTGTGGTTCTCTTCTCAATCAAACACCGCACACCTTGTCTCTATCGGTGTGCAAGTGTGTTCATCTCTTGACGCTAAATGTAAGAATACCACCAAAGTTAACAACGACACTTGTGAAGTGTTCCAATGGGAGGATCCACCTTTAGCATCAAATAGAGCAACACACTTGCATACGGAAAAGAAGAGACAAGGGTGTGATGGAGAGGGGATTAGAATATGATACTTTGAAGAGTGATTCAAAATACACTTCTTTCAAACTCTCTAGTCAGACTAAGTGTCCCTTGAGAAGAAGTATGAATTTCCAAACTTGAAACATGTCCAATACTTTAAGTTCCATTCAACTTTTTCCCGTGGTAGTTGTGTTTTGCTTGTGTTTGTTCCTTTAGGATTAAGGTACAAGTGATATAATTTAGTTGTCTGCCACTATATTTATTTATATGTGTCTTCGTATTCTCAAATAAGTTGTAATAAGCGATCAATTTAGTTGTCTGCCACTACTTTTTAACTGTAGTAAAAGTATTAGTTAGTAAGTTCTACAAGATCAAAGTGTATCGTGTCCATCCTATTGTCGTGTTCAAAACCAAATATGTGGTTCTCTTCTCAATCAAACACCGCACACCTTGTCCCTATCGGTGTGCAAGTGTGTTCGTCGCTTGACACTAAAGGTAAGAATACTACCAAATCTAATAACGACACTTGTGAAGTGTTTCAATGGGAGGATCCACCTTTAGCATCAAATAGAGGAACACACTTGCATACGGAAATGAGCAGGCGAGGATGAGATGGAGAGGGGATTAGAATACGATACTTTGAAGAGTGATTCAAAATACAGTTCTTTCAAACTCTCTAGTCCGACTAAGTGTCCCTTGAGAAGAAGTATGAATGTCCAAACTTAAAAATGTCCACTACTTTAAGTTCCATTCAACTTTTTCCTGGGCATGTTGTGTTTTGATTGTGTTTGGTCCTATAGGATTATGGTACAAGTAATATAATTTAGTTGCTGCCACTATATTTATTTATATGTGTCTTCGTATTCTCAAATAACTTGTAATAAATGATCAATTTTTTTGTCTGCCACTAATTTTTAACTAAAATAAAAGTATTAGTTAGTAAGTTCTACAAGATCAATTGTATGGTGTCCATCCTATTGCCGTGTTCAAAACTAAATGTGTGGTTCTCTTCTCAATCAAACACCGCACACCTTGTCTCTATCGGTGTGCAAGTGTGTTCATCTCTTGACGCTAAAGGTAAGAATACCACCAAAGTTAACAACGACACTTGTGAAGTGTTTCAATGGGAGGATCCACCTTTAGCATCAAATAGAGCAACACACTTGCATATGGAAAAGAAAAGACAAGGCTGTGATGGAGAGGGGATTAGAATATGATACTTTGAAGAGTGATAAAAAATACACTTCTTTCAAACTCTCTAGTCAGACTAAGTGTCCCTTGAGAAGAAGTATGAGTGTCCAAACTTCAAACATGTCCACTACTTTAAGTTCCATGAAACTTTTCCCGTGGTTATTGTGTTTTGCTTGTGTTTGTTCCTTTAGGATTAAGGTACAAGTGGTATAATTTATTTATCTGCCACTATATTTATTTATATGTGTCTTCGTATTCTCAAATAACTTGTAATAAACGATCAATTTAGTTGTCTGCCACTACTTTTTAACTATAGTAAAAGTATTAGTTAGTAAGTAAGTTCTACAAGATCACAGTGTATGGTGTCCATCCTATTGTCATGTTCAAAACCAAATATGTGGTTCTCTTCTCAATCAAACACCGCACACCGTGTCCCTATCGGTGTGCAAGTGTGTTCGTGGCTTGACACTAAAGGTAAGAATACTACCAAACCTAACAACGACACTTGTGAAGTGTTTCAATGGGAGGATCCACCTTTAGCGTCAAATAGAGGAACACACCTGCATACGGAAACGAGCAGACGAGGGTGAGATGGAGAGGGGATTAGAATACGATACTTTGAAGAGTGAATCAAAATACAGTTCTTTCAAACTCTCTAGTCAGACTAAGTGTCCCTTGAGAAGAAGTATGAATGTCCAAACTTGAAAATATCCACTACTTTAAGTTGCATTCAACACTTTCCTGTGCTAGTTGTGTTTTGCTTGTGTTTGTTCCTATAGGATTATGGTACAAGTAATATAATTTAGTTGCTACCACTATATTTATTTATATGTGTCTTCATATTCGCAAATAACTTGTAATAAATGATCAATTTAGTTGTCTGCCACTACTTTTTAACTAAAATAAAAGTATTAGCTAATAAGTTCTACAAGATCAAATTGTATGGTGTCCATCCTGTTGCCATGTGCAAAACCAAATGTGTTTTTCTTTTCTCAATCAAACACCGCACACCTTGTCTTTATCGGTGTGCAAGTGTGTTCATCTCTTGATGCTAACGGTAAGAATACCACCAAAGTTAACAACGACACTTGTGAAGTGTTTCAATGGGCGGATCCACCTTTAGCGTCAAATCGAGCAACACACTTGCATACGGAAAAGAACAGACAAGAGTGTGATGGAGAGGGGATTAGAATATGATACTTTGAGGAGTGATTCAAAATACAGTTCTTTCAAACTCTCTAGTCAGACTAAGTGTCCCTTGAGAAGAAGTATGAATGTCGAAACTTGAAACATGTCCACTACTTTAAGTTCCATTAAACTTTTTCCCGTGCAAGTTGTGTTTTGCTTGTGTTTGTTCCTTTAGGATTAAGGTACAACTGGTATAATTTAGTTGTCTGCCACTATATTTATTTATATGTGTCTTCGCATTCTCAAATAACTTGTAATAAACGATCAATTTAGTTGTCTGCCACTACTTTTTAACTATACTAAAGTATTAGTTAGTAAGTTCTACAAGATCAAAGTGTATGGTGTCCATCCTATTCCCGTGTTCAAAACCAAATATGTGTTTCTCTCCTCAATCAAACAGCGCACACCTTGTCCCTATCAGTGTGCAAGTGTGTTCGTCGCTTAACGATAAAGGTAAGAATACTACCAAAGCTAACAACGACACTTCTGAAGTGTTTCAATGGGAGGATCCACCTTTAGCATCAAATAGAGGAACACACTTGCATACAAAAACGAGCAGGCGAGGGTGTGATGGAGAGGGGATTAGAATATGATACTTTGAAGAGTGATTCAAAATACACTTCTTTCAGACTCTCTAGTCATACTAAGTGTGCCTTGAGAAGAAGTATGAATTTCCAAACATGAAGCATGTCCAATACTTTAAGTTCCATTCAACTTTTTCCCATGCTAGTTGTGTTTCGCTTGTGTTTGTTCCTTTAGTATTATGGTACAAGTAGTATAATTTAGTTGATGCCACTATATTTATTTATATATGTGTTCGTATTCTCAAATAACTTGTAATAAACGATCAATTAAGTTGTCTGCCACTACTTTTTAACTGTAGCAAAAGTATTATTTAGTAAGTTCTACGAGATCAAATTGCATGGTGTCCATCATATTGCCATGTTCAAAACCAAATATGTGGTTCTCTTGTCAATCAAACACCGCACACCTTGTCCCGATCGGTGTGCTAGTGTGTTAGTCGCTTGACGCTAAAGGTATGAATACTACCAAAGCTAACAACGACACTTGTGAAGTGTTTCAATGGGAGGATCCACCTTTAGCTTCAAATAGGGGAACACACCTGCATACGGAAACGAGCAGGCGCGGGTGAGCTCGAGAGGGGATTAGAATACGATACTTTGAAGAGTGATTCAAAATACAGTTCCTTCAAACTCTCTAGTCAGACTATGTGTCCCTTGAGAAGAAGTATGAATGTCCACACTTGAAAATGTCCACTACATTAAGTTCCATTCAACTTTTTCATGTGCTAGTTGTGTTTTGCTTGTGTTTGTTCCTATAGGATTATGGTACGAGTAATATAATTTAGTTGCAGCCACTATATTTATTTATATCTGTCTTCGTATTCTCAAATAACTTTTAATAAATGATCAATTTGGTTGTCTTCCACTAATTTTTAACTAAAATAAAAGTATTAGTTAGTAAGTTCTACAAGATCAAATTGTATGGTGTCCTTCCTATTGCCGTGTTCAAAACTAAATGTGTGGTTCTCTTCTCAATCAAACACCGCACACCTTGTCTCTATCGGTGTGCAAGTGTGTTCATCTCTTGACGCTAAAGGTAAGAATACCACCAAAGTTAACAACAACACTTGTGAAGTGTTTCAGTGGGAGGATCCAACTTTAGCATCAAATAGAGCAACACACTTGCATACGGAAAAGATCAGACAAGGGTGTGATGGAGAGGGGATTAGAATATGATACTTTGAAGATTGATTCAATATACACCTCTTTCAAACTCTCTAGTCAGACTAAGTGTCCCTTGAGAAGAAGTCTGAATGTCCAAACTTGAAACATGTCCACTACTTTAAGTTCCATGAAACTTTTTCCCGTGGTAGTTGTGTTTTGCTTGTGTTTGTTCCTTTAGGATTAAGGTACAAGTGGTATAATTTAGTTGTCTGCCACTATATTTATTTATGTGTCTTCGTATTCTCAAATAACTTGTAATAAACGATCAATTTAGTTGTCTGCCACTACTTTTTAACTATAGTAAAAGTATTAGTTAGTAAGTTCAACAACATCAAAGTGTATGGTGTTCAACCTATTGTCGTGTTCAAAACCAAATATGTGGTTCTCTTCTCAATCAAACACTGCACATCTTGTCCCTATCGGTGTGCAAGTGTGTTCATCGCTTGACACTAAAGGTAAGTATACTACCAAATCTAACAACGACACTTGTGAAGTGTTTCAATGGGAGGATCCACCTTTAGCGTCAAATGGAGGAACACACTTGCATACGGAAACGAGCAGGCGAGGGTGAGATGGAGAGGGTATTAGAATACGATACTTTGAAGAGTGATTCAAAATGCAGTTCCTTCAAACTCTCTAGTCAGACTAAGTGTCCCTTGAGAAGAAGTATTAATGTCCAAACTTGAAAAAGTCCACTACTTTAAGTTCCATTAAACTTTTTTCTGTGCTAGTTGTGTTTTGCTTGTGTTTGTTCCTTTAGGATTAAGGTACAAGTGGTCTAGTTTAGTTAACTGCCACTATATTTATTTTTATGTGTCTTCGTATTCTCAAATAACTTGTAATAAAAGATCAATTTAGTTGTCTGCCACTACTTTTTAACTAAAATAAAAGTATTAGTTAGTAAGTTCTACAAGATCAAATTGTATGATGTCTATCATATTGCCGTGCTCAAAACCAAATATGTGGTTCTCTTCTCAATCAAACCCCTCACACCTTGTCTCTATCGGTGTGCAAGTGTGTTCGTCGCTTGACGCTAAAGGTAAGAATACTACCAAAGCTAACAACGACACTTGTGAAGTGTTTCAATGGGAGGATCCACCTTTAGCGTCAAATCGAGGAACACACTTGCATACGGAAACGAGCAGGCGAGGGTGTGATGGAGAGGGGATTAGAATATGATACTTTGAAGAGTGATTCAAAATACACTTCTTTCAAACTCTCTAGTCATACTAAGTCTGCCTTGAGAAGAAGTATGAATTTCCAAACTTGAAGCATGTCCACTACTTTCAGTTCCATTCAACTTTTTCCCGTGCTAGTTGTGTTTTGCTTGTGTTCGTTCCTTTAGTATTATGGTACAAGTAGTATAATTTAGTTGATGCCACTATATTTATTTATATATGTCTTCGTATTCTCAAATAACTTTTAATAAACGATCAATTTAGTTGTCTGCCACTACTTTTTAACTGTAGTAAATGTATTAGTTAATAAGTTCTATAAGATCAAATTGTATGGTGTCCATCATATTGCCGAGTTCAAAACCAAATATGGGGTTCTCTTCTCAATCACACACCGCACACCTTGTCCCTATCGGTGTGCAAGTGTGTTCGTCGCTTGACGCCAAAGGTAAGAATACTACCAAAGCTGACAACGGCACTTGTGAAGTGTTTCAATGGGAGGATCCACCTTTAGCATCAAATAGAGGAACACACCTACATACGGAAACGAGCAAGCGTGGGTGAGATGGAGAGGGGATTAGAATACGATACTTTGACGAGTGATTCAAAATACAATTCTTTCAAACTCTCTAGTCACACTAAGTATCCCTTGAGAAGAAGTATGAATGTCCAAACTTGAAAATGTCCACTACTTTCAGTTCCATTCAACTTTTTCTTGTGCTAGTTGTGTTTTGCTTGTGTTTGTTCCTATAGGATTATGGTACAAGTAATATAATTTAGTTGCTGCCACTATATTTATTTATATGTGTCTTCGTATTCTCAAATAACTTGTAATAAACGATCAATTTAGTCGTCTGCCACTACTTTTTAACTAAAATAAAAGTATTAGTTATTAAGTTCTACAAGATCAAATTGTATGGTGTCCATCCTATTGCCGTGTTCAAAACCAAATATGTGGTTCTCTTCTCAATCAAACACCGCACACCTTGTCTCTATCGTTGTGCAAGTGTGTTCATCTCTTGACGCTAAAGGTAAGAATACCACCAAAGTTAACAACGACACTTGTGAAGTGTTTCAATGGGAGGATCCACCTTTAGCGTCAAATAGAGCAACACACTTGCATATGGAAAAGAACAGGCGTGGGTGGATTTGAGAGAGACTGAGGGTTCAAATATGATATTCAGAAGAGTAAACTAAAATTGATGATATATATTTTTTCTAGTTGGAGTAAGTGTGCTTTGAGAAGAAGTATTTAAGGGCAAAATGCGAGCTAACATGTGCCCCAGCTTTAATTTCCCTTCAATTTTATTCTATGCTTAATGTGTTTTCTTATGTTTGTTCCTTTAGAATTATGGTACATGTTGCATAATTTGTTTGTGTGCCACCACTTTTATTTATATATGTGTTCATTTTCTCAACATTAGCAGCAATAATACTGCAAAAGAAACAAGGCATGACTTGTTTTTTCATTGATAGCATCCAACTTCTATGTTTGATAGTGGAATGCGCATGTAGAAACAAAAAGTGATAGGGGAAGAGAAAATAGTTTTTAACAATAGTAAAAATAATAGTAAGTTCTGCAAGCTCAAAGAGTATGTTGACCATAGAAATGCATTCTGCAACACCAAATATGTGGTTCTCTTCTCATTGAAACATCACACACCATGTCCCTATCGGTGGGCCAGTGTGTTCGTCTCTTGACGCTAAAGGTATGAATACTAGAAAAAGGTAATAATGACACTTGTGAAGTATCTCAATGGGAGGATCCACCTTTAGCGTCAATTAGAGGAACACACTTGCATTTGAAAAAGTGTAGGCGAGAGTGAGATGAAGAGGTAGGGGATAGGATTCTATGAAGAGTGATTCAAAAAACACTTCTTACAAACTCTCTAGTTGGACTAAGTGTCCGTTGAGGAGAATTATGAACGGCTAAATTTGAAACATGTCCCACTACTTTAATTTCCGTTCAACTTTTCCCCCTGCTTGATGTGTTTTGCTTGTGTTTGTTCCTTTAGGATTAAGTAACAAGTAGTATAATTTAGTTGTGTGCCCCTACATTTATTTATATGTGTGTTCGTATTCTAATATAACTTGTAATAAAGGATTAATTTAGTTGTGTGCCATTGCTTTTAAACTATAGTAAAAGTAGTTAGTAAGTTCTACGAGATCAAATTGTATGGTGTCCATCGAAATGCAATGTTCAACACAAAATATGAAGTTCTCTTCTCATTCAAACAACGCACACTTGTCCCTATTGGTGGCAAGTGTGTTCGTCTTTTGACATTAAAGGAAAGAATACTACCAAAGGTGACAACGACACTGGTGAAATGTTTTTGTCAGAGGATCGAACATTGTCCTCAAGTAGAGTGGAACACACTTGCATATGGAGAAGAGTGGGCGTGAGTGGATAAGACAGATAGATAGAGAGAGAGTGTGTGTGTTAAAATATGGCACTCAGAAGAGTAAACTAAAATTTAAGTTTTATAAATTTTGGAGTAAGTGTGCTTTGAGAAGAAGTATTTAAGGACAAAATGCGAGCTAACATGTGCCACAACTTTAATTTCCCTTCAATTTTGTTCTATGCTTAACATGTTTGCTTATGTTGGTTCCTTTAGGATTAAGGTACGAGTAGCATAATTTGCTTGTGTGCCACAACTTTTATTTATATGTGTGTTAATTTTCTGAACATTAGCGGTAGGAATACCGCAAAAGAAATAAGACTCGACATGTGTTTCATTGATAGCATTCGCCTTTTATGTTTGATAGTGCAATGTGCATGTAGAAACAAAACATGAGAGGGGAACAGAAAAGAATTTTTAAATATAGTAAAAATAATAGTAATTTTTGCAAGATCAACGTGTATCGTGGCCATCGAAATGCATTCTTTAACACTACATATGTGGTCCTCTTATATTCAAACACTACACGCCTTGTCCCTATCGGTTGGCAAGTGTGTTTGTCTCTTGTGCTAAAGCTAAGAATACTACCAAAGGGAACAACAACACTTGTGAAGTGTTTCAACTAGAAAATCTACCTTTAGCATCAAATAGAGGAACAAACTTGCATACAGAAAAGTGTAGGTGGGAGTGGAAGAGAAAGGAAAAGAGGATTAAAATATAATATTGTGAAGAGTAAACTAAAATATGCTTTTTTATAAATTCTCTAGTTAGACAAAATGTACCTTGAGATGAAGTACGAATGGCTAAAATTCAAGCATGTCTCAATACCACTTTCAATAAGGTGCTCTTCCGCACTCACCTGGGTGCCTCTATGATCGGCGGACCATTACCACCTAGCCCGGAGGTATAGGTGTAACCTATGCAATGCCATCCCTTCAGTGCCAGAAGGCACACAAATCCACATAAGGCGGGGATGCGTGGGGGCGACTAGAGTGTTAGGTGGTGGTGGTGGTGGCGGTGGAAGGTAGATTGGGTGGAGATGGCTGGTGGGGATTGAGGATTGTTCGGGTAGTCATGCGACAACAGGCGCGATAGAGGAGACTTGATAGAGAGAGGGAGAGAGAGATGAGGTAGGAACTGGCGGCGGCGAATGAGATGGGACAAAAATCTAGCATTGCATAGAGGAAACCTAGGGATAAGGTGTCAGTTGGGTGGAAGCACTTCAGACTTGGGCTTTGTGTTGTTTGATGGGCCTTTCTCTTCAATGAGGCCTACTTATCTCCTATTTTCCTTTTCTTTTTAAACTTCTATGGTTTTATCTACTTTCTAAAATTTAAGGAAATAAAATTGTTGTAGAAAAATACTTAGAAATTCTTTAATGAAGGCATTCATTTTAACATCCTAAGAGGAACAAGTGTAGATTTTACAATTGAAACAAGTGTAGGGTATTCATCTCTTTGTGTCTTTATCATCTCTCCTCTCACATTATCTCTCAGTTGTGTCACCAAATGAGTGTCCCTTTCTTTTCTTCCTCATAATCATGCTCTCCTTCCCCTCCATATCTCTGCCTTGCCCTGCAGTAGCAATAGTAGCAAGTGCGAGCCCTCATTTACCCCTAGAGGGGAAGAGGAGAGATTGACGTTATATATGGGACCTACATGTCAGTCCACATCCATAAGAAAGCAGTATATCACATTGCCACTTTAGTGCAATGATCCATTTGGACTCGGATGATACCCAGAGCTATGTTTAGGGACATAAGAATGATACTTCCTAAGTGGGGGAACTTGATCTCACCTAGAGACAGTTTAGAGACCCAAATATGGCATTTCCTCAGTTAGAGGAACATAATGACATTGGTTTCCAAGAACATTCATGAATTTTACTCAATATTTATTATGCATGGGTTTAACTTGATATAAAAAGTACATTTAGGTAAAGGGATGCTATATAATGTGACTAAAACAATTAGTTCTGGTTACCACTGTCAACTCTCTATAATGTAGAGGATTAGCGATATAGGTATGGCAAGTCTTATATGACTCTACTTGTCCCACCAAGTTTCCCTCGGTGCCATATACAACTCAATTGTAGCTCAATGTTGATCTCATGTTTAATAATCTACTGAGTACATTGCACAACAATAGAGTCTACAAAGCATAAAAGAATACTTGACTTCGTTTTGGCACTGCCCTTCGAATGCCTCGACCTAGACCACTATATTCCTCCTTTATTGCTTGCCTCCTTAGTTTGTTGTTTCCTCCTTAGGTGAATGTGGATAAATCTTCTTTGGCACACTACTCTGCACGTGCAATGCAAGGAATGCTTTTATTGACACCACCACAAAGGCAACCATTTTCTTTAGTTGTTCACCTATACATGTAAAAGTGAGACATTCATGGCATGTTGTATTGGTTGACCTATTTGTGCATCTCACTCTTAACCATGCTTGACCTAACCACCATGAATATCAAAAGTGGGCATAAATACCATGCCTCCTCCAAAATGTTTAGGGTAGGGCGTACCTAATATTGGAGTGCATGTGAAAGAGTTCAACAATAGTTATGACAAGAAAAAGGTGGCATCAGAACAGATTAATTGCAATAGAATAAATTGGCACAACCAATGCACAAAGCCATGCATCATGGATGCATGAGAACATCTAAGCATTGTTCCATAGAAGTTCTAGTAAAAATTGCTTGTAGAAGTCAACAACAAAGCCAATTGTGTGGGTCATGTACTTTTGTATGTATTGGCTACTTCCCACACAACACAAGGTAGCAGCATGGTTGAAATGGACAAGAAATACAAACCTTCTATAACTATCTGCAAGAAACATGGTAGTTTTGTGGATGTTCTCAACCAACCCTAGCTGCAACAACTACAAAGGATCAACAACAATAGTACCATAAGATGAATTATTCCAACTGATCCAAATATGTAGAAGAAAAATTCTAAGATTTGTGAGTGATGGGCTCCCTACTTCTATTCCTCCTGCATGGTCTTTCCCCATGTTATAGACATCAAGCTCAGGGACATCGCGGCCCATGCAGGGGATCATGAGGTGGTGGTGCTTCTCCTAGATGAGGTATGCTTCATTCGTGACGCACACCTAGACTCAGACTTTCACTATGTTGTCTTCCATCTTCGGGCCTTGTTCTTATGTTTGAATTCTACTCATAGTGTTATTGATCTCCTCATTGAAGAACCATAAACTACAACTACCAGGACATGGCAAAGCACTCTCTTCCTTACGACTTTGAGATTTGGCATCTAAGTTGTTGCAATTAGTGAGTGTGAAGGATTCCACCCCACCTTAGCTATCACTTGCCTGTAGTCATGGCCATCAAAGGAGATGATGCTAATTATCCATGTTTGATGGTTCACTACTACAAGGCATCTATGATCATCATTTAGTGCATGGCACCAATCCTTCAACCCTCCATTGGGACCTCATTTGACCACCTATTGACATGTGGTAGTCTCTACAGGGATGTTGGACTAAGGGCTAGGCTCGACGTTCCATGCATCACCATTGTTATATGACTATTTTAGGATATGGCTAACATTTATTGATCAATGGCTACCACCTCTTCGTAAGGAGCACATTTGCTATCTTTTCTAGCCAAGCTACCTGGGAGGCACCCTAGGAGACCTTTGCCCTTTATGTTGTAGAGATACGCCATTGCCGCTCACACCATGGTGTTGGTCCTCCTACTATATAGGATATTATACCAATGCCCTCCAATACTACTCCATTCATGGTCCCATATGCGAAATTGGTCCCCTGGACAAATCCACCCCTCTTTCTTTGTTGGAAGATAGTGATGCTATTAGGGCAAATGTCTACAGCGATGCCCCCTATGATGCGCTTTTAGTTCCCACTGTTGGGACTTGGTGGTGTCCCCTGATGAGTTGATGGTCCATGAAGCTTCCTCTAGTTAATACGATGGCCCATCCCTTCATGATGGATGATCACTTCCTATCATCCTTCCCCTCATGCTCTATCAGTGCCCCTAGAGCAACCATTGTCTAATACACTATGTCATACTGTAGGCTTTGCATCTCCATAGGCACCCCTCTCAATAGTGTCCTAGTATCCTACCACGCCAACCACTAGTTTTTTCTCCGAGGATGGTGATTGACATGCCTGGATGGTGTTATTGCTAATGTGTCATCTCCTCCACTCACAGCAGGGAGCCTTGGCTGTTGGGCGACACCTCATGGCAAATATCATGAGGCCAACAGAGCAATTACTTCCATGGTCTATCATCCACAAGTGCACCAACATCTTTCTCTCTACCTCATCAGAAGGTAACTATCGTGGCTTCGATTAGCAATAGTGATTAGTGATTCGAACATGGGTTGATGTGGGTGATTTCAGTGGCCTAAGCACTCAAGACACAAATGGTTTATCCTAGTTTGGGCGTCTAAGCCATGCATCCGCTAGTGGTGTTCTTTGTGTTACAGTCCTCAATCAATCTCTTACAATCAAGAAAGAGATGGTAGGAGAGCACTACACTGGTGATCTAGGATTTGATCTAGGATCCAATCCCTTCTACATGAACTCATACCCAGGCTTATATACCAGAGTGCAATAAGAGTACAAGGAATAAGGGTTCTAGGTAGTTTCTAGGGTTTTGAGTCCTGATCCTCAGTTGGTGGCAGCATTGGGCACGGTCCCTTCATTGATATTATGGCTAACAACACCAAATCGTCCCACACAACCTCTATTGAGCTGATTGTTAGAGCTAGAGTTGTCATTGTGCCATGCCTAGATTCATCTTTGTTGTTGCTTCCATCGCACCCCAAGGGCATGGCCCACATGCCGAAGATGGCCCAATGGTCCTAGGTACGTCCTTGTTGTGGCTATGTGCTCATCCTTGCCACGTTGTGTTATGCCTCGAGCATGACCCTGAGCCAAGGCTAACCAGCGTGGCCTCATGAGATTAAGGGACAAAGCTCTAATAGGGATTAGCACCCTGTGTCTCTAACCATGTGTTAGGTTCATAGCATCTGTCAAATCTTAGGGGAATATTCATCATGTGTGTCGAGGTGGGAAGCCTAGCTCGAGCAACACAAGGGCATATGTAGATCTCTGTAGCCAATTGTTGCCTTCTGAGGTCAATACCCTGCAGCCCAGTTGAACCTATGGGTGTGAATGACTTGGTCATAGATTTATCTGATTGGCTTATCTTCCTAGCTAATGACTTCCTCCTAAGTGGGCCGGTTTAGGCCTATCATCCTTCTTTAATAGTCTAGAGTGTGCAGGTGTAGCCATCGAGCCCCTAGCAGATTTGGACAATCAATCAGGGGTTATTTGTATTTTCATGGCATTAACGAGGGGCTAGGTGACCCCTAGCTTGTTTAATATTCAACGTGGACTCTACCCTATCAATGATGCTTGTCCATGCACTGCCTCGATTATGTGCCATCTAGAGTCATCATCCACATCGTTTGCGCCATCATCTGCGATGCAATTGTTGTTCCTCACCTTTCATAGGCTGCCCAGTCACAAATCCACCTGTCATGTTCTTCTTAACTCCATGTGACCGAAACAACAATTGTGACACTCGTCGTGCAACATCTTCATCTGTGCAAGCAAGCAAGGCCATTGTGAACCTTCGCCGCATTAAGGTGGGGCCTTCATCTATGTGGCACTATCACAAGTTCTAATTTGCATTATCGCATAGCCTAGTCAAGCACAATGTTGCTCATGAATGACCCAGCCACCACTCGATCATCTGTGGGGTCATTTGAACCCATCTATCTACGTACCTGCTACCTTCCATCAAGCAGAGGTAGCAGACATTCTCCTTCAATAACATGAGATACATATCATCAACTTTTCCTCCTATGATTATTTATCCACTTTGGTGACTCTACAAGCCAATATATACTGAGATTTTGATCTTTCACTATCCCATCATATTTTTCTACCGCTACAGTTCATTCTAGAGATGAAAAGCACCATTTTGGACTTTGTTGTTGCTAGTGTGTTAAGATCCTATTTCCTAAATTAGGTTGCATCTATTGCATCGGGCCATCGATGTCCATCCAAATCCATTTCTACACACCTACAATTCGCCGAAGCTATGCATGCCCACAAATTTATTATCAAATCAACCATTTTCAGCTTATTTGGTTAGTTGGATCATATTGATTTATCTAATAATTACGATCATTGATGTGAATCTACCCTTTTTCGTGGCCATTTTTCTACATGTCATGATCAATGGTTGTTTTTTAGTCGTCATCATGATACTATCCTAACGTGTCTTGTGTCTTGCAATAGTTATCTCTTGTTCTTCTTTTGCCTTGATTTGTGACATCTCTATATTCTTGTCGAGTTCAAACTCACTAAAGAGAGGTCCAAAGTTGAAAAGTTAAAGTACTGATTGTGATTACTTGAGGTTTGTTGAAGTATGCGTTGTGAAGGTAGTACCCTCTTGTGGAGTATATCGACATTGTTCAAAAGTTGCACGCTTTGATGACATCTTCGGACTTTGCATGTATCAGTACCTTTTCTTTTTCAGACTAATGCATAGTAATAACTCTCAATGACATAGCGTTCAGGTTGCATTTTGTAGGAGGTGTCAAGGTATAATAGTCAAGAGTGTAATCTCCAAGTCTAGGGTTTTCCTCATGTATCTCTCATGTACTCTATATACATTCACCATTGGGCCTCCATACAATCACACTTACTTCTCTAGTTCCTGTCAAAACTCATGGATGCAAAAGTGTGAAGCCATAATGTATACAACTCCCAATATGAAGCTCTAGTACCCAATGTCTACCACTCATTGTTGATGGATGTTACCATCAGAGGTCAAGGTTACTGCATTGACCATAGTGGAAGTCCATGTCACCAATTTGAGCACATGCCGATGGCTTGTAGGACACCAAAGATATAGCATCCTCTCTAGCCTCAAGGAATTAGAAGGTGGAATGAAGAACATACGAATCTGCGAATGCTATCACACAAACTAATGGGTACAAAGTGGGAGGGGCCTATAATTATGGCCTCATAGTCCATGCTTGTGCGATGTGTGTTGTTCACTTACATGTTGGCAATGGACTACTAGCGGCTAGAGTGGCTAGTGGAGGATTGATTTGAACAGGATGTGGCAATGAGGGTTTACCTGTGATGGGGCAAAAAGGCTAAACATTGCTTAATAGGCCTCAAGTCCTTACCATTGTCAATTAGAAAATTGGCATGCATATCATATAAAGTAGGGGCGATACTACTACATTTGATGAGGATATGTTTCTGTACTTACATCCCTATGGGAATGAAACTCTCTCTTCCCATCCTCTAATAAGTGAATTCCTGCAGGAAAATAGTAATTGGTCCATTGTCATCTCTGGTCCTACCCCACTTGTCTTATTATAGTGCTCCAAACTATGTTGGAGCTAGTTTCTAATGGTAGTTATGCTTTTTGCACTTTACTATGTCATTTAGATGGATACACATAGAACTGGGTAATCAACCAATTTTGGTAACAACTTTGTGGTGATGGCTCAAAGAAAGATTGTTCGA
The DNA here is from genome assembly GCA_038502445.1 of Eremochloa ophiuroides. Taxonomy (NCBI): domain Eukaryota; kingdom Viridiplantae; phylum Streptophyta; class Magnoliopsida; order Poales; family Poaceae; genus Eremochloa; species Eremochloa ophiuroides. The sequence continues at coordinate 49,874,951 of JAHLJS010000008.1, forward strand.
TGTTTGAAATATCTTATTATCGAAGGATACACAACTACAATGAAAACAAAAGTTATTATTTTGCACAAAAATAATTTTATATCCTAGTTATATTTTTAAAACAAAAGGTTCTACAAGCACCCCTAGAAATAGATAAAAGGAAATCAAAGTAGAATTGTGGAACCAAGCCTTGTGAAAAGTACCAATTTAGAAACAGTTTACACAGACGGAATCTCTTTTGACTAAGCAATATCTACCAACAAAAAACTGAATTAATATATGACGGCAAGATTAAACAAGCAACACGACGTTAAGTTGCTTTATTTGATCAATACGGAGTCTATGATAATACAGGATTGTGCCCATTAATTTTGAGTAATGTGATCACCATATTTTCATATACCCTAGCTTTGTAACTTGAATCTAGTTATAAAGTGGGAAAAACAACAACATGCTCTCTAGATAGTACCCTAAAAACAGATTAGTGAAAACTTCTTTTCACACAGGGTTACCGATTTCTCAGAAGTTCTAGTTAAAATTCTCCTACTGCATCTCTAGACAAATTTTGCAATAGAATATTCTTCCCAACATTCTGGTTTTTAGAGTTGAATTTTTTTGTGAAAATACTACATAACATGTTGGAATTGTGAAGACACCTACCCAACTCTCCGGCCGGATAGTGCCTTCTTTGGATTTATTAGAAGGGTCTCTGATCTTTCATTAGCATAAATTTCACTACATTATTAGTACTACGGACAAGATATTACTTCTGAAGTTGTGATAGGAAAACAAGACAAAGAAACAACAACATGATAGAATATGCAGATAGTGTTTTCTAGTAACTAACCATTACTCAACTTGACACTGCTAAAGCATAAACACCCAGGGGCGCCGGCATGCATGCATGCAAGTGGAGTCAATGCCAAAAAAATTGCCAATGAGCTTGTGGGAATAAGCTCAACGGCGGCTCATACACAAGGTATTGCATTTCACGATGCCTAAGCAATAACTGGTGCTACGGGGATGCAGCACGGCCGGTTTTGCATCTAGAACCGTTCCTCTTCCTTTCTTACTTCAGATTGCTCTGTTGTTTCTTTTCCTAGCTATTTTCTTCTACCATATTTAGGATCCACGCTTGTATAAAGTTAGTTCCTTTATCTCCTCCTGTTCCTTTATCTGGGAGACAAGAATTTGTATGATTTACGTGTCTTCAACAGCTTTCACTCGATAGCGATGCTGCCTGTGGCTCCGTGAGCTGAGACGGCGTGCTAGGGGCTAGGGCACGGGGTGGTCATGGGGAGGACGGAGGACCTAGATCAAATAAAGAACATAAGCAGCCTCGCCCTTTGGAACAAATGGTCCGATCCTATCCAAAAAAAGGACGAAATCATCTCATTCCTAGTCGTCTCTAACCAAACAGTCAAACGCGTGCGAAGTGTATATATTACCGGTAAGTCCTGGCCTGTGTTTCAAAAAAGGATAATTCCTCGAGTAGTAGTGCTTGTCCTGCTTGACAACACTGTACCAGACCAGTCACTGGACGATGCGGACCAGACTAGAGGAAAGAATCCGATACTACAGTCACTCCGCGGAAAAAAGAGGCAAGAGAAGCTACCAAATCCATGCCCCATAACATGCCAGAGACCAAAAGGCCACAGATTCAGATTATACAGTTCAGCTGTATCTCTAATTGCTGGGATAACTAATAACAGAAGCTTTGATCGACGCCACTAGCTAGAGCAGAGATGACGAAAACAGAAACACTACCACCACTAGTCCACTACTAGTACTAGAGCAGAACTGAACTGAACGCCGCCGCCACAAAAACGAAAGGAACACGTTATAGATCAAGAGCATCCATCCATCAATTTCGCGGCGTTCAAAACAAGGAGAATTCAAAAGTATAGTATCTCGACGCGGCAAGGAGAGGAGCGGGGATCCGGGACGCAAACCTGATCGACGTCGCTCTCCAGGGACCCGGCCGGCAAGGCCGACATCCCGCGATGCGTTCGGCATCTCTATGGCGGCAGCCGTCCTCAACCCCACGTCCCCACCGCACCACGCACGTACCCAAGCCGAGGGGCGACGGCCGACCCCTGCCTGTCGGCACCGCCGCGCGCGTCCCGCCCGTGCCGACGCTCGTCGCGGAATCGGCGACAGCGGGCACCGGCGAGAGACATGGATCGGGAGTGTGGGATCCTGGCCTGGCTTGGAGAGGAGAGGGGTTTGGCGAGGCTTGAGACTGCGAGGCGAGAGAGATAGAAAGTAGAGAAAATTATTTTCTGGCCCCTGAAAAAAAGTTCGACTTAGTTTCTTCGCCCTGTTTTCATCGAACTTTGTTATTTGGCCCTAAAACGAAATTTGCTTATTTTCTTGACCCTTTCGTCCACTTTGAAAGATCATAACTCTTCGATACGACATCGGGTGAAGATGATTTTTATATGAAAATTGTAGGTCTCGACGAGATCTACAACTTTATAGTTTTGAGTTTTTTCATTTGAGAAAGTTCAGATGCCTAAAAACATGAATATAAAAAATTAATGTTTTTGGGCATCTGAACTTCATCAAATGAAAAAACTCAAAACTATAAAGTTGTAGATCTCGTCGAGACCTATAATTTTCACGTAAAAATCAGCTTCATCCGATATCGTATCGAAGAGTTATAATCTTTCAAAGTGGATGGAAGGGTCAAGAAAATAAACAAATTTCGTTTTAGGACCAAATAACAAAGTTCGATAAAAATAGGAAAAAAAACTAAGCCAAACTTTTTTGAAATTTCCCCTAGAAAGTAGCATGGGGGAGGGGAGGCCAGGCGCTTTCAGTCTCGTGGCCTTTTTGACTGTTGCGGGGAGTTTGTTGCTCTGCCTGCGTGCGTGCGCGGTGTGACTTGGTGCACTGTAACGCTTGCTGGGGTGTCTAGGCGTATCCGTCTGGTGATGTGGCTGTGGGCTGTTGTGACCCTGTGGGCCGCCGCAAGGCAGACCGAGCAGTATCACTGAATCCAACAAGGTCATCAATGAATGCAAACTCTTCGAGAGAAGATGGTGCCGAAGCAGTACTCCCACGCTTAAATGTGGATATGTTCGTTCAACTAAACAACACATATTTTTCAGCTCTGAAACAGTATTTTCTCTCACAACAAATCAGCTTGAGCCAAAATTAGCTCAGCTTTTCAGCTGAAGCGAACAGAGCCGTAATTCTTTGACTTCTATAATTTCTGTTTGACTATCTATCTTATTCAACAAATTATAATAAATATTTTTTTTGTTATGATTTATTTTATTACTAAAGATATTTTTATGATAATTTATTTAATTTATTATTTATATAAAAAATTTAAATAAGACGAATGGCCAAAGAAAAATAATAGAAGTCAAAGAATTGTATTTATTTATCGACGGAGGGAGTACGTAGGCTAAGAGCAACAAAGCATGTTTAGCAACCCCGAGCCGTTCATTTAATCAGGTTGGCAAACAAGCCCCAAGCATTGGAAGCATGAATAACAAAAGTACCTTTCCACACAGTTTCAAAAAAAAATTCTTTCCACATCATCGCATATGGGCCCTGTTCAGTTCCGGATCAGCACCAAGTTTCTGCGCAACGCACAAAATCCCGCCTGAACGGTTAGGACGAACGCACGATTGGCGGTGGAAAATGGCAGGGTGAGTGGGACTGTAAGCATGAGCACTTATTTTCAGCGATTTTTAGTTTTACGAACAAAGCTGAAAAAAATGCAAGTGAAACGAGACGAGAATCAAATTGTAGGCTTGTTTCTTTAGTATCCTTATTAGAAACAGATACGAATATAGATATCCATGTTACAGATTTTGGCAGATATGGATATTGGATAATTTGATATCCATTTGCATTTTCCATCCTTGCACTTAATCATGGACGACGAAGCAACTTCTTAGTTAGGGCTCTCTAGACTCTTATGATACACCTCAACTATTCTAGAGCAATCCCAATAATAGAGACTAAGTGTTTAGCTATTAACCAAGTTGTTAGAGCAAGCTATGCAAAAGAAACTTATTTGTTATTAGTTTTACCCATATCCAACCATCTCTTTTTCTATTATTCATCTCAATTACTTATTATATTCAGTCTACCAGTGACTGTGCTTTCATGTATAGTTTTTTGTTTGCATGAGAGCTAAGCTCTCTCTATCTCTCTCTCTATATATATATATATATTAGTATTTTGTGCGTCTATAAGCTAATTATTGTACTTGCTCTTATATATTTCGATTTCATGTATATTTTTATCAACTTATAAAAGAGAGAGGAGATACCAGAAGGAAAATTGCTTTGTATGAAAAGCTAAATTGTAATATAACCTATTATAATAACCAAGCATTAACTAAGCCGCAGATGGTGGCTAATAGGGAAGCACGGTACACGTGAGTAAGCGAGTCCACCAATGCAATAAGGCAATTTTTTAAACGAATCAAGAAAGAGACATATTGATTATATTAAAAAGAAGAAACCCAGACGGGGTAATACAACAAAGCAACGCCATACAAAAATCCAATGACGACGAAATCAACGATAAAGGAAGCAACTACCAAGCTAGACAACAAGGCAACAACAACTAAACTGACAAAAAAAAACAAAGCCTAGCGAAGACACAAAGAGATCCTTGCTACAAGATCCCAGAAGGCACAACCATTTGTGTGCATGAGTGACTCGAGGAGATCTGGTGGCAATACTTCTTTTATGCACTCTGCATATTCTTGAATTGCATAGCTTCACGTCATTCCTGAAAATCACCAAGTCTTTTAGAACTTTATGCTTGGCAAGGCAGGCGCTTCGGCAAACCATTGATTTGTCATAAGACTTGCTTCGGCATCTCCTCAGTGGTGTCACCAATGGTGGGTGATGTATATGGGGACCAGCACAATCCTCGATCTAAGGGATGATGATATCAATAGGATCCTCAATTGTCACACACATACCTATCTCAACTTCTTCATCAGATGCATCTTCATCCAAAACAATATCTTCAAAAGATGTCACCTTCCATGGGCAAGTCCAAAGGAGCCACCGTGTGCAATAAAATAGGGCATGTTTTAGGCCTTGAATCTGGCTCAACGAGGGTGGGAAGGTCACAGTTCTCACTGGTTTGACTGTCCAGCAACACTTGTAGTGGTGAGTTCTTCAGTGGAGATGACACTTGGCACAATTTTTCCTCCCTTGATTGCTCCAGGCACTCCTGCAATTACTCTATTTGATTCTCCATCACATTGTTCACGTCCATTATCTTCTCACCATGAAACATGGAATCCCGAACAGGCATGCAAGCCGCAACTAATTATGACCTAGGGAACACGGGCCAAATAGACCAACCAAATTTGGAACAAAGGGGCCCTTGCATGGTGCCTCGATGATTTCTAGATGGTTTGCCATCTGTGTAGGCCACAACTTCATGTTCGAGGCCTTAGACCTGAGTGGGTGCACCACCTTCTCAAGCTGAGATACAAAGAACTTCTAGAGATCTAAGCGAAGTGACTCCAACATAGGTCCAAGCATAGAATGAAGATTCAAGGTCGATGAACCATGTGTGGTGTAAAAATTACAACCACAAGTAGCACAACGAGGATCGTGGTTAGTGAAGCCAGCAGCGGTTCACAATTCGCTTTTGGAGGGGATGTAGCCACTCCAAACATTGCAAGGACTATGATGTAAGGAAGGAGATGTTAGATTTATTATGGGTTAGGCCCATTCATATATTTAATAAATCAATAAACTCTATGGTATATAATTGTGGGTATTATTATTTGTACCGGATTAGAATTACAAAGGTCGTTGACTTGACTTATATGGTGGAAAATATTCCACTTAATTTGAGAAGTTAAGAAAAAGACCAAGACGTGCCACACGCATGCGCGCGCGCCGCCGCGGCCGGCTGGCCGGCCGGGCGTGGGCGTGGGCATGGCGTGGCGAGGCGAGGCAGGCAGGCAGGCAGGCAAGCGGTGAGCAGGTGTGGTGTGTTAATTTTTTAGCACTCACTTACAATGATGACAGGAGTTTCAACTCAGAGTTGAACCTTTCACATGCCCGTCTCTTGAATGTCGTGCGTGACTCTTCACTCCCCTCACCTTTCCCCTTCCTGCGCCAGAGATAAAAGGGAGACCCCTGTCTCTTCGGTACGCGAGAGAGAAACACACTAGAAGCACAATTCTGCCGCAAGAAAGTAATCCCCATCTCGTAACTTCGCGCGCACGGAGGAGCGAGAGGGAAGGTGCCTCTGAAGCCCTTGCCGTTCGAGACCTTGCACGGGTGATCGGCAGTTAGGTTTTTGGGGAGCGTCTTCCTGACTTCCCAAATCAACGCCGCCGTTCGTCGTCTTCTTCCTCGAGTTGCCGACGACATCGTCTTCATCCTCCTCACGGGTGGACTTCATCATCTTCCTGGAGGTATAACGCTGGAAGTAGGACAAGGATCCGGATCATCGGAGCGTATGGGAGGGTATGATCACTTCATCTCCAATCTGTTTTTCGTTCTTCTGTTCCTATATGTTTCAGTAGTTCTGTTTCGTTGCTTCATATGCTATCGCAAGCTTGTTTCAGTAGTTTTGTCATGTCATTTCATAAGTTTTCTTATGTCTGTTTCTAATGGATATATGCTCTGTATATATGTTTTAATTGTTCTGTTCTGTTGTTTCATATGCTGTTTTAATCTGTTTCATCAGTTCTGTAATATCGTTTCTGCTGTCATATATGTGTTGCTTTTATGAGATATATATCATGCCATGTGTTCTTGTTTGTTATGCTATATGAATCATGTTTATATGTTCTTGATATTCATATGATTCACATGATATATGTTTTGGCATATATCTTTATCATGAATATAATTGATGCTATAATCTCAATGATTAATAATTCCTTTTATGTTGTCATCGTGAGCAAAATTGTTCTTCACAAAATTTGGCACAACTTTTCTTTTAGGTGATTCACCTGGTTCTACTAGGAATAGGCCATAATTTGGAATTATAGGGTTTGACTTGGGGTACTGTCTACAGTACCGGACCCCTACACAGCGGCAGGGCACGCTCGCGCGTGTGCGCCGCGCCGCGCGCTGGCGCTGTCCGGCCAGCCGGGGCCCGGTCGCAGCCGCACCAGTGTCGCATGGGAGCGCCACCGCCAGCCCGCCGTTCGTGGTCTGGTTACCTGGGTAAGCTCGGGTTCCCATTCCTTGTGTTTCCAGACCCCTAAGGTCATTGGATCCTTATGCTCGAGTTGGTTTCATGTCTGGTGCCCTAGGTTGACCGGAACGCAAGTTTGTCGTCCGGTTTGTGCCGTCACGTCCTCCTTCGTCAAGCTCGACTCCCTGCGCCGTCTCGGGCCTCACCAACTAGCCAAACGAAGTCGCGGTGAGCTTCTGGTTCTTCCCACGCCTTGTACTTTAACCCTACCGCACTCGCCTCGCCGGAACATGACTCACCGCCGGTCGCCACGTGAGCAGAGCCGCCCTCGCCGTTGCTGTGCACGAACCGGTCTCCTACTCGCCGTGTTTATCTAGGTCAGTAGGTGCGCGTGGTGTTGTAGGTCACCTAGGTACCGGTAGGCTCGCAGACGGCGAGCTATCGCCGGTCAACCGCCGACGACCGACGATCAGCGCTGGGAAGAGAGTGAGAGGGGCTTCGGGTTGGAAGAAAGGAAGTTCCAGGGGGTTTTGTGCAAAGCGCATGACTCATATGAACAGTGGCGTCTGGACTACGGGTTGGTTTTCTGGGAAACCGAGGGTTCTTTTGCATTTTGGTCAGGTGCAGTGCGCACGCGGGCTGGCTGGGCCGGTTTGCCCGTTGCTGGGCCGAACAGGGCCGAAATGGCGTTTTCTATTTTTCTCGGTAATTTATTTAGCTTTTCTGTTTTAACTTAAAAGTGCATAGTGCCCTATTTTGTTATTTTTGTTGAAATATTTTTTTGCACTATTAATCATGAAAATTTTTGTGGGTTCTCTATGTGATATGTAGTATTTAATAAAAATATTAAATTTATGTTTTGAGCACTTTCTGTATAAACCAAAAATCAGTGTTTTAATTAATAAATGCAACTTTGAACAATTTTAATAAATTCTCTGTTAATTCAAAAATCATGAAATTTGTTTGGATACTGTTTTAGGGCAAGGGATATCTGTTGGTGAAGTTTGGGCTCAATTAGAAGTAGTTTAAATTATTGGCTTTGTATTATTGGATTATTTAATTAATAAAATAAATAGAAAAGCTTAATCACTTAGGATTGGTGGTGTGATTTTAGGATTTATTGTGATCCTAGGTCAACTTCCCTTATGACCTAGGGTACCTTAGGGTAAATTTACCATGGTTCAGTTGTGAAGGAAAGTCGTACTCAATTTCACATTTGTTTGATTATTAAATCTTGCATCGCGTATCTTTTTTCATCATGTTAAGCCTGCATCACTGCATACGTGTAGTGACCACGAACGAGGAAGTCAAAGTTGAAGCTTCTTCTGAGGAGGTGATTCCGGAAGTGGTCCAGGGCTTTGACATCTGTGGCACTGACCCTGATCCGACACTCTTCGCAATCCAAGGTAAGCCCCGGTGCACTCAGCCATTTTCCTTGTGAATTGCAAAATGTTATAACTTGAGTTAATCTACTGCATTAAGTTGATAGGAGTTGATTGATAACCCAATTAATGCATTACCCACCTTGACCACTGAAATACCTTGAAACCATTTTAAAATGTTTGAAAAATGCTTAGCCCTGCTAAAATAATTTAGATTTGCACAAAATGCTATGTTCGAGCTAATGTGGTATATTAATGATTAAATTCATAAACAAAGGGCATTGGTAATGTTTTCCTTCGGTGACTGTGCACCTAATCAGTACATTGTCACTGACGAAAAGGGTTTTGTCCGCTCGGTGGTTGAACACTTGGGTTAGAGTCCTAAGGCTTTATCGCCGGCGGGCAGGGATTTGAAAACCGCTTGGTTACCTTTTACATGGGTTGGAGTCCCAATACATTGTACCAACGGGAAAAGCTTTAGGGACCGTCTGTTGTAGGTCTGCTTGTGATCGAGACTTTGCAACTAGCCACATACTCCGGGAAGCCCTGACTCCGGTGGCTCTACTACTTGAACCGAGGACCACGAACTGGGAGTGAAGAGATGGCGAGAGTAGCGTGTACCCTCGTGGCCGGCGTGCCTAGAGACCAGAGGAGTACTGTGCTCTCGGGTGGTGTAGGACCGGTTCAGGTTTTGGAAAAACCATGGTAGACGGGTTGGTATATGCAAGCTTAAGTGCTACATATGCAGTGTAGATAGGGATCCCCAGCTGGGTACTAATCAATTCGAATCGTCGTTGCTCCTCGGTTATGGAGACTTGATCCCCTGACTTACAACGGAAAGTGATTCGGAACTAGGATGTTTTTGAGAATGAAAATTGAAGGATATATGTGAAAGAACTGAGATCTATGGTTATTGAGTAAAATAAAAATGAGTTAAAATATTGAAAGTAGGATTCAAGATTAGTATTGCTTTTCCGCAAAAATACTTTGACTCTTGCTGAAGCCTTATCTTACCCTCAACCTGCATTCCTGAGTATCATCTTTTTCTTTAGTCGGGTAAGTCTTGCGGAGTACCCCAGTACTCAGGGTTTGTTAACCCTTGTTGCAGGAGAACCACTGCAGCAGGTTTGTCTTGCTCCCTGCTGCGTGACCATTGTTCAGGAAGGAAGTGATGATGAGTGAAGCAAGACCCTTGGGCAGGGTTTGTGTTATCTTTACCTAGTTATATGTATTTGGTTATCCCACTGCTACTGCTATTTATCTATGATTTGTAATAACTGCACTTAAAATACTATTCGAACATCTGGTTTGTAATCTAAGTACTATGTAACATTTCTGCACTTTTACACTGATGTATTTTATTATGAAATGTAGTAATTATGTAATAGCTTCGCAATGGGATCCTGTCGGAGAAACGGGTACTGATGTAGCCCGGCAGAGCTTTCTAGATCATCCGGAACACGGGCCCGGCTGTCAGAGGTCATTAGTGACAATGACAGGTGCATGTGGGCCATATGATTTAGGTGGTTCTATTACAGCTAGTATCAGAGCATTCCATTGCTAAATCATTGCAGTATTACTTTGCAAAACATCAAAATGTTTTGGGTCATAAAAATTTAACTTGCTATTTTGGTCCAAATTGCTTATTCTTATCTTATTCCGTAATATAGCTATGGTAGCAAGTGGAATAACCTATTTACTAGCCCTATGTTAAAATTATTATGCATTCATTTATCTTGCATTGGTTTAAAATTCGTAAGTACGATTCATGCATCATGATAATCTCACATATTAATTAACTTCCTCCTTAAAGTGGTATATGGGGTAGGATCTATCAAACCTATTCTTGCTAGCCTGTAATATCTTTACTAATCCAAACTCACCTTCTCCAGCTGGCATGCACCAAGCTGACTGCATGCAAGATGACTGGTCCTAAGGGAGTTCCACGCCACCAGCTAGCGCCACGCGACGGAGAGGCTTTTGGCAGCCGCCGTACCTGCCGCAGCCAAGCGGGGCTCTAGGAGGAGATCAAGCTGCTCACTGAGGACTTCAAGGTGGCCCGTAGGGACCATTACAGGGATGTGAAGATGGTCGCCGAGCTACAGCGTGAGGTGGACCGTTTGACCCGTGAGAAGGAGGAGGCTTGGGCTCGTGAGTACGTGGCCCAGGCAAGGGTCCATGAGTTAGAGATCTATGTGGAGCAGGTCGAGGACTACAATGACGCTCTGCATGAGGAGGTGCATAACCTGAATGATCAGCTTAACCCTATCCTGGAGCCATGTGTTGAGGATCTCGAGATGGGAGTGTCCTTGGTCCTGAGGAGGAGGAGGCCGAGGAGGACGACGTTGAGGAGGCAGTTGACCCTATGGAGGACGTGGTCGTGGAGGGTGACGACGACGAGGATGTGATCACCATCGACGATGACTAGACTAGCCGTGGTGCCAGTAATGCCAGCCTGTCGCTTGGATTTGTGTTGTAATGTCCGTGCTTGCCAATGAACCTTAGTTGGGTTTGGGAACTTTATCTAAGTGTTAGGAGTATCGTTTAAGTGTTGTAATGTTTAAGTGTGTACTGCTACTATGTTTCATTTGAGTAATGCTAGTCCTAAGTTTGGTTCACTATTTAACAGATGCCTATCAACACTCGTTCGTCTGGTGCTGGGACCTCTGAGGATGGGGCTATTCCAGACGCCCCGCCGATTCCACCCACCTTGGCTGATGCCATCGCAGCCTTGGCCAACACCGCCACACTGCTTGCACAAAACCGGGACAACTGCAATGAACGTCGTGGTCGCAACAATGCTAGTGAGACCACCTACGTGGATTTCACTGACACACGTCCATCTGTCTTCACTAAAGTTGATGAGCCCCTGGAGGCCGATGATTGGCTCCGTACCATGGAACAGAAGTTTGGTCTGATTCACTGCACTGAGTACCAGAAGCCCCTGTTCGCAGCTCAGCAACTTCGGGGTGCAGCTAGTGCTTGGTATGCCAACCTTATGGAAGCCCAGCCTGCAGGACATCAGATGACTTGGGTAGAGTTTCATGAAGCTTTCCGTGCCCATTATATCCCTGCAGGTGTGATGAAAATGAAGCTCGATCAGTTCCTGGCACTGCAGCAGAAGGATTCCACTGTGATGCAGTATGTTGGTCAGTTCAATCATCTGTCCCAGTATGCACCTGAGCATGTCAACACTGATCAGAAGAAGAGGAATTGCTTTGTTAGGGGTCTGAACTTTAAGATTCAGCGAAGTTTGTCCAACAACCTGCATTGCTCTTATCATGAAGCTGTCAACATTGCTATAGCTTTTGAAGAAAGTGACCGCAAGCATCAAGAAGAAAAGAAGAAGAAGAAGCCTGGGTCCGCTAGGTTTTCTGGCAATCAAAAGCGCCAGAAGTCATCTACCATCCCACCCACCACTCTCGTCCACCATATCCCCATCAGCAGGTCATTGTTCGTACTGCTGCTACCTCCCATACATCCAACCAGCAAAACACTACTTAGTCGAATGCCCCTGGCGTTCGTATCACCACTCCATAGTCAAACTACAACCACCCCTGTTACAACTGTGGCAAGATGGGACATTGGTCCCGCAACTATCTATTCCCAAAGCAGTACAACTAGAATGCACCCAAGGCTCCCGCTGGACAGCAGCAACAGACTCAGCACCGTGGTCATCTGCAGCATGCCCAGAAGGGGAAAGTTGTGAAGAAAGCAGGTCAGGTCTACTACACCCATGTTGGTGATATTCCCGAGGGAGAACCCGACATGATGGGTAGGTTTCCTATCGCCAGTCACCCTGCAATTACGCTTTTGGTTTTGGTGCATCTCATTCATTCATCGATCGCACATTTGTCATCAAGCATGAGATTCTAATTGGGGAAATAAAGGAAGATTTCCTTTACAGTCGCCCGGGGGGCGTATGAGTACTAAGGAAGTAGTACATCGGGTGCCTATAGAACTAGGCGGGCATATATTCCTGACCTCAATGATAGTGCTGAAAGACCAAGACATAGATGTGATATTAGGCATGAATTGGATGTATCAGCACAAGGCCCTCATTGACGTGCTGAATAGAACCATCAGGGTAAACTTGCCTAATAGTCAAACCCAACTTCTCATCCAACTCTCAATCCCTTAGAGAGCTGGTGGAAGGGTGTGTGCGACCGCAGTCAAAGAAGTGCAGAATATTCTGGTAGTCTGTGAATTTCCGGATGTGTTTCCTGATGATCTGCCTGGTTTACCTCCTGATCGTGATGTGGAGTTTGCCATTGAGCTGAAACCTGGAACAGCACCTATTTCTCGTAGAGCCTATAGGATGACTCCCAAGGAACTAGCAGAGCTTAAGGTTCAGTTGCAAGATCTGTTGGATAAGGGTTTCATTAGACCTAGCTCGTCTCCTTGGGGTTGTCCTGCTATCTTTGTGAAAAAGAAAGATAAATCTCTCCGACTCTGTATTGACTACCGTCCACTGAACGAGGTCACCATAAAAAACACATACCCTTTACCACGTATAGATCTTCTCTTTGACCAACTTGTTGGGGCCAAAGTATTTTTCCAAAATTGACTTTAGGTCTGCCTACCACCAAATAAAAATCCGTTCCTAAGACATTCCAACAACAGCCTTCACCACCAGATATGGCCTATATGGATACGTAGTTATGTCTTTCGGCCTAACCAATGCTCCTGCCTATTTCATGTACCTTATGAACTCCGTCTTCATGCCGGAGCTTGAGAAATTCGTGGTCGTGTTCATTGACGACATCCTTGTCTATTCCAAAACCCCTGAAGATCATGCCAACCATATCCGTGTTGTCCTGACTCATTTGAGAGAACATCAACTCTATGCCAAGTTCATTAAGTGTGAATTTTGGTTGGACAAAGTCTCATTCCTCGGACATATTCTGTCTGCTGAAGGTGTATCAGTTGATCCGAGCAAGGTGGAAGAAATCCTGAATTGGAAGCCACTAACCATAGTACATCAAGTCCGTAGTTTCATGGGAATGGCGGGATACTATCGTCGATTTATTCCAGATTTTTCTAGGATATCCAAGCCTATTACTAGTTTGCTGAAAAATCAAGTCAAATTTGTTTGGTCACCAGAGTGTGAGAAAGCATTTCAGACTTTGAAGAAGTTATTGACCATAGCACCAGTACTAGCTCAACCTGATATTAAAAAGCCGTTTGATGTTTATTGCGATGCTTCTGGTATCGACCTTGGTTGTGTCTTGATGCAAGAGGGCAGAGTCATTGCTTATGCTTCACGACAGCTCAAGCGTCATGAAGAGAATTATCCCACTCACGACTTGGAATTGGCAGCTGTGGTACATGCCTTGAAGATATGGCGTCATTATCTGTTAGGCAGTACTTGTAATATTTACACGGATCACAAGAGTCTGAAGTATATCTTTACTCAAGAAGAGTTGAACTTGAGACAAAGAAGATAGCTCGAATTGATAAAAGATTATGATATTGAAGTGCATTACCATCCAGGCAAGGCTAATGTGGTTGCCGATGCGCTCAGTCCGAAAGTTCACTGCAACTGTTTGACCGTAAGGCCTTATGACCTATCTTTGTGCTTTGAGATGGAAATATTAGGTATAGAAATAGTTCCACAAGGCAGTGTGACCAACATCAGTATTGAAACACCTATCCATGAGCAAATCATTGCTGCTCAAAAGGGAAACAAAAGAATCAAGCACATCAAGAAGAAAGTCCAAGCCAGAAAGGCAGATTGTTTCAGAATTGATGATGAAGGTGTGGTATGGTTCAAGAATCGGCTTGTGGTTCCGAAAGTTCCTGAGTTACGTCGAATGATCCTCGATGAAGCACATTTGACAAGATTCTCCATTCATCTAGGAAGCAATAAGATGTACCAGGACTTGAAACAGAAATTTTGGTGGACCAAGATGAAGATAGAGATTGCTCAGTATGTAGCCAGATGTGACACCCGTCAGAAGGTAAAAGCTGTGCATATGAAGCCTGGGGGAGAACTGCAACCTTTGCCTGTTCCTGCATGGAAGTGGGAAGACATTAGTACGGATTTCATTGTGGGTTTGCGCAAAACGTCCCGAGGTTTTGATTCAATCTGGGAAGTTGTGGACCGTCTCACGAAACAAGCTCACTTTGTCCCCGTCAAAACCTCATATACTGCAGCATTTTACGCAAAGCTTTATATAAAAAACCTGATGAAGCTTCATGGGGTGCCAAAGACCATTGTCTCAGATTGAGGTACTCAATTTATCTCAAATTTCTGGAAGTCTTTTCCAGGTCGCTGGGGACAAAGCTTCTGCATAGTACGGCATACCACCCACAGACGGACGGACAAACGAAAAGAGTCAACCAAGTACTTGAGGATATGTTGAGGGCTTGTGCACTCACTTACACAAACATTTGGGACGAGTGTTTAGCGTTGGCTGAATTCTCGTATAACAACAGCTACCAAGAAAGCATCAAGATGGCTCCATTTGAGGCAGCCTACGGTCGTAGGTGTCGTACTCCATTAAATTGGTCTGAGCCTGGGGAAAGGTGGTTTTATGGAGTTGACTTGGTCAACGAAGCCAAAGAAAAGGTCTGATAAATACAAGAGAAGTTGAAAATGGCGCAGTCGTGACAGAAAAGTTATGCTAATCAAAGGCGTCGACCCTTAGCATTCAAGACTGGAGATTATGTCTATCTGAAATTCTCACCGATGAAAGGAGTCAATGGTTTTAAGGTCAAAGGCAAGTTAGCTCCATGCTAAATTGGACCATTTCAGATTGTGGAACATGTGGGCAAGGTAGCTTACAAGCTACAATTGCCGGAGCACCTCTCAGATGTGCACAATGTGTTCCACGTATCGCAACTGAAGAAATGTCTTCGAGTTCCCGATCAAGTCATTGATGTTGAAGGAGTGGAACTCGAACTAGATCTAACATGCTCCGAGTATCCAATTCGGGTCTTGGATCAGAAGCACCGTGTTACCCGAAGAACTACCACCAGGTGGTACAAGATCCAATGGAGTCAGCATTCCGAAGATGAAGCTACCTGGGAATCGGAGGACTATCTTTCAGAAAACTTCCCCGAGTTTTTCGCTACCTTGTAAATGTAAAATGGTCTGGTTGTGTAATATGTATACATTCCCTCTTATTTTGTAGTCAAGCCCGAATTAGATTCGCTTGACACATTTTCTTTTCCATTGCTTAGTCTTAAGCCTTAATCGTGTATCAAATCTCGGGACGAGATTTCTTTTAAGGGAAAAGGCTGTAATACCTCTGGTATTACTGATAACTGCCATATCATCATATTTAAATTAATTTCCTGCATATTATTGTGCTTAGGGACCTTAGAGTGGTTTGATTATGAATGATGATGATTTTGCAATTAAATCCATAAAAAAACAATTTCAAAAAGAAAATAAAAAAATAAGCCCTAATTAGACCCCAAAACCTAAATCAAAAACTATAAGGAATCTAAGAAAAATGTTTTAATAAAAGATATAGATCTTTTAAAATGGAACAACTTTTATTTTTGGAGATTTTGAAGTTATTAAGTGGATATACAAATTAAACTCAAAAGGTGCTTTGAAATTTGAATTTGAAATGCTATTTCAAAATTTACCAAGAATCTGCCCAAACTCTATTAATGAAAGTTGTAGAGCTTGACAAATAGAACAACTTCTATTTTCTCAGATTTTCAAGTTATATAGAAAACTTTATAGAATTTGATTGGATTGTGTTTGAAATTCAAATTGGGGATTTACCCCCTTTCTGATATTTTCAAAAATATTTTGAATTTGAACTTGGTTCAAAAAGAAAAATTGTTCTTCACAAAATTTGGCACAACTTTTCTTTTAGGTGATTCATCTGGTTCTACTTGGAATAGACCATAATTTGGAATTATAGGGTTTGACTTGGGGTACTGTCTACAGTACCGAACCCCAACACAGGGGCAGGGCACGCTCGCGCACGTGCGTAGCGCCGTCCGGCCGGACGGGGCCCGGTCGCCACCGCGCCAGCGTCGCATGGGGGGCCCTGGTACCCGCTCGCCCTTATCCGCTCCTTCCTCGCCCTATAAAAGACGACGAGCACCCCTCCTTCTCTCCTTCCCCGCGGTCACCGTCGAGTGCACCTCGGTTCGCCAAACAAATTGGCCCGACTCACTTGAGCATTGTCCAACTCACTTTGCTAGTAGCATCACCCCATCTTTGCGCTTCGTTTCCTCCCAGTAGTGCAGACCGTAGTGGGCGGAGGGTGCCGGAACGCCGTTGTCGTCTCCGCGGTTGGCTAGAGTGCCACCGCCAGCCCGCCGTTCGTGATTTCGTTACCTCGGTAAGCTTGGGTTCCCATTCCTTGTGTTTCCAGACCCCTGTGGTCACTGGATCCTTATGCTCGAGTTGGTCTCATGTCTTGTGCCCTAGGTTGACCGGAACGCGAGTTCGTCGTCTGGTTTGTGCCGTCGCGTCCGCCTTCGTCAAGCTCGACTCCCTGCGTCGTCTTGGGCCCGACCAACTAGCCAAACGAAGTCGCGTTGAGCTTCTAATTCTTCCCATGCCTTGTACTTTAACCCTACCGCACTCGCTTCGCTGGAACACGGCTCACCGCCGGTCGCCGCGTGAGCAGAGCCGCCCTCGCCGTTGCTGTGCACGAACCGGTCTTCTAATCGCCTGTTTATCTAGGTCGGTAGGTGCGAATGGTGTTGTAGATCACCTAGGTACCTTCGGATTAGTCTGTGGGCTCGCCGACGGCGAGCTATCGCCGGTCAACCGCCGGCGACCGATGGTCAGCGCTGGGAAGAGAGGGAGAGGGTCTTCGGGTTGGAAGAAAGGAAGTTCCAGCAGGTTTTGTGCAAAGCGCATTACTCATATGAACAGTGACGGCTGGACTGCGGGTTGGTTTTCTGGGAAGCCGAGGGTTCTTTTGCATTTTGGTCAGGTGCATTGCGCGTGCGGGCTGGCTGGGCCAGTTTGCCCGTTGCTGGGCCGAACTGGGCCAAAATGGCGTTTTCTATTTTTCTCGCGAATTTATTTAGCTTTTATGTTTTAACTTAAAAGTGAATAGTGCTTTGTTTTGTTATTTTTGTAGAAATATTTCTATTGCACTATTAATCATGAAAATTTTTGTGGGTTCTCTATGTGATATGTAGTATTTAATAAAAATATTAAATTTATGTTTTGAGCACTTTCTGTATGAACCAAAAATCAGTGTTTTAATTAATAAATGCAACTTTGAATAATTTTAATAAATTCTCTGTAATCCAAAAATCATGAAATTTGTTTGTATACTGTTTTAGGGCAAGGGCTATCTGTTGGTGAAGTTTGGGCTCAATTGGAAATAATTTAAATTATTGGCTGTGTATTGTTGGATTATTTAATTAATAAAATAAATAGAAAACCTTAATCAATTAGGATTGATGTGATTTTTGGATTTATTGCGATCCTAGGTCAACTTCCCTTATGACCTAGGGTACCTTAGGGTAAATTTACCATAGTTCAGTTGTGAAGGAAAGTCGTACTCAATTTCATGTTTGTTTGATTATTAAATCTTGCATCGCGTATCTTTTTTTTCATCATGTTAAGCATGCATCATTGCATAGGTGTAGTGACCGCAAATGAGGAAGTCAAAGTTGAAGCTTCTTCTGAGAAGGTGATTCCAGAAGTGTTCCAGGGCTTTGACATTTGTGGCACTGACTGATCCGACACTCTTTGCAATCAAAGGCAAACCCCGGTGCATTCAGCCCTTTTTCTTGTGAATTGCAAAATGTTATAACTTGAGTTAATCTACTGCATTAAATTGATAGGAGTTGATTGATAACCCAATTGATGCATTACCAACCTTGGCCACTGAAATACCTTGAAACCATTTTAAAATGTTTGAAAAATGTTTAGCCCTGCTAAATTAATTTAGATTTGCACAAAATGCTATTTTCGAGCTAATGTGGTATATTAATGATTAAATTTATGATCAAAGGGCATTGGTAATGTTTTCGTTCGGTGACTGTGCACCTGATCAGTATATTGTCACTGACGGAAAGGGTTTTGTCCGCTCGGTGGTTGAACACTTGGGTTAGAGTCCCAAGGCTTTGTCACCGGCGAGCAGGGATTTGAAAACCGTTTGGTTACCTTGTATTTGGGTTAGAGTCCCAATGCATTGTACCAACGGGAAAAGTTTTAGGGACCGTCCGTTGTAGGCCTATTTGTGATCGACTCACTACACCACAGTCCCAGAATAGCAACACACTATCGGTCGATATAGGTCGATATAGCGACGCTCCATCGGTCAGTATAGATCTATGCCGACCCTTAATTGGAGTCACTGTAAGTGGTGTCGGTATAGCCTATGCCAACCAACATATGCTATACCGACTGACAGTTTGATGCCTTAAGGGCTATAAATACCGAAACATAGTTTGACGTTATAAGTACTTTTACCAACCAACAGTCCAATGTGAATCATTCATATAGACTATAAATATTCTTAATTAGCATTACATAATGACCCCCAAATTATGAATTGACAACGCACAAACATTTGATACAATATATATTAACCATACATAGATGGACATTGATTAGTATGAGCATTAAACATTGACATTGATTCATTTATATATGAGCTAGCCCAATGTAAGGCTGGTCAGATTCAACATCTCTACCATACATGAAGTTTGCACATGAACAAAGCCATCAACATCTCTACCTCTACATCCTATGGCCTAAAGTCATATATCCACTATTTGTGTCCAGAAGCTTTAGCTCACTAACACCTAAAGTTCACTAGTGAAATTTCACTAACAGCTTTTAGCAAATCTATGGCCTGCATGCTAATCCTTATTTGTATAGATTTGGCCTGCACGGTAATCCTTATTCTGTTTAGAATTTCTCTTCTCTGCAAAAGGCTTGGGCATCTGCAGACTTGCTTCTGTCTCCCCCATTATCAGGATGCAGGTAGGTAGTGTTCTGAAATAAAACAAATATATCAAATTAGCTATTGGAAAGCATAGGTTAAAGGACCGATAATACATTTCATTAATTTGATAAAAACAATGCTTGCACATGGATACTGCTTCTCTACACCACATCCAACTCATAAGAATTTCTGCAACAAAAAACTAGAGTTATCTCTTTTAAACCAAACCACATAAATTTTGCCACTCCAAACATCTGAGAGGCACCAAAGCAAATAAAGCACATCATACCAGTGCTGGAAAAGGTTGTCTGAGATTCGCTCAATTGTGAAAAATAGGACTGAGAAAAAAAGGAGACATTTACCTTTGTGCTAGTAACAACCATGTCCAGATTACAGCATGGATTGAGTGGTGCCCATATTTTGCAGTCATAAATCAGAAAACAGATGCCTCTTGCTTCTTTGTGCTATTAATTGCATGCTTTAATAAATGTTGCAATAACTGAAAACATACTACATGAAATTAGACTTCTGTAGAAATTATGAAGGAAACAAACAGAAGACCATAATTAGTTGCAAGTAGTGTGCATAATTATAAAGAGTCATACTTTGTAATTAACTGAGCTACACTAGATTGCTTCACTAGCCCATGGAAGACATCTACCGCCAAATTTAAGGTCTTATTATTGGTTTATGGTGAAAAAATAAAACAAGTGTCAGGGTACCTTTTCAGATAGATGCTAGACTGTATTGCAATTGTATAAGCCCCGCATGTTCTTTTTTCAGATAAGTTAAGATGTAACACTATGTTAGACCAAAGTTGTTCAGCACATTACTAAATACCACTATGATGCTTCTGTTGATGTTGGACTTGGATGAATTTAATGCCTAACCTTCAATTATTATAAATACCATTAGTTAGGTTGGCTAAAAAGGGTTGACAAATTTATCTGCATAACTGCACTAGAAAAGGTTGACAAATTTGCAAGTTAACAATCCAACATATTGTGTTGCCTACTAATGTCTTTATTACAGTGAGACATCTCCCAATCTATAGACCAAATCAAAAAACACATTTCAATGTGAAGATAGAAGATATTCATGACCTGTACGTAGGCCAGATTGATCTTTGAAAGATCCTTGTGGCAAGATTTATCATTGTAGTGAATGTCCTCTGTTACCAGTGGCGAAGAGGCTAACAGTAGGTGTGCCTGACACCTGAATAGCAAAACCATTAGCCTTTTATTTTTATTTGCTATTGAAAGACAGAAAAAACGCATCAACAAAGCCAATAGCCTTTTATTTAATTTGCCATCCAAATATAGAGAATGGATCAATTGTATCTCTAAGAAGTGCAGTGTAGGTATTAGCACTATGATACTTTCAGCATGTTTTAGACAACATGGTTATCATCACCCAACCATAAAACCACTTGAACACATGTGACAAGGCAATGCAACCTCTGTTCAAATAAAGACTTTAAAATTAATTTACCCATAACCCAAAAAATGTGTTGTTTCTATCTGACAGAATACCTGCCTCTACAACAAATGTACTGAGCTAGTTCATGAAGCGGATTAATTAGGTTAAACAAAATTAGCTAAGATAATAGGAGCAGGTAGAAGATGGGTGCTTTCTAGTACATGTTCATGCTTCTGCAACAAATTTATGCCTCTGCAGATCATTCAGTTGAGAATAGAGATGGGATGAATATGAATCTGGGAACCCATTACAAATGGAAAATATAAAATTCATTACACTGAACATACAAGGTCGTACACTCTTATGCATGGTCAGACTATCACCATGTACAGAAAGGTCAAACCTGAGCAGCTTTGTAAGCATTCATGGTGCTCCGCACGGCAATCCATCATATCAGCACCTGACTTGAACTCAGTAAGGTACCTGCAATCATCATGAGGAGAAATAAACAACATGATTATAACTTGCCCCCGATTAAAAATCATTAGCATGTTGCATTCGATTAAAACAGAATTATGGCCTAGGACAAGGTCTAAATACTTAGATTGAATTTTGAGCAGACCTACAAGAACAAGGTCTAAACTAGTCTAGTGAAATCGAGACAAGATTCTACACAAACGGATAATACAATATGGATTTTACCAATCAAGAATAAACAACAGCTCCATCTGGGGAGGCATCACATTGGCGGGAACTTGCCTAAACTCTCAGCCGCCGCCGCATTGCCTGAAATCTCTCTATGGCAGCTACAAGTTGCGCAGCCACCATGCTCACCTCGCCCTAGAGCACCAGCATGTTCATAGCCGCCATTTGTTGAACTTGCCCTGAATCCACAAAAATGGGATCTAAGAAGAGAGTGAAGGAAGCACGTGAATCTGAGAGGGAACTGATGAATCAAAGAAAGAAGCAGCTGGATCTGAGAGGGGAACCGGCGGATAGCAGAGTGCAGGAGGGGGCTACCTTTGGTGAGGAGTTTCCTGCGACCGGAGGCAGCTGCCGGTGGCCAGGAGGATGGGACCGGAGGTGCTCACGAGTTGGAGGAGCCACCGCGCTGTGCTCGAACCACGAGCGTCGCCGCTGACTGTAGCTCCGATGTGCCACTAGCTGCAGGGAACAGGATCCGGGTGGGGTAGAGGATGGAACGCCAAGAGCACGGGAGAGAGTTGGGTGGCTGCAGCGGAGTATGGCGGCAGAGGTTCTTGTGGCCGCGGGAGTAGGAGACGGGAAATTTTCCTCTCTTTTTTGTGAACGAAGGCGACGGCAGCTGGCAAGCTAGAGTTGAGTAGCGACCAGCTAGAGCAGGTACAATAAGCCATATCAGCTTGGCTAACAGTCAAGACAACTCAGCAAAATCTAAGATAGAAGAGAGAGAAAACAGGAGAGAGAAGGGGGTGGGCGATGCATGCATCGCCAAGCTCGTCACGCTCTCCAACGTTGCTTTTCTGGTGGTCTGCCACTGCATAGGGAGAGAAGGTGAGGAGATTGGATGGTAGTGGTGGGTCTCATATTATAAAAATAGATTTGGAAGTTGTGAAGAGCCTACGTTGTTGTATGAATTGGCTACAAGAATACACTACTCATGACATGATTTGACTATTAGACAAGCTTATTGTCCTTGCTCTTAGGGTTCGGCGATGGTGATACCCGGGCCTATCAGTTTTGCCATGAATAACCCAATTTCATTTTCAGTTTCCCGCTGGGCCTGTTTTTATTTTGAGAGTGCATCCTAGGCATGGCCCTATATCGAACGACCGTTTGTCTGCTTTACTTATCTATCCCAACCGATGGTCCAACGGTATAGTTGAATATTTGTACCGACCAATGGTTCATCGTAATAAGTATTTATACCGACACTTAGTCCGTGGGACAGCTATACCGGCCAATCGTTCGACGGTGTTAGTATATCTATAACGACACACATATGACGCTATATTGGTGTTGTGGTGTAGTGACTTTGCAACTAGCCACATACTCCGGGAAGCCCTAACTCCGGTGGCTCTACTACTTGAACCAACGACCACGCACTGAGAGTGGAGATATGGCGAGAGTAGCGTGTACCCTCGTGGCCGGTATGCCTGGAGACGAGAGGAGTATTGTGCTCTCGGGAGGCGCAAGACCGGTTCAGGTTTTGGAAAAGCCGTGGTAGATGAGGTTAGTATATGCAAGCTTAAGTGCTACATATGCAGTGTAGATAGGGATCCCCAGCTGGGTACTAATCGATTCGAATCGTCGTTGCTCCTCGGTTATGGAGACTTAATCCCCTGACTTACATCGAAAAGTGGTTCAGAACTAGGATGTTTTTGAGAATTAATAAGTAATTGAAATTGAAGGATATATGTAAAAGAACTGAGATCTATGGTTATTGAGTAAAATAAAATTGAGTTAAAATATTAAAAGTAAGATTCAAGATTAGTATTGCTTTTCCACAAAAATGCTTGGACTCTTGCTGAAGCCTTACCTTGACTCCTCTCAGCCTGCATTCCTGAGTCTCATCTTTTTTTTTAGTCGGGTAAGTCTTGCGGAGTATCCCAGTACTCAGGGTTTGTTAACCCTTGTTGCAGGAGAACCACCAAGGTTTATCTTGCTTCCTGCTGCGTGACCATTGATCAGAAAGGAAGTGATGATAAGTGAAGCAAGACCCTTGGCAGGGTTCATGTTATCTTTACCTAGTTATATGTATTTGGTTATCGCACTGCTACTGCTAGTTATTTATGCTTTGTAATAACTGCACTTAAAATACTATTTGAACATCTGGTTTGTAATCTTAGTATTATGTAACCTTTCCGCACTTTTACTCTGATGTATTTTATTATGAAATATTGTAACTCTGTAATAACTTCGCAATGGGATCCTGTCGGAGAAACGGGTACTGATGTAGCCCGGTAGAGCTTTTTAGATCATCTGGGAATATGGGTCCGGCTGTCAGAGGTCATTAGTGACAATGACAGTTGCCTGCGGGCCAATGATTTAGGTGGTTCTGTTACAAAAACCGTCCTGGGCCGCGTCCCGCTGGCCCGCGTACCGCTCCGAGTCCCTTGACCATGTTCGATCGCATCTGTCGATGTTGCAGTGTCCGCCACCGCAGCTGGCGCTCCGGCGTCCAAGTCCTTCGGCACAAGTTCCGCGTCCGTCCTTCACCGCTCCCAGTCATCGGCACGGCCTGCTCACTTGACCTTCACTCTGCCATTCGCCACTGCCTCTGAGGCCAACAGCTGCACATCTTAAACCAACCAACATACCAAGTGAACCCGTTGACAATCACTTATTACAATCCGAACCAAATCTCTCACTTGGGTCCACATTTTATTTACGCCAAAGGAAGAAACCATGTACAACTACTAATCAGCTATTACACTACTTACACCGTGTTTGGATTGGCGGCCCGACCGATGCATAATGATCCGAGCCTAGCTTCGCAACTGATTGATTTGTTTGGTTTGCGTAGTTCAAATCTGTCCGTCACCGAGCCATCCCTCTTGGCTTCTCTGCGTACTGTAGGCATTTTACAGAAAATGTGTGACCGGACGACTCCATGACGGATTAACTGATTCTTGATAGGGACATTCGCAATGTGCAGTCAAACAGGTAGGTAGTCTTTCCTGAGATATCGAGAGGGGCTATCGTCCACGTGTTTGTGGACAAAAAAGATGAAATTTTCGCAAAACACTGGAACAAAACAAAAAGTAAATTAATTAATTAAATTGGGGAAAAGTTCAAAAGATACAGGTCCTTGGAAATGACCAAAGCAGCTCACAGATTACGAGCGACTGATGCATTCGACGACGTTCACGGGCTTTCATCGGGCGGCGGTGAGGAGCGTTCTTTCTTCCGTCGCCCGTCAAGCACGTCCTCCGCTGATAAGATGAGCACACGAAACATGTGGTGCAAAACTACAAATGGGTGTGCTGACCGTACATGCCGCTAAAAAACGCACGTGCTCGCTAGAAAGGAAGGACCACGGATCGCTAAACGCAGTCTTCTCGTCCGTCGGGCAACAAATAAAAGTTGACGGGGTCCAACTCGTCCAAGCGCTTACAGTGCCGTACTCCCTCCGTCCCACGTGAATTGTCGTTTAGAGGTAAGAATTGAATGTCTGCATTCACTGTCTATTCTCTGCACCTGGACGCTCTCGCTCTCTGGGTTCAAAGTCTCTCTGACGAACATGGCCAGGAGCTAAAACGTCAAAGACAGTGGGATAGAGGGAGTACGTGCCAGTATGACAACGACATCTCTATGTACTGTACGCAGCGTAGAATAAAAATTGATGTACGGTGCAGGACACGTAATACTTCTAGTATTTCAGAAAGTTATACAGGAAGGACTGATCGCTGCAATGGACCCGGGCTAAACAAGTAAACAAGGATGTCTTCAACCATAGTCCCACTGGTGAGGTCAAGTTTCATCAGAAACAAGATAGCTGAATAACCTCTCTTTGAATGAATGAATGGATGTGATCATGGTCAGCACCGACATCGATAATTCTATAAACTACAGCTGGAGTGCTGATTAAGTATTGTTTGTATGACATAAGAAAATATGTCATCGGGGGAAGAAATAACATGAAAATCTTATTTCTGAAGCATGTCGGCTGGTTGACTTTGCGCACACTGCACAAATAGAGAGATTCACCGGTTAGTGAAGCGATTGACGGTTGACTTCTATTCAGTTACGTTGGACTGGGGAAAAAATGCTAAAGAAATCCTATGAAATGGCTCGGCCCACATTAAGGCTACTATACACCATAAACATATTAGAGGTCATCCTTAGAGCAACACTAATAATAGAACCGGTTCCTGATTATAAGTATCTTTGTAGCCAACCGCTTAGGCCACTCATGTAATAGTTAATCTTCACTATTAATACATGACGTACTACTTATTTCTCTCATAAAGTTTTTTGGTTTTTGTGTCGAAATCGAATGTAAGTGTTGACGCCGAATTGGGTCTCCACACTCGATAAGGAGTTAGATCGCTCGATGTAGGACAAGCCGACTTTTAGATCGGCCAGCGCCTAGGGGATGTCCACATTTGGACCTTGTGCCTCCAGCGATGAGCGCAATACGCAAGACACGTCGCCGGAGAAGCCTTGCCGGGAGCACGATACGCAAGACACGCCGGCGAGGTCTCTTGAGACCCGAAACCCCACACGACTGGGAGGGACCCCGTCAGGGCGTGCGACGGCTATGGGCTGCTCTAGCCGGCCTGACCGCTCTAGAGCTTCGCCGTCGTCGCTCAACCGTTCATGCAGCACCCACGAAGAACGAGAAGAAGTAGAGAGAAAGATACGGTGAACCACCGAAAAGCCTACTTTGTAGATGTATTTTGACGATTGGATGGTTGAGATCTCAATCGGCCATGATCCTCTCATATATATATAGAGGGGGTGGTCTTATCTCAGTAGAAAAACTCTCCAAGTTTCCCACATCCAAAAACTACCAAAAACCAACTTAGAAACAAGCTGGTTCGAGATCTGAAAGTTAGATTCGGAATAGGCTTTTCCAACAGTACTACCGGTAGTACCGGTCAGACCCCACCGATAGTACCGGTCTCGGACCGGTAGTACCAGTAATTCATTTTTTCGCCAATCTTCATCAACTACTCGTAGTATAGACCGGTAGTACCAGTACTAGAGGCTTTTTCTCTGAAAGCATAACTCTCGCATCCAGACTCCAAATTGAACATTCCATATATGTTTTTTGACCATCTCGACGAGAGCAACGCAATGGTGAAGTCCATTTCTCACTTTTGACAACTTTACAAAATGGACATTTTTGGTTGTCAACATATGCCCCCCTGTTTTCATGTGAATGATACACGAACCTGAAAACACCTGACAAAACAAAACCAAACAGCGACGATAATCAACCCAACGGCTGTTCGGCGACTAAGGACGATGTATACATCGACCATTTTTTGTTTTAAGGGTGATACATGTATCGGCCATCGTTTGAGGATCACTTACATGATGATATTGAGCCAATTATCTATCGACTTCAACGATACGGGCACAAATCCTTCCTTAGCGACGCTAATAAATTCAACACCAGATAAGTCGTGACCAGATAAACAAGCAATACCATCGTGCCCCCCGAGCGAAGGAGCATCGGCCGCAGCAACGAAAGCTGATGAATCAGCATGGACAATCTCAACTTGGTCTCCCGCCTACTGAATTAAGAATTGGTGCAAACTAGATGGAACGCAACGATTGGCATGAATCCAATCGCGACCAAGGATGAGATTATAGCTACCTTGCACCTCAGCGACGAAGAACACAGTGGCCAACGTTTTGCTGCCGATGGTCAACTCCATCATCGCTACTCCCAAAACTGGAATTGGCACGTCACTTCTAACCTCGCTGATCATCATGTTGGTCTTCACCAATTCTTCATCCGTGCCACCAAGCTTCTTGTAAAAAGAATACGGCATCAAGTTGACAGTCGTGCTGCTATCCACCAACATGTTATGAACCAGTGTGTCGTTGATATGCCCCTTGATATACAATGCCCTGAGGTGGTTTGTGAAGTTTGTTGGCCTTTTGAAAATAGCACTCTGAGGTATGGAGTCATTTTTATCTATAGAAGGTTCTACAACATGTTCAAGAACAAGATCAACAATAGTAGAAGCTGAATCAATAAAAGTTTCATCGGCAGGTACTACAACAGATGCAGGCGTCGTGGCTAGTTCTTTTACATCTCCTTCTTGGTTAAGCTTCATGCAACGAGCATGCTGAAGTTTGTGTTTTTACGTCCTTGATAATCTTGGAGGACACCATGGCGGTTGGAAGATTTTGCAAGCCGATGTGTCGCTTTGGGCTTCATGATTACTAACATCAGCACCCTTTGACATCCTCTACATATTTGGTTGGTCCAAATTATCGATGACAATCGGTCCATAACTCTTTTTGACTCCAATCCCCTTTTACCGGACTTTATTAGCAAGTTTACATGAAACCGGCTTAATCGGTCTTGCCTTATTGGAGCTTGATTAGTTATCGCTCAATCGGTCGTGAGGGACATGCCGTTGTTCCTTTCGATCTAGACTAACATGCACCTTCTCATGATTTTGATGATTTAATGGGCAAGGACCCAACACTCCACCTTTGCACATGTGTTGTGTTGTTTGTTTGCAACTATCTTGACCGATTTGGGTCTTGCCGATTTTTTCTGTCCACCAATATTAAAATTAGTTTGGCCGACTTTTAAGGTCGGTCTAGTTACCATCTTTCACTTAATAGTGTTAGTAACCAATTTTTGCTTGCTTATGGGAGTTTGGGCTTGCCCCCAAGATCAGAAGATCGGATAGTGATCTTGAGGTTATCCCGATTACCACTGGACTTTTCTATCACCACCTCATGATCTGAAACTTTCTTTCCTTTCTTGGGTTCTCTGGGCTCGCCGATTATTACATTTTTTTTAATAGTTGAATCGGCTTGCTCTGGTCTAATCATAATAGCCGGATTATTTATCTCCAGAGTTTCATTCATGGAAAGTGTCTCATTGCAAGGTAAGTGTGCATCTCTGTCATGCGTAGCTTGCATATCCAATTTTGCCTCTTTTGATATCCAAAACTGATTACTAAATTTCTGCGAATCGATTTTGGAGACATATATGACACCTCAGGCACTGGAAGCATGCTCGATGACTTTGGAGAGTTAGAAGACACCGTGATATGAGGCAATGAAGCTTGCGGTGTTGTTGTCCCATCATCGGTTTGAGAAGTACAAACCGAATCAGGCGTATATGTGACAGTGGTCCTATCGGTTTCTGGCATAGAAGGGACCAATACGGCTCGCTTTCTATAAATAATCACTACAAGAAATAGGTCTATACATGACGGATCACTGATGACCTTTTCATAAAATGTCATAGAATTATACTGTCTATGACGGTTTATTTTGCAGGTGTTTTATCTATGACGACCAGTTTATCTATCGTCATGGTTGAACGTCACGGAACATTTTTCTTCCCTCGCCCACACAAAGGCCGGCCCAATAGCCACGAGGCCCAAAAAAGAAACCACCCCCAACGCACATAGTAATAGCTGCAGGCTGGTTCCTCCACAGCAATTCCTCTCTCCAGTTTTCCAATCCTCTAACCCTAAATCGATGGACGGGCGGCGGCCGGCAGCCGGCGGTGGCGTCAGACGGCCTTGCTGAGCGGCGGCGCTGTGGGGGTGCGAGCAGCTGGCAGCAGCGAACGACCTTGCCAAGGCGGCGACTTCCTCCATTCCTCGGCGCGTGAGCCTCGGCAAGACCGCAAGGGCAAGCACCAGCCAGCCCTGGCCAGCCGCTGAGCTCCAGCCACCAGCGACATCAAATCCTCTCCGTCTGCATTAGATCCATCCTCTGTGAGTTGTGGTAGGCGTCAGATCCACCACGGAGAGCTCTGTTAATTTAGCATATGCGTTCATCTCTGCAGCACTAGTGGACCAGCCGCCAGCGTCAGATCCACCCTCCACCAGCGTCAGATCCATCCCGTAAGTTTTTTTCCTCCATTTGCACTCACAGGTGAAAGCATGGGATGCGCTTCTGAATGTTTCCCGGTTGATTTTACTATGTGCGTTCATCTCTCCTAGTATCATTGCAATATCATTGATCTTTTAGTTTACTGGTGGTTAACTTGTAGCAATGATTCGGTTGAATCTGTATTTGTTAAGCAATAATGGCAGGAGGCTTTCCCTGTGAGGTCTCAGAAATGAAATCATTAGTAAGAAATAGGAACGGCACCCCATTCAATTGGTTCGGCACATGCTTATTTAATTTTAAGCCTGGGATTTTCCTTGTGCAGCCAATAGGAGCAAGGTAGATTAACATGTTTCTCAAGATTAATGAAAATATGAAGATTGGTTGCCATTGTCATGCCGAGTCTATCTTGTCTGAAGGTATAGAAAATTAAGTCGTTTACCCTTCATCTCTACCTCAGTATTCTAAATATATAGAATAATAACAAATTTTCAAATTTATATATAAGCTGGTACTGTACAGTCAAATAATTTTCAAGTGTATGTATAAGTTTGAACTCAGTATTACTATTTTAACTTATGGAGCTGCCATCAGTGAGGTACTCCTTTTCTAAATTACTATACTAGCGGTGCAAATTACTATACTAGTTGTGTTAAGAAAAATACTACGCTAGCAGTGTAAATGCAACTACCAAGAAATATTTCGTAAATTTAATGTTTATTCAAATATGAACCTCTGATCAAAGTGCTTCTGGGAGGTACCAAATCTAATTGCATCTCTTGGTTTGCTGACCAAAGCATCTTTCTTGGATGCAATAATGATGGGAAAAAAGTACTTCCATCTTTGTCCAACTACCAGCTCTAGCATGCATCTGATCTCTATCTTCAGCTGAATTATTACTGCTGTTGCCCTTAAATATATATATCAAGTGTGACATGCTGAATTACGACAAGTTAATTAAATATTTTTGTCCAATCAAATGTCCTCAATTCTAAGTATCTCTGGATGATTTCAGTTTTTCATCTTAGTGTGACCCAACCATATTATTTTTTTATGTGCTGGTTATGCAGATTACAGTTATTTATACATTGTCGTAGTTCCTCATGCTTAGTTTTTATGTTGAATGCAGAAAAAAATGGTTTGCCATAGGATTGTCAACTCCATAGAGTGATCAGAGCAGATTTCTTCTTCAGGATGGTCAGGTTTTTCTACCACAAATTATGAGCTACAACCATCAGTTTTATTAGTCAACACAGATTTTGACTAGTGCAATCCTAGAATAAAAATTGACCATTCATCTCTACCTCAGTATTCTAAATATATAGACTAACAATTTTTCAAGTGTATAAGTTGCTAGCAAAACTGACTTATATTTATTTTGATTTTCAGGTAGCATATCTTGTGGACAGCAAGCCAATTGAAGTGTTCGTGGATACTATGTTTAGTTATTTAGACTCCCTAGAGATCAAATCTTTAATTCTTTAAGTTCAAACTTAGTCATTGTGATAGTCAAACTAAATGGTTGTGATTGAGGCCAATTTGTAGTTTGATGCTCAGTGTGACTATTGTGGACAAGCTAATATATAAATGAATCAATGTTTGGTGTATCTTATGAGCTGTGATGTGCGCATGTTGATGCAGTGATGATTTGATACTAATTTGTGATGTTCTTTTTCGTCACTATGGTTTGGATCTGGGCTTGGATATGGGCTGGATATAATACATGGATAACTAATCCATGACGAACTCAAATGTTAATCTATGACGGCTCGATTTGGTCCAACAAATGTATGACGCGGGATACATGACGGTTTTCTACATCGTCATCATGAGTTAACCGTGACGCGTTTTCGCATGTCTGTGACTAAAGTAAATCGTCATGTATAAGGGGATTTTTTGTAGTGAATCTTGCCATGTTGATCAAAATAAATGAAAGAATGCTAAAAACCAAGAGGTATAATGATATCTTCTCCTGAATCGGTCTCACTGGTTTCAGGCGCCAATGGGACCAATACAGTTTGCTCTCTATCAAAAATCTTGCCGCATTGATCGTAATTAGCAGAAGACAAACCCAGACCAGGAGGTATAGCAATAACTCCTTCTGAATTGGCCTCATCGGTTTCAGGTGCCGAAGAGGCCAATTTAGATTGGTTATTAAATGCATCAAGTATAGACATAAACCTAACCCAAGTATGGAAATAATGAGAATCTTCATGTATTCCATAAGATTTTACCTTAGATATGACTGTATACTTGATGATGCCCTCCTGACCCATCAGATCAGTGAACTTGAATATGTGACCATTGTTCCACACCCTAAATGAGAATCAAAACCAGATGCGATCGGCATTTTGGGCCAGAAGCAACGGTAATGAGAAAACACAAGAAGGGTAGATTGAAACCATTGAATTGGCTAGGTTAGAAAGATCAGCTATAAGAGATAGCCAAACTAATCTTCCTCAGCGGAGTCACCAAAAAGTGTGTTGACGCTAAATTGGGTCTCCACACTCGATAAGGAGCTAGATCGCTCGATGTAGGCCAAGCCGACTTTTAGATCGGCCAGCGCCTAGGGGATGTTCACACCTGGACCTTGTGCCTCCAGCGATGAGCGCGATACTCAAGACACGTTGCCAGAGGAGCCTCGCCGGGAGCGCGATACGCAAGACACGCCGGCGAGGTCTCTTGAGACCCGAAACCCCACACGACCGGGAGGGACCCCATCAAGGCGTGCGGCGGCTATGGGCTGCTCTAGCTGGCCTGACCGCTCTAAAAATTTGCCGTCGTCGATCAACCATTGAAACGACCTCGATTTCCACGAAGGGAAATCCACAGGCTCGAATTGTAATTCAACAGATTGCTTGGGACAATCCATGAAATTACCCATATCTCAGTTGACACCAGGATCCATACAACGGTAAATAAGTCTTACATAAATATTTATTACATCGCCACACTGGCGGAATCAACAATCAGAGAAGCTTTAGAAGATGCGGAAGCGATTCATCCTTCACGGCCAACTTGAGTGTAGCACGCGACCCTATTCCTCGTCATCATCTCCCTCGAAGTCGTACTCATTCTCGTCACCTGACAGCAAATTTATCAGTACGATTTGTACTGGCCACGGAGCCCACCTATGCAGCATTTGCTTTGTGGAAAGTGGATGCAAGGCTATACAAGCAGACCTATAGGCTGAGGTTTTCCTATGCAGCTGTAATCAATGTTTTAATTAGTCAAGTTTTATCACCAGTTAACACCATCATCCCTTTTCCCATCACCACACCTCACATACCCACACCTCACTCTCATTCGACAGGCCCAACTCCCTCTCGGGCCTATCTCAGCGGCACACTACCACAACGGGTACACTGCCAGAAAAATGTCATCCAGGGGGAGAAGAGAACACTCACTACACTAGTAGAAGCTTCACAGGAAAGGTCCATAGCCAACAGGTTGGCATATGTATCGATCGATCAACCATACACTCTGCAGAGGTTTCACTACCCACAAGATTAGCCATCATAGGTGTTGCGCAAACACCTAGGCAGAATTCCGGGTGCTTGCTTGCCTAGGTCGATGCCACCCTACCACTCAGCCCTGGGATATTCCGGATCCTACACCGTTATGCTGAGACTGGGAGACACAGTACCGGGCCCATCCAGTGGTACTGTGCATCTAGGACGGAACGGGAACCCATCGACCGTCTCCGCCCACCCTTATCACCTTTCAACCTAGCAGTAGTGGCACCGTCCTACCAAGTAGTCCAGCCGTCTCCCGCCCATCAGAAGCGAGTGAGTAGAAAAGGATTCCCATGAACCTGAAACTAGTCCATCCTAGGTTTGACCAAGCAGGCATCTCCACTTAGGGGATACTCTCCCCGTGCTATCACAGCACCTCCGTCCACGGGCTTCAAACCACCAAGGCTATCCCACCCGGAACCTCCTCAACAACTTTACCCGCCACAGGTATCTCGCTTGGGGATGCCCAGGTTGCACCCTCGGCACGACTTGCCCCATGGGCTCGTCTCACATCCCACTTGGTCGACATCAACCCTTACCACGCACCCAAGACGCACGCAGCACTCTCTCCCAGTGGTTATAATCAGCTATGCACCGTCCCAATTCCACCACATAGCATATAGCAAGTAGAAAGTAGTGGAAGAGTAACAGTAAATTAAGCAGCAGCTAACCTAACAGCGGATAGCAGGGTAAAGTCTTATCAAGGCAGGGAATTCAAATATACTACCATGCAACCAATCCATACATAATCATAAAGCAATAGCAACAATGTCATTTGCAATGCGTAATAGGATCTAAGGATTTGGTGGGACGTGGCACCTTTGTAGTCGTCTCCTAGCTCTTGGAAGTACTCGTGGTCGTCCTCCTTAGTCAGATCCTCCTCCGTCTCTGAAATCGAACACGAAATAGTCGCGTCAGCGACTCCTATAGAGTATTTCAGAAAAATCCAATAAAATAAAGAGCCAAATGCACACAAACACAGTCTTAGATTGTAGATCTCATTTTTCTGAGAATTTTGATATATGGTGCGCAATTTTTGGACTTCGTATGAATAAGTTATGAATTTCCGAAGATTATCCTATTTTCTGAAAATGAGAAAACTGTTTGGTTAATAGGGGCAGCTCGGGATTGGTCCACGTGGCGCGCGGGTCCAGTAGTGCGGCTAGTGGCGCCTCAACAGAACACAGACCCGATGGTCGCCCACCAGGTGTTCGATGGTGGTTCCCAGAGAGTTGCCGGAGTTGGCGTTGCTCGGCGTGGCTCGGCGGTGGTCGGTGGTAGCTCGGCTGTGGTTGGGGGTATCTCGGCGGAGCTCGGCATAGTTCGGCGGTGGTCGGGGGTAGCTCGGCGGGGCTCGGCATAGTTCGGCGTACCTCGGCGGGGCTCGGCCGAATCGGAAATTCGGGCGCCCGAGGGTGCCGCTCTCCCGAGCTCTCCCGGTGAGGCTCGGGCGAATCGGAAATTTGGGCGCCCGAGGGTGCCGCTCTCCCGAGCTCTCCTGGGGAGGCTCGGGCGAATCGGAGATTTGGTGCGCCGAGGGTGCTGCTCTCCCGAGCTCTCCTGGGGAGGCTCGGGCGAATCGGAGATTTGGTGCGCCGAGGGTGCCGTTCTCCCGAGGTCTCTCGCGGAGGCTCGGGCGAATCGGAAATTTGGGCGCCCGAAGGTGCCGTTCTCCCGAGGTCTCCTGCGGAGGCTCGGGCGAATCGGACATTTGGTGCGCCGAGGGTGCTGCTCTCCCGAGCTCTCCTGGGGAGGCTCGGGCGAATCGGAGATTCGGTGCTAGCAGGGTTCCAGGGCGTCTGTTCAAGGCGGCGGTGTCTCTCCGGTGCGGCGGACGATGACAGGGCGGCGATGACCATATTTCGGCAAGGCAGGGCTCGGCTTTCTAGCGGCGGTGCCGAGGCAGACTTGGCGAACCTCGGCGGCCTTTCTCCGCAGCGCGAGGCGACCGGGGGTACTCGGAACGGATCTTAGGCGAGGCGGAACGTGTCGGCGGCGATGTCGTCGCGACTGTGAGGTTCCGGCAGGGCTAAGGAGGTCTTCTAGGAGATGTATACGCGTCCAGGGTCTAAGGCGATGGTATACCAACTACCAATTTTGGCTACCGAGCTTTCCAAGGTGCTCGGTTGTGGCGGCGGCGTGTCGCCGACGACGGCGGAAGGCGGCATCGCGGCTACGACCAAGTATTGGTTCAATCGAATGCGGTCTTATCAAATTGGTGAGGCCAGAGAGGCATACAACACTCTGGTGGCGAGCTTTAGCCATGGCATGACCTTCTTTTGGCAACGGCTCGCGGCGGTGCTCCGGTAAGGTCGCGGCGCACGCGGCCAGGGCGATTCAGGCTTCCTCTAGCGCTTAGATCCGCGTAGCTAGCTCGAGGGGGTCGTGGCGGTGCTCCACGACGCTCTAACCTATACGGGTTCTAGTCGGATTGCTCGGAACGGGTGATTCGGCGTCGGAACGCGTCGGTGGTGAGCGCGCTCCGCCGAGAACGCGTCGTGCTGCGTTCTCGGTCTAGCAAGCTTGTAGTCCGGGGGTTTCGGCCGGTCGAATGAGTGCATGGTGCAGGTGATCTTCCCAAGCCGGTAAAGGCTCGTGCCTGCGCGTTCCGAGGGTGGAACGCCATGGCAAAAGCAGGGCAAGGTTCGGACATGGCGTGCGGTGGCTCACCGTGGTGTCGGTGAAGCTAGGATGGCGGTGCAGTGGCGAGTCGGAGCCGTGCAGAGCGATCGCAGTGCCGTGCCGCTCCTCGTCCGCAGCTCGGGCTTCTCCTCCGTGTCCGGCTCCGGCGTGCTCCGCGGCGGCGGCGCTCCGGCAGCTTCTCCTCCTCTGCTCCGCCCTTCTCCTACGCTCTCTCTCTCGGTTTGGTGCGGTGTGCCGGTCTGTGCTGCGGTGGCGGCGAGGGGAAATGAGGGTAAGGCTTCGGGGTGCTCCAATTTATAGGCGAGCTTGGCCAGCTCCAATGGCGAACGGTCCTGATTGCGCTCGGCCGATCGAAGGGCCGTGGCTCGAGTGGATCTAGGGCTCCGGATGGGCGCGGGTTCGCTTGGCGGCCAAGAAAGGAGGGGACAGGAGGGGGACAGCGGGGTCAGGGCTCTGCCATGCTGTCGGCTGTGGGACCGGGGTCACGCCATTCGCGCGACACCCCCGGCAGGCGCGTCGCCTTCGTGAGGAAGAAGAACAGTGGGGGGGCGAGAGCGGCTGACAGGCGGGGCCGGGTTGGCAGCGAGCGCGAGCGCGTGTGTGCCGGTCGTGCGCGTGCGCTGCCGAGCCGCGACGTGGGCCGCGCGCGGTGAGATGAGGAGAGGAAGGTCGGGCGGGCTTGGGCTGGCTTAGCGACCCGGCTGGCCGAAACGAATGGCTAGCCTAACTCTCTTTCTCCTTTTCTATTTTCAGTTTAGTGTATATATACATATATTACCCATTTTAATTATTGAGTAAATACAAACATAAATTGCAATAAATCCCAAATGTGATGCATAAGTTATTATTCTATGTGAATGGAATTAAAATGCAAACTACTCTCCTTTATTTACCAATTTCATAGTGAAACCTATATGCTTGCACAAGAAAAATGGGTTTTCACAATAAATAAATGAAAAATTTTAATTGGTTGGGATTTTTAGATTGTGTGGATTTTTAGGGTTGTTACAGTCCTCCCCCCTTATTAGGATCTCGACCTCGAGATTCAGAGATAACGTACCCATCGAAGAGGTAAGGAAACATAATCCGCAAGTCCGATTCTTTCTCCCACGTAGCTTCCCTTTCAGTGTGATTGCTCCACTGTACCTTGCACATCGGAATGGTTTTGTTTCGCGTCTCGTTGGTATCCCGTGCCAAGATCTTGATCGGATGTTCCTTGTATTCAAGTGTGTCTTGCAGGTCTAATGCATCCGTAGGAACTTGCTCCTCGGGAAGCTTCAAACACTTCCTTAATTGCGAGACATGGAACACGGGGTGTACTCCAGATAATTCCTCCGGTAGTTCCAGCTTGTAAGCAAGCTTTCCAACCCTTTTACAGATCTTGTATGGCCCAACATATCTTGGTGCCAATTTCCCCTTCACGTGGAATCTGACAGTGCCACGAAGTGGAGATACCTTGAGGTAGACATAATCCCCAACCTTGAACTCAAGCTCTCTACGTCTCCTATCTGCATAGCTCTTTTGCCTACTCTGTGCAATCCTCAAATTCTCTCTTACTTGGGCAATACCTTCTTCTGCTTCTACAATCTTAGCAGGGCCAAAGAAGACTCTCTCTCCGGGTTCTGACCACATTAGTGGGGTCCTGCAGGGTCTCCCATACAATGCCTCAAACGGTGACATCTTGAGGCTTGTTTGATAGCTGTTGTTGTACGAGAATTCAGCGTGGGGTAAGCAGCTTTCCCAACTGGTCTTGTATTTTATCACACAAGCTCGGAGCATATCTTCAAGAATTTGGTTCACTCTTTCTGTTTGACCGTCAGTTTGTGGGTGATAAGCTGTGCTATAGTCCAGCTTGGTTCCGATGGATTTGTGCAAGGCCTGCCAGAATCGAGACGTGAATTGTGAGCCTCGATCTGATATTATGCTTGTGGGTGCCCCGTGTAGTCTCGGAATGTGGGTTATGTATAAATCCGCCAGCCGTTCGGCCTCGTAGCCAATGCTGATGGGAATGAAGTGAGCGACTTTGGTCAAACGGTCGACTATCACCCAAATCGAATCGTGTTTCTTCTCGGTGCGGGGTAACCCAACGATAAAATCCATCGAAATGCATTCCCATTTCCATTCTGGAATTGCGAGGGGTTGTAGTAGGCCGGCTGGTCGTTGATGTTCGGCCTTGATTCTGCTGCAAGTGTCACATCGGGCTACATGCCCTGCAATGTCTGCCTTCGTATTCTCCCACCAGAAGTGCTTTCTTAGATCATGGTACATCTTGGCTGACCCTGGGTGAATGCAATATTTGGAGTCATGCCCCTCTGACAGAATCTCTTCTCGTATCGC
Source organism: Eremochloa ophiuroides (assembly GCA_038502445.1). Taxonomy (NCBI): domain Eukaryota; kingdom Viridiplantae; phylum Streptophyta; class Magnoliopsida; order Poales; family Poaceae; genus Eremochloa; species Eremochloa ophiuroides. The sequence continues at coordinate 49,912,778 of JAHLJS010000008.1, forward strand.
TGAATCCGTCGGTACACAGATTCTATCCTTGTACCATACAGTTCCCTGCTCATCTTCTCGGTATTCGGGGCCTCTTCCCAGCTTCATCAAACCACGGATATAGTCTATCTCAGGACAGTTCTTTTGCGCTTCACGGATTCGTGAGGTGAGATTGTACTCGACGCGAAGCTCATTTAGCATGCCATAGGAGACTACCTCGAGCTGGAACGCGTCAAACTCTTTCCTGAGCTCAGGTGGCATAGAGTTGGTGATGAGGGTATGGCAGTAGCTTTTGCGGCTAAGTGCATCAGCGACAACATTAGCCTTTCCTGGGTGATAATGGATCTCAAGATCATAGTCCTTGATGAGTTCCAGCCATCTGCGTTGCCTCATATTCAGATCTTCCTGTGTGAAGAAGTACTTCAGGCTCTTGTGGTCAGTGTAGATGTCGCACTTGTTGCTTATCAGATAGTGTCTCCAAATCTTGAGTGCATGTACCACGGCTGCAAGTTCTAGGTCATGAGTCGGGTATCGCTGCTCATGCTCCTTCAACTGTCTTGAGGCATAAGCTATCACTCTTCCTTCTTGCATTAGTACACAGCCCAAACCTTGCCGAGAGGCATCACAATATACAACAAAATCCTTGTGAATATCGGGCAGGGCTAGTACAGGTGTAGTAGTGAGCTTCTCCTTCATGGTCTGAAAACTCTTCTCGCATTCAGGAGTCCATATAAACTTGTTCTCTTTCTTCAGCAAGTTGGTCATGGGTCTTGCAATCTTGGAAAAATTCTCAATAAATCTGCGATAGTATCCTGCAAGTCCCAAAAAGCTTCTGATTTCTGACACATTACAGGGTTGTTCCCACTCTTTCGCAGCTTCAATTTTGGCTGGGTCTACTGCGACTCCTTCTCCTGACAGTACGTGTCCAAGGAAAGCAACTTCCTCAAGCCAGAATTCGCACTTGGAGAATTTGGCGTATAGCTGGTTGCGAGACAACCTCTCCAATACGGTCCTCAGATGATGTTCATGTTCCTCTTTTGTGGCTGAATAAACCAATATATCATCAATGAATACCACCACAAACTTGTCTAGCTCATTCATGAAGATCTTGTTCATCATGTTCATGAAGTATGCTGGAGCATTAGTGAGTCCAAATGAGACTACTGTGCACTCATACTGTCCATATCTAGTGACAAATGCAGTCTTCGGGATATCTTCTTCCCTGATCTTCATCTGATGATACCCTGATCGGAGATCGATCTTTGAGAAGTACTTGGCCTTACTCAATTGATCTAACAGATCATCGATGCGGGGCAGTGGGTACTTATTCTTGACTGTGACCGCATTCAGATTCCGGTAGTCAATGCACATCCTCATCGTGCCATCCTTCTTCTTGACAAACAAAACGGGAGATCCCCAGGGTGAAGCACTTGGCCTAATGAAACCCTTCTCCAGTAATTCTCCCAGCTGCTTCTTGAGTTCCTTCAACTCATCAGCCGACATTCTGTAGGGTCTTTTGGCAATCGGTGCAGTTCCTGGCATCAACTCTATAACAAACTCCACATCTCTATCTGGTGGCATTCCTGGCAACTCCTCTGGAAATACGTCATTGAACTCACAGACTACTAGCACATCTCTGAATGTCAGCTCTGTCTTATCTGCTTTAGTCTCCAGGGCACATAGGAGGGCTTGGACTCTCTCGGTTTGGGGTACACATCGGACAGCTGTTCCCCAAGGGTGGGTTACCTGAACATATCTAGGTGAACAAGATATCACTCCCCGGTGTTTGGTTAGCCAGTCCATGCCTAAGATGACATCGAAGCTATTGGAGGGTAGTAGGGTTAGGTCAGCTCGAAAGTCAAGTCCCTCGATTGTGATTATCACTCCCCTACATATGTGAATGCTTCTGAAGGTTCCTAAGGGCGAGCTAGTTAGGATGGGGTTTGCTCTCGGGGTTACAGGTATGTTATGCTTACGTGCATATGCAGATGAAATGTATGAACATGTAGCTCCCGAATCGAACAGAACTGAAGCCATGTTACCCTGAACTAGGAACGTACCGTACACAGCATCAGGTGCAGCTTCAGCTTCCTCAGCGATCATGTGGTTCAGTCTTCCTCGGGTAGCAGATCCCCGGTTCGGTGTGCCCTGTGCAGCTGCTGGTGCACGGTTGAGGTCGGGGCACACAGCCACACGGTGTCCAGGCTTTCCGCATCCGAAGCAAGTGAAGGGCGCACTGCCTGCTGTAGCTGTCGCAGGAGCCTTCCAATTGCTTGTCCTTGGCGTGTTGGTAGCGGGGGCGGGTGTGTTCTGCACAGCTCGAGTCGGCGCAGGGTAGGTCTGAGCGGGGCGGTGATAGTTGCTGCTGTTGGTACCACCACGGCTCGTTCCCGAAGAAGGTCCCTGGCGAGTCCGGAAAGGCGGAGGTGCACCCGTTCGCTGTCTCTGGGGTGGAGCAGCGCGAGCGGGTCCCTCAGAGCGGCGCTTCTTTCCCTTGTTCTGGGCCTCGAATTCCAGTCGTGCTTCCATGCGATCCTTCTCGATCTCAATACAGCGGTCAATCAGCTCACGCAGAGTGTAGCTCTTATTCCCTGACAGAGCCAACCTGATCTTGGTCTGAAGTCCCTTCCTGTAGTAGTACATCTTTTCCTTCTCGGAACTCACGCAAGACGCAGGTGCGTAGCGGAGCAAGCAGTTGAAGCGGGTGGTGTACTCGTGGATCTGATCAGCTCCCTGGGAGATGTTGCGAAACTCGTTCTCCTTGGCCTCCATGACTCCCTCAGGAATGTGGTGGTCACGGAAAGCCTCGGTGAACTCATCCCAGTCAATGCGGGCTGGGTCCTCGTGAGCGCTGGTGTAGTTGTCCCACCATGCTCGTGCAGCACCGGTCAGCTGGTGGCTAGCAATCCCAACACACTCCTCGTCGGAGCAAGTGGTCAGGTCCAGCTTTTTCTCCATCTCTTTAAGCCAATCGTCGGCAGCGAGGGGATCGCTGTCGGTCCCGTCGAAGGTAGGTGGCCTCAGCTTCAGGAAACCCTCCAGTTTCCTTTGGAAGTCATTCTGGGGTGGCCCGTGGTGCCTGTTCATCCCAGTAGCTATGGCATTCAGCAGCTGGGTCTGCTGAGCCATCACTTCCGCCAACGTCGGTGGCGGCGGCGGTGGCGGTGGCGGAGGCACGTTCTCGCCTTGTGGTGGCGGATCGATCACCGGCGGTGCATCCTCTGCCCGGCGCAGCTCTTCTTCCAGGTTAACTCCAGCACGTCTGCCAGCTGGGCGTCCACGGTTGCGACCACGCCCACGTCCTGGCGCAGGCGCGGGGGAGGGCTGGCGGTTCTCCAGGCGCGCGGAACGTCTCATCGACATCTGAAATTATTAGGTACGTGCTCAGTGCAGTAATAATCTTGTAGTGGTTTAAGTAGGAGTTAGATGTTTTCAACGATTTAAATGAATTAAAATATTTTTCACGCTATCCTACACTCAACCAAAGAAGCATAGAGAACCATAAGAAGCATAAGATCCAAATGTCACTCATCACATGGTTATTATTACATAAAGGATGTTCCTAGCTGCTAAGAAGATCGTGCTATGCGCAGATAGCCAATGACAGGACAACTCATGGTATCACTAGTCTAAGGGCTACGCAGGGTCCCATAAGCTACTGGTGCATAAGGTCAATAGCCATTTGATCGGAATCTCAATAGTGCCATCGCGCAGTGGACGAAGTGGTGGTCCAAGGCTTGTCATCTACAAATTTTTCAAGAAACGGATTAGCAGGTCCTTGTATTAGATAAGCCATTACATAAAAAGTGAATGCAAGGTCGGTAATATAACCGAAAGAGAGTCTGGCTTCCTATTCTAATGTCCATTTGCTATGGGTCTCGTCCTACAGTCAAGTATGGCTCTGATACCAACTGAAACGACCTCGATTTCCATGAAGGGAAATCCACAGGCTCGAATTGTAATTCAACAGATTGCTTGGGACAATCCATGAAATTACCCATATCTCAGTTGACACCAGGATCCATACAACGGTAAATAAGTCTTACATAAATATTTATTACATCGCCACACTGGCGGAATCAACAATCAGAGAAGCTTTAGAAGATGCGGAAGCGATTCATCCTTCACGGCCAACTTGAGTGTAGCACGCGACCCTATTCCTCGTCATCATCTCCCTCGAAGTCGTACTCATTCTCGTCACCTGACAGCAAATTTATCAGTACGATTTGTACTGGCCACGGAGCCCACCTATGCAGCATTTGCTTTGTGGAAAGTGGATGCAAGGCTATACAAGCAGACCTATAGGCTGAGGTTTTCCTATGCAGCTGTAATCAATGTTTTAATTAGTCAAGTTTTATCACCAGTTAACACCATCATCCCTTTTCCCATCACCACACCTCACATACCCACACCTCACTCTCATTCGACAGGCCCAACTCCCTCTCGGGCCTATCTCAGCGGCACACTACCACAACGGGTACACTGCCGGAAAAATGTCATCCAGGGGGAGAAGAGAACACTCACTACACTAGTAGAAGCTTCACAGGAAAGGTCCATAGCCAACAGGTTGGCATATGTATCGATCGATCAACCATACACTCTGCAGAGGTTTCACTACCCACAAGATTAGCCATCATAGGTGTTGCGCAAACACCTAGGCAGAATTCCGGGTGCTTGCTTGCCTAGGTCGATGCCACCCTACCACTCAGCCCTGGGATATTCCGGATCCTACACCGTTATGCTGAGACTGGGAGACACAGTACCGGGCCCATCCAGTGGTACTGTGCATCTAGGACGGAACGGGAACCCATCGACCGTCTCCGCCCACCCTTATCACCTTTCAACCTAGCAGTAGTGGCACCGTCCTACCAAGTAGTCCAGCCGTCTCCCGCCCATCAGAAGCGAGTGAGTAGAAAAGGATTCCCATGAACCTGAAACTAGTCCATCCTAGGTTTGACCAAGCAGGCATCTCCACTTAGGGGATACTCTCTCCGTGCTATCACAGCACCTCCGTCCATGGGCTTCAAACCACCAAGGCTATCCCACCCGGAACCTCCTCAACAACTTTACCCGCCACAGGTATCTCGCTTGGGGATGCCCAGGTTGCATCCCCGGCACGACTTGCCCCATGGGCTCGTCTCACATCCCACTTGGTCGACATCAACCCTTACCACGCACCCAAGACGCACGCAGCACTCTCTCCCAGTGGTTATAATCAGCTATACACCGTCCAAATTCCACCACATAGCATATAGCAAGTAGAAAGTAGTGGAAGAGTAACAGTAAATTAAGCAGCAGCTAACCTAACAGCGGATAGCAGGGTAAAGTCTTATCAAGGCAAGGAATTCAAATATACTACCATGCAACCAATCCATACATAATCATAAAGCAATAGCAACAATGTCATTTGCAATGCGTAATAGGATCTAAGGATTTGGTGGGACGTGGCACCTTCGTAGTCGTCTCCTAGCTCTTGGAAGTACTCGTGGTCGTCCTCCTTAGTCAGATCCTCCTCCGTCTCTGAAATCGAACACGAAATAGTCGCGTCAGCGACTCCTATAGAGTATTTCACAAAAATCCAATAAAATAAAGAGCCAAATGCACACAAACACAGTCTTAGATTGTAGATCTCATTTTTCTGAGAATTTTGATATATGGTGCGCAATTTTTGGACTTCGTATGAATAAGTTATGAATTTCCGAAGATTATCCTATTTTCTGAAAATGAGGAAACTGTTTGGTTAATAGGGGCAGCTCGGGATTGGTCCACGTGGCGCGCGGGTCCAGTAGTGCGGCTAGTGGCGCCTCAACAGAACACAGACCCGATGGTCGCCCACCAGGTGTTCGATGGTGGTTCCCAGAGAGTTGCCGGAGTTGGCGTAGCTCGGCGTGGCTCGGCGGTGGTCGGTGGTAGCTCGGCTGTGGTTGGGGGTATCTCGGCGGAGCTCGGCATAGTTCGGCGGTGGTCGGGGGTAGCTCGGCGGGGCTTGGCATAGTTCGGCGTACCTCGGCGGGGCTCGGGCGAATCGGAAATTCGGGCGCCCGAGGGTGCCACTCTCCCGAGCTCTCCCGGTGAGGCTCGGGCGAATCGGAAATTTGGGCGCCCGAGGGTGCCGCTCTCCCGAGCTCTCCTGGGGAGGCTCGGGCGAATCAGAGATTTGGTGCGCCGAGGGTGCTGCTCTCCCGAGCTCTCCTGGGGAGGCTCGGGCGAATCGGAGATTCGGTGCTAGCAGGGTTCCAGGGCGTCTGTTCAAGGCGGCGGTGTCTCTCCGGTGCGGCGGACGATGACAGGGCGGCGATGACCATATTTCGGCAAGGCAGGGCTCGGCTTTCTAGCGGCGGTGCCGAGGCAGACTTGGCGAACCTCGGCGGCCTTTCTCCGCAGCGCGAGGCGACCGGGGGTACTCGGAACGGATCTTAGGCGAGGCGGAACGTGTCGGCGGCGATGTCGTCGCGACTGTGAGGTTCCGGCGGGGCTAAGGAGGTCTTCTAGGAGATGTATACGCGTCCAGGGTTTAAGGCGATGGTATACCAACTACCAATTTTGGCTACCGAGCTTTCCAAGGTGCTCGGTTGTGGCGGCGGCGTGTCGCCGACGACGGCGGAAGGCGGCATCGCGGCTACGACCAAGTATTGGTTCAATCGAATGCGGTCTTGTCAAATTGGTGAGGCCAGAGAGGCATACAACACTCTGGTGGCGAGCTTTAACCATGGCATGACCTTCTTTTGGCAACGGCTCGCGGCGGTGCTCCGGTAAGGTCGCGGCGCACGCGGCCAGGGCGATTCAGGCTTCCTCTAGCGCTTAGATCCGCGTAGCTAGCTCGAGGGGGTCGTGGCGGTGCTCCACGACGCTCTAACCTATACGGGTGCTAGTCGGATTGCTCGAAACGGGTGATTCGGCGTCGGAACGCGTCTGTGGTGAGCGCGCTCCGCCGAGAACGCGTCGTGCTGCGTTCTCGGTCTAGCAAGCTTGTAGTCCGGGGGTTTCGGCCGGTCGAATGAGTGCATGGTGCAGGTGATCTTCCCGAGCCGGTAAAGGCTCGTGCCTGCGCGTTCCGAGGGTGGAACGCCATGGCAAAAGCAGGGCAAGGTTCGGACATGGCGTGCGGTGGCTCACCGTGGTGTCGGTGAAGCTAGGATGGCGGTGCAGTGGCGAGTCGGAGCCGTGCAGAGCGATCGCAGTGCCGTGCCGCTCCTCGTCCGCAGCTCGGGCTTCTCCTCCGTGTCCGGCTCCGGCGTGCTCCGCGGCGGCGGCGCTCCGGCAGCTTCTCCTCCTCTGCTCCGCCCTTCTCCTACGCTCTCTCTCTCGGTTTGGTGCGGTGTGCCGGTCTGTGCTGCGGTGGCGGCGAGGGGAAATGAGGGTAAGGCTTCGGGGTACTCCAATTTATAGGCGAGCTTGGCCAGCTCCAATGGCGAACGGTCCTGATTGCGCTCGGCCGATCGAAGGGCCGTGGCTCGAGTGGATCTAGGGCTCCGGATGGGCGCGGGTTCGCTTGGCGGCCAAGAAAGGAGGGGACAGGAGGGGGACAGCGGGGTCAGGGCTCTGCCATGCTGTCGGCTGTGGGACCGGGGTCACGCCATTCGCGCGACACCCCCGGCAGGCGCGTCGCCTTCGTGAGGAAGAAGAACAGTGGGGGGGGCGAGAGCGGCTGACAGGCGGGGCCGGGTTGGCAGCGAGCGCGAGCGCGAGCGCGAGCGCGTGTGTGCCGGTCGTGCGCGTGCGCTGCCGAGCCGCGACGTGGGCCGCGCGCGGTGAGATGAGGAGAGGAAGGTCGGGCGGGCTTGGGCTGGCTTAGCGACCCGGCTGGCCGAAACGAATGGCTGGCCTAACTCTCTTTCTCCTTTTCTATTTTCAGTTTAGTGTATATATACATATATTGCCCATTTTAATTATTGAGTAAATACAAACATAAATTGCAATAAATCCCAAATGTGATGCATAAGTTATTATTCTATGTGAATGGAATTAAAATGCAAACTACTCTCCTTTATTTACCAATTTCATAGTGAAACCTATATGCTTGCACAAGAAAAATGGGTTTTCACAATAAATAAATGAAAAATTTTAATTGGTTGGGATTTTTAGATTGTGTGGATTTTTAGGGTTGTTACAACCGTCCATGCAGCGCCGACGAAGAACGAGAAGAAGTGGAGAGACAGATAGGGTGAACCACCGAAAAGCCTACTTTGTAGATGTATTTTGACGATTGGATGGTTGAGATCTCAATTGGCTATGATCCTCTCATATATATAGAGGGGGTGGTCTTATCCCAGTAGGAAACCTCTCCAAGGATTAATCTCCTAGTTTCCCACATCCAAAAACTACCAAAAACCGACTTAGAAACAAGCTGGTTCAAGATCTGAAAGTTAGATTTGCAATAGGTCTTTCCGACTGTACTACTGGTAGTACCGGTCAGACCCCACCGATAGTACCGGTCTCGGACCGGTAGTACTTGTAGTTCATTTTGCCGCCAAACCTTCATCAGCCATCGGTAGTACTGGTCTCGGACCGGTAGTACCGGTAGTTCATTTTTCCGCCAATCTTCATCAACTACCGGTAGTAACGGTAGTACAGACCGGTAGTACCGGTACTGGAGGCGTTTTTCTCTGGAAGCATAACTCTCGCATCCAGACCCCAAATTGAACATTCCATATATGTTTTTTTTGACCATATTAACGAGGGGAACGCAATGGTGAAGTCCGTTTCTCACTTTTGACAACTTTACAAAATGGACATTTTTGGTTGTCAACAATAAGCTTATAGTACGCTTCTCCTTTCTCCTATCTTCTCCCACGTCAGCATTTAGCCTGCTTACAATCTTTTATTATTCTGGCTCTTATAGAATGTGGGACCTACCTTGAGACTCCTAGAGGCCTTAAACATTCCCGATGCCCAAGAGGATCCAAAATTTGTATAACAGAACCGACCAATTTATACAAGCACAAGTACGACGATCGCCAATTTAGTAGCAATCAAGTCACACTTGAGCCAATATAAACCCGGTAGTCCGGAAATCTCGAAGGATTTCAAACATTTTAAACAGAACATACCCCAAAGATCTTACAAATTCAGCAACAACCCATCACATGATACATAAGTTCACAACCGAATTAAAACATCAGAGTACAACATAGTCTTTTACATAAATGTAACAGTAGCGGAAATCAACATAGTTTTGAAACAACGTAGTTCACATACGAGTACCACCAGCTGACCGTGTCACAACATCTTATAAAAGCTAAAGATGGATAACGACCTTGCCCCAGGTCTAATCTTCTTCGCCCGCAGGGGTGAAGTAGTTCTTGCAATAAGCATAGTAGACCACTCCTTCTGCAACAATGGGAATAAAACCCTGAGTACTCAATTGTACTCAGCTAGACTTACCCGATAGGAAGTAAATAAAAACACTCTCAAGGATATGCAGGCTTATTTGGTGGAGCTCAGAGGATAGCAACATTTTGCATAAAAAGCATTACTATAGTAGTTCCTCAACTTATAAATTTTAGATATGGTTTAGCTTCGATTTCAGTTAAGCTATTAAGCTAAGGTTTGCAGCTATACTAAACAATCACTTGATATTATAGCAAACAATACAACCATATGATTTCCGATATCCACAGATATCAACCTCATCTCACCATAATCAATATGTTCAAGTTGTTAACCTCTACCTCACCAGAAAATCAGTTCAGTTTTTCACTAACCAGGAGAGATGGCGATTCGAATCGATTGTACCAGCTGGCAAACATGCCAATCACAAACCCTGTTAGCCTGATCAGTGGCTTCTTGGGTCACCGTTAAATCTTTCTGAGTCATATTATATCGCGAGCTTGGCGGGGGCCATATTCTCGGAGACAAACCCACTCACAGGAAGTGCAGGTCCCTGACCTGACTATGGCAAAATGGTGTCTTCGCACATCCTTCCTACCTCCAGAATATGTCTATCCATGTCACACCAATTCTCGGCTCAGAAAGAACTACTCGGCTTCGCAGTCAGAACGACTTATCTGGCCAGCTATGTGACGACGTCCTTCAATCTCAACTGATGTCTGGTGGCCTCAGTCCTAGTCGGCCGCAAGCAGCACCGAAGACAGCATGACCTCAACCATGTCATGCGGCTCCCTGCTACCTAGCCTTGATTCTCTCATTATCATTGTGGCATGGTGGCACATATAGTCAACCATGTAAAATCCATGCCCATCAGCAATAGTCACCACCTATGCTCGCGAAGGACAGGAAATCCCTCGACTTCTACCGGTCTAAGCATGGCTAAGCATAAGATCGAACCCATCCATTGTCTAGTAATAGTACCAGGATCATATGTAGAGTGGACAAGGTAATTATGCAACAACGGTATCAACCAACTCCTATACTTAAGTGCACAATCATACGATTTAAGAAAGACCGGTGTATTTATAAAAAGAGATAGGTGGAGGCTTAGAGATGCTCCGGGGCTTGCCTTTCACAAAGTTAGAGGGCTGGTGGTCAGTGCACTCAGGCAGTTCAGTTTCCTCCTCGGCCTCGGGAGCTTCCGGCACCTCGATCTCCGGGGGCACTCCTTCCTCCGGCAGATCGAATTGCAGCAGTGTAACTCCTCCCGGTGATCCTGTATGCATGATATGCATATATGAGAACTGAGAATGCATATGGAATGCAATATAGAGATGCACAACTTGAGCCATGAGATGCATTAGACAACATGTGAGCATCCAAATAATTTATCAAACATTTACTGAGTATGTGCATATTTCTTCTCTAAACAACAACACATACTCACCCTTCTTAAGCAAGCTATAGAACAATTTCTCGTCTTGCGTAAGAGGTCTACAACCTGCACTAACAATTAATTTGAATCAAACTTCCCTACCACACCCACCTTTTAACTAATAACCACGAATAAAGCATATAAGCAAAGACATTTGACCTAGATGCCCTACACATGAACAAGATCAACCCCAAAGTGTCCAGCAAGGTTACCAAGCTGGAGCATCACAGAAATGCATGAAAACATCTTCTAACCAATTATTACTCAATTAAAAACAATTAAACAAGCACTAGCTTATAACTGGACCTTTCATCTGTTGTACCCAGAAAATTCTGGAAAAATTATAGCAGATAGCACACTCCCATATTAGGCTACTGGCAAAATTTTAACTCATTTGGATAGATATAACATGCTACACAAAAATAACAAGCAGCAGCCATTTAAGCAATGGAAAATACTTACTACTATGAAAAGTATCAAACAACAGATTTCCTATTTTTCTTAGCTTCTTTATCACAAAACAAGTCTCAGAAAAAATATTCATAGCCATTACTTATTCCCATCAAACATGGTGAATTTAGCAAGAGTATAGCATGAAAGGCATGTTACACATGACATCATATAAATAACAGTAACCAACCAGCAAACATATTTTTCTCAGATCCTACTACTCTAAACAAGATTAATGCAAGTGGAATCACATTTTTAGCATATTCCTATAATTAGTTATGCATTTATCAAGTTTACAAGTATATAACAAGTTAATTATAACTGCACAGAAAAGTTATCACAAAGTCATATTTCATATTTTCCTGTATAGAGCTCAAAAATACAAACCCAACAAAATTTGGTTCACCTCCATTGGATATGCCTAGCTCCATCTATGATTTTTAGAAGATTTTACACCTTTTTTTGAAAATCCAATTTCCTAATTCATTTAAAACGAAACCAGGTTTAAACGCTACACGCACTCGGTCCAGTAAACCAGAAGCGCACCAGAGCCACTGACTAGTGGGGACACAGGTCAACCCGGCCCCATGTGACAGAGAGAGGGAGCAACCCGCCGGTGCTGACCGGCCTTATCTCGCCGGCGGCGAGGTCACCGGCGGCACCGAGGGCACCTACGTGCTCCTGGGAATAAGGTGAACCCAACGGACTAAGCCTCAAGACCTAACCCTTACCGGAGCAAGCTCAACGGCGGCAATGGCGGACGGCGGAGCTCCGGCGAGCGCACGCCGGCCGCTACCGGCCTTCACCGGCGAAGTTAAGCCTCGTTCCGAGAACCCGAACGCTAACGAAGCTTTACGGCCCGCGAATCGACCTTTGGTCCACTCCGACTCGACCTAACCGCGCACAAGGCGGCACGGTGGCGGACGGGAACTCCGGCGAGCGGCGCCCCTAGCCGAAACAGGGCTCGAGCGGCTCGACCAACCTTCTAGGCTAGATCCACGACTGGCGGAGACACCTAGACGAGCAAGAGAGAGGGAAGCCGGCCACGGCATTGTGCTTGACGCGGCGAGCAGTGAGCTCGGCGGCGCTCCGGCAATGGCATGGCGGCGAAGGACTCTAGGTGCTATACCTTGCCTCGGCTGGTTCCAGAAATGGGCGGAGAAGGTAGAGTAGAGGATGGCGAAGCTCGGGTGGAGATGGAGCGGCCAGAGACGAAGCAAGCAGCGGCGGATTTCACCGCGGCATCGCCTCGGCGACCATGGCGTCCGGCGGAGAAAAGAAGAGAGCAGGAGGAGAAGAGAAAGAGAGAGAGAGCGAGTGGAGCGGCCAGAGGATAGATTGGCGTGTCCCTTTTCCGTTTTGCAGGGCGACGGCAGGCGGACGCCGGCGTACGGTCGCCACCTGGCGACGAATCACTGTGGCGGCCACGTCGGCCCCTCCCCGATTCAAACTGAATCGGTTTTGATTCAGTTCAAAACCGACTGAAACATCGATCTTTATCGCGCCATATCTCTCGATCCAAGGCGTTTCAGTGCAAACTCCACTAATACAACTTGAATAGCTACATGAGTAGATCATTTGGTATTAGAACATCTTGGACTAAATCTGCCTGGTTTGAGAGATATGGATCGAAGAACACAGGTACTTTGAAATTGTTTTCAGTTAACACTTAGAAACATTTTCAAACTCCAAAACAACCCCCAAAACTGCACAAATTTGCCTTTTTTGACCAATTTGCACACATTTTCATGAGTTGACCCAAACATAAAGTTTGTTGCTTATAAAATTTTACACAACTTTGCTTAAAGGTGCACTGACATGCAATGTCTCTAAAATAATTTTCTTGTTTGGTCAAACAAAATAGGTTTAGGAGAGCTTTCTAGTCAACTATGAGCTAGAGGGGTATTTTGGGGATTTCACCAACATGAACATTGTTCCAAATGTTGACCCAAACATGTTTAAGGCATTTAGAACAGTAATCCACCATTACACTTGCATGCTAACACATATATGACATTGTAGGCATATAAGCAAACATATAGCATATAAAGGAATGTAAATCAAATTAAATGGTGATGATGCATGAAATGACATGATCAATGCTTGATGTCATGCAAATGTAAGTGTAAAAATAGTAACTAACACTAGGGTGTTACAATTTGATAGCTATTCCTATTCTAAATATACCTTATTTTAGTTTTAGACTTTTTCTAATCTTGACATTTTTAAAAAAAAACATGTTAACATCTACAACGTCAAAATAGTCACTTATCGAATTGTAAATGTTACTAGCTTTCTCTATAAACTCAGTTGAAGTTATATGCATTAGACGAGTCATATGATACTTGGGTTCATACGACATGGCAACGTTTGCAATGACATATATCATATGGTGCACTAGAAAATAGCCTTAGTAGGAAAGATATCATCAATTAATTATCACATCAAAAGTTTGGGAAATGCTATTAGACGAGCATGCACGCTCATGGGTGAGCGCGCGCACACCCCGCATGCATGCTCGTGACTCGCCTGCTCACCTCCCCGCCTCCCCACGCCGCATCTCTCCCTCCCGCGACGCTTCTCTCCCTCCCTCTCCGACCGCTGCCTATCTTCCTCCGTCTCCACACCGCCTCTCTCCCTCCCTCTCCAGCCACCACCTCACCGTCTCCCTGCGCCTCTTTCCCCGACCTTGCCGAGCTCACTGGCCATGCCGGCAGCGGTGGCGACATCCAGGTAGGTCTTCTCCTCTTTCTCTCTCTCTCTCTCTCTTTCTCTCTCTCTCCTGCTCATCCTCCTCCAACTCCGATAAGTTAGGGTTTTGGCTGCCACCCCACCCCTTCTTCCCCACCTCCGGCGGCCTTAAAAGGGGCCAGCCGGGGGAGGAAGGGAAGACAGGCAGTGGGGATGGCTGGCGGACGACTTAGGGTTCTGGCGGCGGGGGCGGCGACCAGGCTAGCCCTGGGGCTGGGCAGCTCGCTAGAACCCCAGGTCGCCGGAACCCTAGGTAGCTGCCCGAGCTAGGGGGAGGAGAAGGGGGAGCGCCGCGGACGGTAGGGTTCAGCGGAGCTCCGGCGAACCCTACCATCCACGGCGGGGCGGCGGCTATGGTGGGGGCGAGGGTCCCTGCGTTGGAGAAGACAAAGTTTTTTTTGTTTGCGAAACAAAACTTACTGTGGGAGAGATGCGCGCATGGACCATCCAAATCCTGCGCGCGCACGCTCTAGCACGGCCCCAAAAGTTTTGATAATGTTGACATGCAGTGGCGAAGCCAGCTCTGAATTTATGGTGGTGCACTGTTAAGCGGACGTTACACATAATACTCTCCTTTTTGTTTATTTGTATGACAGACATAATAAACTAATAAGGTTTGAACTTTTAAAATTGATTGGCTCCTCATTTACTTTGCACATCCAAATTAATAACATTCAAATACATATTAGAAAAAAGAATTCCATATTACCTGAATGCCATGATATAAACATTAGAAAAAAAAAGTTCTACTAGTACAATTCCTGGATCAATCCTCAATCGTGTGCTTAATTAACAAAGGCTAACACTAGAAGTTTCCAAAAGTACTGGGCGTTGACGAACAAGCGTCCCACTAACAAAGGCCGACTGTTTCGATTTTGAACACCTGTCGCTGGTCAACTCTCTAGCTAACACAAACAAATCAAACACCAACCTCTGACCATTCCAAAGTCAGACCCTCTACGTGGTCAACCCTCCCCTATAAATGCATCACCACACGACTCCTCGACCATTCAACGCTCGCATTCGTTCGCCTTCGCAACTTCCAGAAGCTTTTGTGTCAAGGACACCCACCTCCCTCGCCATGGGCAACGGCCTCTCCCCTTGTCTGTGCCCCGGCGGGGCCGCGCGCGGCGAGGCGGCGCGGCTGGTGGTCTGGGGCGGGTCGGCGACGACGATGGCCGACGAGCGGCGGTCCATCGTCATCACCGCCGGGGACGTCACGGCGGAGCTCCCCGGGCAGCACCTCGTCTGCGCCGCGGACTCCTTCTTCATCGGCCTGCCGGTCCCGGCGCTGCCTCCGTGCGAGCGGCTCGTGGCCGGGCGGACCTACTTCGTGCTCCCCGCGGCGCGCTTCTCCGGCACCCAGGCGCTCACCGCCGCGACGCTCGCCAAGCTCTCGCCGTCCCCCGCCGCGAAGGTGCCACTCGCCGGCGGCGCGGCGTCCCCGTTCGAGTACGTCACGGGCTCCGACGGGGCGCCGCTCATCAGGATCCTGCCCGAGTTCATCGAGAAGGTGATCACGTCAACGTCATCCGGCGGCGGCGCGCTCGGCAAGTGCGGCGCCGCGGCGGCGGAGCAGCTGTGCAGCACGCCGGAGCTGAGGAAGCACTACATGCAGCTTGTGGGGGCGCGGGCGGAGAGGCCGTGGTCGCCGGCGCTTGAGACCATATCCGAGGCCGAAAAACGGAGGAGGATGCCGTCGCCGGTGAGGCTGGTCGGGCTGGCAAAGGCTTCTTCAAGATAGCCCTTCATATGCATGCATAGATTGACAGATGGGAATAAGAGTTTAGCCTGATTTTCACTTTTGATGCAATGCAAGAGGGAGAAGATGCAATGTACTAGAATGTAGATAGATACAGAAATGAGAGTAGACACTAGCTAGATTTAGTTTTAGTTCATTTTTCTCTCCTTTCAACAAAGGATAG
This sequence comes from Eremochloa ophiuroides, assembly GCA_038502445.1. NCBI lineage: Eukaryota > Viridiplantae > Streptophyta > Magnoliopsida > Poales > Poaceae > Eremochloa > Eremochloa ophiuroides. The sequence continues at coordinate 49,928,648 of JAHLJS010000008.1, forward strand.
TCCAAGTGGATGGAATTGATAATGGAAATTATTGAGTAAAATTGCATTTCATCCTTTGCAAGTTTGCATTTGGGTTGTCCAACTAAGGGGAAAAAATGTCTGCAATTGCAAGACAATTTCCATATGATCTTTGAAAGTGCAGATATATATGATGAGCATGGTTTGGAGTAGAACCACAATTATCACTGCGACCTTTATTTAAAACTGGATTTAGTGATTTTTTTTCTACTAAATCTTACATATTAATTTCTTTTTCAAATTGAGAATTATTGCAAAGAGTCCTCCGATCCTATCTTGTTGACGTTGCTTTCTTGATTTGGATAGGCCATTTTCAATTTGTTGCGGTATGTCTTTTAGTTAGTTACAAGAGGCTTTTCAGTTGATTTTAAGAATCTTTTTATTTGTTCCATCAGTTGTACTATATGCATCTGTACTTGCTCTTAAATTATGGGCCTGAAATTTCTAAGGTGATGCCTTCAACGACGTGCATGATCCCATGGTGGTGGGTAGTGAGTGGTGACACACACACACCCATCTAGCTGGAGTAGGTTTTTACCTGGCACCATAGCTCATTCAAATACACAAACTGAAACAAATATTTGATTGTTTTCCCCCTCCTGTGAGAAAGCCAATCCAATTATACCATACTCTGTCATGTTGTGGGAATACTCATAGAAGTGTTTCAGTGAGGCAAAACGTTCCATTGCCTTCTTATGTATTCATTTTGTTTCAAAACATCGTTGTAGTTGCATCGTACTTCTCTAAGTAAGTTTGTACAAAAATATGTTAACATATAACAAATGAAATCTTCCATCAAAACATGTTTTATTGTTGTTCTAATGAAATAAATTTGATACTATAGATATTAATTGATGCATTTTTCTATTAGATTGGTTGAAGTTAGATAAATTTGACTTAGAACAAAATTAAAATAGACTAGAATTTAAAACAGGTGCAGTAGCCACTATCTAGGCTCTTGGCCATAGTGTTTTCTCTTTGCTACATAATACTCCGCATGATCCAAATTATAAGACATTTTCTAGATACATAACTTTTACTATGCAATATGTCTAGATACAAAGTTAAAGAAATATATCTGAAAAAGACAAAACGTCTTCTAATTATTTGAAATGGAGGGAGTGGCACTTATATTGCAGCAATTAGCCACTGACATTACGTGGGGTTCATTTTTTTTTTCCGAGACCATGTTCTAGCACATTTTCTTTATTGAAAGAAAAATAAGGAGCACTGTAAGTACTATGTACTATATATCTTAAATTAAAGAAGCCATAACGATTTGCCATTTCGAACAGATGGAATATAAAATAAACGGCTAAAATAAGCGCTGAATGTGAGCATCAAACAGAAAACACGGTCACTTCTACGCATTATCAGAGTGTACCTTCAGGTTCAATTCAGTCCCTCTTGACGAAGAAAGGATGGTTAAATCTACGCAAATTAAATACTAAACGAGCCACATACGTGGTTCTCTCATAGCCGATCAAGGCCGGGCCGCCAAACCAAACAGATTCGAGATGCTAACATATAATTAATTAATGGCTGTTAATATGCACAAGCACAACTGCAGATACCAACATAGTATATGCATGCATGTATCTGTTAATAATAATCTGCGTACCACCTGATAAGCAATGGCATGGGCTGTTGACCTTTGACCTGAGTGCAGCAAGTCAACAATAATCTAATCTCCCGATCAACTCAGGGGCTATTTAGTTGAGTGAAAAGGGGTGAAAAGTGTACTGTATCACTTTCGTTTGTATTCGATAATTTTTATCCAATCATGGTCTAACTAGACTTAAAAAATTCATCTCGAACTAGACAGGCAAAAAGTACAAACATGCAACCACTGCTATTTCATTTAATGTTCTATACAGGCGTAAAGTACAATCGATGTGATAGGGAAAGAGAAAAAAATTTAGGAAGTAAACAGGGCGTCAATCATGTGTCTCATAAGTCATATATATACCACCCCTCTTCTAATCTGTGTCAACCAGGTTTACAGGTAGGAGTAGGTAGGTAATTAAAAGTATTTACACCGTGTCAGTCACATACTCCTCCGATCCACAGCTTCGCAGATAAAGATCGATCACAAACAATCTTGTGGCTACGCCTTCTTCCAAAAGGAGCATCATCTCGAGTGGATCTCGCTGTGCCACCGTGTGCTCGAGATTTCGCCAGCCCAACTGGCGGCGACGACGTTTGATCGTCGGTCTTGACCGGGAGTGCGCGGCCAGCGGGAACTGACCGACCCGGCCAGGCTGCCATAGCCAAAAGCCACTTTACCGGAGAAAATTATTCATCTGATGACGCAATTATATTGACCTAACTTGGACCGCTTGGACGCATGCCAAGACCGATTGGTGGACGGTGGTGGACTGCTTATTAATTATTATTGCCGGTTCGATGTTGTTGAATACAGTCTGTAGTTATTATCTTCGATCATCCTTTATTATTAGTGATGCAGTGCACAAGAGGAACCGAAAAAGAGTGTTAACGCGCAAAAATGTCCCACGTTTCTGTTCGGCTAACTGGCTGATTGTTGTCATAGAAAAACACTGCTGAATGGTTAGCTGATACTGGCGGGTAAGGTCAAGCGAACATAGCCGTGGAAATTGGGCTGCAGCATCAAGTTCTTGACATAGAAGTCGAGCTATAAAATATTTGGTGTAATGCAAATCAAAGCACGTGGCAAAAGATTGAAGAAATTAATGTTGCCAACCCAAAGCCGGTCAAGCCATACTCGAAATCGGCTAAGCGCGTCCCCAATGATGGCCAGGTCAGCTAGATAAGAGAACACATAGACCAATCAAGAGGAGAGAGACATGAAATCCACAACGCTAGCGACGAACTGAATCTCCTAGCTCGCACGTTTTCCAACGATTTTTCTCTCTCTGACATGCTGACATACCACCGCTGCTGCTGATTTTTATTACATCTAGCTAGCGATTCCATTCTTGTCATTGAGGACGCCCTAAGATGGGTGCCCAAAGCTGGACTAGGCACAATGCCTAGCCCCTGTGAAACCGGGTTAAGCTGACTTTGAAGTCGGTTAGACCTACTTTTCTCTTGATTCCGTTGATTATTGAGCATCCAACTTCCAATCGTTAAAAACAACACCCTTTTACCCTCTCCTCTCTCTACCTTGCTATTTGTCACGTCTCTGTCAAGATTTGGAAGCGTTCTAGGTAGCCTTGACGATCCTAGAGTGAGCTCTACGTGCTCCTGTACGATGGATCTTTATATTTAAAATAATAGCAATTTAGCAATGCATAAATAAATTCAAACAATGAAAGAAAGAACAATAGCAAGTTTCATGGGTGTACAAAACACTAGCACTCCATAGCCTAGTGTTAGTAATTGAAGAAACGTGAGAACGAAAGACAAAGAAAACATAGACATTCTCACAGCCGGGTTGTTAATGCGAGAATAATTGCTTACTAAAATAGGCCAACGCAGTTTTCTCTATACATGCAAAAATATCAAGTAGTAAAAGGAAGCCGCACTCTCAAAGTTGAAAGCGAGAAATCGCTGGACCATTGACGCACATGTCATGTGCCCGCGCCCATCACCACGCCCAGCGAGGCGAGCAAGCGTGCACATGTGTTCATCCGTTTCCTCTCCTCAATAGCTTCAACAAGGAGAAGACAACTCAACCCACCTAGAATAGTAAGGTGGCACTAAAGTTCTCACCATACTATGCATGTGTGAGTGGGTATTTGGAATTTATTGGAATTGTTATACTCCCCCCGTCCCAAAATACATATCGTTTTAGAATTTTGACTATCTTCTTTTAATCATTCGTTTTATTCAAAAATTTTGTAAAAAAATATTTATTTTATCATGAAATGATTCATTATTAGAAATACTTTAATCTTGATTTGTTTATTTTTATATTTTCGTAAATTTTTTGAATAAGACGAACGGTCAAACGTCGATTTTAAAAAGTCAAAAACGATACTTATTTTGGAACGGAGGTAGTATGGAATATGCCCAGTCTCCACCAGAGGTACTGTTAATATACCAATTTTCCAGTGGACACCGATTAAGGTTGAATATCCACTTAAAGCAACAAGGTAGACTCATCCACGAATGCACGGTGGACTAAGCCTTGAATTGGCAGCTTTGTGTGAAGTTTCACTTGATGTCTTAACTGATACTAGGATACCAATTGCCTACCTAGAGCGCATAGGTCATACTTCTGTCTCTTTTCATGAGCTTCTTAAAGAAATCCCAATTCTTACAAACTGCGACCAGTAGTTAGGCTCACATAGGTGTGTTCTTGAAAGGAATACTATGTAGGATAGTATCTTGCTATAAAATCCTTAGAACACATTAAGACTAAGTCAGCCTTCCCTACAGAAATTAGAGTATTGCATGTCTAACGGAGTGGGTTAAATGTGTCGGTGCTAGAACTAGCGGGTGATAACACCGGCCAGTAAACTTGTGTTTTGCGGTTGAGATCATGGATGGTGTGCAAGGGGAAACACAGGGGTTATACTGGTTCAGGCAAAGAATGCCCTACGTCCAGTGAGTCGAGTCGTGTTGCCTTGCACCGGGGTGCTTGTAGTAGGGGTCACAAGTCTAGTCGAGAGAGGAAGGAGCTCCCAAGTCTCTTGTGAGTATGTGAGTGTACGTGAATTTGTGTTCTTATGTTTGTAGAGTGTTGTGAGCGACGTGAAGTCCTCGTGCTGTGATCGGCCTCTGCCCTCCCTTTTATAGTTACAAGGAAGACGCTAGAGTTACATGTGATGCCCTGTGGTTACAGTGCTTGGCATGGCGCAGACAGTGGTGACCGGTGGCTATCGTCAGTCACACCCTCGTCTTGGTGCCTCGAAGGTATGGCATTAGTCATTCGGTTGATCTTTCACTGCTCCATTGGTGAGTTCCAAGATGGCGCACTTTGCGGTGCGTGGCTTGCTGCGTGGCACTACGTCATGCCGTCGCATCCGACCCTGCATAGTGCAACGAGAAGATGGTTTGACCTTTGAGTACTAGCTCTCGAGGCTCGGGAGACCTTGAGACCGTCGGGGGCGTGATGGGATGGAGCGGTGGGAGTGTCCTCCCTCAGGCGCTTCCCTTCCCACGTGAGGTACTTCCCAGGGGGTAGGCGAGTCTGGTCGTGAGCCTTGCCCATTCCCCCGGGTTGGCCGGGCAGCTGTCGTTCCCCTTTTCCTGGTGCCACACGTGTGGCCGGGGCATGGCAGTCGCTGTCGCAGTTGGAGAATCTCCTCGTCAGCCCAGGGGGTCGTACGGTTGACCGTCCCTGTAGACGTGTGGGAGAGGTTGGACCGTCAGATCGGTTGCCAGATGAGGTATGGCAGTTGGTACGGCGAACGTGCGCGTTCGGGACGCAGTTGTGTCAAGGGGCCCATCCGATTAGACCGTGTCTGTAAAGCAGTCAGGGAGGTCCCTTGGCGGGCAAGTTTGCTCTGTTGACGTCAGCAGGGCTCGGGCGAACCCGAGGGGTGTGCCCGAGGGAGTTTGCATGTAGCGGGAGGCTCGGGCGAATCGAAAACCAGATGTCCGAGCCTTGCTTTCCCGAGCCTTGTCGCGGAGGCTCGGGCGAATCGGAGAATCTCTCCCGAGGGGTCCACGCGCCCAGCGGAGATGATGTGCTTCCGCGCGGCTCTGTCTTAGGCCGCGCGGGACGTTCCCGCGTGGGCCTTGGCTGGCGCCTTCTTGGACCGGGCTTTATTTGGGAGGTGTGATTTTGCGTTGAAGTTGGGTACCCCATAGTTAGGTACCCGACAGTAGCCCCCGAGCCTGTGGTGGAGTGGAGGTACTCCTCCAGAGGCTCAAGTTAGTTTCTCCTACCATGTTAGTAAGAGCTTGAAATCGTGCTTACGGAATCTCGGGTCCCTTCTTGCTCGCTGGTGATTCGTGCCTTGGTAGGAGTTTCCTAGTGATGGAGCCCCCGAGCCTCTGCTACGGGTAGATGGCCGATCCGGGAGCGTCTTTTATCCTGCCAAGGTACAAAGAGAGTCTCCGAGCCCCTTTTTCGTATCGAGGGTCGATCAGGTTCTTTTTAGTTTGATCTTCGCGCTCTTCTTCGAGAAGAGGAAGGTTTGGTCGTGCTTGACTTCCCACGGTGGGGGCGCGAGTCAGCATTTTCGGTGACCTGCAAGCGGGTTTGTCCAAGTGGAGGTCCGTGCCCCATTCGTTGGGGTAGGATAGTGGCCTGAGCACACTCCAAATGTTCCCCGAGGGTCGATTTATGGGTCTCGGGTCCCTTCGACGGGTCCCGAGGGCCTGATGCCTCCCCCGAGGGGATCCCACATCACCGACTCGCTGCTGGGATTTGGACACAGCGTGGGGTGTCCCTTTTGACGCTCGGGCGTCGGGATACTGACCGTTTAGTGATCCACCCACTTGCTGTCCCTAACTCGGTATCCCTGGGGCGACTGTTCGAGCCACAGAGGGCCAGTCTTCGATCCCCTAGGAACGTAACGGGTGCCCGAGCCCGGGGTTCCTTCATCGAGAAGGAGGATATCGTCGAAAACAAGAAGGTTAGTGTAATGATTCGACGCACGTTTTGAGGAGGGAAGCCTGACAAACGTGACGGTTCAGGGCAAACGGGATGGTTGCGTGCACGAAGGCGGCGGCGATGCGGAGAGTAATGGTGGGGCCCGCGCAGTTAATGCGGCGGATTCACCGCATCCGCTTCGGGTTCGTGGCCTAAGTATATAAGGAAAACCGCTTCCTTTTTCTTTTTACCTTAGCCATTCGCCGCATTCGCCTGCCTTTCCCTCTTCATCTTCGTCGTCTAGAGCTCTCTGCTTGCTCCTCGTCCTCGCCGCCGGCGTCCTCTCCTCTTTTCGTACCCTTCTCCTCTCGCAATGGCCACTCCAGCGCCTACTAACGCCGCCGCTGCCGCCGTCGCCCTGCTCGAGGTGGAGCCTTGGCTCCCTCTTCGGTGACGGAGGGGCAGCTTGAGGACCTCGTCACGTTGGGGCTGCTTTGCCGCTGCACCGACCCGCAGCGCCCGGAGCGGATCGCGCCACCGCGCGACCACCAGGAGCCGCAGCCCCTCGAGGTGTACGTCGTGAGCTTCGTCGCCTTCCACGAGCGGGGGCACGGGTCGCCTCCAAGCCGGTTCTGCCGGGCGCTCCTCTTCTCCAACGAACCGGAGCTGCACAACCTCACCCCCAACTCCGTCTCGCAGGCGGCAATCTTCGCCGCCGTCTACGAGGGTACCTTGGGGTAATTTCGCATTGGGATCTTTGGCGGTATCTCTTCCACGTCGACTCGTACACCAAGTCGTTCGGCGCGGGGAACCCGCGGAAGATCGTCAGCTCCGGGGGCTGCAACTTCACGCTCCGCTCCACCGAATACATCCCCTGCAAGGCCCAGTCCTCCAACAAGGGGTGGCATGACGGCTGGTTCTACCTGCGCAACGACGAGGGCGCCTTTCCCGAGTATACGGGAAAGGTGATCTCCGCCCCCATTCCACGATGGAAGTGGGGGTGCCCGTCGCGGGACACCAAGCACCTGAATCCCTACCTCGCCGCGTTGCAGACGCTGTAGGACCAGGGCTTGACGGCGGCCGGAGTAGTGGCACACTTCCATGCGTGGACAGTGCTGCCCCTGATGGAGCGCTGGCTCGCCCTGTGCGAGATGGTGGAGAGAGCGTCGAGGGAGGGCACGTCGATGCTAAATCAGACCCTCAGCTCCGACGAGATCATGCGCCGTGTGAAGTACACGGTAACCGGTCATCCCACCTGGGATGAGCTAAAGAGGGTGGCCATGCACCCTCGCCCGGGGTACATCTCGCTGGTGAGTATCTTTCTTTTCCCGTTAACTATCCACCTTTCTTCTTTTTCTGATCCTTCTTCCTCTCTTGGCGTAGGGCATCTCGAGGGAGGGAAGGCCCTCTCTGCCCCCCGTCTCGGACGATGCCATCCTGCGGGCCTAGAACCATCTCCGGGGCGAGCGGTAGAGGGCGGAGAAGGAGAAGAAGACCACGAAGTGGAGGAAGCAGGCTCGGGAGACCCAGAGGCTTGCCCAGCTTTGCCGCCGCCAGTGGGAGGCCGGGGAGCCGGAGGACGAGTCGCCCTCCTGGGAGGACGAAGAAGAAGAAGACGATGATGACGATGATGTTGATGCCACCTAGTACGTGGTGGCCACAAAGCCCGCGGTGGGCGTTGACGAGCCATGGAAGGCTCCTATGTCGGCGCTCGCCGGCGGAAGCGCCGGGGGCCTTATTCCAAGTCCCCGAGCGAAGTTGTCAGAAGCCGCGCCTGGAGGCACGGTGTTGGTTAGTGAGGCTGTCGGGGCCGAGGATCCACCGGCCGGCGGCCGCGAGGGCCCATCGAAGGGGCCGGGAATGGGCTCTGGCCCGGCGCCCGAGGCGGCCGAGGTTGCTCCCTCGACCGCGGCTGGTGGTAGGGCCCAAGGGCCCTTATTCCAGCGGACCCTCCCTCTAGACGTGTCGTTGGTCGCCACGACGGCTGAAGGCAGAGGGAGCGGGGAGAGGGCGCCGCCCGCGACGAAGCTGGGCGACGCCGGGACGCCAGACCTCGAGCTGGGGTCCGCCCGAACCAGGGCGTCCCCGCTGAAGGACGATGGGGTCGAGGCGACTCTTGGTGGCTAGATGGGCCCCCTGCCATTGGGGGCTTCTCAAGATGGAGACGACTCCGATGTCTTGGTGCTGCCCACCCCTCCGCCGGCGATGCGGCCCACGTCGTCCACCGGGCCTGCTGTTCCACCGAGCGCCGGGGTAGCGAAGAAGACGGCGATCCTCAAGACCAGGCAGGTCATTTTTCGGATCGTTCCTTTACCCATTTTCTTTCTTTGTGTCGCGAATGCTGATTTTTCCCGGCCTCGTTCCAGGAAGCACCCGGGGACGGCCCTCTAGGTTTCGCACCGAAAGGTCCTAAAGGTGCAGGCCCGGAGCACCGCCGGAGAGGAGGGCCGCCTGGCGGCTAGGGAGGCTCTCTCGGTGGAGGCCCGTCCGTCCGAGGCACCGAAGGTGGTCCCGTCTCCCGTGGTCGTCGTGGCAGCGGCCGCCGTCGAGGAGACGGCTTCGGTTCCGGCTCCCGAGACGCCTGTCGTCGCGCTCGGGGATGCTTCCGAGGCGGCGACCACCGTTCCTGCACTGGAGCCGGCCGACACCGGCACTGCGGCCATGGACGTTGATGCTCTGTCATCATTTGAGGTTGCGGCGCCGCCCCCCGCCGACTCCATGGCGCTGGTCGTCTGGGGGGTGCCTCCTCGGGTGCTGACGGGCTCCGGCATCGAGTGGACCAATCGGGCGAACCGCGAAGCCCCACCGGTCTTCACGTTGCGGGACGACGTCGAGGCCGCTCGCTGGGACGCCCTCCAGGACCTTAAATCCTAGTGGTCAGAGAGTCTGCGCCTTCTCGCAGATTCCATCGACTCGGAGTTCCAGGAGCAACTCCAAGTGAGTGCACTTGCTTTACCTTTTTTGTTGCCTTGGTGTTTCCGACCTGCGTTGCCGTTTGACCCGCTGGCTCGCTTCTGCTTCTTTCCTAGGAGCTCATGATGACCTCCCGGGAGAAGTCCTGCTTTCTCCGCCAGGGCCTTGGCCTCTGGAAGTAGCTGGAGCTCAAGAGCCGAGCCCTCGCTCATTCCTAGGAGGAGCTCGCCTGCACGACAGCTCGGCTGGCCGACCTGACCCTCGACCGCGACATCTTGAAGGTCAAGGTTGAGGAGGCTCGGGGCCGAGTCGCTCCCCTGGAGGAGCGTTGCAGCAGCTGGAGGCCACCCTGGCCGAGGCAGCTCGGGAGTGGGACGCCGCACGGATGCTCGCCACCGAGAAGGAGGCCGCCGTCAGCGTCCTGTCGTCGGACTTGGACCGCTCCCAGGTGGCCCTGAACCAGACGGTGGGCGAGGAAGGAGGCGAGGAAGGCTCAGGAGGAGGTCGAAGGTAAGTATTACCTTTTTTACCTTTCTTTTGTTCCGATTTTCCATGGTTTTTTCACCACGGCTTGACCGTCCTGTCGCCGCAGCTTTGAAGGTGGAGGCCGTCATAGCGCAAGGGACCATCGCCGTCCTCAACGCCGCGCACGACGCTGAGGTCGCCGAACACCAGGACCTGCAAAGGGTGGCACACGCACCGTGTGTACACCCTCGGCACCGGCGGAGAGCCCTCGGGGAGCTCGCTCAGGAGCCGCCTGGAAGCTCTCCACGAAAGGGTGGGTGACCAGCTCAAAGAAGCCCTCCTGACAGACGTCCAGAAGACGCTGGCGGTGGCAAAGTCTCACTATGAGAACTTCGACACCAACGTCGTCAGCGAGGGTTTCCTCGAGGCCTCTGACGATGAGCTCCTGGTGCTGATTAACTCGATGGCGGTCCCTGGCACAGCGCTGGCGGCCCTCGTTGAATAAGACGTGAAGCTCCCTCCTTTGGACCTAGATTAGAGAAATTGGGCCATCGTGCCCTGGAAAAATTTGTAAGAAACAATCATGCGGCCCTTCGTGGCCTTGATATTTATGTAAATATCTGCTGCATGCTTGTTTTTTAATTCATTTTCATTTAGGGTTTTTCTTTAAGCATTTTCCTCGCCGACCCTGAGCCCGGGCCATCGAGCCTCGGGGGACCTTTCAGGCGTCGTAGCTTTAGCGGCGTAGACTCGGCCGTGGTCCTAGGGATCTCGGTAGGGCGAGAGCTTTAGAAAAAAGGATTCGATCGATACCGCCCGAGCTTTTTCTCCTCTTACCAATTGTTATTCTTATAATTTCCCTTTCGAGCGCAAGTTGTCTTTAAGTGTAGAGTGGTGAGTGGAGATGCCGTGTCCCGGAGGCGTAGGCGGTCTCATGGCTCAGCCAACTCTACCCTCTGGGACTTCTTTTGCTCATCCAAGACTTATAAGCGTGCGTTTGGTGTAAGAAGCGAACTCGGGAGGTAAAAATTTCAGTAGCTTTTGAATTTTTTTGGATTTCAAATTTGATTAGTCTCGGAGGAATCCGGGGGTTCCCCCCGTCCAAGCCCTCGAGGGAGGGTCGGCCCTATTGGAGATAGGGCCGATCCTCACTTTTGGTTGCACGGTTCACCCGTTCCCGAGGGTGGGCTCGGGTGAAAAAATCTTAAAATCATTCGAGAAAAAGAAGTCAGATTTTTTATTGATTTCAAGATGTACAGTGCTCGGAATCTTAGGGATAGAAGCGACGTAGCTGTTCGATGTTCCAAGCGTTGTCATAGACTTTGCCTTTCTCGTTCGCCAGCTTGAACGTTCCAGGGCGCAGCACCACGGCGATAACGAATGGCCCTTCCCATGGTGGCGTTAGCTTGTGGCATCCTCTGTTGTCTTGCCTAAGCCGCTAGCACCAGATCGCCTACGGTGAAGGCTTGGCCTCGAATGCGCCGAGCATGGTACCTTCGTAGGGTTTGCTGGTACTTGGCCGAGTGCAGCAGCGCGATGTCTCGGGCCTCGTCGATTTGGTCCAGCGCGTCCTCCCGAGAGACCTGATTGCCTAGCTTGTCGTAGGCTCAGACTCTCGGGGCGCCGTATTCCAAGTCCGTGGGGAGCACAGTCTCGGCACCATAGACCAGGAAGAAAGGCGTGAAGCCCGTGGCTCGGCTCGGTGTGGTCCTTAGGCTCCATATCACTGTGGGGAGCTCGGTCAGCCACCTCTTGCCGAACTTATTCAACTTGTTGAAAATTCTCGGCTTGAGGGCTTGGAGGATCATGCCGTTGGCACGCTTCCACTTGGCGGTTCATCCTTGGGTGAGCTAGCGCCACCCAATCCACTCGTATGTGGTGGTCATCGCAGAATGCCAGGAATTTCTTCCCGGTAAACTGCGTTCCGTTGTAGGTCATGATGGAGTTCGGAACGCCGAACCGATGAACGATGTTGGTGAAGAACAACACAGCTTGGGTTGAACTGATCTGGGCGATCAGCCGAGCTTCCATCCACTTCGAGAACTTGTCGACGGCGACAAGTAGGTGGGTGAAGCCTCCGGGCGCCTTCTTGAGGGGCCCGAAAAGATCCAGTCCCCACACGGCGAAAGGCCAAGTGATGGGGATCGTCTGGAGAGCTTGAGCCGCGCGTTGAGTTTGCCGAGCGTAGTACTGGCACCTTTCGCAAGAGCGTACTACCTCGGTAGCGTCGGCCACGGCGGTTGGCCAATAGAAACCTTGTCGGAAGGCGTTGCCGACGAGCGTCCTCGGCACGGCGTGGTGACCGCAGGCCCCAGCGTGTATCTCCTCGATCAGGCACTTGCCTTGGCTAAAAGGGATGTAGCGCTGCAGGACCTCGGAAGGGCTACACCGGTAGAGTTCGCCGTCGATCATCGCGAAGGATTTGGCTCTTTGTGCCAACCGCCGAGCCTTGGTCTTGTCCGAGGGCAAAATCTCTCGGACGAGCCAACTGACTAGTGGCTCGCGCCAATCTTGCTCATCGTCGTCCATCTCGGCTTCGATCTCCATCGCCTCGGCTTCGTCATCGGTTTCAGCCTCGGTCTCGGGCAGCCCTTCTTTGTCAGAGGGGTCGGCAGCTCTTGACGGTGGATAACGTCAACTTTTATTAGAACTTTAGACATGAAAGGACACATGAATACACACTAGTCTAGGGTTTTAACTGACAATTTCCATGAGTTTTGCATATTCTGTATTTTCCAGGGAGTATTCCAGAAAAGCGTAAAAGAGGGATTAAAGTGCGTAAAAGACATGAAACTTAACCGCGAAGGAAACATCGTCATCAGGACGTGGGAAGGATCTAGAAGACACCCGAGCAACTGGGGCCCTGAATCCCACAAAGTGGGGCCGGCCGGCCCTAGGGTGGGGCCAACCGGTGCCCCCTGCTGGACTACGGGCCCCGCCTTCTGGAGTCTTCCTCCACCGCCTTTGAGGAGTCATCTCGGCCCTTGGTTAAGTCGGTTTGATCCAACGGCGCGTATTCATCCCACCGGGCTATAAATAAAGGGGCAGACCCCCCTTGGAGGCATCCCTATTCCTGAGCTTCAATTCAATATCTCCAGTTAGGGTTAGATTTAGCAATTAGGAGAGACTAGTTCTTCTAGATCTAGTCTTGTTTAGAGAAGTAGAGAGATAGAGTAGAGGAGTAGAGTTCTGGAGGAGTTCCGGCCTGTTGGCGCTTCTCCGTAGCTGTGTTCTTCGGGATTCGGCTTCCTCGCCCGGAGCTGCGTTCTGAGGTACTTTTGTATTCAACTTCTAATTCAATTAAGCATTTGTTCTTATTCGTTCTTAAGTTTGCAACTCATATTGAGTGCTTTGATCTTGGTCATTACTTGATTGAAGTAGTATTTCGTAGTGTAGGCGTGGTGCCTAGGCAAGGTTTACTTGTGAATGTCCCCTGATTGGTCAGGATAGTGGTAGTTCGTGTAGGTAATAGCTACGTTGATTCCTCTGTAGTCCACTTCCCGTTAATAGGATCGATAGGTGTATAAGTGTTTGGTAGGAGGGAACTCTAATTTCCACTCTTATTCATTTCACTGCCCAGTCCGAACGACATTATTCAAAGCTTACCGGTTGTTGGAACTAGATAATCACTAGCTATTTCCTCTTTTTTGATATTATCTAGCCTAATTGCAGGGTTAAGTTCATCGGCTTGGTCATTATCACCTACTGTTCCTAGTAGATTCGATATTTAAAACCTCCGGGTGAAGTGCTACATCGGTATTACATCTGTGCGCTTGCGGATAATCTGATAATAATAATATTTAGTAGAGTGCCGTTAATTTATACCAACAAGCATTTCTGGCGCCGTTGCCGGGGAACGGTTTGCTGATTTTGAATGAGTTTAGCTTAATCTTGTATTATACTTTTATCTTTTGTATTTTATCCCTACCTTTTTATCATTTTATGTTCATCCTTATGGATGCTTTAAACTCCATGCCTATCTATCTATTTGGCATGTGTTGGTATTTATTATGCTCATGTAGAATATTCTGCAAGCGCACAGAAATACCGTTGTAGCATTTCACCCAAGAGTATTCCAGGGTATCGTATTTACCCTTAGGGAAGCAATGGTTAAAGAATATGATAGCTAACCATGATGATCTACTAACGAATATACCAACTAAACTAGAGTGGGGGTAAATGATATATATGATAAGTGTAGCGACACACACAGGAGAAGTTCCAATGATAAAAGAGTAGGTTAGCGAGCGATGAGGACAACGAGCGAGCATAAGGTTTCCAATTATCTATCTCTACTTGCGTGGTTCTAACTTAGCAAGACAAGTCATATGAAGTAAGGTCAATGTTCATACACAATTGCACTTCGGGCCACTAAACCGCTTAGCAACATAAAGGGATGAGGAGGGTGCTAAGCCGCCTAGCACAAGAAGGCCTACGCTTTAAGAACTAGCCCGAACGTGGTGGGATCAAAGCCTAGATAGGTCTGTCACCCCTACTAGGTACCACAAACAAACCGTTGGACAAGCCGCAGACACAGGCAAGCGTATAGTCTAGACACCACGTCTACACTATATCTCACTACTCTAATCCGATATCCAGTGAAATTGATTAGAGCACTGGGTTAAGGGCGGTGAACCAGTGCAAAAGTATACTACCATTATCTTACTATCAAACAACTATGACTATACTAACAACCAATACAACATAACTAGTCATGTTGCAATAAAGTAAAGTACTAAGGCAAAGTAGAGAAGATAACTATATAAATAACTCAAGTCTTACAAAGAGAGAAGGCATACTAGAACCATACCAGAACTCCTGGAAGACTAGAGCTGAAGACCAGAGGCTCACTCTAACTCCTAACAACACTAATAGTACTACTAGTGCTACATCTTGAGAGAGAGTGGAGAGCTCCTCCTTGTGGTGTCTTGAATGAGAGGGAGTGAGGGGGTATTTATAGTAGAGAGGTGGAGTAGGGGCTACTCCGCCGCCATGTCATCAATCCGCGTGATCTCCATCATGCACCGTTGGATCAAACCGTCATATAACCACCTTAGGATCAAGGGTGGAGGATTTCCAGCACATGTTCAACATGAGGAAGGTGGGGCCAGCCCATGTCTTCAAGAAGGATGCTGAAGTCGGTGGGAGAAAAGTGGGCCCGGAAGGCCACAATATGGGGGTCGGCCGAACCACCATTGGCAGGTGGGACCACCCCTTGAGTGTGGGACCTCTTCTTGTGTCGATTGGTGAAAACAAGATGGCTGGTGGGCCCCATAAGGGGTTCGGGCAACCCCCCATGATGAATGGGGCCATCCTCCTTCCTTGTGAGCCCTCTCCTCCTTTAGAGTGAGTATGAGGTGGTGGGACCCCTTGATCACTTCGGTGGTTTCCCAACTTACATATGGAGCTTCCGAACACTGAAAATACCTGTTCTGAGTGCCTGTAACCAAAAAATGACAAGTACATGTGGAACCAAGTTATTTATACCTAAGTCACTATGTGTTTGGTGGTTCCCTTCCAGAAAGAATACCTTGCTGACGGTTTTGATGGGGTAAAAACATGGTATAACTACCGTCAACAGCATGCGCAAACGCTTCGGGCCACCAAAATTTGTAGAGCCTATCATAACACCTGGCTATGAGCTGTGTCCATGTCTAATTAATATGATTCGGGATAAACCCTTCTCCGGAGAAGGTAACAAAAACCCATACTTACACCTACGAGAATTCGAGCAGACCTGTGCATGCTTGCACATTGCGGGCATGTCTGATAAGACTTTAAGGAGGAAGCTTTATTTGTTCTCTTTGATCGGAGGAGCTAAACATTGGTATAATCGAGCCGTAGGAAGTATGCAAGGGGATTGAGAAACTTTATGCTCTGAATTTTGTTTATATTTCTTTCCCATCCATAGAGTAGTTAACCTTCGAAAAGAGGTTCTAACTTTTAGGCAACTAGAACAAGAATCTCTTAGTACATCATGGGATCGTTTTAATGAACTTGTTACTTCTGCCCCTGACCTTGGTTTTCTAGGACCCCGTACTTATTCAACATTTTTATTTGGGTCTTACCAAGAATTCTAGGGAATTCTATGATTTATCCCCTGGAGGAGCCTTTCCTTATTTGCCTATAAGTAAAGCAAGAGCAATGATTAACAAGGTTGCTCAAGCGAATTCTGAACTCCCCGAGGAAGAGAAGGAATCATACCCCGAACAAGCAGAGGAAGTTTTGGTAGCTAAAACACAACAACTCTAATCCCAAGATTTAGCTGTCAATCCTAAACCATCGAAACCCCACTTTGATGATTTAGACTTCCAATTAGCTAAGATGCTCGTAAATCAATGTAAATAAGATCTTCTTAGAAGAGCATCTTGGAAAAAGTGTCTTCAACTTCCTTCCCCACTGAAAGACATTGGGAAGAATGCAAGGATGGCATGTCTAGTGATGCCATAGAAGGAGAGCCAAGCCCCTTAGGAATCAATTCAATCTTCTCCCCTTCTATTCTCACATTAAAAGCCTCATCTGAACCCATCTCTAAACCCATCCTTGACCCTGATGATCCTTCTTCTACTCTCTCTCCTAAATCTCATAATGACCTTAGGATCCCATTAAGACATCCCAAGAATAGGAGTCATGAAGATTATTAGAATGACCTAGAAGATCTACGACAATGGCAGGAATGCATAGAATATACTAGAAACACATACGTTATTGTCAAAGAATGGATGGAAGAGGATAAAGCCTTAGTGCTAGCATCTAAACTTGGTCTAGATTCAAATGGTGACTTTAAATCAATTTCTCTGGTAAACATAACTCATCCAAGTTTAGAGAAGCCTTAGACGAGGCCAAACTTAGAGACACCAATCCATGGGAAATCCTAGAAAATAAAATATCCAATGAATGTCGTAGACATGAAATAATAGAGTCAAACTTGTTGCCTATAGACATCCATGAAGAAACACCCTTAGAGTTTGAAAAGGGAGATCATATCGATGAGCATGGGAATTACTTCATTAACACCTCATCGAATCCATGCTCATATGAGAAATCTCCTGAATCAATTGGTCTCTCTAACATTATCACACACGAGATCTTCAACCACCTCATTCTACCTGTTCATAAATTTATTGAAAGGGTGGTTGTAGATGCATATGTTTATCATAAATATTGTAGATCTCATTGTAATCTCAAGATAGGTGCACAAATACTGGTGTTCTAGAGGAAACTACCCCATGAACTTAAAGTACAATAATTAGAAGGTTTCCCAAGAACGACTTTGTGTCCTAAAATAACCACTCTTGAAAAATGAATTGAGGTTGCACCTTTAATTTTACTATAATGCCCTTGTGAATTGAGCATAGAATTATAATTATGAAAATATTCTTTTGTGTATTTTTGTCACTAACCATTTCAGGTTTGAAGTAGAAGAGTAACAACGCAAGGTATGTCCAACCAATCATCATGCAATATTGAATTATATCCATCCATGCTTAACTTTGCTTTGCAAAATTCTAGCTTGGGGGTATGGGCTTATTTAGAGAATCTTATGTTGCTAATATTAGTTGTCTCTACCCTTTCAATCCATGTTCAAATTGTTAATTAATAATCATGCTCTTTCATCTTTGTTTGAATAACGCTCTATAATACTTTCATGCTACCTTTATTTTCTATTGTATATGTTTAGGCTTTGAAGTACTTTCATACATCTCTTAAATGAAGCACGGTGCTTAGTTTAGGAGTGGTGATCTTATTTTCAAAAGGCTTTTTGAATTAAGCATGGTGCTTAGGTTAAAATGCCTTCCTAAGTCAAATTAGACGTGGTGTATAGGTTGATTTTTGAGCCGCTCGTATGCTGTAGTAGACATTGGATATTTTGTTGGACTAACCCCTGCAGAAAACTTTCACAATTAATTTGGGTAAGTCACGAGATAAATTCAATTCAGAGATAAGACAGGGCACATGCTGAACTTCAATAACTTTATAGACGAAGACATAGCTCATTCATCATGAATGGAATAACTGTGAGTATTAATGATTCATTCACTTCATCTTCTACTGCAAGTTACTTTACCTCAAGCCATGCCTGTATAGAACATGATCTATGCTAACGTAATATCAACCCTATCTTCTTAGTAGCATAGATGGAACATGATAAAATTATGGATAAACAACCTATGTTACAAAGTTATACATTCCTTCGGGTATGTGTTGTCTACTAATCTGTTGCAGGCATAATAATGAATGGAGTGACAAGGTGTCATAAAATCAAAGAAGCAAAAGACGGCAGAGGGGATAAGCAATAAAGAGACAAGATGCTCATGAACAACTCAAGATGCAAGAGAAGGAAAGGACCACCAGTCATCTACCCTTCATTACTTAGTGCCATCACGCTCTTATAATGACGGTAATATTTTAAGGTAAGTCGTCACTATTCTCCTCTTGATCTTGGTATGCACATAAATGAAGCAGCAAACATGCTAGAGTTACAGTTTTAATGGATTAACCTAATAAACTTAACATACTTTGTCCTTTAAGATTGTTCATGGCATCATTCTTTTGATCTCAGTCTTAACCAAATGTGCTAAACATTGTATTCTATCTTTGGAAGATGATAGTCACACTCATATGAAAATTTATATATTATGTAGAGATAGACAACCCTTCCATTGGTTAAGCAATTTAAATCTTTTCTGCCATATGAACTTAAATGCAATATAAATGCTTAGTCTTCTGATCTTACAACTCATGTCATAAGTAAACAAATTATGCAACACCAATTTCGTCTTGCTCAATGTGCCTAAGGATAGAGAAAATAAAGAGATAGATTCGGTTCTGTTGTTGTTTTTCCACTAGTAGAACCCATGCACTTGATCTCTACCTTGGTTTTGCAAACAGGACAACGCTTCGACCAAAGTTTATTAATTCCCAAAATTCTATAAGTGAAAGTTCTGTGAACATGCACACTGAGTAAGATGCTGCCAGATCCAACTATTAATACTCTACTTCAACCTGCTGGCCAAGCAAAGAACAAAAGTGACATCACCATCACCAGAGGTACAACCATCAAGACCTCCATCTCTAAGACAAAGAGATACACAAGAGTGGAAGAAAAAAGTCCTGTCGGTAGACTTTAAATCCCACACCTTTGTCATAAGGTAATATGGTAGTTATCTTATTAATTAGTATTTCCATCTACATTAGTAATTTCACTTTAGCATATTCATCTTTATGCATATCAAAACGAAAAAGAAAAAATAAAAATCTTTATTGTCTTATTTACTGCATCACAAAATATTAAAGCCCCATGTGAATAAACTTATGGTAACCCTGTAGGAGTATTTACTGTGGTGGCATAAAAAAATAAAAATAGCATCTGTATTTATTTGTTGCATTATGAAAACCCTAGACCCCATGAGAATAAATATTCTCCGTGGTGGTATAAAAATGAAATATACATCATGCATACATATTTACTTTTCTGCATAAGAAAATCAGAAAATCCTAAAAAGAATCCTACTAGAACCTATCAATTTAAAATCAACTCAAAAGAATAATCAATTACTTATTGACTGATCGCTAACCTCTTATTAAATTCGAGCCTTGAGTTTCGGTTTTCTTGTTGGAGTATAATTCTGCAGGAATGACACTATGACTGAGGAGTGAGTCCATCAGTGGAGCCCACTAGGACTGTTGCTGACAAGCTTGCTCTAAAAGATCATCAACACCAAGTATTGCAAACATCTAGCTTGGGGGAGGAGCATCCCCTAGTTATCAGGTAACTATACCTATGCGATTATCGAGTATGTTTTATAAAGTCATAAAATACCAAAAATATTTGAGCACATGAAGGTTCATAATAGTATCTTAGGAATATCTAAAAATACCAAAAATATGTGGGCACATGAAGGTCCACCCAATTAGGAAACTTCTGCTGGAAATATTAAATCAATCACTTACCATGGAGTGGTACTAAACCTAACCTCTCTTCATGAGATTTGGTATTTTTGTTGGCAATTGAGTTTCACAGGAAAATACAAGATCAAAGAGCTAGTCAACCTGATGCCCTTACACTGCCGATACACTTGCTCCCAGAAGGATCACTCAATTTGCAACATAAAAAACCCTGTCAAACATCCAGCTTGGGGGAGGGCACCCTTCATTTAAAATCCAGCTAAGTATAAGTTTCCCACCTTATTATTATTGTACCATATCGCTTTTTTCGCGTGAGTTAGCTAGTAAGATAAAATTTGAAAACCAAATAAAAACTTAGCTATATATTAGAGTGGTCTTAGAGTGTGTCTATAGTCAGTCTAGGTTAGAGTCAAATAAAAACTGGAGAACATTAAAATTTTATCTTGGAGATGATGAATAGTTGCTCTGCCGTAATTCCTTTCAAGTGTCTAGTTCTCAACCTTAAATTCTCCCGAGTTTTGGATACTATTGTTTTAGCTAAAAAATTTACTCTGAACCTGAAACTTGTGGAGGCATATGCTTGAGCTAAGTCTAGGTGATTGATTGATATGATACATCAAGGTTGAACTGCTATTTATCTTATTCCTAGCAATACTAAGTTCTGGAGATTTATTTTAAATTTAAAATCTTACATGATGAGCTCTTGTATGAAAAGTGTGAATTCCTACCAAAGCCATATATGATACATTTAGAGATAGGAAAACCTTTGCACATTTATGCCGCTTGCTTTGCATTGAGTATAGTCAACCTTTGTTGTATACCTTATGAGAGTCTTGCCATGCTTTTAAAATTAAGATCACTTACACACTCCACCCACATATGCATTACTCCTACTCTGGGAGTAAGCGCAATCATTTTCCACTTCCAACCAGATCCACCTTAAAAATGTTTTCTCCTACACTGGGAGTAAACACCCAAAAATATACCCTATAGGACAGCCCCTGTTTAATTGCTCTAAGTTCTTATCATTATCTCTCCAATTATTTATATTCAAAGGATGCATGTGGCTATGCAAAAGTATTAAAAAAAGAAAAGGGAGTAAAAGATGGACAAGTGTCCCATCAATTAAAACAATGGGTACTGAGATGCCTGCCTCCCTGAAAAAAAGAGAGAGAAAAAAAGAAGAAAAAGAAAATAAAGATAGCCCATGTTTTCCCGCGAAAGTTCTAAGTTCCAAAAAGGAGAGTGAGTCATCTTCAAAGAGCAAAAGTAGAATTAGGATTAGCCACCTTATATACACCCATCCACCATATTCCATACACGTGCACATCTTGGTCTGATTGTATGACTTGACTCTCTGTGGATCCATTGTTTGACTTTACAATATACGAATTGTAAGTATGCTCATCCTTGTTATTGCCACTCCTATAAGCTCCACTATAATCCTTAGTTGTAGGAAGGCATAATAACATCATTAATGCCTCAGTGAGATCCATAAATACTACATATACTAAGAGACTTGAGGGTGTCATACAATTAAGCTCTGAGTTTTATTTTGAAAACTTGCAAAATTCCGGAATATTGGTACTGTGAAGAATTTGAGACGTAGTGCTTGACTTGATTGTTCTATCTTTCGATTGCTCAAGACTTATGCAAAAGCTGAGAAGCTCAATAGTTAAAAGGTACAATGGGTAAATTTGAAAGTTAGAGCAGTTTTGTCTATTCCGTAGGAGAATTTCTGTTTGAAAGCACGTGTACTTGGAAGGCATGAAAGCATTGTAGCAACTCCTGATCCAAGTTTATTAGTAATTAGGCTTAGATTGTTTGCCAAGGGCTGGCAAAAGGTAAGCTTGGGGGAGTTGTTGACAGTGGACAACGTTAACTTTTATTAGAACTTTAGACATGAAATGACACATGAATACACACTAGTCTAGGGTTTTAACTGACAATTTCCATGAGTTTTGCATATTCTGTATTTTTCTAGGGAGTATTCCAGAAAAGCGTAAAGGAGGAATTAAAGTGCGTAAAAGACATGAAACTTAACTGCGAAGGAAACATCATCATCAGGAAGTGGGAAGGATCTAGAAGACACCCGAGCAACCGGGGCCCCGGATCCCACAAAGTGGGGCCGGCCGACCCTAGGGTGGGGCCGGCGGGTGCCCCCTGCTGGACTACGGGCCTCGCCTTCTGGAGTCTTCCTCCACCGTCTTTGAGGAGCCATCTCGGCCCTTGGTTAAGTCGGTTTGATCCAACGGCGCGTATTCATCCCACCGGGCTATAAATAAAGGGGCAGACCCCCCTGGAGGCATCCCTATTCCTGAGTTTCAATTTAATATCTCCAGTTAGGGTTACATGTAGCAATTAGGAGAGACTAGTTCTTCTAGATCTAATCTTGTTTAGACAAGTAGAGAGATAGAGTAGAGGAGTTGAGTTCTGGAGGAGTTCCGGCCTATCGGCGCTTCTCCGTAGCTGTATTCTTCGGGATTCGGCTTCCTCGCCCGGAGCTGCGTTCTGAGGTACTTTTGTATTCAACTTCTAATTCAAGTAAGCATTTGTTCTTATTCGTTCTTAAGTTTGCAACTCAATTGTGTTTTGATCTTGGTCATTATTTAATTGAAGTAGTATTTCGTAGTGTAGGCGTGGTGCCTAGGTTAGGTTCACTTGTGAATGTACCCTGATTGGCCAGATAGTGCTAGTTCGCATAGGTGACAGCTACGTTGATTCCTCTGTAGTCCACTTCCCGTTGATAGGATCGATAGGTGTATAAGTGTTTGGTAAGAGGGAACTCTGATTTCCACTCTTATTCATTTCACTGCCCAATTAGAACGATATTATTCAAAACTTACCAGTTGTTGGAACTATATAATCATTAGCTATTTCCTCTTTCTTGATATTATCTAGCCTAATTGTAGGGTTAAGTTCATCGGCTTGGTCATTATCACCTACTGTTCCTTGTGGATTCGATATTTAAAACCTCCGGGTGAAGTGCTACATCGGTATTACATCTGTGCGCTTGCGGATAATCTAATAATAATAATAATATTTAGTAGGGTGCAGTTAATTTATACCAACAGCAGCCCCCGAGGGACTTCCATGGCCTGAAGACATTCCGAGCTCTCCCGGGGGCTCGGGGATTTCTTTCCCCTTGCTTCCCGAGGGATCAATGTTGATCAAAGGTTTGTAGAGGTCGTTGGTAAATACGCCTGTCAGGACTGAGGCCCTTTCGGACGTGATCTTTGCCAACTCGTCGGCCTCTTCGTTGTAACTGCGTGCGACGTGGTTGAGCTCGAGGCCATCGAACTTTTCCTCGAGCAACCGCACCTGCTTGCAGTAGGCGGCCATCTTAGGCTTGTGGCACCTCGACTCCTTCATCATCTGGTCCACGATGAGCTAGGAATCTCCTCGAACCTCGAGGCGCCTGATCCCCAGTTCAATGGCAATGTGGTGTCCATTGACGAGAGCCTCGTACTCGACCACGTTGTTGGAGGCCGTGAAATGCAGCCGTAGCAGGTATTTGAGCCGAACCCCGAGGGGTGAGACGAAGACAATGCCTGCGCCGGCACCAGTCTTCATCATCGACCCGTCGAAGTACATGACCCAATACTCCTCTTGGGTGGGGAGCGGTGGCAGTTGTGTCTCGGTCCACTCCACCATGAAGTCCGCCAGAACCTGGGACTTGATGGCCTTGCGCGGCGCATAGGTGATGCCATCGCCCATGAGCTCGATAGCCCACTTAGCGATCCTCCTAGTCGTCTCCCAGTTCTGGATCACCTCTTCGAGCGGCAAGGATGATACCACTGTCACAGGATGGGATTCGAAGTAGTGCCACAGCTTGCGCCGAGCAAGGATGATTGTGTACACCGGCTTCTGGATCTGGGGATAGTGCATCTTGGTCTTGGACAAGACTTCGCTGATGAAGTAGACCGGCCACTGAACAGGCAGCGCGTGTCCTTCCTCCCGTCGCTCTACGACGATTGCTGCACTCACAACTTAGTTAGTAGCAGTGACGTACAGCAGGAGGTCATCCCCTTCAGTGGGCAGGCACGAGCACTGGAGCTTCCAAAAGGAGAGCTTTAAGCCTTTCGAGGGCTTCCTGGGCCTCGCAGGTCCAGGCGAATTGCTCGGTTTTCTTTAGCAGCCGATACGGAGGCAAGCTTTTTTCGCCGAGCCGTGAAATGAATCAGCTTAAGGCTGCTAGACACCCCATTAGCTTCTACATGCCTTTGAGGTTGCGGATCGGCCCCATCCGCGTGATAGCCGATATCTTTTCTAGGTTGGCCCCGATGCCACGCTCGGAAACGATAAACCTAAGCAACATGCCTCGGGGGACCCCAAAAACGCATTTCTCGGGGTTGAGTTTTATGTTTTTCTTTTTGAGGCATTCGAACGCCTCTTCTAGGTCGGCTACCAAGTCATCTACCTTCCTAGTTTTTATCACAATATCATCTATGTAAGCCTCAACGGTTCGCCCGATGAGGTCCCCAAAACTTTGAGCATGCAACGTTGGTAAGTTGTGTCCGTGTTTTTAAGGCCAAATGGCATGGTTACGTAGCAATACGTGCCAAAGGGAGTGATGAAAGAAGTCGCTAGTTCGTCGGACTCTTTCATACGAATTTCGTGGAAACCGAAATATGCATCAAGGAAACTAAGTCGTTCACAACCAGCAGTGGAATCAACTATTTGATCAATGCGAGGTAATGGAAATGGATATTTAGGACATGCTTTATTTAAACTAGTATAATCAACACACATCCTCCATTTTCCATTCTTTTCTTAACTAAGACAGGGTTGGCTAACCACTCTAGATGGAAGACCTCCTTAATGAATCTGGCTGCCAAAAGCTTCTGCACCTCCTCCCCGACGACCCGGCGCTTCTCCTCGTCGAATCGGCGCAGGCGCTGCTTCACCGTCTTGGACCCAGCCCGGATGTCCAAGGAGTGCTCGGCGGCCTCCCTCAGGATGCCTGGCATGTCCGAGGGACTCCAAGCAAACATGTCGGCGTGCTTGCGGAGGAAGTCGACGAGCACAGCTTCCTATTTCGGGTCGAGGGTGGCGCTGATCTTCAGCACCTTGCCATCCGGCGTGCCGGGGTTGAGGGGCACCTCCTTCACCCCTTCGACGGGCTCGAAAGTGCCCGTGGCCTTCTTGGGGTCGGGGACCTCCTTGGCCAGCTCCTCGAGGTCGGCGATGAGGGCCTCGGACTCCGCCAACGCGTTGGCGTACTCGCAGCACTCAACGTCACACTGGTAGGCGTGCTGGTAAGTGGTGTCGACGATGATGACCCTCTTGGGCTCCGGCATCTTGAACTTGAGGTAGGTGTAGTTCGGGACGGCCATGAACTTGGCGTAGCATGGCCTCCCGAGGATGGCGTGGTAGGTGCCGCGGAAGCCTACCACCTCGAAGGTTAGGGTCTCCTTCCTGAAGTTGTCAGGAGTCCCGAAATAGACGGGCAGGTCGATCTGCCCGAGGGGTTGTACACTCTTCCCCGGGACTATCTGTTGACGGTGGATATCCCATGAAAATCCCCATTCAAACACCGTCAACAGGCCTCGGATTTAAGGAAGAATAATCAAATCATGAACATATTTTATCAATAACTAGTTCCACTTGTACTCTTAGCTTGTGAATGCAGGGAAGATGAAAACAGAGTAGAAATGAACACTTGGAGCTCAATTAAGTGGGTCGGCCGAACCACTTGTATGGGCACCAAGCCATCACAATTCTACAAATGATTTAAGACATCACGTAAAAGAGAGGAGAGCTCAGTGTGGGCCCATGTGTGGGTCGGCCAACCCCATCATGGGGCCTACCTGGCTCTGGTGACGTGGCATGATCCGTGTGACACTCCACCCAGCTCATTTCAACCATCAGATCAACATGTGTTTCCATTCAACGATGAAGAATCAAGGCACACGGATCAAGGTGTAAAACAACACAATCAAAGCAGAACCAGCACAAGGTGACACTCTATGACAAGTGGGGACCATACCTGGCCGGGCCCACCTATCATAGGGGGTCGGCCGACCCCCCTAGTGCCCAGCCAAGTCGGTTGGCCTCCACCGCCTTCCTGCATGCCTTCCAAGTGATGAATTCACCACTGTCGTCCATCCTATGGTAGTTTTGAGGCAGTTCATCCAAGGGCCAAGGTGGAAAGGCACACGGATTGCTGACGTGGCGCATCTCCATCCTTCCCTATAAATAGTGGCTGCCATCACCCTCTTCAAGACACACAAGATACACAAGAGACAACAGAAGCTCCATTCTTTAGTAGTAGTATTAGTCTAGTGTGGAAGCTAGAGTCGAGTCGAGCTACGCTCGGGGTCTCCGGAGTCGTCTGCTGGCGAGTCTGGTATAGCTCTTGTACCTTTCCTTCTGTAAGACTTTACCATTATCAATATATTATCTTTACTTTACTTTACTAAGTCTTTACTTAGTGCTTTACTATTCATATAGTATTGTTGTGTCTTGTCTTACCTTATAGTTGAGTTATATTAGATAGTGATCCTGTAACCAGCTCACGTGTGCAGTTCATTGCCTGTCATAGGGTGCTTTAGCTGTTTGGTATCCAGCTAGAGTAGTGAGAATTAGTGTAAGCGTGGAGCTTAGGCTAGATCTTACCCTTGAATGCGGATTGTTGCACAGATTGTTAGTGTGTGCTAGTAGGTGGTGACAGCCCTGTCTAGTCTTAGTATCCCTCCACGTGTTTTAGGCAAGTTCTTAAAAGGTAGGCTCCCATAAGAGAGTAAGCGCTTCGGGTAGAGGTTATATCCTCTATTGTTTCGCACTACCCCCTACACACTGGAAGTAAGGTAGCTGTCTTAGTGTAATTCATCCATTTAATAAGGTAGTTCACAAGAGTAAAGTAAGAGTCATAGGAGTCTTATACTCACTCGTTGTCCTCCCACCTAGCTATACTCTACTAGTTATCCTTAGTTATCCTAAACCTTGTCGTGTCTTTGTGTCATTACCCTTTCCTCTATTTATCGATTTACCCCCCTATCACTAGTTGATACTAAGTTGCTATAGACTTGAGGATCTCTCTCTTTTATTAATTATTCCTAGCAACCGCTTTCCCTTGGGATAAACTAAATAATGATACCTTGGAATACTCCCAGGTGAAGTGCTACAGCGGTATATTCTGTGCGCTTGCAAAATTATCCAATAGACATAAGAAATACCCCACAGGGCACTTCTGGCACCGTTATCAGAGATAGCCTAACACCCTGTCTCTGGTGGTTGCGCTAAGAAGTGTCAACAAGCATTTCTGGCGCCGTTGCCGGGGAAAGCATCAGTCTAGGAATATTAATAAAAAGGATTAAGTCCACTTTTGGCCCCTCAACTATTGGGTTGGTCTAATTTTCACCCCCAACTACAAAACCATTTAGTTTTCACCCTCAACTGTCAAAACCGTTCACTTTTAACACTTAGACACTGGTGTGGGCTGTTTTCTCCATTTTAGAGCGGTTTTGCCATGTGGGGCCCACCGGTCAGCCGCACAGAGCAGGAGAGGAGCTCCGCCGGTCTGTTTCTCACCGGCGGCGAGTCCTCCGGCGGTGCCGCGGGCACCATTCTCTTCCTCTCGACACTGTAAACGGCTGGTCTAGAAGATGGAGGCCGATGGCGACCCCAACGATGACAACGAGGCCACGAGGAAGAAGCTCGGCGGCACCGGTGTCCATGGCGACGGCGGGGAAAACGCTCGATTGGGCCTCACCTGAGCTCGATTCACGCTGAAATAGGTTCGGCGAGGTGGAGCAGTGAATGGCGGCCCGCTCGGGAGACGGAGCCGTGCTCGCCCGTGGTGGCCTGCGTGGCGCACGCCCTCGCCACCGGCCTGCTCGCCCTCGGTGGCCTGCGTGGCGCACGCCTTCACCGCGGCGGCCTGCTCGCGAGGCTGAGTAACGCTCGCCCGCGGCGGACCGGCACGCGAGGCCGGGCCGCGCTCGCCCACGGCGGCGGCTCGAGAGGCGGGTCGCGCTCGCCTGAGGCGGCCTGGCTCGCCCGCGGCGGCCGGCGCGCCAGGCGGGGCTGCGCTCGCCCGCGGCAGCCTGCTCGTGAGGTGGAGCAGTGCTCGCCTGCGGCGGCCGGCGCGTGAGCCGAGGTCACGCTCGCCCACGGCGGCCAGCTCGCGAGGCGGAGCAGCCCTCGCCCGCGGCGGCTTCCTCGCGAGGCGGCCCACGACAGCATCACGCCTCCGCCTCTGCCTCCACCGCATGGCCTCCCACGACAACGAGAACAGAGCTGAGCGTGGAGATGGAGAGGGAGATGATGATTGGCTGACGCATGGGCCCCACATGGTCAAAACAGCTTGCACCCTTCCAGGTGCCAAAAGTAAATGGTTTTGATAGTTGGGATGCTAGAAATAGACGGTTTTGTAGTTAGGGGTATAAATTAGACTGACGCGATAGTTGAGGGGTGAAAACTGGACTTAATCCTAATAAAAATTGAATCCGGAGTCTACTATCAATTTAGTTATCGATTAGTGTTAGGGGCTTACCCCTGTCTGTGTTTCTCGTTATCGTGAAGCTAGACAGTGTATGAGCGGTTTCCAATTGCTGTCGAATTATATTGAAGATCCCGAGCAATTGTTGAGAAGAACTAGACGCCGTCAAGTTCCACCTCAAAGGTTCGTCTCAAACCTAAATTCGTTCGAGGAAAGAGGCTCCACAGTATCAATCAAGGAAGTTATGGTCCAAAAGACCATCTCTAGTTCTCTACACCATCGGCTGACAACATTGCCACTGGTCCGCAGCTCAACTTGGGGGATGCAACCTTTGAGCTTAAGCCGACACTCATCAATATGGTGCAAGCCAACCCGTTCTATGGGAAGCCACATGAAGACGCTGATGCCCATCTCCAGCATTTCTTGGAGGTGTGTGGTACCTTTACTATCAAGAATGTCTCGGCAGACGCCATCCACGTTCACCTATTCCCATTCTCACTGCTTGGGAAGGCGAAGCAATGGTTCTATGCCAATAAGAATGAAGGTACCACTTGGGAGAAGTGCGCCAATGCATTTCTCAATAAATTCTTCTCAATGGACAAAACCAGCGCTATTCATGGAAAGATCTCAAGCTTCCAACAGCAAGCTGATGAGACGATTCCCGAAGCATGGGAACATCTCCAGGAGTACATTCGTGCTTGTCATCATCATGGAATTGAAGAATGGCTCCTAATCCAAGGTTTCTACCATGGGCTGACTGGATTAGCCCGTAGCCACCTTGATGCTGCCGCTGGAGGAGCATTCCTGCAACACAATGTCAAGGATGCTACAAATCTCATTGAAAAAATGGTTATCAACCAAGGATGGAATGAGGAATGTCTCTAGCCCAAGAAAAGGGGTATGCACACCATTCATGAGGTGGACATACTCTCAGCAAAAATGGACCTCTTGATGAAAAAGATTGAGGAAAGTTCCAAAAGAGAACAAGAGGCCAGTCGAACCACTGCCACCGCACGAGCAATTGAAGCTGATCCATGGTGCGAGGTATGTGGTGGAGAAGATCACTCGGGTAACAACTGTCCCGAAATGAAGGAGGAAGTGAGCTTCATCAACAACAACAACAACAATGGGTATCGACCCCAGCAACAAGGAGGATGGAACTCGGGCCCCTTCTACCAAGGAAATCAAGGTAAGGGTTACAACAATAATTTTAATAATTTTTATGGTAACCAACCTTCTCTTAAAGATCTTGACTTAGGCCAATCTAAAATTAATGATAGTATAAACAAAAAAATAATGGCTAATGATAAGATTGTTGAAAATCTTAGTGCGAAAATGGATAGCTTTAACACTGCTATGAAAAATCAATTGAGCTTTAATAAAATGTGTTGACGGTCAATAACGTCAACTTTTATTAGAACTTTAGACACAAAAGGATACTTGAAAACATACTAGTCTAGGGTTTCAACTGACAATTTTCACGAGTTTTGCATGTTCTGTATTATCCAGGGGTCATTCCAGAAAAGCATAAAAGAGAGATTAAAGTGCATAATTATCACGAAACGTAACCGTGAAGGAAACATCATCATCGGAACACCAGAAGCCTCTGGAACACACCCGAAGCGACCGGGGCCCGCACCCTGCTAGGGTGGGGCCGGCCGGCGCCCCTGTTGACACTTCTTAGTGCAACCACCAGAGACAGGGTGTTAGGCTATCTCTGATAACGGCGCCAGAAGTGCCTGAGGGTATTTGTTAGGTCTATTGGATAATTCCGCAAGCGCACAGAATATACCGCTGTAGCATTTCACCCGGGAGTATTCCAAAGTATCGTTATTTATTTTTATCCCAAGGGAAAGCGGTTGCTAGGAATAATTAATAAAAAGAAAGAGAGATCCTTAAGTCTATACCAATTTAGTACCAGCTAGTGGTAGGGGGTAAATCGATAGGTAGAGGAAAAGGGTAATGACACCAACACACAACAAGTATTAAGATAACTAAAAGATAACTAGTAGAGTATAGCTAGGTGGGAGGACAACGAGTGAGTATAAGACTCCTATGATACTTACTTTTCTCTTGTGACTTACCCTATCAAATAGATGACTTATACTAAGATAGTTACCTTACTACCGGTGTGCAGGGGGTAGTGCGAGACAATAGAGGACAAAACCTCTACCCGAAGTGCCTACACTCTTATGTGAGCCTACCTTTTAAGAACTTGCCAAAAACACGTGGAGAGATACTAAGACTAGAATGGCCAGCACCCACAAACAATCCGTGCGACAAGTGGTAATCAAAGGCAAGATCTAGTCTAAACACCATGCTTACACTAAGTCTCACTATTCTAGCTGCGTAACAATAACTAGAACACCCTATGACAGACGATGAACTAACACACGTTGAGTTGGGACAAGATCACTATCAAGTATAAAACAACTATAGAATAAGACAAGACACAACAATACTATAAAGAATAGTAAAGACTAAGTGAGAACTTAGTGAAGCAAAGTAAAGATAATATATATTGAAAAGGATAAAGTCTTACAGAAGGAACGGTACAAGAGCTATACCAGACTCTCCAGTAGACGACTCCGGAGACTCCGAGCGTAGCCCGACTCGACTCTAACTCCCACACTAGACTAATACTACTACTAAAGAGTAGAACTTCACTCTAGCTTGCTTCTTGTGTTGTATGGTGTGTCTCGAAGAGGAGTGGGCAGCCTCTATTTATAGGCGAGAGCAAGGGGGTGCCACGTCAGCGATCTGCGTGCTCCTTGCCTCTCCACCCTTGGATGAACCGACCTCATTACCGCCATAAGATGGACAGTTCTGGGCAATTCATCACATGGACAGCATGCAGGAAGGAGGTGGAGGCCAACCGACCTGGCTGGGCACCAGGGGGTTCGGCCGACCCCCTATGACTGGTGGGCTTGGCCAGGAGCTTCTAGAAGGAGTCCCCACCAGTCAGTGATGGTGTAGGAGGCCTAGGCCCACCACCATGGTCCCTACCTATCATAGAGACTCCCCTGGTCTTTGTTATGCCTCATTTACTTTGTTTCACGTCTTAATCCGTGTGCCTTTGATCTCCACCGTTGAATGAAAACACAAGTTGATCCGATGGATGAAATGACTTGGTTGGAGTATCACATGGATCCTGCCACGTCACTAGAGTCAGGTGGGCCCCATGGGCAGTTCGGCCGGCCCATGGGTGGGCCCACCCTTGGCTCTGATCTCTTCCATTTGATGTTGTATGCACCATGTTGAAAGTTGGTGGCCCGGGGCAACATGACATGGTTCGGCCGAACCATGTAGTTAGCCCCTAACTGCTCACTTTTGCACTGATTTGGTGTTACCTAAAATCACAAGCTATGAGTACAAGTGGAACTCGTTATTGATAAAATATGCTCATGTTGTGTTTATTCTCCCTTGGATCCGAGGCCTGTTGATGGTGTTTGAATGTGGAATTTTATGGTATATCCACCGTCAACAAGATCCCCCAAGCTTAACCTTTGCTCATCCCGAGCAAATGATCAAACTTAGCCTCGGTAGATCAGGAGTTGCTACAAGGTTATATTTCAATAATACCATGTGTACAACTAAATACTTCTCTTTTGAATGGAAAAATTGGCTATAGAAATTCACCCATTTTACCTTAGTCCTTTATGGGGCTAATGACTTTCCCTTTACCTTAGGTGGTTGGGAGACAGAACAGTTTAACTTGAGCACTACTTTTCTCATTCTTTGCAAGTTTCATACCGGAGGTTTTAGCAATGTTTTGCAAAAGAAAACTTAATGTTCCTCATATGGTTCTCTCATGTCGCTCTAATGGTGTATGATTCCTTACCAAGGTATAAAGTAAATATTGCCTTCTCTTTATCATCCTACTTCTAAAAATGGTTTATGTGGAGCTTAAGGTAGGAATGAAAGAATATAGCATACTTATTTTGCATATGTTGTAGAGCCAAAGCTTGGATCCAAAGAGAGAAGCATCACGCCCTTAGATCAAGATGTGCAAGTGTGTGGATGATGATGGAATATAATGCTCCTCTATTTGAATTGTATCTCTCTCTAACAAATTTTAGAGACATGGCTATCATTTTTTCCTTTCTTTTATTTATGAGCCTAGACTTGCTCAAATATTTTTATTTTCTTTTCTATGGACTTTCTTGTGTCCATCTTTCTTTTTATTTTCCATAGCCTTTTGTCTCTACTACCATAATGACTAAGAGAGATTTTCTATGACTTTAACACATGGAGCATTTATTTGGTGGAAATAAAAGGCATGTGGTTGCGTACTTCCAGTGTAGAAGCAGCATATATATATGGTGTGTACGTGATCTTGATCTTGGGAGAATGATAAGACTCTTAATAAGGGTCAACAAGACTTGACAACACTCAACACAAAGCAAATAGATTAAGTGGAAGGTTTTAGACATGTGTAACATATATGGCTGTGGTAGGAATTTATCACCATTGAGGAACAATAAGGTTTTGTTTGTTTAAGAAATAAATCTCCAGTAATCATGCATGCTTAGAACAATATTATAGTAGCTCTTGTTTCACTATATCATATCTCACAACAACTTAGACTTAGTTCTAGCACTTAGCATCCATAAAGTTTTCAGGTTCATGATGATTTAAATGAGCCAAGTGATCCATACTTAAAGAAATACTAAGTTGTAAACTAGGCATTAAAGAAACATTAACAGAGCAACTATTCATCATTTCCATGAGGAAGTTAAATATTCATGAGACATATGGAAATAAAGGAAATATTTTTGGTATTTTTATCTTATGCATTTTTTATATGCAATAAATTAAAATAATGTAAATAGCTAATATAAAATACTTACCTTGGTGGGGGAGAAGATCTCCCCCAACCTTATCCTTTTGATCATTGTGGTGGCGGGTAGTATTGGAACCATCTCGCCCAGCGTTGTGCTTCTTCATCTTGGATAGCTTGCAATAGTTGAGCATTTTGTTGTGCCATATTCAAAGTTGCATCTTTCTCAACTTGCATTGCGCCCATGTCATTGATGAGTTGGTCCATTTCTGATCCTTGGCTTCGACGGCCCCTCGCCCGTGTGGACGGACGGGGAGTGCGCACTCTTGGAGTGTGCTGTTGAGGCCGTTTCATGGACTTTGAAATGTCCATGGAACTTGCCTCATCGCCTTCTTCTTCATATCTTCCTGCAGCTCGTGATGTGACACCTTGCTCAAATTGAGCAGCTTGTGACATGCTCCTTGTCACCCTTCTTGGTCCTGCAATATTTTGGCTTCTTGCCTCTCGGTCCCAATTTATGGTTAGTGTGCGCAGCGCATACAACCGATGCCTCTCACAAGGGAGAGAGATTTCGGCTGTGTGGCCGGGATAAATCATTTTTATATCATCATTTTCATCTCTTTTTAGGACTTGAGTGCTTATGAAGAAATCTTCAGTTACAATATTTCTAGAAGAGGCAATGTATTCAAAGTAATGTTTTCCATCTAGCAAGTCCATTGTTTTAGCAATTCGCATGATAAAAGAAGTGAAGAATATGGGCTCGCTTCTATGGAAAATACCAAGCCAAATGTGGACTAACATCTTAGTAGGTGAAACTTTTATTTTCTTTGTCATGGCATAGAGCAGTCTTAATTCATCATTGTAAAGAACTTGCACATTAGAGTCAGGAAGAAAAGTTATAGCCATCCAATATCGGATCAAGCACAAAGTAGGATTATGAATTTTATCGGTTTTAGGGTCAGAACAATCATTAGATCCTATTATAGCTTTCTAAAATTTAGCTTTATCAAATCTTCTTGTTGCATTAACAAGATCTAGATGACAGTCATTATCAAAACCAAGTGCCATGCTAAAAACTCCCCATATTAAATTATAGTCTTGGTTAAACATGCGAAAGTAGACATTATTTTCAGTGGCTTGTAAAGAGCATAGAAATTCAATGGTGGGCTTTTCTATTCCAAGTTCTTGCACTTCCCAAAAACTTCCCCAACTGATTGTATTGAAAATAGTATTGAATTCCGCGGTCATACCTATGCTGTCCAAAAGGACAGGGTCGATGATGTCGGTTTGTTCATACCCTCGGCGTCGGATGGAGGTGTACCTTTGGTACTCTTCTTGATTTAGCATGCGGCCGCTCTCGGGGTCGAACGTCCTCTAGGAAGGCACTCCGAAGCTTCTTCTTGGTGGAGCTTTTCTTCCTTCATCTTCATCATGGCGGGGTCGTCGGGAGGAACTCCCTACGACGCTCTTGGCCTTCTTGAGTGCCGAAGAGAACTTCTTCATCCTGCAACAATGAGCTAACACAAAAACACACTACAACAACAGGGATTAGCGTTAGCGTTAGCGTTAGCTATTCCACTGTTAGCAGTCCTTGCGGGGTATGGTTACCTCCACAAACAAGATTTTGAGAGCAAAGATGAGAGTGAGACAAGCTTCTACTACTACAATATTTTTGGGTTTTTGGTTTGAGTGGCTAAACTTAAACTAAACTTGAGAAAGATCTTGCTCAAATGGAGAGAAAAAGGGAGATTGTGTGCTCGAGAGGATTCAGCTGGATTGGGTGTGGAAATGAGCACACATTGGAAGGGTATTTATAGGGGGGAAGGGCTGGTGGCCAGGCCAATAGGCCTAGTTCGGCCGACCCCCCATGGCCAGATCTTTATTGTTTTCCCCTTTGGACATGGAACTTAGGTGATCTCAAATTCAAATTTTCCGACAGGGCTTTATTGATGGGTCGGCCGAACCCATTTATGACAGGTTTAGTGTTGCTTTTACCTTTGAATAGAAAATCTATTTGAATTCAAACTTGACCTTGCTGACAGTTCTCAATTTATGGGCCGGCCGAACCCATTATGACAAGATCAGAGTTGCTTTTTGTTGGCATTTCTTAACGTCGTTACAAAAGATAGAATAGAAGTCCATCCCTGGCAACGGCGCCAGAAATGCTTGTTGGCGTTTCTTAGCATCACTACTAAAGATAGACTATGAGTCTGTCCTTAATAATAATACTAGAAATGTAAGTTGACATTCCCAACCACCATTACTTCAGAAAGGTAACCCTTGGCCCCTAATGGCGCCGGCCCAGGTAATGCAGTCTGGCAATAACAGTTAGAAGTGCCGGATTGGCCTTCCTAACCGTCATTACTTACGAAATGCAAAACTGTGACACGGCGCCGTGGGGTGCACAAGAATTACAATCCTTAAGTAATGGTACTTAGGTACGCCAATCAATAGCTCAGTAAGAAGTAAGATTACTCTGCAAGCGCACAGAACTATCATTGTAGCATTTCAACCCGTGAGGATTCAAGGGTGTCGAATTTATAATTTCCCGTAGGAGGGAAATATGCATCAAGCGTGGTGTAAACATGATCACTTATTGAGTGCAATGGTAGGCATAGAGTAAACAGGAATAAAACATGATTTCAAAATAGTGAACACACATCTGGGTCAACCTCAAGGATAAAAAGGAAAAATAAAGAATAAAAGAATATAACTAACTGAGCAGGCATTGGTCATACATAATTATGCAAAGAACTGCTAGCAACACATCTAATTAGTAAGTCTAGCATCAGGACTAAGTCTGGGGTGATAGGGAAATCCCCGCAGCTGGTCTGCCAGCCGATAGAGACTTTACGAACTCCTAATTCAATATCCGAACGTGGGGGAGTGCTAGGGATGGATAGGGCTGTCACCACCTGCCCACCTACCCCTCTGCCCGTGGGATACCAACATATTCGCCAATCTCCGCATACCTGAGCACCATGCTCACGTACTTGGAAACAACTCATAACCTCCACGGACCCCAACCCTTCGGATTGACAGGCTAGGTTAAGAGCAACCAAGAAGGCACGACAAACCATCACCTCATTCCTAGTTCTTCCTCTATTCATACTAATTTGATGAACAATGAAGAACGATGATGAACAAGTCAAGAACATGACACATAAACTATATTCTAGTCTATATATTATGCTCACAATAAGATCATAACTTTGCTCTAGTTCATATGCATGATCACATTTGTAAGATAAGAACTTGCTCATAAAAGAAGACCGAATTTTATTCATACCAAGATGATCCTTTTCTTCCAAGGAGACAAGCTCTCCTTGATAGCTCTTGCCTTGCTCACTACTAATACTACTCTAAAGATACTAGTGAGAGGTGTGAGGTAGATGACTCCAAAATGATGTGTGTTGAATGGTGAAGGAGCACCATCTATTTATAGCTAGAGTAGGGCGGTTTGGCGTCTCTAAGTTTGAAAGGAGGTGAAACCGCCTTTGGAAAACCGCCTAGAGCACCGCCTCCGAAGACTGGGCCCAGGAGGCCTCACCAGGGGGGCGGCCGCACCTGGGGGCGTTCGGTCCCCTGAGTGGGCCCGCTGGTGGTCGGTTGCTCTCTGGGCCTGGGCCTCTCTCGTGGTTATGGATGGATCCTATTCAGCTTTTGAGGTAGGCTTTCTTATTATTCTTGGTTTGCGTATTTGCTGAATACGTCTTTGGCTTTTGCGCTTTCTTCATGATGTTTGTGCATTTCCATTTGTTACACCATTAAACCTGCAAAACATGAATACTAGGGGAACAAGTGAAACTTGTTAGTAGTAAAGGTATATGTGCTAGAATATGATTGTCTTTCTTCTTTTTAGTCTAAGTTGGCAGCATAGAAATGATTCATAAGGACTGCCAACTTTTTTACCTTTGGACAGGGAATCTATTTGAATTCAAACTCCACTTTCTTGAAAGGAGCCAAAACATGGTTCGGCCGAACCAGGGTTTGTCCTCTTTCAGCTTTAAACAGCGTGTCCAGGAAAGTAGAGACTTGTGGTGTACCAAAAGTTTTGAAATTTTCAGAGATTCCCTTGTCTAGTGTTTTGTGAAGGTAAAAGGTGTATGACAAAAGTGGGGACATGTTTAAAGTGATTCCCATGGACCATGGGAATACTAATGCATGCCAAAGTGTCCACTTTTCAAAATTTGGATGGTTGTGGATGTTGGATTCTCCTTGAAGCATATAAGAATGGTCATGTCAAAAGAACGGTCAACAAAAATTTAAAAGGAGCTGGTGTTCAAATTTTAGAAGCATGATCAGGACACCAGGCCAACACCACCAGAGGTGGGTGGGCCCCATGGTGGGGTCGGCCGAACCCACCTAAGTGGTCCCACCACCTCAGGTGTGAGCAGAAATGATCTTTTTCAAGTTTTATTCATCTACTTATTTTCTTTTGTCGAAATAAAATATTGCCAAAATTAAACATGAAATGCAATGAAGAAAATGAAAAAAATTGAAATGCAAGAATTAAATATGGGATAAATACTGATTTACCTTACCAGCAAGGGCTCCATGTTTTAGGTCCGTAGAGCAGGACCTCTCCAGTTCGGGTTCATTCTTCGGGTGCTTCGATCGGTCCTGGAGATGGGGACCGTGATGATCGCACCTCTTTCTTCCGCCATTCCTTCTTGGTTGATGCTTGTGATTCAGCGGAGTCAGCAGCCTTACTTACCAGTTCGGCCTTTTTGGACCTTGGCAGTTGATTCTTTCAGCGGGGTGCATATTGTGGCTTGTTTCTCCACAGATTCTTCCTTGCCTGTTACATTGATTTATAACCATTGAAAGGACGTTTAATTCTCTTACCTGGGAGTTGGAAGTGGACTTGGCCGGATCCCACGTAGATGATGGCATTCACGGTGTTGAGGAACGGCCTTCTCAGGATGACGGGGACTTCGTCATCGGGCTCCATGTCAAGAATGATGAAGTCAGCGGGGATGTACTCATCTTGAACTTTGACAAGGATGTCCCTTACCAATCCCTTGGGGAACCGGATTGACTGATCAGCCATCTGCAATTTGACAAAAGTGGGGTACAAAGGTCCCCCTAACAAGTTCTCGTACATTACCTTGGACATGATGTTCACTCCAGATCCAAGGTCGCAGAAGGCGTTGTTGAAGGTGTGTGGCCCGATCTCGCAGGTGATGGTAGGATGGCCGGGGTCACTCTTCTTGGCCATGAATGGCGGATCAAGAAGACAACCCGGGTTTTGCCTAACCGGAGGCTTACCAAACCTCGTGGAAATTAACTTAACACCCTCAATTGGTTCCTCAGGTTTCCCTGGGATTTTACCTTGTTCGAATGATGGGACAGCTACTGCTATTTGAGCTAATTGGGTTTCTAACATTTTATTAAAGCTCAATTGGTTTTTCATAGCAGTGTTAAAGCTATCCATTTTTCACTAAGATTTTCAAGAATCTTATCATTAGCCATGATTTTCTTGTTTATGCTATCATTAATTTTAGATTGGCCTAAGACAAGATCTTTAAGAGAAGGTTGGTTACCATAAGAATTATTGAAATTATTGCTGTAACCATTACCTTGATTTCCTTGGTAGAAGGGGCGCGAGTTCTATACTCCTCGTTGCTGGGGTCAATACCCATTGTTGTTGCTGTTGTTGATGAAGCTCACTTCCTCCTTCGTCTCGGGGCAGTTGTTGCCTGAATGATCTTCTCCACCACATACCTCGCACCATAGATCAGCTTCAATTGCTTGTGCGGTGGCAGTGGGTCTAATGGCCTCTTGTTCCTTCTTGAAACTTTCTTCAATCTTTTTCATCAAGAAGTCCATTTTTGCTGAGAGCATGTCCACCTCATGAACGGTGTGCATACCCATTTTCTTGGGTTGGAGGCATTCCTCATTCCATCCTTGGTTGATAACCATTTTCTCAATGAGGTCCTTAGCATCCTTGACATTGTGTTGCAGTAATGCTCCTCCGGCTGCAGCATCAAGGTGACTACGGGCTAATCCGGTCAGCCCATGGTAGAAACCTTGGATTAGGAGCCATTCTTCAATCCCATGATGAGGACAGGCACGAATGTACTCCTGGAGACGTTCCCATGCTTCGGGAATCGTCTCATCCGCTTGTTGTTGGAAGCTTGAAATTTTGCCACGGAGAGCGCTTGTTTTGCCCATTGGGAAGAACTTCTTGAGAAAAGCATTGGCACATTTCTCTCAGGTGGTGACTTCACTCTTGTTGGCATAGAACCATTGCTTCGCCTTCCCAAGCAGTGAGAATGGGAACAGGCGAAGACGGATGGCGTCAGCCGAGATATTCTTGATGGTGAAAGTCCCACACACCTCCAGAAAGTGCTGGAGATGGGCATTGGCATCTTCGTGTGGCTTTCCACAGAATGGATTAGCTTGCACCATGTTGATGAGTGCAGGCTTGAGCTCAAAGGTAGCATCTCCAAAGTTGAGCTACGGTCCAGTGGCAATGTTGTCAGTGGACGGTGCAGAGAACTCAGAGATGGTCTTTTGGGCCATAGCATCCTTGATTGCTACAGCGGAGCCTCTTTCTTCGAACGGATTCAGGTTTGAGATGAACCTTTGAGGTGGAACTTGACGGCGTCTAGTTCTTCTCAACAATTGTTCGGGATTTTTAATATAATTCGATGGCAATTGGAAACCGCTCACACACTGTCTAGCTTCACAATAACGAGAAACACAGACAAGGGTAAGCCCCTAAGACTAATTGATAACTAAATTGATAGTAGACTCCGGATTTAATTTTTTTATTAATATTCCTAGACTGATGCTTTCCCCGGCAACGGCGCCAGAAATGCTTGTTGACACTTCTTAGCGCAACCACCAGAGACAGGGTGTTAGGCTATCTCTGATAACTGCGCCAGAAGTGCCTGAAGGTATTTCTTATGTCTAATGGATAATTCCGCAAGCGCATAGAATATACCGCTGTAGCACTTCACCCGGCAGTATTTCAAGGTATCGTTATTTATTTTTATCCCAAGGGAAAGTGGTTGCTAGGAATAATTAATAAAAAGAAAGAGAGATCCTTAAGTCTATACCAACTTAGTACCAGCTAGTGGTAGGGGGTAAATCGATAGGTAGAGGAAAAGGGTAATGACACCAACACACAATAAGTATTAAGATAACTAAAAGATAACTAGTAGAGTATAGCTAGGTGGGAGAACAACGAGTGAGTATAAGACTCCTATGACACTTACTTTACTCTTGTGACTTACCCTATCAAGTAGATGACTTATACTAAGATAGTTACCCTACTACCGGTGTGCGGGGGGTAGTGCGAGACAATAGAGGACAAAACCTCTACCCGAAGCGCCTACACTTTATTGGAGCATATCTTTTAAGAACTTGCCTAAAACACGTGGAGGGATACTAAGACTAGACAGGGCTGTCACCACCTGCTAGCACCCACAAATAATCCGTGCGACAAGCGGTAATCAAAGGCAAGATCTAGTCTAAGCACCGCGCTTACACTAAGTCTCACTATTCTAGCTGAGTACCAACAACTAGAACACCCTATGACAGACGATGAACTAACACACGTTGAGTTGGGACAAGATCACTATCAAGTATAAAACAACTATAGAATAAGACAAGGCACAACAATACTATAAAGAATAGTAAAGACTAAGTGAGAACTTAGTGAAGTAAAGTAAAGATAATATATATTGAAAAGGATAAAGTCTTACAGAAGGAAAGGTACAAGAGCTATACCAGACTGTCCAGTAGACGACTCCGGAGACTCCGAGCGTAGCTCGACTCGACTCTAACTCCCACACTAGACTAATACTACTACTAAAGAGTCGAACTTCACTCTAGCTTGCTTCTCGTGTTGTATGGTGTGTCTCGAAGAGGAGTGGGCAGCCTCTATTTATAGGCAAGAGCAAGGGGGTGCCACGTCAGCGATCTGCGTGCTCCTTGCCTCTCCACCCATGGATGAACTGACCTCATTACTGCCATAAGATGGACGGTTCTGGGCAATTCATCACGTGGACAGCATGTAGGAAGGCGGTGGAGGCCAACCGACCAGGGGGGTTCGGCTGACCCCCCTATGACTGGTGGGCCTAGCCAGGAGCTTCTAGGAGTCTCCACCAGTCAGTGATGGTGTAGGTGGCGTGGGCCCACCAATGGTGGTTCGGCTGACCCACCCCTGGTGGGTTGGGCCCACCACCGTGGTCTCCACCTGTCATAGAGACTCCCTTGGTCTTTGTTATGTCTCGTTTGCTTTGTTTCACGCCTCAATCCGTGTGCCTTTGATCTCCACCGTTGAATGAAAACACAAGTTGATCCGATGGATGAAATGACTTGGTTGGAGTGTCACACGGATCCTGCCACGTCACCAGAGCCAGGTGGGCCCCATGGGCAGTTCGGCTAACCCATGGGTGGGCCCACCCTTGACTCTGATCTCTTCCATTTGATGTTGTATGCACCATGTTGAAAGTTGGTGGCCTGGGGCAACATGACATGGTTCGGCCGGACCATGTAGTTAGCCCCTAGCTGCTCACTTTTGCACTGATTTGGTGTTACCTGCAATCACAAGTTAAGAGTACAAGTGGAACTCGTTATTGATAAAATATGCTCGTATTGTGTTTATTCTCCCTTAGATCCGAGGCCTGTTGACAGTGTTTGAATGTGGAATTTTATGGTATATCCACCGTCAACAGCCCCCCGGCTAGGGTTTGGCCCCGCCTTCTAGAGTCTTCTTCCGCCACCTCTTCGGAGTCATCTCGGCCCTATGTTTAAGTCAGTTTGATGCTACGGCGCACGTTCATCCCACCGGGCTATAAATAAAGAGGAAGACCCCTCTGGAGGCATCAATCAATCATTCATCAAAGGCAACAAGTCTTCAAGCCATCAAGAGCCTACTAGTTCATCAAGAGCCTTCTAGTTCATAGTTCTAGCCTAGTTAGATTAGAGAGTAGAGGTGATCTAGTTCTTCGGCGGGATCTGGAGCCCCGGCATCCGTCCGGAGCGCAGAGTTCGGTATAGTTCTGGTTCTTTCTCTATTATTGTATTCTTCATGATGATTAGGGAAACATTGTTGTTAATAGTTCATATGTTCTTGATTACATTAGTCTTTGTCTACTTTAATTATATGTCTAGTATAGTTGGTTTGATCTTATTGAATTCATGTAATTGCTCGTATAGCATTTATCCAAACGATCGTTGGGTAGATGATAAACAATGTGTAGACGTGATGTCTAGATATTTCATTTATCTACGAGTGCACCCTGATGTGCCGGGTCATGTGGTAGTTCACGTAGGTGACAGCTACGTTGATTCCTCTGTAGTCCACCCCCCGTATGTAGGCAAGCAGGAACGGTCGCGAAGTTTGGTGATGACTCTGTTTCACACATTTCCTAGATGATGCCCTTTGCATGTGATCATGATATAGGACTAATCTGACAATGATTGGTACATGTAATTGCACTAGTTAGAGTTATTCATTGACGTAGTTATAGAATTACCTTAAATATTAATTCTTTAGATTATCCATTGGCTAGCTATTACTATGACTAGAAAGTGTTCTGATGTTTATCTTTATTAATGATGCTTGATCATACTTATCACCCTATTTATCTTTATTATCTTGTGACCTCTACCTGTTAAGAGTAGAGTATATGACATCGGTAATTTCACTTATTCATTGTATATAGTTGTTATCAATATAATAGATTGTAGTTTAACCAAGTCCTTCCCAGTGGTATCAATATAAATCGACAACCTGGTAGAACTCCTAGGTAAAATGCTATAATGGTATAATTATCTGTCCGCTTGCAGAATTGTTCTTAGTTTATATTCATTTATATTTCTGCCTAGTCACATGGAATAATATATAAAACCTTTATTTATTCTTAGCATATATAATTAGAATTGACAACCCAGTTCATGCTAAAGAATGTTGGTAATAGATAAGTGGCTAGTTACTAATGATCAGTTAATTAAATACCATACATTTTCTAATCTCTTCTCTAGTGTTAAAGGTTATAAAGTTATATTGGGCGATGTTAGTAGATGTCAACAAAATGCTAGAAACACAATTAGCTCAAATAGCAGCAGTTGTCCCATCCTTCGAACAAGGTAAGATCCCAGGGAAACCTGAGGAACCAATTGAGGGTGTCAAATTAATTTCCACGAGATTTGGTAAGCCTCCAATTAGGCCAAACCCGGGTTGCCTTCTTGACCCGCCATTCATGGCCAAGAAGAGTGACCCTGGCCATCCTACCATCACCTGCGAAATCGGGCCGCACACCTTCAACAACGCCTTCTGCGACCTTAGATCTGGAGTCAATATCATATCCAAGGTAATGTATGAAAATCTGCTAGGGGGACCCTTGTACCCCACTTTTGTCAAATTGCAGATGGCGGATCAATCCATTCGGTTCCCCGAGGGATTGGCAAGGGACATCCTTGTCAAAGTTCAAGACGAGTACATCCCAGCCGACTTCATCATTCTTGATATGGGGGCTGATGACGAAGTCCCCGTCATCCTGGGAAGGCCGTTCCTCAACACCGTGAACGCCATCATCTACGTGGGATCTGGCCAAGTCCACTTCCAACTTCCAGGTAAGAGAATTAAATGTCCTTTCAATGGTTATAAATCAATGCAACAGGAAAGAAAGAACCTGTGGAGAAACAAGCCACAATATGCACCCCGCCGAAAGAATCAACCGCCGAAGGCCAAAAAGGCCGAACTGTTAAGTAAAGCTGAGGCAATAAACAAGGCTGACTCTGCTGAGTCACAAGCATCAACCAAGAAGGAATGGTGGAAGAAAGAGGTGCGATCATCACGATCCCCATCTCCAGGACCAATCGATGCACCCGAAGAATGAATCCGAAAAGGAGAGGTCCTGCTCTATGGACCTAAAACATGGAGCCCTTGCTGGTAAGGTAAATCAGTATTTATCTCATATTTACTTTTGCATTTCAATTCTTGCATTTTTGCATTGCATCTTTCATATTTAAATTTTGCAATAATTTATTTCGACGGAATAAAATATTTAGATAAATAAAACTTGAGTAGAACTGTGTTGCTCAAACCTGAGGTGGTGGGACCACCCAAGGTGGGGACAGCTGACCCCACCATGGGGCCCACCCACCTCTGGTGGTGTTGGTCTGGTGTCCTGATCACTATCTCAACTTTAATTACCAGTTCATTTTGAATTTGGTCGACCACCTTTTGTCATGACCACTTTCACATGCTCCAAGGAGAATCCAACACTCACTACCATCCAAATTCTGAAAAGTGGATACTTTGGCATGCATTAGTGCTCCCAAGGTCCATGAGAATCACTTTAAAGCACGTCCCCACTTTTGTCATACACCTTTCTCTTTCACAAAACACTAGATAAGGGAATCTCTGAAAACTTCTCCACTTTTGGTCCACCACTAATCTTTGCTTTACTGAACAAAGTGAAACACACTGTTTAATGCTGAAAAGGGGACCAAACATGGGTCGGCCGACCCATGTTTAAAGTCCTGTCTACAAAATTGTGTTTGAATTCAAATAGATTCCCTGTCCAATGGTGAAAACAGCTCTGACACTGCCATAGTGGGGTCGGCCGACCTGGCCCTAGTGGCCTGGTCACCAGCCCTTCTCCC
This sequence comes from Eremochloa ophiuroides, assembly GCA_038502445.1. Taxonomy (NCBI): domain Eukaryota; kingdom Viridiplantae; phylum Streptophyta; class Magnoliopsida; order Poales; family Poaceae; genus Eremochloa; species Eremochloa ophiuroides. The sequence continues at coordinate 49,973,270 of JAHLJS010000008.1, forward strand.
CCTATAAATACCCTTGCATTATGTGCTCATTCCCACACCCAAACCAGCTGAATCATCTCGAGCACACAATCTCTATTCTTCTCTCTAGTTGAGCAAGTTCTTTTTTCAAGTTTAGTTAGCCACTCAAAACAAAAACCCAAAAATAATGTAGTAGTAGAAACTTGTCTTACTCTCATCTTTGCTCTCGACAACTTGTTTGTGGAGTACTCCTACCCACAAGAGTGGTTTGTGGAGGTATCCATACCCCGCAAGGACTACTAACATTGGGACAACTAACGCTAACGCTAACGCTAATCCTTGTTGTCCTAGTGTGTTCTTGTGTTATCTTATTGCTGCAGGAAGATGAAGAAGTTCTCCTCCGCATTCAAGAAGGCCAAGAGTGTCGTAAGGAGTTCCTCCCGACAACCCCGCCATGACGAAGATGAAGAAAGAGAAGCTCCACCGAGACAAAGCTTTGGAATGCCACCCGAGAGGACGCTTGACCCCGAGAGCGACCTCATGCTGGACCAAGAAGAGTACCAAAGGTACCTCTCTATCCGACACCACGGTTATGAACATACCGGCACCATCGACTCTATCCTTTTGGACAACACAGGTATGACCGCAGAGTTTAATACTGTTTTCAATACAATTGGGTGAGGAAGCTTTTGGGAAGTGCAAGAACTTGGAATTGAAAAACTCACCATGGAATTTATATGCTCTTTACAAGCCACTGATGATAATGTCTACTTTCACATGTTCAATCAAGAGTATAATTTAACTTGGGGAGTTTTTAGTATGGCACTTGGCTTTGGTAACAACTGTCATCTAGATCTAGTTAATGCCATAAGAAAATTTGATAAAGCTGATTTCTGGAAAGCCATAACTGGATCCAATGATTTCTCTGAGCCTAAAACTGATGAAATCCATAATCCCACATTGCGCTTGGTCCGCTATTGGATGGCCATAACTCTTCTTCCTAGCTCCAATGTGCAAATCCTTCTTAATGATAAACTAAGACTGCTTTATGCCATGACCAAGAAAATAAAAGTTTCACCTGCTAAAATTTTAGTCCACTTTTGGCTTGGTGTTTTCCATAGAAGCGAGCCTATATTCTTTACCTCTTTTGTCACTCGCATTGCTGAAACAATGGACTTGCTAAATGGAAAACACTACTTTGAATATATTGCTTCTCCTAGAGACATTATAACTGAAGATTTCTTTATAAGTGCTCAAGTCCTAAAAAGGGATGAAAATGGTGATTTTAAAATGATTTATCGAGGTCATACAGCCGAAATCTCTCTCCCATGTGAGAGACATCGGTTGTATGCGCTGCGTACACTAACCATAAATTGGGACCGAGAGGCAAGAAGCCAAAATGTTGCAGGAACAAGAAGGGTGACAAGGAGTATGTCACAAGCCGCTCAATTTGAGCAAGGCGGCACATCACGAGCTGCAGGAGGATATGAAGAAGATGGCGATGAGGCAAGTTCCATGGACATTTCAGGGTCCACGGAACGGCCTCAACAGCACACTCCAAGAGTGCGCACTCCCCGTCCGTCCACACGGGCGAGGGGTTATCGAAGCCAAGGATCGGAAATGGATCAACTCATCAACGACATGGGCGATATGCAAGTTGAACAAGATGCAACTCTAAATATGTCACAACAAAATGCCCAATTATTGCAAGCCATACAAGACGAAGAAGCACAACGCTGGGCGGGATGGTTCCAATACTACCCGCCGCCACAATGAACAAAGAGACAAGCTTGGGGGAGATCCTCTCCCCCACCATGGTAAGTCCTCTATCCCATTTTATTGCATTATTTTCAGTTATGTTATCTCTACTTAAAAAATAAGAAAAAAAATAAATAAAAAAATCCCATATGTCTCATGAATGTTTATTTTCCTCATGGAAATGATGAATAGTTGCTCTGTTAATGTTTCTTTAATGCCTAGTTTACAATTTAGTATTTCTTTGAGTATGGATCACTTGGCTTATTTAAATCATCATGAACCTGAAAACTTTATGGATGCTAAGTGCTAGAACTAAGTCTAAATTGTTGTGAGATTTGATATATTGAAACAAGAGCTGCTATAATACTGTTCTAAACATGCATGATTACTGGAGATTTATTTCTTAAACAATCAAAACCTTATTGTTCCTCAATGGTGATAAATTCCTACCACAGCCATATATGTTACACATGTCTTAGCCTTCCCACATAAGCTATTTGCTTTGTATTGAGTTTTGTCAAGTCTTGTTGACCCTTATTGAGAGTCTTATCATGCTGCCAAGATCAAGATCACGTACACACCACATATATATGCTGCTTCTACACTGAAAATACGCAACCATATGCCTTTCATTTCCACTAAATAAATGCTCCATATGTTAAAGTCATAGAAAATCTCTCTTAGTTAATATGGTAGAAGAGACAAAAGGCTATGCAAAATGAAAAGAAAAAGAAAGAAAGATGGACATGAAAAGTCCATAGAAAAGAAAAGAAAAATATATGAGCAAGTCTAGGCTCATGAATAAAAAAAGGAAAAATGATAGTCATGTCTCTAAAAATTTATTAGAGAGAGATATAATTTTAAATAGAGGAGCATTATAGTCCACTTTTTCCACACACTTGCACATCTTGATCTAAGGGCATGAAACTTCTCTCTATGGATCCAAGCTTTGGCTCTACAATATATGCAAGGTAAGTATGCTACATTCTTTCATTCCTACCTTAAGCTCCACATAAGCCATTTTTAGAAGTAGGATAACAAAGAGAAGGCAACATTTACTTTGTGCCTTGGAAAGGAACCATACACCATTTGAGCGACATGAGAGAACCATATGAGGAACATTAAGTTTTCTTTTGCAAAACATTGCTAAAACCTCCAGTATGAAACTTGCAAAGAATGAGAAAAGTAGTGCTCAAGTTAAACTGTTCTGTCTCTCAACCACCTAAGACAAAGGAAATGTCATTAGCCCCATAAAGGACTAAGGTAATATGGGTGAATTTTTATAGCCAATTTTTCCATTCAAAAGAGAAGTATTTTGTTGTGCACTTGGTACTAAGGAAATATGAACATTGTAGCAACTCCCGATCCACCGAGGCTAAGTTTAATTATTTGCTCAGGACGAGCAAAGGCTAAGCTTGGGGGATCTTGTTGACGATGGATATACCATGAAAATACCCATTCAAACACCGTCAACAGGCCTCGGATTCAAGGAAGAATAAGCATATCATGAACATATTTTATCAATAACTAGTTCCACTTGTACTCTTAGCTTGTGAATGCAGGGAAGATCAAAACAGAATAGAAATGAACACTTGGAGCTCAATTAAGTGGGTCGGCCGAACCACTTGTATGGGCACCAAGCCATCACAATTCAACAAATGATTCAAGACATCACTTAGAAGAGAGGAGAGCTCAGTGTGGTTCCATGTGTGGGTCAGCCGACCCTACCCATGGGGCCCACCTGGCTCTGGTGACGTGACATGATCCGTGTGACACTCCACCCAGCTCATTTCAACCATCAGATCAACATGTGTTTTCATTCAACGGTGGAGAATTAAGGCACACGGATCAAGGCGTGAAACAACACAATCAAGACAGAACCAGCACAACGCGACACCCTATGACTGGTAGGGACCACACCTGGCTGGGCCCACCTGTCACAGGGGGTCGGCCGACCCCCTTGGTGCCCAGCCAGGTCGGTTGGCCTCCACCACCTTCCTGCATGCCTTCCACGTGATGAATTCACCACTGCCGTCCATCCTATGGCGGTTTTTAGGCGGTTCATCCAAGGGCCAAGGTGGAAAGGCACATGGATCGCTGACGTGGCGCCTCTCCATCCTTTCCTATAAATAGTGGCTGCCATCACCCTCTTCAAGACACACAAGAGACAACAGAAGCTCCATTCTTTAGTAGTAGTATTAGTCTAGTGTGGAAGTTAGAGTCGAGTCGAGCTACGCTCGGGGTCTCCGGAGTCGTCTGCTGGAGAGTCTGGTATAGCTCTTGTACCTTTCCTTCTGTAAGACTTTACCATTATCAATATATTATGTTTACTTTACTTTACTTTACTAAGTCTTTACTTAGTACTTTACTATTCATTATAGTATTGTTGTGTCTTGTCTTACCTTATAGTTGAGTTATATTAGATAGTGATCCTATAACCAGCTCACGTGTGTAGTTCATTGCCTGTCATAGGGTGCTTTAGCTATTTGGTACTCAGCTAGAATAGTGAGAATTAGTGTAAGCGTGGTGCTTATACTAGATCTTACCCTTGAATGCCGATTGTCGCACGGATTGTTAGTGGGTACTAGCAGGTGGTGACAGCCCTGTCTAGTCTTAGTATCCCTCCACGTGTTTTAGGCAAGTTCTTAAAAGGTAGGCTACCATAAGAGAGTAGGCGCTTCGGGTAGAGGTTATATCCTCTATTGTTTCGCACTACCCCCTACACACCGGAAGTAAGGTTGCTGTCTTAGTGTAATTCATCCATTTGATAAGATAGTTCACAAGAGTAAAGTAAGAGTCATAGGAGTCTTATACTCACTCGTTGTCCTCCCACCTAGCTATACTCTACTAGTTATCCTTGGTTATCCTAAACCTTGTCGTGTCTTTGTGTCATTACCCTTTCCTCTATTTATTGATTTACCCCCCTATCACTAGTTGATACTAAGTAGCTATAGACTTGAGGATCTCTCTCTTTTATTAATTATTCCTAACAACCGCTTTCCCTTAGGATAAAATAAATAACGATACCTTGGAATACTCCCGGGTGAAGTGCTACAGCGGTATATTTTGTGCGCTTGCGGAATTATCCAATAGACATAAAAAATACCCCTCAGGGCACTTCTGGCGCCATTATCAGAGATAGCCTAACACCACTCTGGTGGTTGCGCTAAGAAGTGTCAACACTATCCCGTGGAACGGGGATGTCACTGCCCGGAGAAGAGAACGACTGATCCCCATCGAATCGAGGGGCTCAGCGTACAAAATGTTGAGGACGCTGCCTCCGTCCATAAGGACCTTGGTGAGCCGCGTGTTGCCGACGACGGGATCGACAACAAGTGGGTAACGCCTCGGCGATGGGACGTGGTCCGGGTGATCGTCCCGGCTGAAGGTGATGGCGTCCAGGGACCAGTCGAGGAAGCGCTGTGTCGCTGGTCCGACGGTGTAGACCACCCGACGCTCACGCTTCCGCTGACGCGGCGTGAGAGCAGTCCCGGGCCCGCTGAATATCATGAGGCACTTGTCGACGAGGGGGGACTCATCGTCCTTTCCCCTGGTCCTCCTTGTCCTCCACGGGCTTCTTGCTGGCGTTGTCCCTGAACGCCTGCCGCCCGTAATGCTTCTTGACCATTACACACGCTCCGAGCGTGTGATTCACTGGGCCCTTGTGGTAAGGGCACGGCTTGGAGAGCATCTCGTCGAAGCGACCACGGGGCGGCTGTTTCGCCCTAGGCTCGGTGGCCGCAACGAGGGGCTCGTTGCGGACTCGTTGCGGCCGCGGGCCTTCCCCTTCCCCTTCTTCTTGTTGTTGTTGGGGGCTTGGGAGGAGGAGCCCTCGGGGGCTTCCTCATTTCGCTTCCCCTTGGGGTCGGAGAAGAGGGCTCCCACTGCCTCATCGCCCGAGGCGAAGCTGGTAGCTATCTTCATGAGCTCGGCGACGCTCATGGGGGTTTGACGCCCCAGCTCATGAACTAGCTCTTTGCAGGTCGTCCCTGCAGCAAAGGCTCCGACGACGTCAGAGTCGGCGACATGGGGCAGCTCGTTGTACTGCTTGGAGAATCGCCGGATGTAGTCCCTGAGGGACTCGCCCGGCTTCTGCTTGCAGCTGCAGAGGTCCCAGGAGTTACCAGGTCGCACGTAATTGCCCTAAAAGTTCCCCACGAAGATCTTGACCAGATCGCTCCAGTCGAAGATCAATCGAGGGGGAAGGTGTTCCAGCCAGGCTCTCGCTGAGTCGGCCAGGAACAGAGGTAAGTTGCGGATGATGATGAGATCACCCTACGTGCCGCCCAACTGGCATGCAAGATGATAATCCGCCAGCCAAAACTCGGGGTTCGTCTCCCCCGAGTACTTGGCGATGTTCAACGGTTGTCGAAACCGGGGTGGAAATTTCCGGACGGCCTCGCTGAAGACGCGAGGACCCGGGGGCTCGGGTGAGGGCGCACGGTCCTCGTCGGAGTGGTAGCGTCCTTCCCGGTGGACGTTGTAGCCATGCGTGGCCCCGTCGGTCTTTCGTCGACCGCGCGCCTAGAGAATGGTGTGGACTTCGATGTCCTTGCCAAGCCGCTGGTGGACCGAGGGGGACCTCGGTGCTTCGAGCTGCACTGAGGCTTCTCGTTCATGGTACGTCGGGGTGCCACGATGGCGTTCCTCGGCTCCACGGTGCCGGGATGCCGAGCTTTCTGCCTGGAGGACCGCGGCGTCCTCCAGGAGGTCTTTGAGCTGGTTCCTGAGCTGCCGGGCCTCCGTGTTGGAGGGCTCAGGCATGCTCCGGACGAGCATTGCTACCTCCGCGAACTTCTAGCTCGCCCGAGGTTCGGCTCTGGCACTCCAGTCCCGTCATCAGCGATAATGCGGGTCTAGACGTTGCAGGCTCGGCATCGCGCTGCTCCGCCGTCTCCCCGCTCCTCCTCGTGCTCCCGTGCGGCTCGAAGCTGGGCGAGGCACAGGCGATCCTCATCTATCTAGGCTTCGAGCTCCCGGAGCTGCTCTAGCTCCGGAGAACGATGGACGGGACGAGACGTTCCAGCCCCTGGGTCCTTTGAAGGCGTGGGGCCAGGGGCTGGTGGAGGTGGCGTATGTGGCTGTGGCTGCTCCACTGGAGCGTCTTCCTCCTCTTCCGATTGGATGTCCTCCAACACGGCTTCCTCCGGGTGCACCAAATGATAGCACTCTCGGGAGGGGTCGATGATGCTCTCGTCGGAGGAGTCGTAGGCGTTGAGGGAGTTATCCCTCGCGTCGTCGGAGGGGAGGAAGGTGGGGTCGTAGACGCCGGAGAAGTCCACGTTCGACCAAAAGTCGTCGTCGTCACTGCCGAGATCAAACCGCGACGGCGAGACGCGGCCGTAGCGGTCCCATCCCTCCGGGTACTCCGGAAGGGTGGAGCTACTACTGGAGTTGGACTCCCCGTCACTGCATGCTCTGGGAGAGCCCGCAGGAGAGGACGGTGGAGAGTCGTCGAGGTCGTCCAGGCCCTCCAGGCGATGGACAGACACTATCACTCGGTCATGCTGGTAGGCACGAATGGCATGGACGTGGGTGTCCACGGCAGTGTGGAGCCCAAAGGGAAATAGAGAAGGCGTCGCCGGCCTTCCCCAATGAGGACGAAGGGAAATGGTCGGCGATGCCGTGGCCCCTCCCACATTACTCCACGGAGTAGTGGGAGACGAGGCGCTACCACCACTCGCGGCGTTGGGCTGGTGGTGAGCGTGGAGGTGGTGCCCCACGCAGGGGGCACCGGGTTGGTTGCATCTCCCGTAGCGAGGCTCGGGTTGACGCGGTTGCGCCTTCCCCGCCCAGCTCGCGGGAGCAGCGTGTGGCGTTCCCTCCGTCTCCCGAAACGGGTGGAAGTGTCGTCGGGGTCCCTTCCCCAGCCACTTGCTGGGCTGGGGTCAGGACGATGATGGCCCGAGGCTCGGTCGGACGGAGGTTCATCTCGAGACCGTGGCCAGTGGCCACGAACTCGAGGCTCCCGAACTAGAGCGCCGTGCCAGTAGGAAGCGCAGGGACGTTGGCTGCCATCCGCAACCTGGATCAACACGCAAAAGGCCCCTACCTAGCGCGTGAACTGTTGGTGCTAGAATTAGCGAGTGCTAACACCGGCCAGTAAACTTGTGTTTTGCGGTTGAGATCACGGATGGTGTGCAAGGGGGAACATAGGGATTATACTGGTTCAGGCAAAGAATGCCCTACGTCCAGTGAGTCGAGTCGTGGTGCCTTACACCGGGTGCTTGTAGTAGGGGTTACAAGCCTAGTCGAGAGAGGGAGGAGCTCCCAAGCCTCTTGTGAGTATGTGAGTGTACGTGAATTTGTGTTCTTATGTTTGTAGGGTGTTGTGAGCGACGTGAAGTCCTCATGCTGTGATCGGCCTCTGCCCTCCCTTTTATAGTTATAAGGGAGAGGCTAGAGTTACATGTGATGCCCTGTGGTTACAGTGCTCGGCATGGCGGAGACAGTGGTGACCGGTGGCTATCGTCAGCCACGCCCTCGTCATGGCGCCTCGAAGGTATGGCATTAGTCATTCGGTTGATCTTCCACTGCTCTATTGGTGAGTTCCAAGATGGCGCACTATGCGGTGCATGGCTTGCTGCGTGGCACTACGTCATGTCGTCGCATATGACCCTGCACAGTGCAACGAGAAGATGGTTTGACCTTTGAATACTAGCTCCCGAGGCTCGGAAGACCTTGAGACCGTCGGGGGCGTGATGGGATGGAGCGGTGGGAGTGTCCTCCCTCAGGCGCTTCCCTTCCCACATGAGGTACTTCTCAGGGGGTAGGCGAGCCTGGTCATGAGCCTTGCCCATTCCCCCGGGTTGGCCGGGTGGCTGTCGTTCCCCTTTTCCTGGTGCCACACATGCGGCTGGGGCATGGCAGTCGCTGTCGTAGTTAGAGAATCTCCTCGTCAGCCCAGGGGTCGTACGTTTGACCATCCTTGTAGCGGCGTGAGAGAGGTTGGACCATCAGATCGGTTGCCAGATGAGGTATGGCAGTTGATACGGCGAACGTGCGCGTTCGGGACGCAGTTGTGTCAAGGGTCCCATCCGATTAGACCGTGTCTGTAAAGCGGTCGGGGAGATCCCTTGGCCGGCAAGTTTGCTCTGCTGACGTCAGCAAGGCTCGGGCGAACCCGAGGGCTGTGCCCGAGGGAGTTTGCATGTAGCGGGGGGCTCGGGCGAATCGGAAACTAGATGTTCGAGCCTTGCCTTCCCGAGCCTTGTCGCGGAGGCTCGGGCGAATCGGAGACCGGGGGAGATGATGTGCTTCCACGCGGCTCTGTCTTAGGCCGCGCGGGACGTTCCTGCTTGGGCCGTTCTTGCGTGGGCCTTAGCTGGCGCCTTCTTGGGCCGGGCTTTATTCGGGAGGTGTGATTTTGCGTTGAAGTTGGGTACCCCATAGTTAGGTACCCGACAAAATGTAAAGTGTACTCTCCCGTTAACCAACAACTTGTTCTTCCCAGATCCTAATTCACGGGATCTCTGATCATATAGGTTGGGTTAGTACTGAGGTTTACTCATATGGGTCTCAGTCCCATCTCCTTTGGTGCATTATCAATCAAAGCACGTGATGGTACCTTAGTAAAGGGATATGCCAAGTTCTTAGATGCCTAGATTTAATCCACAGCTATTACTCCAGAGCTTCTCAATTTTCTGTTAGACTTCAGCCTACATTTTACATATTTGCTAGACTTCATATTATCCTGACTATTCTTCACCTTCGTGATCACCGTTTGATTATCATAGTTTGTGAGAATAGCATGAATTGATTTCTCAACAAAGGCAAGTCTATCAATAGTTCTCTTAAGCATTCAGCTTCAGTAGAGGTTGTGTCTAGAGCTGTGAGCTCTGCCTCCATGGTAGACTTTTGTAAGTATTATCTGCTTACATGATCTCCAAAAGACAACACCTCCACCTAACAAGAATATATATCCACTAGTGGCCTTCATCTCAACAGCATCTATAATCAAATTTGAATCACTATATCCTTCAAGTACACTTGAGTACCATGAATAGTGAATTCCATAACTCATTGCACCCTTCAAATAGCACATTACTCGATCAATGCCACGCCAATGGTCATTTCCTGCATTACCGATTGGCTGGCAGCCATAGGTCGATCTATTATCTCCCATGTACCATTTGCAGTGATGCCATTTGCAGTGATGGAGTCCATCTCACTACAGACTGCATTCTTCCAATATTTTGCATCGGGTGATGCATATGCCTCTGCAATGGTCATGGGAGTATCATCGACGAGGTACACAGTGAAGTTTCCACCAAAATACTTTGCAATCTTTGGTCTCTTACTCCTTCTAGGAGCTACCTCAATATCATCCTATTTGTATTCAAGCGGATTTTCAATTGGCTCAATTGTAAGTGCGGTTTCAAGAATAAATTCATTTGAATCACTAGGCAAAGAATATGCATATTTCATCAGGAATATATTCTCAAAGAAAGTAACATCCCGTGAATCCAGCATGCCTGATTTTATCACCAAAAACTTATAATTCGTGCTATGGCATGTATACCCTAAAAAATACAATCCATTATTTTAGGTCTGAGCTTGCTCTTCTTATTAATTGGTATGCTAACCATGGCCAAACAGCCCTTCATACACAAGTAATTTAGTGATGGTTTCCTTCCTTTCCATCCTTCACACGGAGTCATCTCACTATTTTTAGTGGGAACTTTAAAACAGCCAGCCCCCACCATGCCTTTCCTAAACCGAATGTTCCTAACATGGCATTCACGAAGTTCAATAATATCTGGTTCTTTCGTTTGGCAACCCCATTAGATTGAGGCGAATATGGAGGTTTCCATTCATGAATTATTCCATTGTTCGAACAGAAAAGATCAAACTCATTGGAAAAATATTCCTGGCCTCAATCAGACCTAACACGCTTTATTTTCTTTTCCAATTGATTCTCCACCTTAGCTTTATAAGCCTAAAACATTCTAATATCTCATCTTTAGTTTTTAGCAAAAACACATAACAATACCTAGTTCCATCGTTAATTAAAATCATAGAGTATCTTTTACCTCCTTTTGTCAGCACACTATTCATCTCACAAATATCATAATGTATGAGTTCTAATAATGTCTTGCACCTCTCGTCTATAGCCTTGTGTGGCTTATGAGGTTGTTTTGCTTGCACACACTTTGACAATATTAAAATTTAGTACCAAGCTCATACCGGATAAACACAACATACAACCAAACGTAATGTGACACAAATGAGAATGCCATATATCAGCCATAGAATTATTTGAATCACATATATGATTCACAACTTTATTACAGAAATTGGAGAGTGAAAAGTGAAATAAACCTATATGGTTCACAACTTTATTACAGAAATTGGAGAGTGAAAAGCGGAATAAGCCTCTGCTACCATAGCCTTTGCCAATGAATTGGCCATATCTCTGAATGACTACTTATTTGACTTGAATAACAGCTTGAACCCATCTCGACAGAGGAGGGATCCACTAACGAGGTTCATCTTTATTGAGGGCACATGATGCACATTTTTCAGCCACGCGATCTTTCCCGAAGTGAACTTCAAATCGATCAAACCAACACCAAGAACAGTAGCATGCAAGCCGTTTCTCGTCATGATGGTTGAACCTCGCCCGACCTGGTAAGATGGAAACATGGAGATATCAATACAAATATGAATATTGACCCCTGTATATATCCACCAATCATTAGATTGACATACAAAATATACACTCGATAAATTACCGTACCTAGATCCTTTAGGATCACCAATAGTCACGTTTGTAGATTTTGCCCTAGTTGTTTTCTTCTTGCCCTTGTTGTTCTTGGACTTCTTTGCAAAATGCCTATTCTCACCACAAACGAAGTAGACAACCTCATCCATATTCATCATCATCTTCTTCTTCTTCTTGAATTGAGTAGTCTAATTAGGCTTCTGGTTTTTCTTCCCAACGTGCTGCTCCATGTTGGCGCTGGACTACCCTTCAGGTGCTCTTGGTGGAGCATCCTTTGCCCAGCCTTCTCTTCCACATCAAGACCAGCCAACAAATCCTCAACAAAAATTTTCTATCTTTTATCTTTAAGAGTTGTGGCAAAGTTCCCCCATGATAAAGGTAACTTGGCAATAATGCCACCGGTACAAACTTGTCTGGCAAGACGTGTCCAACCTATTCGAGTTCTCTTACAACAAGTTGGAACTCATGATCCTATTTCACGACTGAACAGTTATCACCCATTCTAAAATCATGGTACTCCTCCATCACATACAACTCACGCCCAGCGTCTGAGACAGAGAACTTGTGTTCAAGCGCCTCCAACAGTTCAACAACACTATTAGAATTCAAGTAAACATCACACAGCTAGTCAGAGAGAACGCTAAGAACGCATCTAACCAAAATCGTCATAACTGTGGTAAACACTCTTCCTTGGATCCAAGAGATAGTGTGGGAGGATTACTCATAACCCAAGACACACCCATACTCGAGAGCCACAGTTGGGCTCTTTTCTGCCATCTCTTGAAATTTTGCACCAGTGAACTTCTCCCAGTTTCATTGCATCAGAATACCCAACCATCACTAAATGCCTATAGGGTTTTTTGGATTTTTGGAAATAATAGCAATTTAGTGATACATAAATTAATTCTGACAATGAGGAAAAGAACAACAACAAATTTCAATGCTGTACAAAACACAATAGCACTCCATAACCTAGTGCTAGTAACTGAAGAAACGCAAAAAGGAAAAACAAAGAAAACATAGACATTCTTATAGTGGGGTTGTTGACACTAGCAGTAGACGAAGCAGACCGTCAACGGAAATCAGCGATGCAAGCGTAGAGAAAGCAGACATATAGCCAGCAGTCGCTCCCAACACCGATGGTACATCGGCAGCGGGACGGGAAAGATGAAGGCAACACAACACAATGTCACAAGGAGTGAATTGTCTATACCGAGGGTGTAGCCTCACCCCCAATATATACATACGACATAGCTAAGGCAAGTAATTAGCTATGGACTATCAGACCATTCACGTGCATGTCGTGCGCTATTGACAATCGCTAGCACCCTATTTTACCGTCAATATTTCACCCCTAATCAAGGTAAAACCACATGAAATGCAAAGAACTCACTTTGAAACTCACCTAGTTCAACATATCCTTGGAGAAATAATGTGTATGTAGGAAAAATGGTGAAAACAGGCAAAAACAAAGCAAATCAAGACAGCTTGGCACCTCAGCTGCCACGTGGAAGCCAGAGGGAGGGAGCGCCCGCCCTACCACATTGGGCGCCCGCCCTATGAAAAGTGCCAATTGCACTCTGCCACCTCATGGATCCATGTGCCATCCTCCCAAATGGCTTATGGCACATTGAAACAACATCAACGGCTCAGGAACAAGACACAAGGATCCGGTGGCCCTATCAACAGGGCGCCTGCCCTGTCCAAACTGGGTGCCACGTCCACAATCCGAGGGAAGGCCCCCAGGAGTCATCCAAGCCATCAAATGAAGTCGGTTTTCATCCAATGATGATCAAGTGATGTGCCATGGATCGAAGGACCCACATGTCATCCTCCCGGAGGTTGCAAACCGCCAAATCAGGGCACCAACCGACCTTGCAACTGCCATAGAGGAGGAAGGAGGGCCGTTGGATGCAAGGTGGAGCATCCAAGGGGGCGCCCACCCCCCTAGGAGGGCGCCCGCCCTGCCTCTTCGCGCCACCGACCTCCAGGACCCCTACAAATATCCCTAGAGCACTCCTACACTATAAATAGGACTTGATTCCCCACTTGTAAGCAGAAACCACTAGCGGATCACTAGCAAATCACTAGAGATTCAGCTCATAGTCAGTAGTAGCTCCTCTCTCTCTCTCTAGCGAAGCTCTGCTGTAGGGATAGTGCTAGCTAGAGAAGAGTAGAGCAGTGAGAGACAAGTCGGGAGAAGGAGGAAGTCTGTGGAGGAGCCGGGCTTGTCGGCGACCTCCTCGGCGGTGTTCTTCAGTCTTATTGGCAGTAAAGATCCCCTGCTTCATTTATTTATTGTTATACTTTAAGCAGTTGCATACTTGTCTCATTGCTTGGTTAGAGTGCTCTAATTCCTTGGCTAGAGTTAGAGTAGTAAGTTTTATAGATTAAGCGAAGTGCTTAGGCTATAATCTTACCCTTGAGTGCGGCTATACCCACGGATAGTAGTGGTAGGTTCTAGGTGGTGACAGTCCTAGAATCCTCTGGATTCCACCACGTTCGGTCTGGTTTTATCAGCGTAGGGCTTGTAGACGTACGGGGCCTATTCAGTGTAGGGCTTGTAGACGTATGGGGCCTATTCAGTCGAATCCCGGCTAGTTTAGGACTTTGCGGGTCCCGGGTATAGCAGTCTCTTTGATATAACAATCACTTGATCTTTTACCGAGTTAGAGTTCTCCCATAAACTTCAGAGCTAGTTCAATTTATTCTAGTGTATTTCCACCTTAGTTATACTTCATTGATTTATCCTCACTAAGGTTGTTACCCCATTTATCCATATCTAGATCTTTGACTATCAGATCCTAGAAATCTCAAACCCAGCCTTTCTTTGGGAAAATATAAATTCGACACTTGGTACTCCCAGGTAAAGTGCTACACGATAGTTCTGTGTGCTTGCAGAATCCCCTCACCTATCCTATAGAGCTACCCATAGCATTTTTTGGCGCAGTTGCTAGAAATAACTTTATTCCTAATAGCAATGTTAGAAGTGTCAACAACCTCATACTTTGAGCATAGGGATTGACAACCCCCGTGATTGCGTTGAGAAGTATCGTTACCACTGCTAAAGGATAGATTTGGCTACACTCTTTTGATAGCGTTAGTAACTGTCAACAAGCATTTTTGGCGCCGTTGCCGGGGAAGGCAACTGTTGAATTCCTCTGATTTGAGTCAGGTCTAGATAGTTATCCTTTGAATCATGAATATGGCTGAAAGGACCATCCATGAATTCTCTGCACCTTCTACTGCTAATATAGCAACAGGCCCTGGTGTCATCGAGGCAGACACTCAGTTCGAGTTAAAGCCCGCATTGATCACAATGGTTCAAGCTAGCCCATTTTGTGGCAAAGCTCATGAGGATGCTAATGCACATCTCCAACACTTCTTGGAGATATGCAGCACCTTTACCATTAAAGGAGTAACCCCAGACACAATTCGTTTGCGACTCTTTTCTTTCTCCTTGTTAGGAAAAGCCAAGCAATGGTTCTATACGAATCAAAACGATGTGGACACATGGGAAAAGTGTTCCAACTCTTTCCTAGTAAAATTCTTTCGTCTAGGCAAGACCAATGCTCTTCGCAATAAGATCTCTAGTTTCCAACAACAAACCGATGAATCAATTCCCGAGGCTTGGGAACGAATGCAAGAGTATATCGTTGCCTGTCCACACAATGGTATGGAAGATTGGCTTTTGATCCAAAACTTCTACCATGGATTAACCCCTCTTGATAGAAGCCATCTAGATGCTGCCGCCGGTGGAACATTCGTTTCTCTTAAAGTTACAGATGCGAAGGCTTTGATCGAGAAGATGGTGTCCAATCAAGGATGGAACGAGGAACGTCTACAACCATGCAAGCGAGGTATGCATTCTTTAAAGGAAGCTGACATGATTGGAGCTAAAGTGGACATACTGGCCAAAAGGCTAGAAAATTGCGAAAAGATGTGTACACCTAAGACCGTGCAAGCCATGGAGACTCACATGACGTGTGAAGTCTGTGGAGAAGTTGGCCATTCTGGACTCCATTGTCCTGAGACACATGAAGACCTTAACTTCATCAGCAATGATAACAATTTTCGTTCCCCAAACCAAGGATGGACTCAGCGCTCCAATTCTCAAGGTAACACTTTCAATTCTTCGCAACGTCCAAACAACCAAAGGTAATAATTATCCTTCTCCTAAAGATCTTGTCTGTAGTCAAGATAGAATGACTGATAACATAAATAAGAAGCTCCATGCCAATGATAGGATGCTAGATATCATAAATGCTAAATTGGATGATTTCTCTTCTGCAATTAAGAATCAACTTAGTTTCAATAAGATGCTTGAAACCCAATTAGCGCAACTAGCTGCTGCAATTTCATCTTTTGAAAAAGATAGAATACCAGGAAAGCCTGAAATGAACATGAAATCTGTTAATCTTGATACTATTACTTATCATGGCTATGAACTAGATGGATGAAAATTTTCAATTAAAAAGGGAGATCCTGGAACCCCTATCATATCTTGCTCTATTCAATCTCAAATGTTCCATAATGCTATATGTGATCTTGGATCAAGCATTAATATCATGTCTAAAGAACATTATAAAAAGCTATTCTACACTGAGCTAGTACCAACTTCTGTGTATGTGCAATTACCTGATCAAACAACTTACTACATAGAAGGAGTACTTTGTGATGTTTTAGAGAAAGTAAGAAACAACTTTGTGCCTGCCGATTTCATGATTTTAGACATGGGTAATAGGGACAACTTATCCCTCATTCTTGGCTGGCCTTTCTTGAATACTGTGAATGCGTATATAGTTGTTGCTAGTGGTAGCATGGATTTCTATATAAATGGGAAGAAAGAGAGATTTGTTTTCTCTTGTGCACCGCACTATGCAACTAACATGCAGAAAAATAAGAATCGATCCATGATGAGGAGGAAACCAAGAATCTGGAGAAACAAGAAAGACAGAGATGCGGTTAAGAAGGAACCATCATCTACAGCCTCTATACCAGATCCCACTACTATCAAAGAAAGACAAGATGAGAAGAAGACATCGGTCAAGGATGAACCTCATTCCGAGGAAGGACAACTATGGGAGTAAGTATTCTATCTCTCTTTAATTACTGCATTAGCATGTTTCTCTTCTTCGTGCATTAAATCAATTAATTGTTAGAAGTATGCTTAATTTTAGGTCTTGCACTTAGTAAGGATCATTTAATAATAAAAGAGAGATTATATATATAAATAATAAATAAATAAATAAAATAATAATTAATAATTAAAAAAAGTTAAATAAAAATAATAACAAAATGTGTAAATTTGGTTTATCATAGTAGCAATAAATAAAAAGGCAAAGCCTAGTAATCATAATAAATAAGAAGAAAACAGAGAAAACCTGACCAAGAAGAAAGTCCGACCCTGGAAAAGAAGCTAGCTTGGGGGAGCCGTCATCCTCGCCAAGGTATGATCTCTATCCCCAGCACCTTTCTTATTTGCTATGAGTTATAAGCACGGAAAGTAGTTCTTAATTTAGCCGTGAAAATATCCAAGAAAAGAAGAAAAGAAGAAAATAACATGTCTTTGTCGGAAATGATGAACAACTGCGCTATAACGATTTGCAAAATCTTGTCTTACAATCCCTTACTATGAAGGTTTTGAGTGTGACATCTGAAAATTTGTCTTAAGTCAAACACTATTGTGGGTTGCACATGCTAATAACCTAAGTTATGCTCTTGTAAGATTGAAATTGGTATAAGTAGATCCTTTACCTGGCCTAAGGCATGAGTGAGAACCAACTAGAGTTTTGATTTATAAAACTCAAAATCTTGCTCATGGTCCCTTTGTGGTGTTAATTACCTATCACTGAGCCGTATATCCACAAACACTGAAACCACCAAAAGAAAAGTTCTTGTCTGTTTTGAGCTTGTTTAGACCTTATTTGATCTGGGTAGAGAAGCTAGTCATATCCTTTGATCAAGATCACGTACACATCCCACCTATGTATTACTTCTACACCGGAAGTATACATCTATGCTTCATACTCCAATTGAGACAAACAACCAAAATCAAGCTTTGTCCTTTTGATAGATGGGGAGTATATGTTACTAAAAAAAGAGAGCAAGTGCTCAAGAAAAGGAAAACGAGGACAAATGTCCCATGGGCAGGTGCCCATATATCCTTTCTTAAAAAAACTATGGATTCAGTAGCCATGCTCTCCTCTGTCTAAGGCAAAGAAAGAAGTCTCAAGGAGCCCACCAAATAATTTACACTTGCACTTCTTGATCATTTTATGACTTGTTGCTCCCTGTGATCTAAGAGTCTAACCTTGCAATATATTCAATTCAAGTATTGCTTTTGCTCCATTCCTATAAGCCCCACATAAGCTTTTGGATAGAGATGAGAAGCTCTTTTGAGCTCTTGTGAGGTTTGTCACACTAAGGAGTGGTTGAGAGTGCCATTAAGGGAACCCAAGCAAGATTTTCTTTTCAAAAAGATAAAAACTCTCTAGTAAATGGTCTCACTCTACCAAAGTAAAGGATAAAGTATCTACTTGCCTACTCTATCTTGTTTTTGCATAACCCAAAGTGAAAAAGCTAAAAGCCCCATATAGTTAAGACACAAGATGAATTTCTGAATCATGCTCAATACTAGAATAGTGTTGGTTTGTATACAAGATCCTTGTGAATTAATACATTAAAGAAATTTTTGATACAACATTGCCATGTTAAAACCACATCTCTGCTTGAGGACAAGCAAAAGGTTAGCTTGGGGGAGTTTGTTGACGGTCGCTAACACCCTATTTTACCGTTAACATTTCACCCATAATTAAGGTAAAACCACATGAAATGCAAAGAACTCACTTTGAAACTCACCTAGTTCCACATATCCTTAGAGAAATATTGTGTATGCAGGAAAAATAGTGAAAATAGGCAAAAACGAAGCAAACCAAGACAGCTTGGCACCTCAGCTAGCACGTGGGAGCCAGAGGGGGGGCGCCCGCCCTATGAAAAGTGCCAATTGCACTCTGTCACCTCACGGATCCGTGTGCCATCCTCCCAAATGGCTAATGGCATGTTGAAACAACATCAACGGCTCAGAAACAAGACACGAAGATCCGGTAGCCCTATCAACAAGGCGCTCGCCCTGTCCAAACTGGGTGCCACATCCACAATATGTGGGAAGGCCCCCAGGAGTCATCCAACCCATCAAATGAAGTCGGTTTTCATCCAATGGTGATCAAGTGATGTGCCATGGATCAAAGGACCCACATGTCATCCTCCCGAGTGTTGCAAACCGCCAAATCAAGGCACCAACCGACCTTGCAACTGCCATAGAGGAGGAAGGAGGGCCGTTGGATGCAAGGTGGTGCATCCAAGGGGGCGCCCACCCTCCTAGGAGGGCGCTCGCCCTGCCTCTTCGCGCCACCGACCTCCAGGACCCCTACAAGTACCCCTGGAGCACTCCTACACTATAAATAGGACTTGATTCCTCACTTGTAAGCAGAAACCACTAGAGCATCACTAGCAAATCACTAGAGATTCAGCTCATAGTCAGTAGTAGCTCCTCTCTCTCTAGCGAAGCTCTCTGTAGAGATAGTGCTAGCTAGAGAAGAGTAGAGTAGTGAGAGAGAAATCGGGAGAAGGAGGAAGTCTATGGAGGAGCCGGGCTTGTCGACGACCTCGTCTGCGGTGTTCTTCACTTTTATTGGTAATAAAGATCCCCTACTTCATTTATTTATTATTATACTTTAAGCAGTTGCATACTTGTCTCATTGCTTGGTTAGAGTGCTCTAATTCCTTTGCCAGAGTTGAATAGTAAGTTTTATAGATTAAGCGAGGTGCTTAGGCTATAATCTTACCCTTGAGCGCGGCTAGACCCACGAATAGTAGTGGTAGGTTCTAGGTGGTGACAGCCCTAGAATCCTCTGGATTCCACCACGTTCGATTTGGTTTTATCAGCATAGGGCTTGTAGACGTACGGGGCCTATTCAGTCGAATCCCGGCTAGTTTAGAACTTTGCGTGTCCCGGGTATAGTAGTCTCTTTGGTATAACAATCACTTGATCTTTTACCGAGTTAGAGTTCTCTCATAAAATCTAGAGCTACTTCAATTTATCCTAGTGTGTTTCCACCTTAGTTATACTTCATTGATTTATTCTCACTAAGGTTGTTACCCCATTTATCCATATTTAGATCTTTGACTATTAGATCCTAGGAATCTCAAACCCAGCCTTCCTTTGGGAAAATATAAATTCGACACCTGATACTCCTAGGTAAAGTGCTACACGATAGTTTTGTACGCTTGCAGAATCCCCTCACCTATCCTATAGAGCTACCCATAACATTTTTGGCGCAGTTGCTAGAAATAACTTTATTTCTAGTAGCAATATTAGAAGTGTCAACAACCTCATACTTTGAGCATAGGGATTGACAACCCCCCGTGATTGCGTTGAGAAGTATCGTTAGCACTGTTAAAGGATAGATTTAGCTACACTCTTTTGATAGCGTTAGTAACTGTCAACATGCGCCCATGCCCATCGCCCCACTCTACTCGGCGAGGCGAGCGAGCGTGTGTGTTCTGCCTTTTCCTCTCCTCAATATCTACAACCAGTGGAGACATCTTAACTATTTAATTTGGCTCAGTCCACCTGGAGTAGTAAGGTGGTGCTAAAATTCCCATCATACCATGTATGTGTGAATGAGCCATTGGGATTTATTGGAATTATTATTTGGGTCAAGCCCAAATCTTCTAACACTTTACGAGAGGATTTCTTGTGACTACTAGGCAAAAATGGGCTCTACAACAGTCTAATCGGCCCCTCGGTTTGTTTTTTTGGATTGCTGCATTCTTGTTGTGATCAAGGTTGTTTGCAACCAGGGGCACGCTAGCCCTTGCTGGTGCATGATCCAGATCCAATTTGGTGTCAACACAATTTTTAGCGACTTCACTTGGGAAGAAGAGCAAGATCCAATCTACTAGCAACATGTCGAATGATGATAAGATCAAGGGAAAGGAGGATCACACCGTTCCCTCTATTCCCATGAATATCAACCCTTTGACACTTGAGGAGCTTCCCATTTCGTTAGGGCCCACCTTTGATAATAACCTTATGAACTCATGGCACAATTTAATAGATTAGAGGGTAAGATGGTCCATTATGTTGATCTAAGCGACCTCAATATGGCATGCCTTACGATTTTTATGATAATCTATGTTTATATGCAGTACTCCCTCCATCCCTAAATATTTGTCGTTTGCGCTTCCCAAGAAACAACTTCAATTAAATATATATTAAAACATATTAATATTTATAGTACATAATTAGTATCATTGGAAATATCTTTGAATCTAGTTTTTTAACAAATTTATTATGGCATTCAAATGCTGCACGTATTTTCTATAAATCGAGTCAAACTTGTAGCACGTACACCCAGCGATAAATAAAAAGGGACGGAGGGAAGTAGCTAATAAAACCAAATTGGCCTCTTCAGCACTTGAAAATGATAGGGACAATTTAGATGGTGTTGGTACATCTTTGCCAATAGTCACCGTTATTCAAAGTTCATGTTGTAGCACACGAACCGACCACGGATCCGCGGTAGATAGACTGAGCTTCGGCGAGGTACAATATGATTTTTCCTAACCTACCAAAGTCACCGAGCCAAATCATATTCCTATGCTTAGCAGTATATATATGTGGCTCCAGTTTCCGGTTTAATGAAACTTTCAATCAATTTAAAGATGAATTGTCTAATCCCATTAAAAGTAGCTTGGGCGTGCAAATTAGTGGTGATGACAATAAATCTACTATGAAGCATTTGAGTTTGTTCAAGATGCTTTCATTTGGTTATTTCTAAAAGGGATTTCACCAATTTTGCTTTTAATGATTTGCCTTCTAGCATTAAATAAAAAAATTAAGCACTATGAGTTTCATATTGTTAATAATTATCGTGAAAGACCATTGTAGTCGAGGCCCGTTTGAAAGATACTCGTGATGTTCATAGATCATATCATCCAAATATGCATGTCATAGAAACCTATTTTGACAGCTCCGGTGAGGCCTGTGCTACATAAATCGGTTACTTGTTCTCCTCTTAAACCAATTCAAAAAAATCGAAAAAAGATATATAATTTATTTTCGATGCGGCTAAATTTGACCGGATATTTGATGAATTGTTTAAATTCAATTATATTAATTTTTCGCATACGTTGTAATCACTCGAAGAATTGAAAAAGGAGGGGTTATCGAAAGTTGCATAACTATTTTTCTCACGTAACTAATAATTGCAATGTTTTCTATCAGTATGTCCAATAGTCTCTCGACGAAGGACGACTGAGTCTTTTGGAGATGCAAATTGAAAATATTTTTATATATATTTAGTTAAGTTTAATAGTGATTTATTTATTTAAGTGCAAGTTGAGAGACTGTTTTTTAAAGTTGGGATCGATGGTAAGAATATCTATTTACTTATTTATTTATTATTATGAGTAAAATGCTTTGTGGGTCATTAAATTTTTGCTCACTTTTCATCTAGGTCCATAAATTTTTTTTGCTCATCTGGATCCATGAACTTTTCTCCACTTCTCATCTAGGCCCAGGTACTTTTTTTTCGCTCATTTAGGTCCATAAACTCTTTTCCACTTCTCATCTAGGTGCACAACAGACCATATAGGACTCTGTTGTCTACGTGGCCGCTGATGTGGCACCACATGCTCTTTTTTTTAATTTTATAAACTGGCTGAAACCTTAAAAAATTGTATAAAATCACAGAAAAATCGTAAAAAGGAAAATCTAGTTTTGTTAGACTTAACATGAATAGTCTATGCAATAGATATATAATATGATATGCTTTAATTTAAAGTTTTTGATGTAGCTGTAGATCTATGTAAATCTATGTGCTCCTGTGCTCCTGAGCTTTAAATTTATCTTTACATTACATGCTTTGTTGCAATTAAAACTTGTTTTTATTGTAGTAATTAATTTACTAAATTTAGGAATGTAATATTTTTATACTAGCCATGTTTTGTTATCATCCATCACCATAAAAATTTTAACTTCAAATTAAATGTTTGGTACACCAACTATTTATTATGAATTAACCATAGAAACACATAGATATATAACTATAATAAAAATTTTAAAATAAAAGCGTGTCATATTTTAGTGCCACATCAACGGTCACGTAGGAAGCAGAATCTTATGTGGCCTGCTATGGACCTAGGTAAGAAGTGAGAAAAAGTTCATGAATCTAGATAAGCGAAGAAAAAATACCTGAACCTAGATGAGAAGTGGAGAAAAGTTCATAGACCCAGATAAGTGAAAAAAGTTCATGATCTAAATAAGAAGTTGACAAAAGTTTAAGGAGCCACGGCGCATTTTACTCTATTATTATCGAGAGGGAGTATGAACTATGAAGCGACAAGCGAGTTCTTTTGCCTTTGCCCTTGTCACTCTTCCTCACATGTAACGAGTTCATCCCTTTCCTGCCGCACCACGCAATCACCGCGGCGGAGGCGACTGCCGGCGAGCACTTGGGCCTCTCCGGCCACCGCCTGCCCCGTTGTGGTTAGTTTCCCTCGCCTTCCCATTACCTCCCTGCCATATTCCTCCTCCAATCCGTCAGCAGTTTCACCGGCTGGAGGCGATCCCAATCTCAGATCCGACTAGCGACTCACCCAGCGCTATCTTCCGGCAGGCTCCCTGGTGACTCCAGGCATTGGTTTACCCGCTGGCGCTGCCGCACACAGCTCGAGAGAAGTAGCGGCGCCCCTGGTTGCGGGCTGGGGTGTCAAGGATGAGCGGGAGGAAGAATGCGGGCAAGGTTTCCCCCTGGCTGCTCGTCTTCATCTCTTTAGGATGCTTCTTTGTGACCTACAACCTCCTGACGATGCCCGGCCGGGGAAGGGATGGGCCGCGCAAGTTCCTCGGCGGCGCCGGGGATCGCGACCTGGCTGGGTCGGACCCCGCGAAGCGGTTCCACGTCGCGCTTACGGCGACGGACGCACTGTACAGTCAGTGGCAGTCGCGGATAATGCACTACTGGTATAAGGAGATGAGGGATCGACGTGGTTCCGACATGGGTGGCTTCACTAGGATCCTTCACTCGGGGAAACCTGATGGATTGATGGATGAGATACCAACCATGGTGGTTGATCCCCTTCCTGAAGGCAAGGATAAGGTCAGGTTTTGGTTGTTCTTTTTGTGGTGTTTGTTTTCTTAGTTTATTTGTGTACCACGTTATGCTCTTGCTGATACAATGATTTATGCAGGGATACATTGTCTTGAATAGGCCTTGGGCATTTGTCCAGTGGCTCCAGAAAGCAAATATCGTAGAAGAGTAAGTATATTTCCTTTTTCTTTCTCATCATTTTTGAAGGATCTGTCTGTGTTCTCATAAGGGAAACATTTGCAGTTATATACTAATGGCAGAGCCGGATCATGTCTTTGTGAAGCCTTTGCCAAACTTAGCGCATGGTGATGAACCAGCGGCATTTCCATTTTTCTACATCAAACCAAGTGAGAATGAGAAGATATTGAGGAAGTTTTTCCCCGAAGAAAAAGGGCCTGTTTCAAATATTGATCCTATTGGCAACTCTCCAGTTATAATCAAGAAGGTATCTAATTATCATTGGAACAGTGATTTTGTTATGGTGGTTACCAAGATAGCATTTGTGCCCATGACATTTTTCTTGATTTTTATTATTTTATTTGTTCTGTACATGTTGATACTACTCCTTTTTTAATGAAATCGTCCAGTGCTGATCTAATCTGTTTACCTGTCATGTAAATCTTGATTAACCTATTATGGATGACTTTACGAACATCTTTAGGCTCAGCTTGAGAAGATTGCTCCAACCTGGATGAATGTTTCATTAAAAATGAAAGAGGATCAGGAGACAGACAAAGCTTTTGGATGGGTCTTGGAAATGTTAGTCTAAAATTCTTCTCTTCTTTTATTTATTCTCTTCAACATGTGCTATTCCTATTAATTTCTCTTTCCCTTTCATATTTGTAGGTATGCATATGCTGTTGCTAGTGCACTGCACGGTGTGCGCCATAGTCTCCGTAAAGATTTTATGATTCAGGTGCTGAGAAGTCTTGTCACTAGATATATCATCTCATAGTGGGTGATGGCATCTTTATTTCACTTATATGATGTGCTTGATGATGATTGCAGCCTCCTTGGGACCTGAAAACGGACAACACATTCATCATCCATTATACATATGGTTGCGATTATTCGATGAAGGTGATAATACTCCAACCTTAAGCATCTATTAAATATTCAACCATGCTGATGCTCTCTATTGCTCTGTAAAATATATTGATCTACATCAGAGAAAGATTATATGCTTATGCTATTTTTTGTGCTAACTCAGGGTCAGCTAACTTATGGGAAAATCGGTGAATGGCGTTTTGACAAAAGATCTTACCTTCAATCACCACCACCAAGAAATCTTTCACTGCCCCCTCCAGGAGTTCCTGAAAGTGTGGTATGTGCATGATAATTTGTAATGTTGGGTATGCATGTTGCTCTTTTGCTTCTATAGATGATTGTCTTTTCATGTGTATATGAAATTTCTGAACCGCTTGTTGAATATATCTAAATTTGCCTCAAGTGTTGCACCTGGTCACATTAATTTCTGTCCTTGCTTATTTAGCACCCCCCCCCCCCCCCCCCCCTCTCTCTCTCTCGTAGCACACAGTGTCTAACGTGCTCCATCAAATATTTTGCAAATAAACGATCTAAATAAGTAGAAGATGATATTTGTCCTTAGTGGTCTTAATCCTGTATGGCATATCGTATGTTCTATATATTGTTGAAGATTCTTTGTAAACTGTTGATCACATTTAGGCTAGGTGATCCATTTGTCTCATGAAATTTATGTTGCCTCCTTTTTTTGCACCCTCGTGTTTGAGTTCTTTTTTACTTGGGGTGAAACAATAGCTTTGTACAATTTGAATGAAACAGAATCACACAGTTTATATCTAAAGATCGTTTGTGGTAAATTTTTTTATCACCTGATGTTCTAATTTCTAATCTTTTTTGTTATGAATATTAGAGAACTATTGTTTGTTACCTTAAGCTTTGTGATCATATTGATATCTACAACTGATTGATCCTCGATGATATGCATTTTCAATCATCATTATATATTGATTACTATTGTAATATGAGTT
The DNA here is from genome assembly GCA_038502445.1 of Eremochloa ophiuroides. NCBI lineage: Eukaryota > Viridiplantae > Streptophyta > Magnoliopsida > Poales > Poaceae > Eremochloa > Eremochloa ophiuroides. The sequence goes on from JAHLJS010000008.1 coordinate 49,998,880, forward strand.
CAACACCAAAAGCTTTAGGATGATTACTATGTTTTTATCTTTTGACTTTTGGTCAGAAAGTGCAACGTGTGTGCTCTTATTATTCTAATCCAGTGTTATTAAGGCGTCGCTTTATCGTGGCCTAAGCGCCAAGGCGCTCCACGTGGGACGCCATGGCAAACGACTCGCCTTAGATTCGTATATTGCCCACCTTAGGACCGTGGCATCCAGAAAGCGTTGCCTTGGCATCCAATTTGCGCCAAATCGTGCGTGGCGGGCACCATACGGGGATTATGCCTCTGTTCTAGGCGTCCGGAAAACGCGGGAGCGCAGGAGAAAGGGTGAGGAAAACAGCAGGTGCGCAGAGAGAGGAGCGCGCGGGGGAAACGGGCCTTACCAGCGAGCGGGAGAACGGGTTAAGAACCAGAAGCCACAGCTGGCCCTGAGTGGACGCATTCATCCCCGCTGCCGGGGGAAGTTTCCGTCCGCTCGCCCGCCGCCGAGTCATGCAGCCGCGCCGGCCGCCTGCAAACTGCGGCAAGGAGTGTCTGCCTGCGTGGCTGCATCCCATCGACGAGGAGACAGCTCCTCTGTTCCTCCGTCGAGCAGCATTAGATTCTCAGGGAGTGTTTTGAAGGATGAGGGGAGTGCCTCGGCATACCTTTTATGTGCAGAATTGCTCTGTTGCCAAATCTTCAATTTTTGATTATTGCAACATATTAAAAAATCTGAAAGAGCAGGTCATCTCAGTTGTGCATATGTTAAATATATAGTTCTTAAAGTTGCCTTGTTATACTTTTCCAGACTAGTATTATCCAACTAAGCCAGTACATTGTTGAAATGCTGTTATTGATCATCTAGAGCTGCTGCCATTTTTGCTGGCAATCCAAGCAATGGAGTGGACACTTGAGGAAGCTCAAATGGCATCACGAGTCCGTTGCAAATTCTAGGGTGAACTTATGGGATTTATGTTGAACAGTTCTATTCCTTATAATTGTTTCGTAGTCCATAGCCTAAGTGTGTTTCAATCGATATAATTGAAAATCAGTTCGTATAAACGTTTAGCCTGTTTACACATCATCAAAATACTACATGGTGGTACGCCATTTCCATTAATTGGCTGTTTATCCTGTTTAAACGGCTGTTTTGCCTGTTTAAGTGGTGGCTCTTTAGCATGAATAATGGCTAAATAGCACGAGTGACTGACTGTTTATCATTTAGGGTCTAGGATAACATTGGGATTTTACTGACGAGGACACCCTATTTGTATTTTAATCTGAATTTCTTTTTCAGTTCACCCTTGTGAAGATGGTCAATGAGGCCACTGCGAACATTCCGGGATGGGAGGACGAGAGATGATTGATGGTTTGGCTGAGTTGTAGTTGATTCCAGCGCCCTGCTGGTATGGTGTTTGTTCAAAAGCATGGAAGAATATCATTGGTCAATAAAAAGAAGAGCATTCAATTAATATCAGTATCTGAAGTGTAGGACTGGCTAAGTTTCTACAATTTAACATAGTTAGTGTCCGGAAGGAAAAAAAATATATCCATGTTGATCTAGAGTTTGATCATTTTTGTATTGTAAAGCAGAAATATAGGCTTTTGGTTACTCTGGTTCATTTAGCTGTGTTGTAAAGCAGAGATGTAGTTTACAATCCTCCAAAGCATGCCTTGAGGTTAGTATTATTCATCTTGGGAAAACTTCTGCTGGGTACTAACAACATCTTGCTGAGTACTATGACTGGAAACAACCAAACCTTTCAGAAATAACTCAAATACTTGGACCTACAGTTGCATACAAATACGTGTAATATGGTTTACTTTTGAACCTATGTTTTAGTTTGCTGTATAACATTATTTTGCTATGCTCAGAATACAAATGTTGTACCAACAAGGTGAGCCGTTGCGCACTTGGAGTACTGTACTCTCGTTCATCAATAATGTTTGTCACAATTGTTTGATGGAGAGTATTATTTCGCCTATCTTGATTATACTGTTTAGCAGGCATTACTTTTTGTGGCGTCCGTCGTGGCGTAAGTGCGGCATGGGAGTTTTGTGTGCCTTGTCCTTCACCCCCTAATTAGAGTAAATGGCCCAATGCCTTTTTTTTAGAATGTCGACTACTTTGATTTGTGCTCCATGCCATAGAATAGTGCTCGGGTAATAGTGATGTAATTTACCCAGCCTGTAATAATAAGAGCATATCTAAGAGTCTTTAAATCTTACTGTCTAAATTATCATTTAGAGAATTATTTGCATAGAAATTGTTTTTATATATCTCTTCTCTTCAACAGTGGCAAATCTAAATATATCTTACAATTCTATTAATTTCACTAGAATTCTATCTCGATATACAAACCATCGACAACAGCAGTCCACAGGTACGTGTAATGCAATTATGGAACATACTTATTCATACAAACTATCCACGTCAACGAGCTGAATTCTATCTCAACAAGACATCCATATCCGCAGTCTGGAAGAACATGCAATTAAAACCTACTATCTATTCATGTAATATATCCACGTCAATAAGCCAAATCATTCATTAAAATTTATTAGTGATCCCCACATCAACGCGTTATGTATGCTTATATTGTCCTATATAGATAGAGCTCACTATGTGTCATTAGAGCAACTCAAGCAGTGAAGCAGTAGCCCCAAAATAGGCCCCTATTTTCCAATTGAGTGCTTCCCCACTTTTTGGGGCCCCTTGTGTTCTAGACTGAGCTCTAGCAGGAGCTCACAAAACAAAGCCCCTATTCTTAATTTCCTCTATTTCATGACACATATATGCATATGTATGTGAGAACTTCATATTTTATAAGATCCAGCAGTAGACCCCAAATCAGAGCCCCTATTTTCAATTTGGGTGCTCACCCCTATTTTTGTTGGCCCAAATTTATACTTCCTCTCCGGTAGTAGTGCCCAAATGAAGGCCCTCAAATCTATTTCATGATGAAGCATCTAGGCCCTAGTGGTTTTGGTGATTAATGACAACAAGGAGGTTACTACGACTAACGTGTGTTTTGCAGGATAACATAGTGATTAGGTCATAATAACACGCAGGTTCAAGCCCCTGAAGATGGAATTCGTTTCGGTTTTCAAAGGACGGAAGACAAAGCGATGATAGGCTAGTACCAAGTGTCGATTGGAGTTAAGAGACACTTGGATTAGTTTAGGCTTTGTTTTCTACTTTGGCCGTACTATTAAGGGAGTTTAATTGGGTAGCTTGATCTAGACTTGGCTTGGAGATGGTAGTGTGGTGCACACTTGTCAAACCTAGGTCTAGAGAGTGACACTTGTAGTTTGATCATTTAGAACAAACTTCGTTTTGTAAAGTTTTCGATTCAACGAAGTTTAGGGACTAAATGGAGCACCGAACGTTGCACCGGACGCGGGCCAGAGCGTCCGGTGCAGTCACACAGAGCATCGGACACAAGTTTGAGGCCACCGGACACGCAGCAGGCTGTTCGTGCGTGTCCGGTGTGCAAAGCTGTTTAGGGTTAGGCATTGGACAACCACTGGACACTGCACCGGACAAAGGTCGGGAGCGTCCGATGATGGTCCAGAGAGGTTCCAGAGAGGGTTTTTGGCCACTGGACACGTCCGGTGGTACCCCACCAGACAATGCCTGTGTCCAGTGTGTTCAAAAACCCTGCAGGTACAGTAGGTGTTGGAAAGTCACCGGACAACCACCGGACGCGTCCGGTGTGAACTTGTGAGCGTCCGGTGCACCCGAAAACAGAGGGTTTTGTTCATAACGGCCATGGGCTTGTGTGTGTGGGAGGGTATTTGTGCTCGTCCATGGGAGGTCTCTTGCCACTTCTAACAGCTGAGAACACCTTGAGACCTTGTGACAGAGCAAGAGCACTAGGGAGGTTGAGACAATTCCAATTCTTGTGAGTCTTCTTCCCTAGAGTGTGATCAAGAGTGATAATTGTGCATCCATCCATATTTTTGGCCTTGTTGTTGGTCAAATGAGAGTTCAAGCTTGTTACTCTTGGTGATCGGTATCACCTAGACGGCTTAGTGGTGATCGGAGGCTTGGTGACCGCTCGGAGAGCTTGTGGGTGGCCCAAGTCGATGTTGTGAGCAGTTGTGAGCGATTCACCGTGATGGAGTGTCAAAGAATCAGCCCGTAGAGATCACTTGGTCTTTGCGCGGATTAAGGGGGAGCTACACCCTTCCGCGGGTGCTCCAACGAGGACTAGTGGGGAGTGCCGACTCCCCGATACCTCGGGAAAACTCGTCGTTTCCCTTTTCCTTTACATTCCGTATTTATTTTCTGCACTCTATTTTCTTAGAGTAGTATATCTTGTGTAGGACTTGGACCTAAGAAGCAAAACTTGTTTTAGGATAACCATCACATTGCACAAGTGGGGTGAAATGGGCTAAATGCGATTGGTTACTTTTGTGTTGCGAAAATTTAGAATTAGCCCAATTCACTCCCCCTCTTGGGCATCTCAATCCTTTCACAGGACACAATGATGAATGGGACCCGCTCATTATCCTCTCGTCCTTCTTTCTTCTTCCTCTACTCGTCTGGAAGCGGCCGCGCTTGCCGTGATCGTCGGAGGGGAGGGGAAGGGCACTCGCCGAAAGGGGAAGGAGCAGAATAGCCGATCGTGCTCGCTTTCGTCGTCTCTGTGGCCGGCTGTTCTCGCATCATGTCCGTTGGAGGAGATCCACCCACGTCTATCGTCTCCGAGGCCATGCTCGCCGGAGGCCCGCGTGGCAATGCCAGCGCTCCGGTGAGGCAGCCTCCCACGTGGCTCTGCGGGTCGGAGGGGAGGGGCGTGGTGGAGGCGCGTCTGGGCAGCGTTTTTCTAGCTCGGGTGGGAGGGGCGCGGTGGAGCCAAAGGGGAGATGCGTCTGGACCGCGCTCTCGCAGCTCGGAGGAGATGAGCATGTTGGAGGCAGATGGGAGTACATGGGGGAGAATGCCGCCGGAGGGGAGGGAGACATGAACGGGTGGGCACGGGGAGGTAAGAGGCGATGGAGGCCGGTCTGTTGGGCCAATAGGAATTGGGGTTGGAGGGAGGATTTGGGGTCCCAACCAAATATGTGGTCCTAAGAAGGGGCTCTGTTGGAGCACGATTTTTGTCTTGAGCCCCCTTATTTAGCTATGTGGGCTCAAGTAGCGGCCGTGCTGGAGTTGCTCTAATAGATTATTTAAACTATAGCAATAAACCACCATGCGTGAAATAAATAAATGAAAAATACAATTATTCAAACATAAATTTGGTCCAAATTTAATAGTAGTTGATCACAACATATTTCGTAATATCTTTGCAAATCAAATAACATAATTACCAACATAAACTTGAACAAACACTTAACTTATGCCATGTTACGCCCAGAAACTCCACAAGATCATTTCAGAGTTTCTCATGTTCGTCTTTATCTTCAACATTGAAAGGACCTTGATGTCGCCTAGAGGGGGTGAATAGGCTTGTAAAATTTTAGCTCAAACAAATGTTAGATTAGAAAGCGGCAATGTCGCACTGCCTGATAAGCTCGAATGCTCAATTCAAAATCAACCCAGGGAAATTTAGATTAGGCAATTTACTGAGCTTCCTGGGGTAGAGTAGAGCTTGTTTCACCATCTAGATATAAGTGGAAGCTTACATATCAATCGACAAGAACCAAACCCTAGAATGGCCAAAAAAAGTAATATAAAGCAAAAAACAACAAGAATACAAGAGACACAAGGATTTATCTCGTGGTTCAGCTCGCCACCAAGGCTTTCCTATGTCCACGTTGTTGATGCATCCACAAAGGTTTTGGTCTCTTTCAACCTTATCCTCATTCTCATGTCAAGACAACAAGTCTCTTGTGATGAGGGGTTTCTTACTCGCTCTAGAGGGTGATAACAAACGTCGTGGAGCTGCCACAAATGAGTTGGAAGCTTTTGGGCAATGCCTAGCCGACTAGGAGCCTTGCTCCAAGAGTAACAAATACAATCCACCAGCTTGAACACGAACCAAGTGCTCTTGGAGTTGTAGAACAATTGGGAATGCTCTCTAATGCAGTTTGGAAGGCTCAAACTCCCTTGGACTTAGAAGGTAATCAAAAGTAGAAGCTTGAGGAGTTCCAATGGAGTTAGAGAGAGAAAGAGAGAAATTCTGTTGGGACCTGGGAAGGAAGTGGTCAAGATGACCATTGGGGTGAAGGGGAGCGTGTAAATACCCCCAGCACCTAATGGTCACTTTAAGTCACCATAGTGTCGCACCCCTCTACCTAATGAGCTCCAAATGGAAAATTGTTTCACAAGCTGATTAGACTAGGAAGAGGATGTTTTGAGAAATATGACCACTCCACGTTTAAGTTGCACATTGTATCTCCTTTTATAGTACAACTTTTACTAAACTCGATTTCAAAACATAGAAGAATTTAAATTCCTTTAAGCTGGTTGCCACTGCCCCTTTGCAATTTTGGTGTTCCACCATCGAATGTATTGTCCTATTTCTCAATATCACTTCATAAGGGTCTGCAATCATCTTTGTCTTATCTCTTCGATCAAACATACCTTGAGCATGTGACTTAAATCATTTCGACACTTGTGAGTTCAATTCATGGTTTTAAGTCAGTTTCACTAATGATATGATCCTCAACACAATATGACTCCTAATAACTCGATTAGTACCTCGACTCAATGCAACTACTCTCTTCTTCACCTTAGCCATGGTACCTTGATCTCCAAGCCATTGCTTGCCCTCACCTCCGCTTAGTCCCTCGAATCCCTTGTTATCTTCACCGTATCAAGCCATACTCAAGTCACATCACATTAAGCATCCATTGAAAAGCTATTTCTTCAATATTGCGACATTTGCTTGAATATTTTCTAGATATGAATGTTGAAATGAATCAACCTTCACATAGAGTGACATATATGAAGCAACATCAATATGGTAAAGCCAATTAACAATTCCTTATTCCTATTTTTTGGCTTACACTCCAAGCACTCACTTCTATATCTATCTTCATATTTCTAGCTCGATCAAACCAATGCAATGTGATTTTGCAAATCTCTATCCATACAAGCAAATCAATGTAGGAATTGACATATATTCAATATGAGTTGTGTCCTTTGCCATTTGACCTTTACTTGGCATTTCCTCACTTATGCATTCTTGATTCGATCTTGAACCTTGATCAAAGCTAGTCCACTATCCAACTCTTCTTGTTCATGCAAAGCAAGCCATTATAGAGACCAATCCAAAATTATCAACTCATGTCTCATTTGCCATTTGCCAAATATGCTGCTTTCACATGATGTTATGATATCCCACAACATAGAAGCCATTTTATGAACTACATTTGCATTGTTGTCTTTTACTTGAAATAGATTATCTCGACGATCTTCTAATACAATAGTACACAATATTGGCCTTCATTTGAACATTTTGTAGAATATCATCAAGTGTGCCTTTTTGTTAAACCTTTGACACACTTACAAATTTGTTAGACCATTAGTTGAGTTGTCATACAATTCACCAAAACACACTAAAGGGCTAGATGCACTTACAAATCTCCTTATGTATTATGAGAAACTTAGACATCACATTTGGATTGCGACATTCGTATTCCTCTTGCCTCAAGTCCTCACCCACCACATATTGATCATAGTCATATCCCCCAACATCGCAATATTCTCTCTCATTCTCTATTATGATAATGGCCATTTCTCTATGTTCGCATTACGTTACCTCAGCTCAATTAGTTTTGTATGTTCAATTTTACCAACTAGCCTAATCTCTGTCGTTCATGCCAGGTAGCACAAATAACCCATCGTCCTCACTCTGTGTCTTCACTTTTCTCTATTACTAACTGGTGACACCAGCAATTTATTACTATATTTGCAATTAACTTCACTGCACGAACCAAACAAAAGCACTAAATTTCACATCTGAACCTAAGATCCATTGAGCTTCCTAACCTCCTTGGATTCTTAATCTCACGCTCAAATAGCTCAAACGTTACCTCCCATGCATTCTCCTTTATCGCTCAACAACTCAGCGCCAAAATGCTACTGCTAAAGTCATTGCTTGCATCAAGAGGTGTGAAATCATGGACAATAGCTTCCAACGTGCCCCTAACACTAGCTTTTCTCATCTTGATGATGACATGAAGCTCATTATGGTTGATGTCCATGGCCTACGTACACCAGCTTGGTCCATGCTAGTCTCTGCATATACGACCTACCCCTGACTTAGTTCCCACATGATATCATCAGTACAACTTATTCAACAATGATATATGCATCCTTCCTTTTATCTGATCACCTCCTCCATAAATTTCTTTGGATGCTTTATTGCATGATTAGCTAAATAAGGGAACACCTCAATTTTTATGGATAGTCAGGTAGTATTATGAAACTTTTTCTTTTGCCATTTCTCATGAGAAGTTGGTACATGGATGGTAAAACATTTCATCTTTTTTTTTGAAAAGTTGGGACCAATTGTTTACATAGTGTATCTTAAAACCTTCATATTTTCTCAACAAGGTGATACCAAATGTTTCTTTGAGGTAAGATTTGTTAATTTTTCTGTTTTGAGCTGCATGCCTTTCCATTTGAACTTGACAGCTTGAACCCACTAAATTGAATCACCGAAGGGGTTCAAATTTGATGTGAGGTGAAGTGATAGAAGTGTGCAACCAATGCTTAGATTATTGTATTCTTTTCTTATCCCAAGACACCGAGATGAACTGACCTTGCACTGTAAGATGCATAGAAAAATTGAAGTACCTGTTTGAAGTTTGAACTGTCCATCACAAGCCTTATTTTGAGATGATCATGTTAGATGGGATTTATATTGGCATTATACAATTTATTTGCATTGTGCTCCAACTTAATTATTGGAATTCTATGATTCAGCCGAGGTTACCTTTTGGTCACACAGAATACAATACAAGTATCAAGCTTTTAAAGCATCTACTTTGTATACAGTTCTTTCAACTAAAATTACCCTCAAATTCGCATGGGAAATCACCTACTAGGCTTAATTTTGCGGGTTACCTACGTAACCCCTACCCACCCAACTACAAAAGGTCGTCCTTTTTGTCCTTGCTCGAAAAATGATGCCGTGTGTGATGCAAAGAATAATTAAACAAGTTTTAGACCAAAACAAAAAAAATAAAGTGAATTTAATCAAATTTTGTAACCAGAACATGAATTTTTTTAAAAAAACTTCATGTTTTAGGTACTTTAAAAAATGAAGCTTTTATTATTTGGCTTCATGTTTCATAAAAAAAAAGAAGTGAATAGCATCGAATATGATTACATGGCTTTGGTTTCACGGAGAATTTATGAAACATGAAACCAAATAATAACATTTTTTAAATTTCCTATTCGATGCTATATCTATGTCTGATCATTAGTTTGATATATCCATTTAGGCTCATGGACTTTTTTGCCAAATAAATAACATAGTCTTAAATGGAAATATACTCTACTAACAAATAAATAGAGGTTTATGGTTGTCAAGTCAATCACTAACTACACTTTCAAATTATTTAATTTTTATTTGATTGATCAGATACTTGAAAATAGATACAGGTAGGTTTGTTCCATGGAAGTATAGGTTTTTTTTTTCATTTTTAAGTATCTTGTTACAAAAAGTAGACACATATTAATTAAACAATGATAGTTGTGTATGGACTATATTTATATATTATTGTTAGCTATACAAGAGATACTTATATGTTCTATTTTCTACCATAGGGGAGTGAGTCAAAGAGTGTGCTATAAGTTACAAAGTAGAAATATAGCATGTCATCTACATAATCAAATTATTCTACATTTCACCTTATGAGTCTGAGGTAGCCTTGTATGTTAGCTTTGAAAAGTTATGAAATATCGGCTCTGTTCGGCTGGCTAGGTCCAGCCAGCACCAGTCAGCCATTCAGCAGTGTTTTTCTCTCAGAATAATCAGTCAGCCAGTCGTACCGTACCAACCAGCCGAACAGAGTGATCATATTTCAAGGTAAATAGCCTATTTTAGTATATTTTAATTCCTCTAAATAAAAGATTTAGTAATATATAAAATCTTACGAAGCGGGAGCTAAACAAAGGTTATTGTTGAATAAAGTAATTATTAGTCAATGCACAACGTATAGGCACCGGGTGTTGAGGCCCCCTTTATAATTCTGCACTGTAGCACGTTCGTTTGTATTTGACAACTTTTGTTCAATTATGGTCTAACTAGACTTAAAAGATTCGTCTCGTGATGTACATGCAAAAAGTACAAACATACAAATATTTCGTCTATATTTAATACTTCATACATGTATCGCAACGTTGATGTGACTAATTACAATTACAATTTACAGTGAATCATCGAACAAAAGAATCGCCCTGAACAGTGACCGTGCTCCCCGAAGGTAGACAGCGCTCAGCACCGCCGCATGCCCTCATGGACCAAACAAATTAATAATACTACTACTACTAATGCTTAACCCCTTGGGTGAGCCTGACGGTGACAGTTGACAAGATAACATTTGGCCCGCAACCGAAACTTTTCCCTGCGTTGTCAAAAAAAAAATATCCATAGATCACACTACACCACCGACTGCTCCAAACCACCATCATGCAATGCATGTGACACCATTTGCGTTCGTGCTACGGGATCAATCATTGGACACGACACGAGTAGGTGAGAAACAGCCAAGACAAATTACTGCTCCAAACTAAAACAGGAGGTCCCAAATGTCCACGAAACTGCAGTCCATAAGATCGGTGAAATGCCTAGATTATTATTGCCTCACATATTCTCATGTAAAATGTGCAGATTACGTTGTATGTCCAGCACACTCTCTTTTCATCAATGATGAAAGTATACCGAGATGAAAAATTTTAAGAATTCAGTCAAAGTTGCCCTGGAATCCTATATAGAAATAAGACCCGCAGAGATCGTTAAAACGATGTTTATTAATTAACGATTTATACTTGGATTTGCATATGCAATGGTGCTTGCTGGATTCATCATCAAACGTACTGTAGTTGGGTGAGTACTCTTTTTTTTTTTCGTTTTTTGTCGCCACTCGCCCCTATAGTGACTCCCAAATGGGATCAGTGTGAGGCTAATCAGCACATGCGTTGCACATTGGCCTTTTATTAGTAGGTCTTAGCTACAAGTTCCGATGCGTAGATAAGATGCTTAACAGCACATATAATAATAGCAGGCAGGTAAAACTAATACTCTTGCATGCTATTGCAGGCAAACAAAACACGCAAGAGCTTGTTCTTCAGACTGATCAGCGTTTATTTTTAGCCACGAAATAGTATTTTTTTCTCTACAATAAATCAGCACGAGCTGAAATCAGCATTTATTTTCAGCCAAAGAACAGGCTGATAAGCCAGTGTCAAAGAAACTGTCGAAGCAGTGCAAGTAACGTGAGAATTGAGAATATATTGGCGCCTGGAGCCCAGAGCACGCAAGAGACGGTAACTGAAGTCACGGCATTTGGTGAGCATGGCATCAATCAAATATATGGTCAAACTTTTCGGCTACCAAACTAAACACCAATTATCGATGCCGTCCATCACACGTAGTGGAGTACCACTAGTAAAGTCACTAAAGAACTGCTCCTAGAGCCCTGTTCATGGAAAATTCTTTGGCCTTTTAGAACAAGTGATCTTGTACCAGTTCCTACGGAATTAAATTGAAGGTGGTTAGTTCTTGCCTAGTAGTGCTTGTATAAATTGCAGTTAAAAGAATTGTGTGAAATTTGTGCATGTAGGTTCCATGAAAATCCTCCATAAATTCACTTGTTACAAAGGGCAACACCCAACAGCCCCAGCGCTGCGACTGAGAGCCTGTGAGCTCCCACAGTCCCACTCTCCAGTTTCTAAAAAGATGCACTTTCCGCCTGATGGTAAGAAGCAAGAAGGACTCCATTGGCACGACATGGCAACATTGTCAGTAACATGAAACTGAGCTACTACTACTGCACTAGTATTCTAGTGCTGCTTGCAGTCACAATGAACTGAGAAACGAAGAAAGCGAGCGAACGACAGACAAGACAATGGAGCAACCCTCCCTTGGTTCTTCTCACCGATCGGTTCCTTTATAGGGTGTTACCGTAGCCCAGGCCGCCGAGGATGAGCGGGGCTCTGGGGCCGCTGTACATGTTGGGGGAGGCGCTGCTGAGGTTCAGTTCGGACGCGGTGGGCATCACGGCGGCGGCGCGGCCGTCGGCTTCGGCGCCGTGGTCGTACAGGAGGCCCCTGAACAGGTGCCCGTTGATGGTCACCGCCGCCTGGTACGCGACCTCGCCGTTGCCGCCGCCGTCGTCCACGGACGTCACCCGCACGCACCGGAAGACCGCCGGCCCACGCACCTGCCGCGGAAGGCTATCCTTGAACGACGCGTCTGCGGAGGACAAGTGAGGAAACCATCAATGCCTGAGTGATCGGTTCGTGAATTTTGTCGCTGTGCAATTGTGCGCATGGATTGCCATTGCCAACATGCGTCCGTCCGTGTCATGTGGTTGCTTACCTTGGTGGCTGGAGGAGGTGTCGAAGCTGCGCGGCGTGGTGCCGTTGGAGGTGGAGGCACGAGAGTTGGTGGTGGTCGTCGTCGTGGGGGTCGGGCACGCGAGGCGGGGTTTCTTGGTCGTCGTGGCGGGCGTCGGGGAAGGAGGGGAGCCGCCGGCGCCGCCACCCGCGAGGTGCAGGCGCTCCCGGCGCCGCGCGGCGGGCACCCAGGTGCTCCTGACATGGGTGTCACAGTCGAAGCCACGGCTGTTGCAGCAGGTGCGGCAGCGGCTGTGCGCGCAGCCCTTCTTCGCCTGGTTGCCGCAGTCCTGGCACGTTGTCGCCCCGCCGGACCCGGACCCGCCGCGGCCGTGGTCCAGCATGGCGAGGGCCTTCTTGCCGCCGGGGGACGCATCCGCGGCCGCCGCCGGCTCCTGGTGCCAAAACTGGATGGCGCCGCCAGCGGACGACGACGCGGGCGTCTTGCCGTTGCCGTTGACGGAGGCGGCCGCGGCAGCGTCCGCGTCGACGAGGGTGCGCTGCGCCGCGGTGATGAGCGGGAGCACGGGGTCATCGTCGTCCCGCTGGTGGTGGTGGTGCGGGTGGAACGAGCCCGCGGGCGCGACGACGAGCATCCCGACGTCACCGGCGGCGCCGCCTATCGCCCCGTAGCCGAGCGCGGCGGCGGCGGCATGGCGCGACGAGGCGGAGCCCCAGAGCCCTGCTGCCAGAGAGGCGCCAGACGAGGAGGCGGAGACGGGGCAGGCATTGAAACCCAGCGAGAGGTCGTCCCCGCGCCCGGCGCCGGCGGGCGACGGCAGCCAGCCCGCGATCGCCGTGGTGTCCGACGCGAAGCGCCGCCCCGACGACGACGCCACGCTTACTTTACTCGTGGAGAGCGGAGCGGAGCGGAGACAGGATCAGGCACAGTGGTCGTCTAGGCTACGCGAAAGGAGAGCTTCCTAATCCTAAAGCTAGAATAGAAAGCGCAAGAACACAGGGGTCCTTGTTGAATACTCACTCCATCCTAAATAAGGGACGTTTTGCTTGTTCGTACCGGTAGATTAACTAGATTTATAAAAAATACGTGTAACATTTACATCCCTAAATAAATTTGTTAAAAAACTAGACTCAACGATGTATCTAATAATAAATATTTATATTTTTTAATATAAATTTAATGAAAGATATTTTTCGAGAAGCGAGAATGATATTTTTTTTTTAAGAAACGAAACGAGCAGAGCCTAGGACTAGGAGCCCGAGCCCTTTCTCCCTCCTCCCTCCCTCGCATCACCATCACCTCCACTATAAAGAAATTCTCCGTCTAGTTGCGGGAGCACTCAAAAAGACATAGCAGTCCCTAGCCTAGAGCCTACGCCTACCCCCTAGCTAGCTAGGGCCTAGGAGCTGTACGCCTGTACTACTCCTAGCCTCGCATCAACGTACTTGAGGGGTGCGATGGAAGGGAACGGCCGGACGACGAGACAGATCGAATCGTCGGCGTGGGGGGACCGGCTCTGAGAAATTCCTCTGCGTGGCCCGGGGTCGATGTGCTGCCGCTGCAGGTCCAGTCCAGGCGTGCAGCGAGTGTGCTACTGGCTCTGGCTGTGCCGCGGCGCGCGTTAAAAGGCTGTCGCTGCGGCGCGCCCCAGGCTGCGCCCGCACAGGACATGCACGTCAGGCACAAGGACGGCAGCCTAGTTTTGCCGCCTAGATCGGCGGCAGCGCGCACCGCGGCAGCCGAGCTGAGATCCATCTTTGCAACTTGCGCGGCGCGCGCTCTGGTCGGGAACACCGAACACAACGGGCTCGATCGCGGCCGGCTGCTGCTGCGGTTAATGGCGCGGCAGGGTAGGTCCACCTTTTTTCCACAGCTCTGAAGCTGCAGGGGCTAGGGCTGGAGCTAGGCTAGCCACCCCGTACTGTACACAAGGCTATGGCTGCTACTACTGGTTGTAGGATAGTACGTAGCAGGATGCTAGGCTGGGGGCTTTGCCAACGTACTATGGCCGTTTAGTTAGAAAAAAGTTTAATCTATTTGTTAAAAGCTAAAAGCTAATTTTTATTTAGAAAAATATTGTTTTAGGGCTAAAAAGAAATCTGAATAAGTAACTTAAACTTTTGTTAATTTTGTTCAACCACGAATTAACTAGGTTTAAAAGATTTATCTCGATATGTACAAGTAAACTATATAATTAGTTATTTTTTTACCAATATCATGTGTCCAATGACAAGGAATTTTAAAAAAATCGAGAAAGTTTAGGAACTAAAAAGACCTAGTACTCCTAATCTAAGTCCACCCTTTCCACTATTAAAAAGAATACTGTAATTCTTGTTTTACAAGAAATCAATAATTATAATAAAATTTTTTAACTTCGACTCACATCGCCCCTTATCTTTTGATGGGTTAATTTAAAATTTTAACTTAACTAAAACCTATAATGCACTTCCTCCGTAAAAAAAAGTAAGTCAACCATTATTTTTGAATTTAACTAAATATATATAATAAAAATTTTAATATTTTGTACCATTGGATAAATCATTAAATATAATTTTGTACTAAACATATTTGAAGATAGGAATATTGTAAATTCTATTTGTAAATCTAGCTAAACTTATAAAAAATTGACCCACATGATTATCAGAACGACTCTTTCTACGTGACGGTGTAGTAGGCACTACATAGTAGTAGACCGTAGTCCGTAGATGCCTCAAAGTTTCCCAGCCAAAGGGATATTGTTAGTTGAGGACAGCAAGCAATTTCAGCTTTTTTTAGGAAAAATAAAAGGGTATTATTAGTTAAGACCATAATCAATTACATTTTTTTAGAAAAGGAAAATATATTGTTAATTAAGACCACAAGAAAATATGTACAAAGATGAGAGCACAAGGGCCACGATAAAATGTTATATGCTACCATCACACATAAAAAGAAGAGTTAAATGCACCAACGACCCTTGAACTTGTAAGGACGTGTTATTTAGGTCCACGAACTCTGAAAACGCACTTCTGGGTCCCTAAACTTGTAAGGATGCGTCACTTAGGTCCACGAACTCTGAGAATGCATTTCTGAGTCCTTAAACTTGTAAGGATGTGTCACTTAGGTCCACGAACAAATATTATATTTATATTTCTATTTAATAATATAGTTATGAATAGCACATAAAAATAATATTTAATATGACATCATCAATAAATAAATAAACTAAAATATTAAAATAATTTAAAATAATAAATATATTAGGATTAAACTAAATTAGAAAAGTACTAAAATTAATTTAATCTTTATGTATCATGAAACCTATCAAAAAGATTAAATTAATTTTAGAACTTTTTTAATTTAGTTTAATCCTAATATATTTGTTCTTTTAAATTATTTTAACACTTTAGTTTATTTATTTATTGATGATGTCATATTAAATATTATTTTTATGTGCTATTCATAACTATATTATTAAATATAAAAAGAAATAGAAATTGAATAACTATATTATTAAATATAAATAGAAATAGAGATATAATATTTGTTCGTGGACCTAACTGACACGCCCTTACAAGTTTAGGGACCCAGAAGTGCATTTTCAGAGTTTGTGGACCTAAGTGACACACCCTTACAAGTTAAAGGGCCGTTGGTGCATTTAACTCTAAAAAGAATAAAAGACATTTAAGCTTGATTATTATCGCATAGGAGTGTAAGAAATAACAGGATCTTAAGCAAACAAGGGCTGATTCACATGTTATAGAACCCTAATTAAGGAGGTCATAGACAAGGCGGCTCAAGCCCACACCAAGTGGCGATCAGGGCTCCTCGAGGTGACTCGATCATGGCCTCGAGGTGATGCTATCATGGTGGAGTTGTGGAGTAGGAGCGGTGGTGCATGGAGGCATGTAAAGTGCAACGAGGAAGACGGCGACGACATGGTTTAGAGCAGGGCAGAAGCCCGTGGAGCATAGGATGGGAGGAAGGATTGGAAGCGCATTTAAAACGATATTTTAGTAATTTACCGTTTATTGGATTTTTTACCCAATACCAGTGTAGTAATCTTGGTGGGATGTAGTGAGTATAATGACGTCTTAAACTTGGTGGGATGTAGTGAGTATAATGATGTCATAAACATGGGGATGAAGGATTAGAACTGAATTTAAAAGGGTATTTTAGTAACCATTTATCATTGGTTTCGGTCCTCAGTCATAGAATTAGCAGTCTTGGTGGGATGTGTAAGGACCGGATAGGCTAGAGGGGAGAGTGAATAGCCTATAAAAATTTCTACAAAGAACTAAACCACAAGTTAGCAATTAACAAAGCGATGCTAAGCACTAGCTTCTAAGGTATCCTATGCAAGCCACCTAACAAAAAAATACTACTCAAGAGAATATGCACACAAGCGCAAGTGTTGACATCTATTAACGTCGCCAAATATAACTATATAACTTTTAATACAAGAGACGAGATTAGAAGATGTATGATGATTAATTAACTGGTCATTAGCAACTAGTCACTTATCTATTACCAACATTCTTATGCATGAACTAGGTTGTCATCCCTAATTATATATGCTAAGAATAAATAAAGGTTCCATATACTATTCAATGTGACTAGGCAGAAATATATAAATATAAACTAAGAACAATTCTGCAAGCGGACAGATAATTATACCATTATAGCATTTTATCCTAGAGTCTACCAGGTTGTCGATTTATATTTATACCACTGGGAAGGACTGGATAAACTGTAATCTATTATATTGATAGCAACTATATACAATGGATAAGCGGTGATATCGATGTCATTTACTCTACTCATAACTAGGTAGAGGTCACAAGATAATAAAGATAAATAAATATGATAAGTATGATCAAGCATCAATAATGGATAAACATCAGAGCACTTTCTAGTCATAGTAATAGCTAGCCAATGGATAAACTAAGGAATTAATATCTAAGCTAATTCTATAACTACGCCAATGAATAACTTCTAATTAGTGCAATTACATCTACCAATCATTGTTAGATTAGTCCTATATCATGATCATATGTAAAAGACATCATCTAGAAAGGATGTGAAACAGAGTCATCACCCAACTTCGCGACCGTGTCTGCTTGCCTTATATACGGGGGGTGGACTATAGAGGACTCAATGCAGCTGTCATCTACGTGATCTACCACATGACCCGGCACATCAGGGTGCACTCGCAGATAAACAGAATACATAGACACCACGTCTACCCATCGTTCATCATTTACCCATCGATCGTATGGATAAACGCTATACGAGCAATTACATGAATTCAATAAGATCAAACCAACTATACTAGATATATAATTAAAGTAGACAAAGACTATTATAATCATGAACATATAAACTATTAAGAGCAATGTTTCCTTAATCATAATGAAGAATACAATAATAGAGAAAGAACTAGAATTATACCGAACTCCGCGCTCCAGACAGACGCCGAGGCTCCAGATCCCGCTGAAGAACTAGAACTCCTCTACTTCTAATCTAATTAGGCTAGAACTATGAACTAGAAAGCTCTTAATGAACTAGAAGGCTCTTGATGGCTTCACTGAAGACTTAATGCCTTGGATGAATGATGGGATGCCTCCAAGGGGTCTGCCCTTTATTTATAGCCCGATGGGTTGCACGTGCACCGTAGGATTAAACTGACTTAACTAAGGGCCGAGATGACTCCTCAAAGGTGGTGGAAGAACACTCCAGAAGGCGGGGCCAAACCCTAGCCAGGGGGCGCCGGCCGGCCCCACCTGGAAGGGTTTGGGGCCCCGGTGCTTCGGGTGTCTTCTAGATCCTTCCCACGTCCTGATAAGAACGTGGCCTTCAGCGGATAAGTTTTGTGATCCTTAAACACTTTAATCCCTCTTTTACGCTTTTCTGGAATGACCTCTGAAAAATACAGAGTATGCAAAACACTTTGGAAATTTTCAGTTAAAACCCTAGACTAGTGTGTATTCATGTATCCTTTTGTGTATAAAGTTCTAATAAAAGTTGGCGTTATCCACCGTCAACAGCAAGAAACCCTCACTTCGATCCTATAGTGAGAGCACCTAAACAAGAGTATGAGCACAAGAGTGTGAGATCGAGGAAGCTATACCACCGAGAAGAGTAGGGGTTGATCCAATCACCGGGAGATAATCAACAAGCACAATAAGGATCAATCACTAAGAGAATACCAGATGACCAATCATCCACGCGATGGTGAAGAAGAGAATGAACACCCGGTTTTTACCGAGGTTCACGTGATCGCTGTCACACTACTCCTCAATGTGGCACCAGTCTTCCTCGGTAGATTGTGAGCTAGACTTCACACGCCAATCCTTCATCGGGAGCCGCTCACCAACACAAGAGAAGTGTCATTCAACCACGGTTTTGGCACTCTGCGGGGGAATAACCGCAAGAACCCCTCACAATCAACACTTCGGTGTGGGCTTGAACAATCACCAATCAACCTCAACACCGGAATCACCTACAAGCCGTTAGGGACACGACAATGCCCCAAGAGAATAAGAACTCAGCAATGGCTTGTTCTCAAGTGCTCTAGAATACAAATCACTAGCAATGATGCACTTGAGGATCACTCAACTCACAAAGATGATCAAGAGATGAACAAGTGAGTAAGTGGGAGGCTAGAGAGTGCTCACAAGTGTGTCTCAATGAATCAAATGTGCAAGAGACTTACCAAGTGACCAGGAAAGGAGTATAAATACCCCTAAGTGCACTCCTACCCGTTACCCACTGAAAAACAGCCGTTAGACCACTTTTCGTGGCGTCAAACGCTATTGTCGGACGGTAGGCGTCGTACCAATGTCCAACGTCCGATGCACACTGTGGTGCCACGTGCCAGCTCGGTTTAACCACAGTCATAGATTTCAAACTCTTTTCCAACTTGTCGGACGCCGCACCGTTGGACTAATTGTCCGTAGAGTCCGACGCTCACAGAGACTACACAGAGAGGGAATAATCGTCGAACACTAGTCCGAAGCTCTGCGTCAGACTAAGTGCCACCGTCCGACGCTGTGAACACTTCACGCCGCACACTCTGCCAGAACCTGAACTCTGCTCGCCACGCCGTCAGACCATGAACCCATGGTCCGATGCTCGTCCCTCTCGGCCCATCGGACTGTCCGACTCTCACAGTCCAGATCACCGCTCTCCACCGTCGGACGCTTACTCGTCAGTGCGTCGGACCAAAGAAAACAGGAGTCCGACGCTATGCAATTTTACACCGAGAGCTCCAGAAATGTTCGGACCCAGTCCGACGCTCACCGTCGGACTAACAAACACAGTCCGACGCTTTCACAGTTACAAACAGAGCCTAGGGACCGTCGGACGGTCGCAACCAATGGTCTGACGCCCAAGTTCCCCAGTGTCCGGCGCTCCAAAAACATCTCTTTTCAAGTTAGTTTCACACCCCTTGCTTCTATGTGCTAACACTAAAGGTCTTTAACACTTGTGCACAGTGTGTTAGCATTTTCTCAAATATTTTTCAAGGGTTTTCAAAGTCTCATCTAGGTTGGGTTAGATCAATGCACACGAAATGCAACCTAGAGCACTTGAAGGTAATCCAATCACTTAATTCTCCCTTTAATAGTTGGCTATCTATCCTAAATGTGATCACACCCACTTGGTGTCTTCATCACCAAACGAAAAGCCCTAATGGGTTATACCTTTGCCTTCAAGCCTTTCCTTACACTTGATCATCTCCACTTGATCCACATTGCTTCATCCATGGTTGAGCCTTCCTTGATCATCACCAACAACCACTAGGCTCTTCATTCCATGGTTAGGACCACCTACACTCAGCCATCACTTAGCAAGTAGGTTCATCCTTAGGGTGTCATCAATTATCAAAACCAAACTAGGACTTTCAATCTCTCCCTTTTTGGTAATTGATGACATCTGATACAAAGATAAGAATTTAGATTGTTTTTCAACTTGTTTGCTTGTCCAAACAAGATTATTATGTTTTTGGAATAGACAAACAACACAAATTAGGTTTGGTGGTTATTTAGCTCCCCCTACATATGTGCATGAGTTTGGATTTAAAAGCTTGCACATATGCATAATTAGAGAGTAAATTTCCACCAAGTTGTGCTAGGATGGTTAGGTTAAACCTTTGAAGCGTGATATCAATTGAGTTAATCATCGAAGTTGCGGAATCTCCATCCTTAGCACTTAGATAACTAGATGATCATAAAACTTGAGCATACCCGTGAGATCAACATTACAAGCAATGCTCAAATACCAAATGGAAAGAACAAGATCATCTAGCTACCACCTATGCATGCTTAGTTATCAATCATCAATCAATCCTATTTCTAGCATACACCACTCAAGAACATGGCAATTGAAAGTGAAGACATGTGCAAATGCATCAAACATATGTAAGTGCATATTCCAAATGCATTCAACTAAGTTCATGAATTTGCTCCCCCTCAAGGTAAGCTTAATTTTAGTAAAGGTTTTGATTCAAAATTTTGATCCCTTTACTTTGGCCTATTGCTCTCCCATCATCGGCCTTAATGAT
This sequence comes from Eremochloa ophiuroides, assembly GCA_038502445.1. NCBI lineage: Eukaryota > Viridiplantae > Streptophyta > Magnoliopsida > Poales > Poaceae > Eremochloa > Eremochloa ophiuroides. The sequence continues at coordinate 50,019,882 of JAHLJS010000008.1, forward strand.
GGTTCATCGCGAAGCTTAGTCCAATTTTATCTTCTTCTCCCCTTTTCTTATCTTTGTTTTTCTCCCCCTTGGCATCAAGTACCACAAAAGGGTCAAATAAATGGAGAGTGAGATTAAGTTTCCAATTTTGGTTCAATCTAGCAAACTTGCACAAGCTTCTTCACGCCGCTAGGGGTTATCTTGCCTATGTTGACTTAAGCAGTTAGTTGCTTATTTAACTAGATTCAACACTAGGTTTGCATCCTGTGGGGGTATAAACTCGTATACCTGCATGGCTATACATGGGCCAAGTCATCCTATCAGGCCCAGACTGCCAAGAACGTGTCGTATACACGTTCTTCAGAAGATCACGTATATCCGCCGGCTTAGAAGTCTCGGCGGTTAAGGAAATAGCTTTCCTAGTATCTAGCCGATTAGTTTCCTTGTTCGGCTAGGATTGTAATCTGATATACATGGTAAACCGACTTGTAACCCTGCCCCCCGGACTATATAAGGTGGGCAAGGGATCCCCTCAAAACAACTCATCTCATTGCAATACAATCCACCAGCACACAGGACGTAGGGTATTATGCCTCGCAGGGGTCTGAACCTGTATAAATCTTGTATCTCGCGCTCTCTGCGCAACGTTTGTTCGTCTCAAGCGCACTTTCACCGATCATCTACCGCCTTGGGTATACCCCTCGGTGGACTATCGACGATATCTCGTCGACAGTTGGCGCGCCAGGTAGGGGGTGTGCTTCCTAATCCCATGGCGAACAAGATGGTGATAATTTCAAGCTCCATAGAGCTCCCGACGCCAGGCCAGATCTTCACGGTGGGCTCCATCACTTGGGTCATCGGCCCTAACGGTGAAGAGAAGATCCTGAATGTGGTTCAGATCGCATCTGCTCTAGCTCCATCGGCGGTCTCCGCTCTGGCAAGAAGGTTGCCACGCTATCTCCGGAGGACCGTCGACAATAGCGACCTGATCAGATCTATAGATCGGGTCTCCCAAGGGTTGACCGAGAGCTTCCAGATCTTGGAGTCGGCCGCAGATTGCTATTGGCGCTTCTTAGCGACAGCAGAAAAGTCCGCAAGTGCACGTAAGTACCGTTGTAGCACTTCACCTGGAAGTATTCAGGGTATCGTATTTTCCCAAAGGAACGACTTAAGTTAGAGGTCTCTTAGCTAGTTGACCCTAGAAAAGATAGGAGGGTAACTTGGGTGGAGAGGATACACTAAGTCAAGAAACTCTAAGTGAAGATGACTTTCCCACTACTTGCCTGCTTCGGGCCCACTGACGCACCTGGTCTGCCAAGCGATACTAGTATCAGCGCTATTCCGCGGCCGAACATGGGGGGATGCTGATACGAGTAGACAGGGCTGTCACCACCTGCCACCTATCCCTCTACTCGTGGGCGCGCGCAACAAACGAAGGTAGACTCCAACTTAGACACCACGTCTACGAAGGTGACTACTACTCTAGCGATGGCCAGGAACTTTCGTCTTTATCAGGAGTCCTCTAACTAGAGCACCTGTCTCAAAGACGAGCGACGATCCCACAAACAAGTAGCTTTATAAAAGTAACTCACTTAATGGATCAAAACTAGAATGTATCACAAACCTCTTACTTCAAGCAGCAAGATGGTTGTAGAGGTACAAGTTGGATGTGAGAGCCGACAGGTCCGACACTTTGTCCACCCGAGAGTAGAACTGCTTCGACCCCGCTCTCACTTCTCAAGCTTCTATCTCTCTCTAACCCTATACTAACCTAGCTAGAAGCTAAACTAATAGAAAAATAGTGGCACTCCCTTCTTCTTCTCTCTTGTATCAAGTTGTTCTTCATGGAGGGAGTAGGGGCATCATTTTATAGCTTCATAGGACAGTTCCGGTGGAGCTAAGTTTGGAAGGAGGTGAAACCGCCTTTGGGATACCGCCTAGAGCACCGCCTCCGAAGACTGGGCCCGGGAGGCCCCACCAGGGGGCGGCCGCACCCGAGGGCGGTCGGTCCCCTGGCTAGCCCCACTGGCCACCGCCTTCGGGTGGTCGGTTTGTTGTTGGGCCTGGACCTCCCCCGCGGTTACGAATGGGTCCAGTTCGGTGTTTGAGGTGGGCTTTCTTCTCTGTTCTTGCTTGGCGCCTTTTCTGAATATGTTTTCCGGTAGTGCGCTTTTCTTGTATATTTTGTGCATTTCCACGTGTCAGACCTGCAAGTCACATATACAACAAAACTCATGGAAATGTTAGATAAAAATCCTACCTTCTATTTATTTTAGTATCAAAATGATAATGCAATTTAGTCACTAAGGACCGCCAACAACTCCCCCACACTTGGTCTTTTGCTCGTCCTCGAGTAAAGTGCTAAGGACCAAATGGTTTCGTCTTCCTTGTCAAAAGAGTCTGCATACAGGATATTCCACGCTTCACCTGGATTTATGAACTTCAAAGTGTCTACTGAATCACCTTGAGTAATTGAAAAATGGAATAGCTTGGAATCAAATTCTCTTACTCTTGTCCTTGCATAGAGACTTGGGTTTTGCAAGATTTTGAAAACATAAAGATAGCTTGTGTTCCTTGAATGATTCTCTCAAGTCACACATTTTGTAAGTGGTTCCTCACCAAGGCATGGAAAGGTGATGCCTTCACTTTGATCATCCTACCTCTAATAAGGCTTATCTGGAGTTTTAGGTAGGAATGAGAAATGATGAGGCACACTTACTCTGCATATGTTGTCAAGTCAAACCCCAGACCATACCGGAGGGAGTACACCATACTTCTAGATCAGAATGTGCATGTGTGTGGAAAGTATGAAGGTGGAAACCTAATTCTAAATCTTTTTGGTACTCCATGCACCATGATTCTCCTTGGCTAAAATTTAGGAGGATATGGGCTATAAGATCTCTTTTTTTTAACGGGTATTTAAACTTTTTCTTTCCCATTATTTTCTCATGCCCCTTGGCATGATAGCCCCATATCTTTTATTGGCATATGAAGAACTTTTAAATAAGGAGATATCATGATGGTAGATGAAGGAATGGACGATTCTTAGGATGAGAATCAACACTTTTTATTTGGGCGTGAAAATTGCGCAACTCTCAGTGTAAGAGTTGCTATATTTTTGTGGTGGGTGGATGAAGTGCATGTTTTGCGCAACTCTCAGGGTGAGAATTGGCTTTATTTGGTGGGTGCAAGTGAATTCTGGTCTTGGGAGCATGAAACATCTCTCAACAGCGGTCAGAAATTTGGCCAAACTCAACACAAAATAAGTGGTATATGTGAAAGGTTTCATCAAATATAATCATATATGGCCTTGGTAGGTATTTATCAATCGTTCAAGGAGCATGCTATTGAGTTTTTATTTTTGTAAGATAAATCCCAAGTTCTTTGCAAGAATGAGCAAGCATCATGTCATCCTACTATATCTCATCCGTCAATTACTTAGATATAAACGGGGTCCCTAAACAGTGTTCATAAATCTGTAGAAATTTTAGCAGGGAATAAAAAGTATGCAAACATTTTGAATGTAGGAAGATATGTTCTGATGGAGTATGAACGAGTCATCATTTTAAATTTTATCTTAAAAACTTTTTAGTGAGAGAGAGGAGAAATTTGCACAAACCAAATTCTGATTTTTTTTTTCTTTTGTGCTGTTTGAATTGGAGAGTCCTCCCCCACACTTGTTTTCTTTCCTGTCTTGATTAGTCACAATATATAGAGAAAACAAGTGTGCAATATATATATATAAAGATAAAAGAATTCTATTCCATTGATAAATCAAATAGGCACATTACATTGGAAGATGACACGATTGGAAAATAAAAGATCATGAAGAGGAAAAATGTGTGCCTAATTATTTGTGTAGCAGGAGAATTCTAAAGGTATTTAGAGAACGTGCTCAACTCCTGCTGCCTTAGCAATCCTGCGCAACTGCTCTCCATAGCCTCGGCGCATCTCATCTAATTCATCCCTAAGACCTTTTACGCTGATATGAGCCTCGGCTATGCGAGTTTGGGCCTTAACAACATTCAGGCGCGTGCTTTTGATGCTAGCATTGAGCGAGGTGATGGTTGGCCTCTTAGGAGGCTTCTCATCCTCACTATCGCTAAAGAAACCCTTAGGTTGCCCCCTAGTTATTTTCCTTACAAAGTTGCGCTTGGCGCCGGAAGGTTCAGCAGAGGGTGCCAGATTACTAGTGGGAGCTTCACCCTTGCGAAAAATACCCTTGGCATACCCTCCATCAGGTTTGCGTACTCCCCTAATGGTGCAAGAGCGACTATCCTTAGCAGGAGACGACAGGGAAGGTAAACTGGAGGTAGAGGGCATCACGGCGGCACGTTTGCTAAGCCCGCTACTACTAGGAGCCTTCCTCTTGAGGCCTAAAGCACCGGTAGTTGGTCGGGCAGCAGTACTCTTCTTCTTGGCACCACCTTTGGGTGCACGGGAGCGTGCCGTGGACTTCAAGCTTGATATGTTTCTGAAGTTGTCGCTAGGGGGTGGTAGAAAGGCTAGCGGCTTCTCTACTATGGCACGCGGTTCATCTCTCACAAAGGAATTCTCTTGATATGGTGCTATGTCTAGGTTGGCTATGGAACCAGGAGCTTGGATCAGCGAAAGAGCATAGCTAGACATGGTCAAAACTTTGTAGGTGGGAGAGCTTAGAAACCTTTACAAGAGGGAGAGGAGAATGATTTGGTGTGAAGAGAGGAGAGGCCTTTATGATGATTATATAGGTTCTTCCGAGGTCTCTGTCGAGGAAACAAACTGATCGTAACCATGGACGCGATGCTGGAGCGATCAGAGGGAGGTACGAAAAAGATTGGCTCTGATTGAGCCGGCTTGGGGTGCGGCCGATCCCGGGGGCGGTCGGTGCCCTGGGTCCGCCTGCCAGCCTCTGTCTTCTTCCCACATACCTTTTTGATTGAGTAGATATCTATCCCGGTTACGATCAAGTTTGATGCGCAGCAGATCAGTGTGATGGTGTATGTGATAAGGTGTGATATTTTTAAAAATAATGCTCAAGATTACACTATCATGCATTTATGAGAGAATATATCTATGATTAAGAAGATTTATGTATACACAAGGAAAGAGCATAGGAATTTTAGATATATCATAAATGCAACACCAATGTTTTATAAAATAGCAAAATGTAAACGTAACAGATATATTTGTTTTATTTGTTATATATGTATTTTTTTTATTATTATTTTATAAGTTTTTAGTAAACTCTTTAAAAGATATTATATTTATTTCATCAATAAAATTAGGTTCGGGTTCAAGGAATACCTTGAGACGTTGACTGTTTACCTTATGGATGTTTCCGTCATCGTCTCCTATTGTAATTGCTCCATGTGATGATACGTTGATGACGGTGTAAGGTCCATCCCATTTACTTCGGAGCTTACCTTTCCCGAATAATTTCACTCCTGAATTGAAGAGTAGAACTTTATCGCCTATTTTGAATTCTTTGTGTTGGATTCTTCGATCATGCCATCTCTTTGTTCTTTCTTTGTAGAGTTTGGCACTATGATAGGCTTTTTGTCGCCATTCTTCCAGTTCCGTGACTTGTTTCTGCCTATGTTTACCAGCTGTCTTGAGATCCATGTTCCAGGTTTTTATTGCCCAGTGAGCTCTATGTTCAAGTTCAACAGGCAAATGACAACTTTTTCTATGGACCAGCTGATATAGTGACATCCTGATGGGGGTCTTGTAAGCTATCCTATATACCCAGAGTGCATCAGGTAGCTTATCTTTCCATCCCTTTCCCATCTCGTTTACCATTTTTTGAAGGATGTTTTTGATTTGTTTATTTGAAGTTTCGGTTTGTCCACTGGTTTGGGGATGATAAGGAGTAGCTACGTTGTGCTTGGCTCTCAGCTCTCGCCGGAATGCTCTGAAAGTCTTGTCTATGAAGTGTGAACCCCCGTCGTTTATCACCATCCTAGGTGTTCCAAAGCGAGGGAAGATCACTTCATGAAACATCTTTCTTGCATGTTTTGCATCTGCTGCTCGACAGGGTAGCACTTCGACCCATTTTGATACGTAGTCTACTGCCACTAGGATGTACTCACAGTCTCCCGACTTCTGGAATGGTCCCATGAAGTCAATGCCCCAGACATCAAAGACTTCAATTTGGCAGTTGAAATGAAGGGCCATGGCATTGCGGGAGCTGATGTTGCCTTGCAGCTAACATTATCGAAACCTTCGGATGAATTCTTTGGTGTTGGTATACATTGTTGGCCAATAGAATCCGCATTGCCAAATTTTGGCTTGTGTGCGGAAAACTCCATAATGGCCCCCGTATGGTGCTGCATGACATCTCTCAATGATTTGTACACCCTCAGCAGTAGGCATGCATCTTCTCAACAGTCCATCGGCACAAACCCGGTACAGGTAGGGTTCATCCCATAAGTGGCGTCTACTTTCATATTCTAGCTTTTTTCTGGATTTACCCGGGGGTACGTACCCTGAAACCATGTAATTCACAATGTTTGCATACCACGGGTTTGTGTCGGTGACCATGAGGAGCATGTCGTCGCGTAAGAAGTCATTGATCTCTTGTTCCTGCATGTTAGTAACTTGCATACGCGAAAGATGGTCGGCAACAGTATTTTCTACTCCTTTTTTATCTTTTATTTCAATATCAAATTCTTGTAATAACAAGATCCAGCGGATCAAACAAGGTTTAGCATCTTTCTTGGTGAGCAGATATTTTAAAGCGACATGATCAGTATAAATAATTATCTTTGCTCCCACCAGTAAGATCTAAATTTATCGATAGCAAAAACTACTACGAGGAGCTCCTTCTCGGTTGTGGCATAGTTAAGCTGAGGTCCTGTTAGAGTCTTGCCAGCGTAAGCGATCGCGTGATGCTTCTTATCTTTGGTTTGGCCAAGGACCGCACCAACAGCATAGTCACTAGCATCACACATGATTTCGAAGGGTAATGCCCAATCCGGAGGTTGGATTATGGGCGCCAAGATGAGTGCTTTCTTGATGGTTTCAAAAGCTTTCAAACACTCATCCGTGAACTCAAAAGGTACATCTTTTGCTAACAGGTTAGTCAAGGGTCTAGCAATCTGTGAAAAATCTTTGATGAAACGCTTGTAGAACCCCGCATGGCCTAGGAAGCTACGGATCCCTTTGATGTTCACAGGGGGAGGTAGTTGCTCAATAACTTCTATCTTTGCTTTATCTACTTCTATCCCCCTTTCGGATACAAAATGTCCGAGGACAATGCCTTCACGGACCATGAAGTGGCACTTTTCCCAGTTAAGCACCAGGTCCTTTTCTTGGCATCTTTGCAAAACTTTGTCCAAATTCTCGAGGCAATGATCAAAAGTTTTTCCATAGACTGAAAAATCGTCCATGAAAACTTCCATGATCTCCTCAATCATTTTTGAGAAGATGGACATCATGCAACGCTGGAACGAAGCGGGTGCATCACATAGCCCAAACGACATTCTTCTATACGCATACGTTCCATACGGACATGTAAAGGTTGTTTTGCTTTGATCATCAGGATGGATGGGAATTTGGTGATAACTAGAATACCCATCAAGGAAGCAAAAGAAAGAATGTTTCGCCAATTGCTCTAACATCTCATCAATGAAGGGCAATGGGAAGTGATCCTTTCGTGTTGCCGCATTGAGTTTTCTGTAGTCAATGCACATCCTCCATCCTGTGACGGTACGTTGTGGGATGAGCTCGTTTTTAGCGTTCTCAACTACCGTCATTCCTCCTTTCTTGGGAAACCACTTGGACGGGGCTAACCCAGTCACTTGTGTGGTATGGGATAAATGATCCCGGCGTGAAGAAGCTTAAGGACTTCCTTCTTCACAACTTTCCACATCGCATTATTGAGCCTACGCTGCGGTTCGCATGATGGTGTGCTCGCAGGGTCAATAGGGATACGATGGGTACAGAGCGTTGGGCTAATCCCCTTGAGATCTTGCAATGAATACCCAAAGACCGATCTATGTTTTTCTAAAACAGCAATAAGTATAGCCGTCTCCTGATCTGAAAGCTTGTCACTAATAATGACGGGAGTGCTTTTGTTGCCATTTAGAAAAACGTAACGTAGTCCTTCAGGCAGGGTTTTTAGCTCAACTGGAGGTGGAGTCAACACTTCCTCTTTAGGAAGGTCAAAGGTTTCTCCTACGTCATCCTCTTCTTCTATGAAGAAGTTGGCATCTTTTTCTAAGGACGACTTAGGAGGTTCAAAAGGTGAAACCGACATAACATCCTCGGGCAGGATAGGACAGGGGAGAGGATCTGCCATCGAGTTTTTAGCTCGATAAAAAGGTATGGAATAATCATTCCTCCCTAGCTTAACATTCAATTCCCCTGTTCTTGTTGCATTGGAGAGAAATTTCTCCAGGGGATGCCCGATTAGCACGCTAAACTCTACGTCATCAAAGATGTGAAAATCTAAAGTTAAGACAACGTCATCGTGCTGAATTTTGACGTTGTGAACCAACCCTTGTCCTAGCTGACAAGTATGCGAGCTATTTCTCATGGACAGGGTCGTAGGAACAAAATGTCTATCATTCAGATGAGTGTGTGCAAAAGTCGTGGACATCAACATCTCCACCCAATCATCCTGAATTTTGCAATGGATGGTTCGCGAAGGGGAGCGAATCTGAATTACTTCAGATGAAGACTCCCTTTCGTTTGTCCATTCGTGACTCATGATATCCGTCAACTCCCTAATGGATTTCTTTAAAGAATCAAGGCAAGGTTTTGGGGTGACAGGGACATGGGTGCTTCTTCTGTATGCATACTTCGATACATTCCCATAATCATCGAAGAATTCGTCATCGAAGTATGGAAGATCTGAAGGTTGGCGACCTTCCTTCGGATCTTCTGGTTCAGGGTGAGGGTGTCTCTATAGGTAACGTTGGTTCAGCCTCGGCCGAAGAGACTTCCTCGTGACACAGCTCTGGCTCTACTCTGAGGGGTTCTAACGGAGGAGTGTTCTCTAGAATGCGATCTAAAAGAGCCTCTCCTTTGGCTGTGGTTTTGTGTGTGAAAGACCCCCGCCCCCGCGGCTATGTCAAGTTGTCGGGCAGATTCCTTGCTAAGTCCTAACCAAAAATGCTGCAAGATCATATGGTTGGGAATAGACAAGTCTGGGCTAGATTTTGTTAAAATCATAAATCTTTCCCAAGCTGCACCTATGGATTCCTTCTCATGTTGTTGGAAGTTGAGAATCTCTTGACGTAGGGCAGCGATTCGGGATATAGGGAAGAATGCTAAACAAAATTTGTTTCGCAATTCTTTCCAATCACCTACTACCTTCCCTACGTTGAGGGCGTACCATTGTTTCGCTCTCTCATTAAGAGAGAAAGGAAACAATTTCCACCGCATTGTTTCATGTGACATGCCAGCAATGGTTATGCATGCACAGAGCTGCTCAAACTCCCTTAGGTGGTGATATGGGTTTTCGTAATCTAATCCTGAGAAGGTTTGTTCCCGAACCATAGCCATAAAAGCTGGGCGGAGTTCGTAAGTTGAAGCTGTGATTGGCTTTGCGGATTGTGGAGGTTCAACAAACTCGCCCTTAGGAGCAGAAAGTTTGGAGATGGTAGGTTGCTCCATTGGATCAAAAGTGGTCAAAGAAAAGAAAGGTAAAAACAAAGGATACACGGGCAACTAGGTTCAGAGACTAAAAACTGACAACCGTTCCCTAGCAACGGCGCCAGAAATGCTTGTTGGCGCTTCTTAGCGACAGCAGAAAAGTCCGCAAGCGCACGGAAGTACCGTTGTAGCACTTCACCCGGAAGTATTCAGGGTATCGTATTTTCCCAAAGGAACGGCTTAAGTTAGAGGTCTCTTGTAATACCCCGGGTATTACGGCTAATTAATTATGCTATGTCATCATGTTTATTATTAAGCATCTGCATATGATTGTGCTTAGGGACTTTAGAGTGACTTATTATGAATGTTATTGATGTTGCAATTGGATTCCAAGTTAGGGGAATTTGAAAATAAATCAAAAGAGAAATCCAATTAAGCCCTAACTGGACCCCAAAACCCTAAATCAAAATCTACTTGGAACCTAGTGTTAGGGGTCTTAATAAAATTTATTGATCTTTTTAAATGGAACAACTTTTATTTTGGGTGCTTTTGAAGTTCTTTCAAAGAAATTTAAATTAAACCCTAATGACTACTTTGAAATTCAAATTTGAAATGTTGATTTAGAAACTATTGAGAATCTGACTAAACTTATTTAATGAAAGTTGTAAATCTCCGCAAATAGGACAACTTTTATTTTTGAAGATTTTAAAGTTATTGAGAAAAATCCAGAGAATTTAATCAGGATTTGAAATGGATTTCAAATAGTGGTTTTACCCCCTTTTAAGTATTTTCAAAATTATTCAAAATCTGAACATGGTCCCATAATCAAAGTTGTTCAGAATTTGGAACACTACAACTTTTGTGTTTACACTTTTCAAGTTGGTGCACAAAATCTCGTGGGATTGATCAAAAATCGATTGGAGGGCAATCTAACGGCTACAGTAACCTGCCTCCTCTTCTCTGTTCGCGCACAGGGCCGGCAGCCGCCCGCGCCGCGCGCGTGGCGCCGCCCATGCCGGCCAGCCTGTGTGCCCCTCCCCGGCATAGCCGAGCTAGTAGGGGACCCCTGCGCCGCCCTGGATCACCTCTGCCTCCCCTCTTCTCGGCCATATAATGGTGACCGGTCGCTCCTCTGTCCCCCTCTCTATTCCGGTCGCCGTCGTGCTCACCTCGGGTTCCCGTCCAAATTAGCCGTTCCCACTCCACCATATCCAAATTGCTCCCACCTCTAGCCTCCCCATTTCCCCGCGAACCGATTGCCTCATCTTGCGCAGAAGTTCGTGCTCCGAAGGCCCCACAACACTTGTTGCCGTCCTCGCGGCCGGTCGGAGTGCCGCCGTAGCAATTCCCCTCTCGACGAGCTTGCTGCGGTGAGCCTCTCCTCCCTCGGTCTAGCGTTCTGGGCTCTCTGGTTCATGGTGATGCTCATGCACGCGGTGGTTTGTCGTGTTATGCCCTAGGTCCGCCGGAACGGGGAGAGTGCCGTCGGTGAACACCGCCGTGGGACTGCTCGGTGCCAAGCTCGTTGTTCTGTGCTGCCTATGCTTCAACCGTCTGCTGGTCTGGGACTGTGGTGAGCTCCTGGTCCTCCACGGCTCCTTTCTTTTGACTTTACCGTACCCTGGCAGTCGGAACAGGGTAGCCGCGCCGCCGCATCCGGCATGGGCGAGCTGGAGCTCGTCGGAGGCGATGAGGGTAGGGGTTAGGTAGGAGAGGTAGTCCGTTACGCTCTAGGCTCCATGTCTTGGCGCTTGGTTTCGCTTCGGGGATCGCCGGTGGTGAGGTTCCCAGGCGGGCAGACGTGTACACGCGCGCGCGGAGGGAGCAGAGAGGAGGAGCTGACAGGGGTCCCCACCTGTCAGCGTCCCCGAGAGAGGGAGAGCAGCGGGCGGCCGCGCCGCATGGACCGGCCTGGGAGTAGCTAGGCCATTTCGGGTTAAATCCCTTTTCCATTTTCCCGAGGGATTTAAAAGGGCTTTTCCATTTTAATTTTTGATGAATAGTACTGCTATTTGTTATTTTCATAGGAATATTTCTGTTGGGTTAAAAATCATGAAAATAATTGTGTATGCTCTCTGGAACATGTAGTATTTTATAAAAATGTTAAATATAAGATTTGGACACCTTCTATAGAAACTAAAAATCAGCATATTAATTAACAAATGCAACTTTGGGCAATTTTAATAAATTACAGGTTAATCGAAAAATCATGAAAATTTATGTGGCACTGTTTTAGGGTAGAACCTATCTGTTGGTTAAGTTTGAGCTCAATTGGAAACTGATAGGTCACTTGTTAATTAAATATTGGGTTAATTGGATAATAGGATTGATTTAAACAAATAATACCTGTTGTTTGCTGTGATTTTGGATTGATTGGGTTCGTGGATCTTTCACCATAGTGATCCTTGACAAAAGTAATGAAATCACTTGTTAGTTGTAGTAAAGCTGTGCAGCGGCTTTCTATGACTGTTAAAATGGTCAATAAACAAAGTATGAAAGCACTGTTTTGCTCTTGTAAAACATTTACAACTTTATCGTGAAGGAAAGTTGTACTCAAGGATTGAATGGTTTATCTTTGAGCATTTCATTCATTATCTTCATGCCATGCTAAGCATGCATCATTGTATACGTGTAGTGCCCGTCACCGAGGAAGTCCAAGTCGAGGCCACTGCCGAGGAGGTCACTTCGGAGGTCGTCCAGCGATTCGACATCTGCGGAACCGAGCCCGACCCGACGCTGTACGCAATCCAAAGCAAGCCCCGGTGCATTCAGTCCCGCCTTGTGTTTTATAAAATATTTATAACTTGAGTCTATTATTGCATTAGGTTGTTAGGAGTTGTTTGTCACCTATATTGTTGCATTACCTGCCTTGATATATAATACCCTGGAAACCTATTTAAAAATAAAAATGTTCAAAAATGCTTAGCCCTGCTTAATCAATTTAGATTTGCATAAAAAGGCTATTTTTGACCAATGTGAATGTGATAGCTATGAATCATGAGAAAGGAAAAGGGGACATGAGTCCGTTCGGGGATTGTGTACTTGGGTAGCAGCCCCAATGCATCATAACCGACGAAAAAGGGTTTTCCGTTCGTTGGTTGTGAATTTGGGTTAGAGTCCCAATGCTTGACCATCGGCGGGAAAGGGATTTGAAAACCGTTGGGACACTTGTATTTGGGTTAGAGTCCCAATGCAATGTCACCGGCGGAAAAGAATTAGGGACCAGTTCATTGTAGGCCTGCTGTGATCGAGACTTTGCAACTAGCCACATACTACAGAAAGCTCTGACTCCAGTGGCTCTACTACTTGAACCGACAACCACACACTGGGAGTGGAGAGATGGCCAGAGCAGCGTGTACCATCGTAGCTGGCGTGCCTGGAGAGGAGAGTACTGTGTTGTCGGGTGGCGTAGGACCGGTTCAGGGGTAGAAAAGCCGTGGTAGCCGGAGTTGGTATATGCAAGCTTAAGTGCTACATATGCAGTGTGGATAGGGATCCCTAGCTAGGTACTAATAGATTCGAATCGTCGTTGCTCCTCAGATATGGAGACTTGATCCTTTGACCTACAACTGAAAAGTGGTTCGGAACTAGGTGTTTTGAGAATGATTAAAAAAAATTGAAAGTAGGATGATATATGAGAATGAATTTGGAACTATGGATTATGATTAAAAGTAAAATTGAGTAAAACATTGAAATAGGATAGTAATGCTTTTCTGCGAAACCTTTGACTCTTGCTCAAGCCTTACCTTGACTCCCTTCAGCCTGCATTCCTGAGTCTCATTCCTTTTTCTTAGTCGGGTAAGTCTTGCGGAGTACCCCAGTACTCAGGGTTTGTTAACCCCATGTTGTAGGGATACAGCAGTCGGAGGTTTGCCTCGCCCCCCGCTGTGTGACAGTGGTCTAGGAGGGAAGTGAGGAGGAGTAAGGTTGAACCCATGGGCAGGGTTCTTATCATTAAATACTTAATTATGTTGTATCGTCATTCCACTGCTACCTTATTTTATTTATGGTCTGTAATAATTGCACCTTAATCTTATCTGGACAAATGGTTTGTAATCTTTCCGTGCTTTTGCTTTGATGTAATTTGTTATGAAATGTTGTAATTCTGTAATGGCTTCGCAATGGGATCCTGTCGGAGAAAATCGGGCGCTAATGTAGCCCGGCAGGACCTTCTAGATCATTTGGGACACGGGCCCGGCTATCAGAGGTCATTAGTGACAATGACAGGTGCCTATGGGCCATGTGATTTACGCGGTTCTGTTACGTCTCTTAGCTAGTTGACCCTAGAAAAGATAGGAGGGTAACTTGGGTGGAGAGGATACACTAAGTCAAGAAACTCTAAGTGAAGATGACTTTCCCACTACTTGCCTGCTTCGGGCCCACTGACGCACCTGGTCTGCCAAGCGATACCAGTATCAGCGCTATTCCACGGCCGAACATGGGGGGATGCTGGTATGAGTGGACAGGGCTGTCACCACCTGCCACCTACCCCTCTGCCCGTGGGCACGCGCAACAAACGAAGGTAGCCTCCAACTTAGACACCACGTCTATAAAGGCGACTACTACTCTAGCGATGGCCAGGAACTTCCGTCTTTATCAAGAGTCCTCTAACTAGAGCACCCATCTCAAAGACGAGCGACGATCCCACAAACAAGTAGCTTTATAAAAGTAACTCACTTAATGGATCAAAACTAGAATGTATCACAAACCTCTTACTTCAAGCAGCAAGATGGTTGTAGAGGTACAAGTTGGATGTGAGAGCCGACAGGTCCGGCACTTCGTCCACCCGAGAGTAGAACTGCTTCGACCCTGATCTCAATTCTCAAGCTTCTATCTCTCTCTAACCCTATACCAGCCTAGCTAGAAACTAAACTAATGGAAAAATGGTGGCACTCCCTTCTTCTTCTCTCTTGTATCAAGTTGTTCTTCATGGAGGGAGTGGGGGCATCATTTTATAGCTTCATAGGACGGTTCCGGCGGAGCTAAGTTTGGAAGGAGGTGAAACCGCCTTTGGGATACCGCCTAGAGCACCGCCTCCGAAGACTGGGACCGAGAGGCCCCACCAGGGGGGCGGCCGCACCCGGGGGCGATCGGTCCCTTGGCTGGCCCCACTGGCCACCGCCTTCGGGTGGTCGGATTGTTGTTGGGCCTGGACCTCCCCCGCGGTTACGAATGGGTCCAGTTCGGTGTTTGAGGTGGGCTTTCTTCTCTGTTCTTGCTTGGCGCCTTTTCTGAATATGTTTTCTGGTAGTGCGCTTTTCTTGTATATTTTGTGCATTTCCACGTGTCAGACCTGCAAGTCACATATACAACAAAACTCGTGGAAATGTTAGATAAAAACCCTACCTTCTATTTATTTTAGTGTTAAAAGGATGATGCAATTTAGTTGCTAAGGACCGCCAATAATCGCCTCCAGCACCCATCAGTGGCGCGACGCTCCTCTCCAGCCCAGCGGGATATGACTTTGGTCATCACCGTCACCCCGCAGGGACACATCGTCGAATTTCAACCCGAAGCGGTCGCGCTTCCAAGGGCCTCTGACCACGACCCTCCGAGGGGCTACATGCCTTTTGGCCTACGAAGCGCAGCCTCCAGTTTCGCGCATCTACTGCGCCGCCCCGACCACGTCATCTCCGACCACGGCGGCATCAGCTCCACCTACATCGTTGCCGACAATGACCATTCCGACCACGATGTCGCAGAAGGCAAGCAGTCTCACTGATCTGCCTCCCCCCGCTGGTCGGTACATCGGTGGGCCCATCCTCGTCATTAGTGACGACAGCACTTCGGCTTCTAATGAAAATGAAGAAGCCCGAGCTGCTCGAGAAAATAGAAATGCCGACCGAAGAAGGCGCCGCGAGCAACGAGTTGAGGCAAGGAAAGGCCCCGTACGCAACCTGGAGCAAGAATTTGATCTGGTCGGAAAACTCCAGGTCTACAGGACTCCAAGTGTGAACGTCGCCGTTGTGATAACGGAGGCCAAAAACATGAACCAGACTCCAGAGATCGAACGCCTCACGGCTTACCCCCAGGCGGCCCAAGTTCAGAACAATGAAGAACGCTTGCCGTCCCCGTCGCACTCCACTGCGTCGGCCACCGAGCTTATTCCTGAAGACGGCGGCCACTCCCGCGGCGGGCGAAGACGTCGTCGCCAAGACGGTGACCAGGAGGCAAACCAATCCGACCTCCGCCAGAAGCTGAAGACCAAGGGCCTCCGCTGGTGCATCGAAAATCAAAAAGAAGCCAGGCACTCAGCAGAAACTAAGCGCCGCATGGAGTATGACGAAGCCCACGGTCCTCCGATCAATGACAAGAACGCCGCTGAGCTACCGTTCACAGTAGAGCTCCAGGTGTTTTACCATTTATGAGATCGCGGTCAAAGCTGCTGCAGGCAACTCAGATGTCATGGCAAATTATTTGCCCTGTCATGCTCAACGAATCCGCCAACAATTGGTTGCTCAGTCTGAAGTCGAATTCCATCGACACTTGGGAGCAGCTGAAGAAGCAATTCATCAGCAACTACCGCACCACCTGCAAGCAGCCAGGCACGAAGTACGAGCAAGCGTCACGAGAGTCTCTACGAGATTACATTCGGCACTTCTCGGAGACCAGAAACAACATTCCTGGGTGTCACAGATGCTGAAGCCATCTCCGCTTTTATACGTGCCCTCCAACCTGCTGAAGAACTTCAGAGGAAGCTGTACCGCAGCTAGACCGAGCTCCATCACCGAGATGCTTCGCATCGCCAACAAGTACGTCGACGGGAATGAAGCTACTCATCACTCCATCCATAGCCGCCTTCGCTTTCCTGACCGTACACGCCACGAAGACAGAGACCGTCGAGCTGATCGGCGCAATGACGACAGAGGACAACGACAGGATTATCGCCACGATGATCGCGATCACTGTTGACGGTAGTTATTGTATGATTTTACCCATCAACCAATCATGAAAAGGGATATAAATGAGAGCCAACACCTAGAATAGGATTTAAACTGACAGAATTCCACGAGTTTTGGTAAACCTGTGTTTTCTAGGGACTATACAGGAAAAGAACCAAAGAGGACCCACACCGCAGAGAAAAATACCGAATTACGCTGCGGCAGGAGATCAAGAATATTCTAGAGAACACCAGAGACACGCCTACCGAAGCGGGACCCGAATGTCAGAGAGGGAGTGTCGGCCGACCCTCTGACTAGGTCTGACCGACCTGTCAGAGAGGCCATCTCTCTTCCCCTTCGACGTGGACCCACATCCCGAAATTTCACGCAATCTACACTGTCCGTCGAAGTTGGTTTGATCCAAGGGCTACGGTTCATCCCATCCGGCCTATATAAGGACCCCCGGACCCCCTAAGGGTTTCATAAGATTCCAGAGAGAAATCAATCCAGGGTTTCAGAATTCCACCGACATATCTCTAATAGAGTAGAAACCCAAGATAGGATCTAGAACCAAGCATCAAGCAGAAGATTAGCCTTGTAGTCTCTCCAGATTAGGGCTATTCTTGTTCTAGAAGTGGTGTGGTAATAGAGCTGGAGATAGTTGGAGGAGTGTTGGCGGTCCTTAGCAACTAAAATACAACATCATTTTAATACTAAAACAAATAGAAAGTAGGGCTTTTATCTAACCTTTCCACGAGTTTTGTTGTATATGTAACTTGCAGGTCTGACACGTGGAAATACATAAAATTCACAAGAAAGCGCACTAACGGAAAGTGTATTCAGAAAAGGCGCAAACCAAACGAGAAAGCCCACCTAAGAATTGAACTGGATCCATCCGTAACCGCGGAGGAGGTCCAGGCCCACGGAGCAACCGACCACCCGAAGGCGGTGGGGCCTCCCGGGCCCAGTCTTCGGTGGCGGTGCTCTAGGCGGTTCACCAAGGGCGGTTTCACCTCCTTCCAAACCTGGAGACGCCCAAACCGTCCTATCCTATCTATAAATAGATGATGCTCCACCCTTTCTCAACACACCAACATTTGGAGTACTACACCTCACATTTCATACTTGTTCTCTCTAGTTTAGTAGTAGTAGAGCAAGGCAAAACTATCAAGGAGAGCTTTTCTCCTTGGAGGAATCAAGAACATCTTGGTATAAATATAATTCAGTTCTCCTCTATGAGCAAGTTCTCATCTTATGTTTATAGCAATGCATCTGAATTAGAGTATAATCTTGTTCATATTTTGATCATGGCATATGAACTAGTTCATAGTCTATGTGTTATGTTCTTGATATGTTCATCAAAGTTCTTCATCGTTCATCAGATTAGTAGGAATAGAGGAAGAATTATGGATGGGATAATAGTTCGTTGTGCTGTCACGGTTGCTCCTAGCCGAGCCTGTCAATCCAAAGGGTTGGTGTCCCGGGAGGTTAGGAGTTGTTTCCAATTACGCGAGCATGGTGTTCGGGTGTGCGAAGATCAGCGAATATGTCGGTACCCCACGGGCAGAGGGGTAGGTGGGCAGGTGGTGACAGCCCTGTCCATCCCTAGGATTCCCCCACGTTCGGGTATTGAGTAGGAGTTTGGAAAGTCTCTATCGGCTGGCAGACAAGCTGCGGGGATCTGAATATCATCCCAGACTTAGTCCTGATTTTAGTCTTGCTAGTTAGATGTAATTGCTATTCTTTGCATAGCTGTATACAACCAATGCCTGCTCAGTTAGTTGTATTCTTTTATTCTTTATTTTTCCCTTTTTATCCTTGAGGTTGCTCCGATGCGTGTGTCCACTATCTTATAAACTTGATTTAACGCTTGTTTATGCTATGCCTACCTATGAATCCAAATAAGTTATCATATTTATACCAAAGCTAGATGAAATTCATCATGCCCTCCTACAGGAAATTATAAATACGACACCCTTGAATACTCACGGGTTGAAATGCAACAATGATAGTTTTGTGCGCTTGCAGAGTAATCTTATTTCTTACTGAGCTATCGATTGGTGTACCTAAGTACCGTTACTTAAGGATTGTAATTCTTATTGCACCCTACGGCGCCATGCCACAGTTTTGCATATCGTAAGTAATGACGGATAGGAAGGCCAATCCGGCACTTCTAACTGCTATTACCAGACTGCATTACCTAGGCCGGCGCCACTAAGGGCCAAGGGTTACCTTCCTAAAGTAATGGTGGTTGGGAATGTCAACTTTTATTTCTAATATTATTATTAAGGACGGACCTTTAGTCTATCTTTAGTAGTGATGCTAAGAAATGCCAACAAGCATTTCTGGCGCCGTTGCCGGGGAGGGCAAAAAGAAAATATAAACATCTAGCTTTGGCATAAACTTTGATTACAAAATAAGCATTGGTTGCCATAGCTTATGCAGGCTGGCTTTGCTGTTCTCTTCCTCTTTTTATTGGAATGAAAACAGGATTGTGTATGAGCGGTTTCAATCTACCGAAAAACTTCGTTAAAAATCCAGAGGCACTCCGAAGGAAGAGAAGGCCTCGTACCATCTCTTCTTCTGCTACTCAGCCGGCAAATGAACCGGTCACTTCCGCACCATCCGCTACTACCACCATGGCCAAATCACTCCGCAAGTATTCCACCCCCGCTGTTGCCAAGGTGCCCGTTGGGCCCGCTGTCAATGTCGGGAACGGAAACTTTGAGCTCCGCACTGGCCTAATCATGATGGTGCAGGCGAACCGGTTCTGTGGTTTGCCAAGTGAGGACGCAAACGCACACCTGCAAAACTTCCTTGAGCTATGCGAGACCATCATCATTAAAGATATCGCACAAGACAGCATCAAGCTCTGCTTGTTTCCCTTCTCCCTCTCGGGGAAGGCGAACCAATGGTTCTACCAAGCCAAGGAAGCAGTCAACACGTGGGACAAATGTTCCGCGGCGTTCCTCGCAAAGTTTTTTCCCATGAGCAAAACAAATGTTCTACGGGGGAAGATATCTAACTTCCAGCAAACGTCACTCAAGTCCATTCCTGAGGCTTGGGAAAGGCTCCAGGAGTACATCCGGGCCTATCCCCACCACGGGATGGAAGAATGGCTCGTGCTCCAGAATTTTTATGAAGGCCTCACAGCCATGTCTAAAAGGCACGTAGATGCCGCTGCTGGAGGCGCGTTCCTTTCCCTCATCATCGAAAATGCCACGGCATTAATTGAGAAGATGGTGGCCAACCAAAGCTGGGGAGAAGGACGTAAAACGCAAAAAGGCATGCACACCGTGAAGGAGATGGATCTTCTTGCCACAAAAATAGAGTTACTAATGAAGAGACTAGAGGGACGTGTCACTGATCCTACCACCGGCACCGTCCAGGCCATTGACTCACACTTGACGTGTGAGGTCTGTGGAGATGTTGGCTATTCGGGGAACAACTGTCCCGAAACCCAAGAAGAAGCTTCATACGTTAACAACGGGTTTCGCCAACATCAACAAACAGGTAATGGGTGGAACAACCAGAATCGCCCCCAAGGTAATTTTTCCAATTTTAATTCAAATTTCAATTCCTCTCAACCTTCATTAAAAGATCTTATTATAGGACAGGCTAAAATAAATGAAAACCTTATAAACAAGCTTTCTCTCAATGATAAAATGTTTGAAACCATAAATACTAAACTTGATAGCCTGTCCTTATCTGTTAAAAATCAAGTAAGTTTTAATAAAAGAATAGAAACTCAGATCGCCCAGCTTGCCTCTGCTGCTAAATCTGCCATGCAACCTAATAGGGCCGTTGAAAATATAAACTCGGTGACCACGAGAGGGGGTAAGACCACTCGTGATCCACCACACCCTAACCATAAGACAGGTAAAGCATCAAGGCAGCAAGAGGAGACACCGGTCGAGTCGGCACAACCACAGGAAGAATCAGCGGAAAATGAGCCAACACCGGAAAACTATGTGGACACCACGATGCTGCCTTTCCCCACAAGGATAAGAAGGAAGAAGAAGGCCGGAGATGTGCAGTTCCTTCGATTCATGGAAATGGTTGAGAAGACACACGTCAGCGTCCCGCTGATGGATGTCTTGCACATATCGTCCTACGCCAAATTCATCAAGGACATCATCAACAACAAGCGACCATTGCCGTCCACAGAAATTGTCAAGCTGACGGAAGAGTGTAGCGCAGCTATACTCAATCATCTACCTGAGAAGAAACAAGAACCTGGGTGCCCCACGATCACATGCTCCATTGGCACCCAGCAATTTAACCACGCCTTATGCGATCTTGGGGCGAGCGTAAGCGTCATGCCGAAATCAGTCTTTGATCGACTGAATTTCACCAACCTGGAGCCCACCAACATGACACTCCAGTTGGCTGACTCCTCAATTCGGTATCCACCGGGAATTGCACAAGATATCCCTGTCAAAATTAGAGAGTATTATGTCCCAGTGGATTTTGTCGTGCTCAACATGAAGTTTACCAAAGAAACACCACTTATTCTGGGGAGACCATTCCTAAGCACGGCTGGAGCACAAATTGATGCTGGCATTGGAGAAATCCGCTTCAATATTAATAGTCAAGAAGAAAAGTTCGAATTCAAGCCTCGCCATCAGGAAGAATGCAACATGATACGCATCCGATATGGGCCGAACCCCCAAGGCATCAAGGAGGTAGAGATTCAGTCTCAGCTTTTGAAAAACATATCAAAAATCTCAAAAGAATCAAAGAAAAAGCCGGAGTCAAAAGAAAAGGCGGCTCCTAAAAGAAATAAGGAGCAGAAAAACAAAATGGCTCCTAAAAAGAGGGAAGAAATCCCCAAACCTTCACAAAAGAAGTCGGTGTGGAAACCTAAAGAAAAAGTTGAACATACTACCACACCACCTAAAACTACCCAGAAGGTATGGAGGCCCAAGCAGGTACAACCATCTATTTCATCCAAGACGGATGTACCATCATCTAGCAATCAATGAAGGGAGAAAAAGTCCTGCTCAAACGGACTTAAAAAGTTAAGCCCTTGCCGAAGGTAAATCGGTAAGTTATCCTTAACTTTTACTTTAAATAAATGTTTATCAAGTTTTTCAATAAATGCATGAGTAATCTCTTTATTCTCTAAATATATATATATATAAAACAAAATAATACTAATAATGAAATAAAATGAAAAGTAAAAATATACATATATATAATTTTATAATAATAAATATATGCATGCTTGATGCTAGTGTTGCAATTATGTTTTGACTAAAATGACCCTATGATTCTTTCTTTTCATAAACATGAATCATTGAGATCATAAGAATATTCCTTCATAAATGCATGATAGTGTGATCTTAAACATATTTGCATAAATACCAATCATATCTTACACTCTATATCACACTTCTCCACAGCGCATCAAGCCTGATCGTAACCAGGATAGGGATCTATACAGTCAGCATGGCACCTGGCCAAAAAGTAGGGGCTGGCTGGTGGACCCAGGGGACCGACCGCCCCGGGACCGGCCGCCCCCTTGGCTAGGCCAATCAGTGCCAATCTTTTTCGTACCTCCCTCTGATCACCCCAGCATCACGACCTTGGTTACGATCAAGTTGTTTCCTTGCTAGAGACCTCGGTAGCACCTATTTAAACCCCTTTAGGTCTCTCTTTTCCTCACACCAACATTTTTCTTCTCCCTCTTGCAAAGCTTGCTAAGCTCTCCCATCTTGAAGTGCCGACCATGTCTAGCTACGCCCTTTCACTAATCAACGCTCCAAAGGTTATAGCAAACCTAGACATAGCACCTTACCAAGAGAGTCCATTAGTAAGGGAAGAAGCCCGTGTTGTGAAGGAGAAGCCTTTAGCGATCTTGCCAACACGCTCCCATGCACCCGAAGGTGGCGCCAAGAAGATGACCGCTGCTACCCATCCTACCAGTTTTCTAGGCCTCAAGAGGAAGACCCCTAGCAGTAGTAGGGCCTAGCAAGCGTACTGGTGAAAAGTCGGCTAGCAAGCCTGCACTTTCGGCCAAAAAGGCAGCATCCGCTAGCACCTTTCCTAGAATTAGGAGGCATTTACCATAGCCATCCATCAAACGTCGTGCAGGACAGTACGAAAGCAGTGGCGATGAAGACGACTCTAGTATCATCAATGACCTCATAGATAAACATGCTAGCTTACGTGCTTTTCTAAGGACTTTAGAAGACGACATAGAGACCAAGAACACAGAGATTAGGGACCTTAGCGATGACGTTAATAGTTTCCGCTTCAAGTTCAATCTTAAGCTATGGAAAGTCGCTGAAGCCCTAGGTGTTGAACATCATGTTGTGTATCTTTAGAATGCACCTGTTGCACGAATAATTAGGCACTTCTCTATTTCACGATCATTTACCATCAATGTAAATGTGCTTATTTGAATTTATCAATGAAATAAAGCTTTTATGTTGAGCACTTGTTTTCGCCATATATATATTGTGACTAACCAAGACAGGAAAGAAAACAAGTGTGGGGGAGGACTCTCCAAGACAATTGCACAATAACAAAAATCAAAATTTGGTTTGTGCAACTTTTCCCTCTCTCATTTTGAAAAGTTTTTAAGATAAAAATTTAAAATGATGTCCCCTTCATACTCCATCAAAAGTTGTCTTCCTACATTCGAAATATTTGCATACTTTTTATTCCCTGCTAAAATTCCTACAGATTTATGAACACTGTTTAGGGACCCCATTTCTATCTAAGTAATTGACGGATGAGATATAGTAGGATGACATGATGCTTGCTTATTCTTGCAAAATACTTGGGATTTATCTTACAAAAACAAAAACTCAATAGCATGCTCCTTGAATGATTGGCAAATACCTATTAAGGCCATATATGATTCTATTTGATGAAACCTTCCACATATGCCACTTATTTTGTGTTGAGTTTGGTCAAATTTCTGACCACTGTTGAGAGATGTTTCATGCTCCCAAAATCAGAATTCACTTGCACCCATCAAATAAAGCCAATTCTCACCCTGAGAGTTGCGCAAAACATGCACCTCATCCATCCACCAAAAATATGCCAACTCTTACACTGAGAGTTGCGCAGCTTTCTCGCCCAAATAAAAAAATGTCGGTTCTCATCCTAAGAACCGTGCATTCCTTCTACAAAATTTTACTCCATTCATCTACCATCATGATATCTCCTTATTTAAAAGTTTTTCATATGCCAATAAAAGATATGGAGCTACGTTAAAAAAAGGAGAGAATAAAGAAAGATCATGCCAAGGGGCATAAGAAAATAAACGGGAAAGAAAAAAATTTAAATACCCGTTCAAAAAAGATATATATAAAGATCTTATAGCCCATATCTTCTTAAGTTTTATCCAGGGAGAATCATGATGTGTGGAGTACCAAACAGATTTAGAATTAGGTTTCCACCTTCATACTTTCCACACACATGCACATTCTGATCTAGGAGTATGGCGCACTCCCTCCGGTATGGTCTGGGGTTTGACTTGACAACAAATGCCGGGTAAGTGTGCCTTATCATTTCTCATTCCTACCTAAGACTCTAGATAAGCCTTCTTAGAGGTACGATGATCAAAGTGAAGGCATCACCTTTTCATGCCTTGGTGAGGAACCACTTAAAAAATGATGAGTGACTCGAGAGAATCATTCAAGGAACACAAGCTATCTTTATGTTTTCAAAATCTTGCAAAAACCCAAGTTTCTATGCAAAGACAAGAGTAAGAGGATTTGATTCCAAGCTATTCCATTTTTTTAGTTACTCTAGGTGATTCGGTAGACACTTTGAAGTTCATAAATCCATGTGAAGCTTGAAATATCCTGTATGCAGACTCTTTTGACAAGAAAGATGAACCCATTTGGTCTTTAAAACTTTACTCGAGGACGAGCAAAGGACCAAGTGTGGGGGAGTTGTTGGCGGTCCTTAGCAACTAAAATACAACATCATTTTAATACTAAAACAAATAGAAAGTAGGGCTTTTATCTAACCTTTCCACGAGTTTTGTTGTATATGTAACTTGCAGGTCTGACACATGGAAATACATAAAATTCACAAGAAAGCGCACTGACGGAAAGCGTATTCGGAAAAGGCGCAAACCAAACGAGAAAGCCCACCTAAGAATTGAACTGGATCCATCCGTAACCGCAGAGGAGGTCCAGGCCCAGGGAGCAACCGACCACCTGAAGGCGGTGGCCAGCAGACCCAGCCAGGGGACGGACCGCCCCCCAGGTGGGGCCTCCTAGGCCCAGTCTTCGGTGGTGGTGCTCTAGACAGTTCCCCAAGGGCGGTTTCACCTTCTTCCAAACCTGGAGACGCCCAAACCGTCCTATCCTAGCTATAAATAGATGATGCTCCACCCTTTCTCACACACACCAACATTTGGAGCACCACACCTCACATTTCATACTTGTTCTCTCTAGTTTAGTAGTAGTAGAGGAAGCCAAAGCTATCAAGGAGAGCTTGTCTCCTTGGAGGAATCAAAAACATCTTGGTATGAATATAATTCAGTTCTTCTTTATGAGCAAGTTCTCATCTTATGTTTATAGCAATGCATCTGAATTAGAGTATAATCTTGTTCATATTTTGATCATGGCATATGAACTAGTTCATAGTCTATGTGTTATGTTCTTGATATGTTCATCAAAGTTCTTCATCGTTCATCAGATTAGTAGGAATAGAGGAAGAATTATGGATGGGATAATAGTTTGTTGTGCTATCATGGTTGCCCCTAGCCGAGCCTGTCAATCCGAAGGGTTAGGGTCCCAGGAGGTTAGGAGTTGTTTCCAATTACGCGAGCATGGTGTTTGGGTATGCGAAGATCAGCGAATACGTCGGTACCCCACGGGCAGAGGGGTAGGTGGGTAGGTGGTGACAGCCCTGTCCATCCCTAACATTCCCCCATATTCGGGTATTGAGTAGGAGTTCGGAAAGTCTCTATCGGCTGGCAGACCAGCTGCAGAGATCTCCCTATCATCCCAGACTTAGTCCTGATTCTAGTCTTGCTAGTTAGATGTAATTGCTATTCTTTGCATAGCTGTATACGACCGAAGCCTGCTCAGTTAGTTGTATTCTTTTATTCTTTATTTTCCCTTTTTATCCTTGAGGTTGCTCCGATGCGTGTGTCCACTATCTTATAAACTTGATTTAGCCCCTGTTTATGCTATGGCTACCGATGCATCCAAATAAGTAATCATGTTTATACCAAAGCTAGATGAAATTCATCATGCCCTCCTACGGGAAATTTTAAATACGACACCCTTGAATACTCACGGGTTGAAATGCTACAATGATAGTTCTATGCGCTTGCAGAGTAATCTTATTTCTTACTGAGCTATCGATTGGCGTACCTAAGTACCGTTACTTAAGGATTGTAATTCTTGTTGCACCCCACAGCGCCGTGCCACAGTTTTGCATATCGTAAGTAATGACGGTTAGGAAGGCCAATCCGGCACTTCTAACTGCTATTACCAGACTGCATTACCTAGGCCGGCGCTACTAAGGGTCAAGGGTTACCTTTCTGATGTAATGGTGGTTGGGAACGTCAACTTTTATTTCTAATATTATTATTAAGGACGGACCTTTAGTCTATCTTTAGTAGTGATGCTAAGAAACGCCAACAAGGAGTTGCCAGCCTGTCGGTGACTGCTGTTCGACTTGTACCCGCGGATTCAAGTCCTTCTTTGGGACTTGTTTTTGAAGATTTCTTCGGAGTTCAACTTCTAATCCAAGTGACTAACGTTGCTATTATTGTTCTTGAGGTTTACGATTCTTTTAAGTGCTTTAGTTTTGGTAGCTCCTTGATTGAAGTAGTTATTATAGTTTAAGCGTGGTTCTTAGATTGTATTTACTCGTAAATGCCCTATACCATCCGGATCGGTGGTAGATCGCGAGGGTGACCTAGCCATGTTGAGTCTTACACAGTCCACCTCCCGTCAGTAGGACCATAGGTTTCCATTACTAAGGAGTTTACCATTTGTTGGTGTATTCCTATAGTAATACCCCTTTCAGAACAATCATATCATATCTTGTGAGGATTAGAGCTTGAAGCCTTAGCAATCTCCTATATCACCTATTTTCTCTGCCCTTGATAGCAGCTCAGGGGTTAAGTCTAGATTCTAGTCATCCTGTTTTCCCTGTGGTAAAATATAAATAACGATACCTGGAATACTCCCGGGTGAAGTGCTACATCGGTATCTGTCCGCTTGCAGATAATCTTAGTGTTTATTTGTTTGAGTTATCTTATACCAACAATCACCGCGATCAGCGTCGTTTCGACCGTCGTGCCACGACAAACCAGAGGGTTCTAGAGCCGAAGAAAGGCGCCGCCACTACCAGGTCTACAACACCTGACCAGCACCGAAGCGCAACTATGACGAAGCCTACGAAAAGCTCCTCGACAGTCAATGCCCCATCCACAAATTCCATAGCCACACCATGAGAGACTGCTACGGCCTCTCTAGGGCATTCAAAGAAGAAGAGAAGAAGAAGGTCTATTTGGACTCCGACAAGGACAAGCACGACGGCGATGATAAGCCGCCACATGGTTTCACCGAGCACGATAGGACGATCTCCACAATCATTGGAGGCCGCATCGCGATGGAGTCAAAGAGAGCAGAAGCTCGTCGCCAGACGCGTCAACTCCGTCGCCAACTACGACGCCTCCATCGCCGATCTGAAGTTTCCTCCATGGTCGCACAAGCCCATTACCTTCAGCAGAGACGACCAGTGGATAGAGATCCCATACTTGGATCGTTTCCCACCGATCCTCGACCCAGTAATACGCAAGACCTGCTTCCGCAAGGTGTTGATTGACGGCGGCAGCGGCCTCAACATCCTTTTCTCTACAGCTGCCAAAGAGCTCGGGCTCCGAGCAGAAGACCTGGAGCCAACCACAGCCCCGTTCTGGGGAATTGTCCCAGGGCAGTCCTCCTATCCCTTGGGACAGATCAATTTGCCCGTCCAGTTTGGGACTCCACAGTGCTTTCGTATTGAGCACCATGGTGGCTAACTTCGACACCGCGTACCACGCCATCCTCGGCCGTCCAGCTTTGGCCAAATTCGGGGCCATCTCCAACTACACCTACCTCGTCATGAAGATGCCGATGGATACTGGCATCCTCACGGTCCGCTCCAACCTCCAGACCGCATATGAGTGCGAGAAGGAGGCTATCGCCATGGTTGAAGCTACCGTGTCTCCATCCTGATGAACACATGCGCGGTCGACGCGCAGAAGCTACCTCCCGAATAGAAGATCCCAGAGAAGACCCCGCCCAGAGCTGCTACCAAGAACAAGGAGACAAAGGAAGTGGTCCTCATCCCCGGTGACCCGAGTAAGATTACTCGCATCGGGATGGATCTTGACCCCAAATAGGAAGACCCGCTCGTCAGCTTCCTTAGAAAGCACGTCGGCATTTTCTTATGGAAACCTGCGGACATGCCCGGCGTACCTAGGGAGCTGATCGAGCACTCCTTGAATGTCTCAAAGACCGCCAAGCCCGTCAAGCAGAAGCTCCGGTGATTCTCTCCAGACAAGAAAGAGGCCGTTAGGGTAGAAATAGCTCGGCTCCCAGCTGCCGGCTTTATCAAAGAGGTGTATCATCCCGATTGGCTAGCCAATCCGGTTCTTGTAAGAAAAAAGAATAATGAATGGAGAATGTGCGTTGATTACACCGATCTCAATAAATACTGCCCTAAAGACCCCTTCGGTCTCCCCCATATCGATGAAGTCATCGACTCCACAGCTGGGTGCGAGCTGCTCAGTTTCCTCAACTGCTACTCCGGCTATCATTAGATCACCTTGAATGAAGAAGACCAAGAGAAGACCTCCTTCATCACCCCCTTTAGGGCCTACTGCTACAAGACTATGTCATTCGGCCTGAAAAATGCAGGCGCCACATACCAACGAGCTATCCAGGCATGCCTCGACAAACTTATTCCTGATATAGCCGAAGCTTATGTCGACGACGTCATCATAAAAACCAAGAAAGCTGAGGACCTCATCCCCAACCTTGAAGCAGTCTTTAAAAAGCTATCTGCTTTTCAGTGGAAGTTGAACCCCTCCAAGTGCATCTTCGGTGTTTCATCCGGCAACCTACTCGGCAACATCGTCAGCAAACATGGCATCCTCCCTAATCCAGAGAAAATCGAGGCTGTCATGAGAATGAAGCCTCTGACCAGCGTCAAAGACGTCCAGAAACTCACCGGAAGCATGGCCGCCCTGAGTCAATTCATCTCCAGACAAAGCGAAAAAAGGGCTCCCTTTCTTCAAATTACTCAAGGCCGGCGAGAAGTTTGTCTGGTCGGAAGAGGCCGACCAAGCTTTCAAAGAATTAAAGCAGTTCCTAGTGTATCCCCCTCTCCTTACAGCACTGGTGAAGGGTGAGACTTTGCTGCTCTACATCGCCGCGACCAGCAGGGTCGTCAGCACAACCATCGTGGTCGAACGAGAAGAACCAGATCACGCTTACCCGGTCCAGCGACCGGACTATTTTATCAGCAAAGTCCTAAATGAGTCTAAGACCCGCTACCCGACGGTGCAAAAACTGCTCTACGCCATCCTCGTCACATCGCGCAAGCTACGACATTACTTTGAGGCACACCCAATTGTGGTGGTCACCCAACATCCCCTCGGCAACATCCTCCGTAACAAAGACGCTAATGGAAGAGTCATGAAGTAGGTCATGGAATTAGGAACTTATTCCCTTGAGTTCCGCAGCCGAACGACGATCAAGTCGCAAGTACTAGGCGATTTCATTACCGAGTGGACAGAGATGCAGGATTCAGTATCCCCCGAGCAGGAGGAGCACTGGACAATGTACTTTGACGGATCTCTCAGCATCGGAGGCACCGGCGCTGGCGTACTACTCGTATCACCTTCCGGTGAACGCCTCCGTTACGTCTTGATAATATACTTCAAAGCCTCCAACAATGCTGACGAATATGAAGCCGCCATCCATGGCCTGCAGATCGCCATTGAGCTCGGCATCCGATGACTCATGGTTTATGGGGACTCCGCCCTAGTCATCAATCAAGTAAACAAGATTGGGACTGTACCAGCGAGAAGATGGATGGCTATGTCGCAGCGATCAGAAAACTAGAAGGCAAATTTCTGGGCATCGAATTTCACCATGTTGTCCGTGCCGAGAATCAAGCAGCTGATGAGTTATCAAAGCTCGGTTCATCATGGGCTGACGTTCCTCCTGGTGTCTTCGTCCAGGACCTGATCCGCGCTTCTATCCAAACAGAAGAAGAAACAGAAGCTGCCCAGTCCGATCAGATAGTGGCATGCGTTTCTCCCAACGAACAAGACTGGCGAGCACCTTTCATCGCTTATCTGCTCGAAGCCAAGATTCCAGAAGATAAGATTGAGATGGAGCGCCTCGTGCATCGGTCCAAGCACTACGTTCTGGTTGATGGCAAGCTCATGCGTAAAAATGCAAAAAGTGAAGTCCTCCAGAAGTGCGTAACACGTGAAGAAGGCGTCAAGATACTCCAAGAAGTGCATGGAGGAATGTGCGGCAATCACGCGGCCTCGCGCACACTGGTCGGCAAGGCCTTCTGAGCAGGGTTTTATTGGCCCACCACCGTTCAAGACGCCGAGACGATCGTGCGGCACTGCGAAGCTTACCAGTTTTGGCCAAGCAGACACATGTCCTAGCTCAAGAACTACAAACCATACCTGCATCATGGCCCTTCGCCACATGGGGACTCGACATGATCGGCCCCTTCAAGGAGGCCAAAGGAGGATATTGCTGCGTCTATGTTGCCATTGACAAGTTCTCCAAATGGATCGAGTATAAGCCATTGATGAAAGCTACAGCGGCCAAAGCCGCGGAATTCTTCAATGACATCTCTCATCGTTTTGGCCTACCAAACAGCATCATCACCGATCTCGGCTCCACATTTACCGGAAGCGATTTCTGGGATTTTTGCGATGAAACGAGCATCGTCGTGAAATATGTCTCTGTGGCACACCCCCGGGCCAACGGTTAGGTGGAAAGAGCAAACGGGATGTTGCTCGACGCTCTGAAGAAGCGCCTACATGAAGTCATCAAAAGAAGCCCAGGGAACTAGATCCACGAGTTGCCAGCGGTCATCTGGGGTCTACGAACCCAACCCAGCCGAAACACCGGCGTATCTCTGTATTTTATGGTCTACGGATTTGAAGCAGTGCTTCCGGCTGACGTCGCCTTCCGAGCTCCCTGAGTCAAAAATTACAATGAAGAAATATCCAACTCCTCCTGAGCAGAAGACATCGACAGGCTCGAGGAAGAGCACCTGATCTCTTGCGTACATGCGGCAAAGTACCTGGAGGGAATTCGACGATATTATAACCGCAACGTCAACGGTAGGTTCTTCATGATCAGGGACCTTGTCCTACGACGCAAGCAAAGCAAGGAAGGCATGCACAAGCTCTCCTCTCCATGGGAAGGACCATACATGGTCAAGGCCGTGACTCGGCCAGGTTCGTACAGGCTGTGCGACCTCGAAGGTGTCAACATCCCCAACTCCTGGAACATTGAACATCTACGTCGCTTCTACCCTTGACAGCATGTCAAGGGAGATATGTGTATTTATGTTTGCTACTTCAATCAAAGTTACACGGTCTCCATATACATGTCCCATTGCTTGCAAAAAAGCAAAATTACTAACACTTGTCGCCAAAGCATAAGTCCTGCACCGATCACGCAGCTAAGGACTTCGCTTCTTTGCCAACACCGCGTAAGCCCCGCACCTGCTCGAGCAGCATGACCTCGCCGATACATAAGTCCTGTACCCGTTTGGGTAGTATGACTACGCCACCGCGTAAGCCCCGCACCTGTTCGGGCAGCATGACCTCGCCGATACATAAGTCCCGCACCTGTTCGGGCAGTATGACTACGCCTCCGCGTAAGCCCCGCATCTGCTTGGGCAGCGTAACTTCGATCCGTCTAACTCCGACAATGCGTAAGCCTAGCATTTGCTCAGGCCGCCTAATATCGTCACTCCACCGACCACCCCGATTGCTTCGGGAAGCCATCGCCCACGATAAGCGTAAGTCCTGCCATGCGCAGGCAGCTTCGCCACCACGTAAGCCCCAGGGACGCCTGGGTCGTTAATCTTTGCTACTACGTAAGCCCCGGGGATGCTTGGGCAGTTTTAGCAGCGTCTCCAAAAGCCCTATCCAAAGTGCGGGCACTGGTCGCCGATCTCACCGAAAGTCCCTCGTTCGGACTCCTTGCCAATCTCTCCAAAGGCCCCGGTCGTGCTCAGGCACCTCACGTCATACGTGAAAGAACATCTACTATTCTCCAAAAGCAAATAAATCAAACTAAGTGTGGAAGTAAATTTACACAAACTAAGTTTGGGCAGCATCATACAAAAGGTCTCGAGACCACATTTCAATGTTTTTACATGCAGATAGATCACAAGTCAAATCCCTTCTGTGGGAAAGAGCTGCACGTCCGCCGCCAAGAGTACCGCCGCCGGCTTCGCCTCCTCCTCCAACTGATGTTCCTGCTGCTCGGTGGTCCCACGGGCATACCCGCCCTTTACCCTGTTGTTGTTCACGCCAGGATAATGAGAGCGGACAAATCCAAGCACATGGGCGGCAACATTCTTGACGGCATCAGAGCAGAAGGCCTTGAAGTACCATAGCACCTGACGGCTGCGGCGGACGATGTCGAAGGGCTCCAGAGCTCCAACTGGCGGATCGGCTGGCGCATACTCGATGATGTCGAGAACGGGCTTGATCCCCTCAGCCATGGCGTCATATCGCACTTCGGCGGCTTCAAGTCGCTGCAACAGATCATTGAGCTGTGCTCGTGTCCTCTGTTCGATTTCTACACAGACAAAAAGCGAGATTAAGTGCAGTGAACAAGAAGTCCTGTGTCAACAACAAGACGTATGAAGCTCACCAAGACGTGTCTCTTCATTCCGCCGTGCTGCCTCTCTCAACATGGAGGCCTCGTTGTCCAGTTCCTTAACTGCATCAAGAAGAAGATTAGTCGACAACACTTAGCAGAGGACTGTGGTCCCAAAAACAACTCGAGGAAGCACAAACGTCATTTCAATGCTCCATTCAGTGAAGTTTGTAGCTCTACACATGAAAAAAAATGCCGAAATTGATAAGGGAGAACAAGCTGAGACGAAATAAATAGAACAAAGATGGCCTCCATACCTTTTTTCTCCTACAGCAGCCTCTGCTCGGACTCCATCAAATCATCCAGATGCTCCTACAAGGTGTCGCGCTGCTCGCGGAGATCATCCATCGCCTTAACAAGTCGCTCCGATTCCTTCTGCAGCTCTTCATTCTTCAGAGCAACTCCAGCGACATGCTGGAGGGTTTTCTGGAGATCTTCCACTGTGTCATGCACCGCCTGATCGACAATAGCAAGTCAAATCAAAGTGCGAAGTAGAAAAATCTAAAGCGAACTCAAGGATGGTGTGGCTACCAGAACTCGCGAAGACAATTGCCCCAGCCGGTGAAGTACCTTTCTCAGGTCGACGCGAGTGTCAGTTATATCGGCTTTCAGAGCACTAAGCTCATCATCCGCCACTTCTTCTTCCACTACTATGGCAAAGGTACCGCCGATCCTTCTCAGGGTGCGGAGCACCACCGACGAAACTTCTCCTACAGCTTCCCGAGTAATTTCCTCACCATCGCATTCCGGGGGAGCTGCGCTCGAAGATGGCTGCTCGGGATGACCATGACCCGACCCCGACATGCCTCCATGAGACGCATCACCGGCCTACATGTCTGCTATCTGATCGGAACCAGCGGGTGGCACACTGACCCATGAACACCTTGCTCCCATTGGCGATTTCCCTCGGTCTCCTCCGGGTGTTGTCCTACACTCTGAGCTGAAGGCGAAAACGGCGGTGTCGGGATAGGATGCGGAGGTTGCTCTGGTGGCGGTGTCTTCTCCCGTGTGCTGGGGTCCGACCGCGGCTCGGGCGGGTCTCCCGGTGACTCGTGGTCAGAAGGCCACGTAGCGGAGAAACCACCACCGTCTCCACTCTTCGCCGACTCGTCTCCAGCGACTCCACCACTTGCCGCTGCTTCAACGTCTTCAATAGAAGGCTCCTTGCATGATGATGCACGCTCTACAGTCACCAATGACAGGAAAAGAATACTCAACAGAAAAATAAGAAGGCGCGGATTACTCACATCTCCAATCGACGGCGCTTGCGCGCGAATTGTTTCTTCCGACCAGTAGTCCCCTCATTGGGACCAGGTACTCTGATCGGAGGAACTTTGGTTTTCTAACGCTTTGCTGCTGGCTCCTCTTCATTGTCACTTGAGGTCGGGATGATATCCTGGCGGCATGGCCGATCTTCAGAAATCTTCACTGGTTTTCCGGGTCTCCGATCTCCGCCTTTCGACGAGCTAGCCTTCTCAACCACGGGCTGTTTACTGCGAGCTGCTCGCTGAGCGAGGGTCTCTTGGTCCTCTTCGTTTTCGTAGTTTTCATCTTCAGCTTCGGATTTTTCCAGTTCTTTGTCTTCGCTACCAGGCTGGTAGCGGTGCTGTGGAATAACGCCATGAGGCCACTGTTGACGGTCGCTAAAACCCTATTTTACCATCAATATTTCACCCATAATCAAGGTAAAACCACATGGAAAGCAAAGAACTCACCTTGAAACTCACCTAGTTCCACATGTCCTTAGAGAAATATTGTGTATGCAGGGAAAATAGTGAAAACAGGCAAAAACAAAGGAAACCAAGACAGCTTGACACCTCAGCTGCCACATGGGAGCCAGAGGGGGGCGCCCGCCCCTCACATAGGGCGCCCGTCCTATGATTCTTGCCAAATGGACATGCCACCTCATGGATCCATGTGCCATCATCGCAAATGGCCTATGGAACGTTGATTCAACATCAACGGCTCAGAAACAAGTCACGAGGATCCGGTGGCCCTATCAACAGGGCGCCCACCCTGTCCAAACTGGGTGCCACGTCCACAATCCGAGGGAAGGCCCCCAGGAGTCATCCAAGCCATCAAATGAAGTCAATTTTCATCCAATGGTGATCAAGTGATGTGCCATGGATTGAAGGACCCACATGTCATCCTCCCGGGGGTTGCAAACTGCCAAATCAGGGCATCAACCGACCTTGCAACCGCCATAGGGGAGGAAGGAGGGTCGTTGGATGCAAGGCAATGCGTCCATAGGGGCGCCTGCCCCCCTAGGAGGGCGCCAGCCCTGCCTCTTCGCGCCACCGACCTCCAGGACCCCTACAAGTACCCCTGGAGCTCTCCTACACTATAACTAGGACCAGTTTCCACACTTGTAAGCAGAAACCACTAGAGGATCACTAGCAAATCACTAGAGATTCAGCTCATAGTCAGTAGTAGCTCCTCTCTCTCTCTAGCGAAGCTCCGCTCTTAGGAATAGTGCTAGCTAGAGAAGAGTAGAGTAGTGAGAGAGAACTCGGGAGAAGGAGGAAGTCCGTGGAGGAGCCGGGCTTGTCGGCGACCTCCTCTGCGGTGTTCTTCACCCTTATTGGTAATAAAGATCCCCTGCTTCATTTATTTATTGTTATACTTTATGCAGTTGCATACTTGTCTCATTACTTGGTTAGAGTGCTCTAATTCCTTGGCCAGAGTTAGAGTAGTAGGTTTTATAGATTAAGCGAGGTGTTTAGACTATAATCTTACCCTTGAGTGCGGCTAGACCCACGGATAGTAGTGGTAGGTTTCAGGTGGTGACAGCTCTAGAATCCTCTGGATTCCACCACATTCGGTCTAGTTTTATCAGCGTAGGGCTTGTAGACGTACGGGGCCTAATCAGTCGAACCCCGACTAGTTTAGGACTTTGCGTGTCCCGGGTATAGCAATCTCTTTGGTATAACAATCACTTCATCTTTTACTGAATTAGAGTTCTCCCATAAACTCCAGAGCTACTTCAATTTATCCTAGTGTGTTTCCACCTTAGTTATACTTCATTGATTTATCCTTACTAAGGTTGTTACTCCATTTATCCATATCTAGATCCTTGATTATCATATCCTAGGAATCACAAACCCAGCCTTCTTTTGGGAAAATATAAATCTGACACCTGGTACTCCCAGGTAAAGTGCTACACGATTTCTGTGCGCTTGCAGAATCCCATCACCTATCCTATAGAGCTACCTATAGCATTTTTGGCGCAGTTGCTAGAGATAACTTTATTCCTAGTAGCAACGTTAGAAGTGTCAACAGCCACATAGATTGAGCATAGGGATTGACAACCCCAGTGATTGCATAGAGAAGTATCGTTACCACTGCTGAAGGATAGATTTGGCTAAACTCTTTTGATAGCGTTAGTAATTGTCAACAAGCATTTTTGGCGCCGTTGCCGGGAAAGGCAACTATTGAATTCCTCTGATTTGAGTCAAGTCTAGATAGTTATCCTTTGAATCATGAATATGGCTGAAAGGACCATCCGTGAATTCTCTGCACCTTCTGCTGCTAATATAGCAACAGGCCCTGGTGTCATCGAGGCGAACACTCAGTTTGAGTTAAAGCCTGTATTGATCACAATGGTTCAAGCTAACCCATTTTATGGCAAAACACACGAGGATGCTAATGCACACCTCCAACACTTCTTGGAGATATGCAGCACCTTTACCATTAAAGGAGTTACCCAGACGCAATTCGTTTGTGACTCTTTCCTTTCTCCTTGTTAGGAAAAGCTAAGCAATGGTTCTATACGAACCAAAATGATGTGGACACATGAGAAAAGTGTTCCAACTCTTTCCTAGTGAAATTCTTTCCTTTAGGCAAGACCAATGCTCTTCGCAATAAGATCTCTAGTTTCCAACAACAAACAGATGAATCAATTCCCGAGGCTTGGGAACGAATGCAAGAGTAAGTCGCTGCCTGTCCACACCATGGTATGGAAGATTGGCTCTTGATCCAAAACTTCTACCATGGATTAACCCCTCTCAATAGAAGCCATCTAGATGCTGCCGCTGGTGGAGAATTCTTTTCTCTTAAAGTTACAGATGCGAAGGCTTTGATCGAGAAGATGGTGTGCAATCAAGGATGGAATGAGGAAAGTCTGCAACCGCGCAAGCGAGGTATGCATTCTTTAAAGGAAGCTGACATGATTGCAGCTAAGGTGGACCTACTGTCCAAAATGCTAGAAAATTGTGAGAAGATGCGTACAGCTGAGACCGTGCAAGCCATGGAGACTCACATGACGTGTGAAGTCTGTGGATAAGTTGGCCATTCTGAACTCTATTGTCCTGAGACACATGAAGACCTCAACTTCATCAGCAATGATAACAATTTTCGTTCTTTAGACCAAGGATGGACTCAGCGCTCTAATTCTCAAGGTAACACTTTCAATTCATCGTAACATCCAAACAACCAAGGTAATAACTACCCTTCTCTTAAATATCTTGTCTGTGGTCAAGGTAGAATGACTGAAAGTATAAACAAGAAGCTCCATGCTAATGATAGGATGTTAGATAGCATAAATGCTAAATTGGATGATTTCTCTTCTGCAATTAAAAATCAACTTAGTTTCAATAAGATGCTTGAAACCCAATTAGCACGACTAGCTGCTGCAATTCCATCTTTTGAAAAAGATAGAATACCAAGAAAGCCTGAAACAACCATGGAATCTGCTAATCTTGTTACTATTAGTTATCATGGCCATGAACTAGATGGATGGAATTTTCTAACGAAAAAGGAAGATCCTAGAACCCCTGTCATATCTTGTTCTATTCAATCTCAAAAGTTCCATAATGCTATATGTGATCTAGGATCAAGCATTAATATCATGTCTAAAGAACATTATGAAAAGTTGTTCTACACTGAGCTAGTACCAACTTATGCATATGTGCATTAGCTGATCAAACAACTTGTTACATAGAAGGAGTACTTTGTGGTAAAAGTAAGAAACAACTTTGTGCCTGCTGATTTCATGATTTTAGACATGGGTAATAGGGACAACTTACCCCTCATTCTTGGCCGACCTTTCTTGAATACTGTGAATGCATGTATATTTGTTGCTAGTGGTAGCATGGATTTCTATATAAATGGGAAGAAAGAGAGATTTGTTTTCTCTTGTGCACCGTGTTGGTATAAATTAACTGCACTCTATTAAATAAGATTATCCTGTAAGCGCATAGATACAATACCGATGTAGCATTTTACCCGGAGGTTTTAAATATCGTATCAACAGGGAACAGTAAGTGATAATGACCAAGACTATAGACTTAACCCAACAATTAGGCTAGATAATATTAAGAAAGAGGAAATAGCTATTGACTATCTAGTTCTAACAGCCACTCTTGGAGGTCTTTGTGAGGTGTTTGCACCTTCCCCGCCGAAGAGCCGTAAGGTAACCTAATACATTGCTCGTGTCATTGAGTTACCTTGCTCGTAGTAGGTTCTACTGGCACTCATTAGTTGAGCTTGACATTGATTGTCAATTAGCCACCGAACCACCGAAGTAGTGGTCGACACAACGAGGACGTAGCGTGCCTGCAAGTATGTGAACCTCGGGGATAAATCGGTGTTCATTTTGTGTTGATCATTGGATTTATTGTGACCATCACCTTCGTGTGTATTGGTATATCATTCTCTTGTTGATTGACTAGCTACACTACTCAAAGGTATAACACAACTACACTTATGTCTTTACTTTTGTATTTTACTTGTGTAGTAGTAGTAGTCTTTTGTAGCTTGTCCACCTAGAAGTAAAGTAGTTGCAACCTAGGACTAGCCTGTGTAAACTTAGAGACTTAAGTAGAATGGTTAGGAAGGCTTACATTCTTGAGTAGGCTAGCGCTAATTCGCTTCACCATTTGTTTTACTAACCGCTTGGTCAAGTGTTGTTTGTAGATTTCTTCCTTAATTAGGCTATTCACCCCCTCCTCCTCTAGCCACTTTGGACCTATCAGGCTTGTAGGTGGTTGTGAGGGTAATCAAGCCATGCATGTGGAGTAAGCTTAACTTCTTTAGTTGCTTCACTAATTTAGCTCAAATATAGTAGTGTTAGTCTCTTTGCTTGTTTGAATGCCTCTGCAATTGTGTAGGAGACTTTGCATTGAGTGAATTAGGTTAAATAAAGTAGTGGCTAGAGTAGTTTATTGGTTTTCTAGTGATAGACTAAATTGAGTCCAAGAATTTAAGTTCAAAATTAGGCACCCAATTCCATCCCCCTCTTGGTTGCTCTTGGTAATTTTCAATTGATAGTATGCTCACTTATTTTACAAGGACAACCAATCAATTGGCATATTTGTGAAACTGGTTCCACGGTCAGAAAAAAGACTTTACAAGACAACTCTCTAATTAACAGAGACAGTTCTATCTAGGGACTGCATGGAAAATGGTCAGGCAACTAAACAAAAGTTGCCTCTATTAATCATTTACAAAGGTAGCCATCTTAGGACGCCTGTATCTCTTAATCTATTTTCAGAAGCGGTCGTCTCTTAAAATCACTATTAACAGAGGTGTCGGGAACCAAAGTATGGGGTACCCAACTTCGATGCAAAAACACTCATTCCCAACACGGCCCGGCCCAAGTAAGGCCAGCGGGAGCCCACGAAGGCCGCGCTTACGAAGACCCATGACGATGTTGCATCAACGCCAACCTACCCTCGGGCGCCAATTCTCCGATTCGTCCGAGCCTCCTCGACAGAGCTCGGGAAAGCGGCATCCCTCGGGCGCCAATTCTCCGATTCGCCCGAGCCTCCTCGAGCGAGCTCGGGAAAGCGGCACCCTCAGGACGCCAATTCTTCGATTCGCCCGAGCCTCCCCGAGAGAGCTCGAGAAAGTGGCACCCTCGGGCGCCGATTCTCCGATTCGCCCGAGCTTCCTCATCTCCCTCGAGCGCAATCTCTCTAAGGCATCCAATGCGCCGTTGACGTCAGCGGAGCAATCTTGGACCACAAGAGACCTCTCTGACCACTTTACAAGCACTGTCCTGTCAGGCGGGATTCTCGACGTGACTATGCTTCGCACGCGCCCGACGGCCATACCACCATGTCAGGGCTTTCCCTGACAACGGATTTGATAGGCCCACTACGGCCATCCCCTCCCCGGTATGGTCTACGGTGCACTGCCCCGTTTTCCGCCGGGAACTACCAACCTACGACTACGACAGTCCAAGCGCCTGACGACGGGCTACGCAAGAACGGGAAGGGCACCTACTGCACTGTCCGCTCGAAAGGACGAAGCACGCCTTCCTATCCGGGCCCACCTGACCCTCGGGAAACACTGTCCGGAAGCCGGAAATGCGTCCGAGGGGAGATATCGCCCTGCTCTGTTCCATCACGCCTCCAGGAGTCCCGAGCCTCGGGAGACAACGCCCTGAGGCGACTCTCCCTCTTGTCACATCGTGCGGAAGGACAAGCCATCAGGTGTGACACTACGTCATGTCGTAATCCCGACGACTATTGCCACCTTGGAACTCACCAAGATCGTACCAACTACTACGGTCATACCTCGGAGACGCGGAGACAAGACCGTAGCTGACGATAGTCAAACAGACCATAACTCCCTAGTGTAACATACATGGCAATATACGCGCTGCCCTTGCCTCTCCCTTGTGACTATAAAAGGGAGAACAGAGGCCAGCCCTAGAGACTCTCAGGTTCCAAGTCTCCAAGCTCTCGCACACACCATATACTACGACAAGTAATCTTTACGCACTTAGACGCTCACAAGAGACTTGGGAGCACTTCTCCTCTCTCGCCTAACTTGTAACCCTTACTACGAGCACCCCGGTGCAAGGCAACACGACTCTCCTCTCCACTAGTACGTAGGGCCCTCTTGACCTGAACCAGTATAAACCATGTGTTCCCCCTTGCACACCACCCGTAACCTCAACCCGCGAAACACAAATTCACTAGCCGATGTTAGCACCCGCAAAAACTAGCATCGACAAGAGGCTACTATTTTAAGGGGTTTTCTCTAAAAATCAATTACCAGAGCAGTCATCTTAAGGGTTCGTCTCTAGAAAATGATTGCAAATGCGGACTTTTTCATATGAAGTCAAATCAAGATAAATTTTATATCAAAATTGTAGTCTTCGACGTGATCTACAACTTTGTAGTTGGGAAGTTTTTTTATTTAGAATGTTTTAGAGTCCGAAATATTGTTTTAAGTTCATGAATTTTGAAATTTGAAATTTAGAATTTAAACACCATAGGATCTTGACATAATGCATGGTATGTACAAACGTTATAGTTCTCAATACACCATTTAACTTTGTATGTGTTTTAAGTTCTTAGACTTTGAATTTCAAAATTTAGAATTTTCAAATGACCTTTAATGTTCACATGATAATACCAAAGTTCTAGCAACCAATATGATCTACAAGTTTGTTGTTGATACATTTTTTTATTTAAGATTACTTAGTGTCTCAAATATTTGCTTCCAATTCACATATTTTGATATTCTTTTTTTTTGAATTTTTTCAAACAATGAGAAACATCATATACTACAAGTTTAAAACTTTGCTATTGATTTTTTTTATTTGAGTTCATTTAGTAGTGAATAAAATATTGATAAAAAAGATAGCATCCTATATATACTCACAAATGGGCGTGTAGTGTAGTGGCATGGATGTCCAATCATAAATCATGATCTAATTAGACTTAAAAGATTCGTCTCCCAACATTTTATGAAGCTGTCAAATTAGTTTCAGTGTTCATCAACAATTGAATACTTTATACATGTGTACAAATATTAATGAGACGAAATTTTTAGTATTTGGTGATGAATCTAGACATGGCCTTACATAGGAGGCAGGGAGGGCCTTACTTACCAAGGCAATCCCGATGCACGTCTCAATTGTCGTTGGCCTCTCAGACCGGGCGATCAAGTAGCTCGACAAGCGTCGACGTTGACGGGCTCTCTTTTGGGCGGGAATTGAGTCGGTGGCCGCAGCCAAGTGCAAAGTCGTCGCATGGAGGATAGTTGCAGCCCAAGCCCAACAATGGGGAGGGGGGGGGGGGGGGGTGGGGGCTGCACTTCCAGCTATGCATTGTGGTTGAGATGGGAGTGGCTCCGACACAATGAGCCTCAACGGGCATGGTCAAAGTTGCCAGTAAGAATGGAGAAGAACGTCGTGGCAATGTGTACTCTTCCGTCCATGAGCGTCAGGTTGGGTGACGGTTTCTGGTCTGATCGTTGGTTGAAAGCAACGCTTAGCTCGGTGGTGTTGTGTCTCTTCAAGGTGATCTTGCCCGTCGGCCGCCGGCGCACTATCAAGGAGATGCCCTGCAAGATCGTCACTGGGTAAGGGACATCAGCCCTCATCAGCTTGCTTTAGTCATTGTTTTTGCACACACTGTCACTGCTCATTGTGTTTTTGCGTGTATATATAAGTTTTTTTTTTCCACATCTTGTTCATATGTTTTTTGTGTGCACATTTTAGTATCTAAATAATGGTTGTGCTGGATATGGAAATATGTGTGGCTAGTTATTTCAAGCCCCTTAACTTTCATGATTTATATGATGAGGAGGTGGATACTATGTGGTATGTAATCAGAGGAAGCAAACACAAATTGTTTATGTTAGTTGATTGTGAGCTTTTTTCTAATTGCATACATATATAGTACAATTGCATTATAAAAAAGTACAAGATGCAGTAATGAAATGTGTAATTTTTCTTATCCGTATGCTCTAAATTTGTAAACATTGTATAGATGGTGTATTGTTTACTTAGTAAAATGAGTATGCCTTCATTTCTATGCAATTCATTATGACTATCTAAATTTGAGTGTGTGATGAAAATTAAGAAAATGGTGATTCGCTGACTACATAACCATGGAGATGAGTTCAATGGAAGGCCAGCTCTCTGCGCTGTTTGGTCAATCTCTACAGCCCAATTCAATGTGAATAACATGGGCCCATGTTTTATGCACCAGGTGGAGCTAAAAGAAACTTAGAGATTTTTGTTGTAAGGTTGTAAACGAACATAATTGTTTACCGAGCTTTTTTTCATACCCGTAATAGTTTTTGGGTACATAAATGCTCCAAATGCTTAACAGGTTTTTATTGTGTGTCCCTTAAGTAACAGATCTCTATATTGGTTTTTAGGACCCGTTAAGCTTGCTTCATGAGTATGTACATAACCATTAGAGCAACTCCAGCACCCAAATCAAAACCCCTACTTTTGATTTGGGTGCTCCTCCTATTTTTTTTGCCTACTTTTTTGTATTTCACTCCAACAACAGCACCTATATTGCCCCCCCCCCCTCCCCCAAAAAAAAATCATTCCAGTAGACAATGACAAAGGGGCTCCACTCGTCATCCTCTAATTCTTCTCCTCTCTTTCTCCCATCTCTCCATGTCTGACCGCCACTCCATACCTCTTTGACACCGAGAGGGAAGGGGCTCCCGCCCGCCGCCGAGGAAGAGCAAAAGAGGAGCTCCACTTGGAGGGAAGGGCTCCCGTTGGCCATCGGGGACGGGGGCTCCTGACGGGGAGGGCGGCTATGGACAGGGCTGCTCCCGCTCGGTGGATAGCGGTGGCTCCACTCGCCGTCGGAGGGAGGGAATGGGGAGGCTCCGCTCCGCTCAACCGCTATGGCCATGGCCTGCGCTCCCTCGTCACCGGAGGGAGGGCCAGCGGCGGCTCCCCTCGCAATTGAGTGGAGGGGGCGCGTCGCGAGCAGGAGAGATGTCGCGGTCATACGCACGCGCGGGGATGGGGGTTGAGTTGTCGGGCAACACGAATTGGAGTTGGAGGGGGATTTGGGTGCCCAACTAAATATGGAATCTATAATATGAGCCCTGCATGAGTAAGATTTTTTATCTGAGCTTCTATATTAGCCTATAGGGACTTAAATAGGGGGTCTACTGGAATTGCTCTTAGATGTGAATTTAAATGGCTGGTGCTATCGTCAGAAAAAAAACCATATATTTAAGGCACTCGAAATAGCGAGTCATTTGCACATTGCACCCACGAACTAGGCGGAAAAAACTATTCGCAATGGCATTTTGTTTGTTTGTTTCTTTCTTTTTTTATTGCGGCAGCGTGCAACTGTGACCGACCGACTGGCCGTTGGCTCCGCAGGGGCGTCCATCGTCTGCCAGAAGCCCAGGACAGACCGGGGCCGGCCTCCGTAAATCTAGCTAGCCCAGGCGGCCTGGTCACAGATCACTCGATGGGGCCCTGTCTACTTGGAGAAAAATGAGGTGAACAATCACGGTAGCACGTAAAGAATCTCTTTTAATAAATATCTAATCATAGTCTAAGTGGATTCAAAAGATTCATCTTGAGATGGTTAGGCTAAAAGTACAGACATGCAACAGCTGCTACTTTATTTAGTGCTCTATACAGACGGAAAGTACAATCGATGTGATGAGAAAAGAGAAAATTGTCTGTGAAGTAAATAGGACCCAAACCTCCATTTAAGGCATATGCAGCCCACAGACAGGGTATCGTCTGTAAAACCTCGAATCTAGTATACAGATAGTAAAAAAAACAGGTCATATAACGAAGAGTCTGTTGCACTGTCTATAAACAGTTTAATGCTCTGCATGCACTCAAGATCAACCGTCTGTGCGCGAGGGGGCTTTCTGTAAAAATCGCGAGACGCAGACGACCCAAATCGACGCGTTGTACGTGCCCTTATGTCGCGCTGTCTCCTGCGCGGGTCTCACCCGTCTCACCCTTTCTCTCGCGCTATCCCACTCCCAGCCTGCTCAGTGGATTCGGTTTTGAGCTCTGCTGCTTCTCGGTTGGCTGCATCTGCATGCGCACAGGCACACGCCGAGCCTCCTTCGCGGAGCACCGCGCCCGTCAGGCTTCAGGCGGCGGCTGCCGGCTGGCGCTTCGCTCCATCCATCTCTCTCTGTGCAACTGTGCTGTGCGGGTCGGTATTATCACGAGCTGCTTTCATTTTGAGCAAAATTCACCGATCAGTCTTCTAAGTTAGCATAAGGTGTCATTTAGATCCTTAAATTTTTAAAGTGATATCTGTAAGTCTCTAAACTTGACAAAGTGTGTTATTTAGGTTCCCAAACTTTCAAAGTGATCACCGCAGGTCCCTAAACTTGGCAGAAGGTGTCATCTAGGTCCCTAAATACTGTAGCAAATTTCGAAAAAAAGAAAAATCTAGTTTAGGTAGTGTAGCTATAATTATAGAATATTTCAAAAATTATATCTTTTCCATACGATCTCGGATAAAGATAATTTTTATATAAAAAATGTAGTTCTCGACGAGATCTTCA
This sequence comes from Eremochloa ophiuroides, assembly GCA_038502445.1. Lineage (NCBI taxonomy): Eukaryota > Viridiplantae > Streptophyta > Magnoliopsida > Poales > Poaceae > Eremochloa > Eremochloa ophiuroides. The sequence continues at coordinate 50,064,481 of JAHLJS010000008.1, forward strand.
ACTTTTTACTTTTGATTTTTTTTTAATTTGAGGTCATTAAAATGCTTAAAAAATTAAATAAATTTTCAACAGTATAATAATCGCGTATAAGCGTCTATCAACAGGAAGTTTCTTATATGCTATCAAATGGAGATACTTTTCTATATGAAAGTTGTAGCGCTCAAGGAGATATACAACTTTCTAGTTTTGAGTTTTCTAGTTTGAAAGCATTAATATGCTAAAAAAATAAAAAATATATAAAACCACTATACATAAACTGAAATCGGTAGTTTATTTTTTTTAGCATCTTAATGACCTTAAACTAAAAAACTTAAAACTAGAAAATTGTAGATCCTCCTCGAGCGCTACAATTTTCATATAGAAAGTATCTTCCATTTGATAGCATATAACAAAGATATGATTTTTTCAAGGCGACAAGCGCTTATACGCGATTATTATACTGCTGAAAATTTATTTAATTGTTTTTGAGCATTTTAGCGACCTCAAATTAAAAAACTCAAAACTAAAAAGTTATAGATCTCGTCGAGAACTACAATTTTTATATAAAAACTATCTTCGTCTAAGATCGTATGGAAATGATATAATTTTTAAAATATTCTACAATTATACCTATAGTACCTAAAATTAGATTTTTCTTTTTAAAATTTCTTTCCGAAATTTTCTACAGTATTTGGGACATGGATGACACCTTATGCTAAGTTTAGGGATCTACGGTGATTACCTTGAAAGTTTAGAACCTAAATGACACACTTTATCAAGTTTAGAGACTAATAAATATCACTTTTAAAGTTAAGAATCTAAATAATACCTTATGGCCACCTTAAAAGACCGCTAGGCTTTCTTTTTCACTGGCCTGGCCGGCCACGCAAGTACTGGTGCTCGCGGCTGCGAGCCTGCGACAGACCGCCACGCGTTTCACGGAGACGGGCGCTGCCGGAGAGGATGGTCGGTGCGCCGCGCTCCCCGGTCCGGCAGCGGCTGTAGGCTGGCACCGGCGACGGCCAGGCAATGGATGGGAATGGGACGGCAGTTGCGTCTTGCATGGTCAAAGCTGCAGGTTGAGGTCGTCTGCCGGTGCCGCCGTGTGCCGCCGTGCCGGCATGGTTTTCCTCCCAGCTTAATTGCACCACGGATTCACGGAATCATACATCCCCTTTTAAGATCCAATCATAATATACATGGACCAACTAGTTTATATATACAGCTTTTACGTCAGTGATCTATAGTTATTGTTGTCACCACAATATATATGAACTGAATAGTCCATATGTAAGAAGTGAAGAAGAGAGATCAGAGAGAAGAATTATTTATTTATTCGTTATGGGTAGTTCATAGAACTATGAATGAATACCTTTTACTATGAACTACTCTATGAATTGCTCTCACAGTGTTTCAGCTAGCCTAATCGCTGTAGACTTGTTTGAGGACATTGTGGCTATCCGTTCATTTTTCACAGGAAAAAAAAACACGAGAAATGGCAAATTTTCCTCCTTTCCAAAGTGGACCTCATTGTGGTCGTGTTAGCTATCGCTGGCGGCCGGCCCAGTTACACAGATCTCCGTGACTCCCTCGGTCCCTCTTGGCTGTGTGACTGGGGCTCTGTTCACGTGTCCCATTAACTTTACCGACGTTTATTTGTAGTCATTTAACAGTGTTTTCTCTCACACAGTAATCTGCTGCTTATTTTCTATCTCATTAAAAGTGTCATCCGTACCATCTTTTTTTAACCTGTTCATCTTATTCAGATTTTACGTATATTATTTATTTTGTTATGATCTATTTTATTATTAAAGATAGTTTTTAATTATTTTATTATTCGTACAAAGCTTTTTAAATAAAATGAATGATCAAACAAAAAGTTTCAAAAGTTTAAAAAAGTATTCTCAGCGGAACGGAGAGAGTACATGCATTAGCCATTCATATACTCCGCCCTATAAATTTTGCAATAGTAGAGTTTAAATTTTATATCTAAAAATTTTATATCTATAGGATGATCATATCACATCAAGTAGGATTCTACTATTGCTCACGTCTTGGCTGGACATCTGGTATAGTGCTATTTTGGTCATTTTTACATCTATTTTGGTTGCCGCGCCTAGTTGTATACTATTCCCTCTAGGTCGTTTGATTTTTTCAATTTTAACTTTGATCACTCGTTTTATTCAAAATATTTGCATAAATTTAAATCATTCTTTGTAAAAATTTTGGGAGGGAGGAGAAAGCATGAGTGGTGGAGTTTCAGCGTTTCCACGGTCTGCAAACGGAACTCAAGCGTCCACACTCGATCCGCAGAGAGGCGAGAGGGGTTCTCACTTCTCAGCCAGCAGGAGCTCTAGCAGCCGCCCCTGCCGCCAGAGCACGCCCCCACCCCACCCCACCCCACCCCACCGCGTCGCAGCAAAATGGAGCCGACGCCCCGAAAGCGGAAGGCGCCCTCGTCCGAGCCACAGCCACGGCGGCGGCCACCGTCGAACCTGGAGTTCCGTGCCCCAGTGGACGGCGCGTGGTACGACGCGCGCGTGACGGTGCAGTGCGGCGCGCTGCGGGTCATGTACGAAGGGTTCCTCGAGGAGCAGGACGAGTGGTACGACCCCGCGGCGCTCGCCGCCGCCGCCGCCGACGTGGCCACGCTCCGCGCCCGGTTCCGTGCGCGGTCCACGCCCCTGCAGGACACCCAGTGCCGCGACCTCCGTGCCGGCGCGCCGCTCTGCGTCTCCTGCGCGCTCGACGGCGGCGACCTCAAGTTCTACGACGCCGTCCTCGATTCCGTACGCTTCTTTTCTATGCATGCAAATGGCAATGCTGCTGGCTATTTTATTTCTTGTTTGGTGTTTGAGAGTTGATGATGAGACCGTGAAAGCTCGACACGCTGATGCAGGTGCTGCCAGCGGCTCACGAGATCGTCGACGGCAAGGAGCGGTGCGCGTGCCGTTTCACGGTGCGTTGGTCGGAGGGGCCGCGCGCCGGGAGCAGGGAGGAGGTCGGCGTCGAGGGGATTTGCTGCGTGCAGTCCTCGCCGGTGCAAGACCCGGTGCTGATCGAGTTCCTGGACGGCGTGACCAAGCTGCTCGGCGTTGGGGATGTCAAAGGCAACGTGGAAATGGTGCCTCAGGAGATCCGCGCCGTGCTGGCAGCTGAAGGCGGCGTCCCTGCAGACGCGCCGCCCGGATTTCACCGGAAATTTGGGTCCGAGAATTAGGAGGCAAGCAGCTAGCGGTTCGATGTGCATGGTTGCCATTGGGTTGGGTGCCTCAGATTTTGTGTTGCTTCAACAAATCTGATCGTGCGCATACATCTCTCCCAGTCTCCATCCACTCGGTTTGAGTTCGGCCATAAAATACTAACTAATGTTTCGTTCATGGATCATGGTTACCGTGTCACCCTGGAAAGGCCAGGTTATCTGATGAACACAAAGTAGGAAAGCACGACTGAAAAAAGAAAAACATGTTCTCTATCACACGAAGTAGGCCATAATGCACAGCAGAAGGGAAATCTATAGGAACAAGAAGTCAAACTACATAAATCCATACCAAATTATACGAATTAGTTTCATCGACCACATGTTATCGAAATTATACGAATTTGTTTCATCGACCACATGTTATCGAAATTGAATTCCAATGGGTTGAATGTTAAACTACCCAGAGCATGCATTGAGAAGTTTCATTAGGATTACTTCTGCTATGCCGCACAATGGGCATAACATTCTGTTATGAAGCATCCTGAAGACTTAAGTATAATCCAAAAGGACGGCATAATCGAGTATAGTGTCTTGACTTTAATCTTCATATAACATGGCTGGAGAAGCTAGTAAAGCCGTTTGCGGCAATCAGATGCACCGCAGTGGCAAGCCAGCTTTACGATATTGCCATCTGCCCCAGTGACACTGTCCAGCTGATACCCGTAGTCATACGAGAGCTCCTGCAACAGTTACATGATACTCTTGGGTAAAAAAACTGGGGGAAAGGGAATACATTAGATCCGCAAAACATTTTATTTGACAAAAGTCAGAAAACCAACAACAGGAAGATAGAAGGCATATTATGGTAAACCAGTTCCAAAAATGATACATGATCATATGTTTTTCAATTCACTATGCTTAGGTGAGACAATCGTGCAAGTTCAAGGGCCTGCTGAAGGAAATTGTAAGTTCAAAGGGTGTGTGGTCATGAAACAATCTTGTAAGTTTTGGGGCTTTCAGGCTCCATTTGGCACAGCTCCGCTAGTGAAGTTTCTTTTATTTTAGCTTCACGAGCAGCCTTATCTGTAAACATAAAGCTATTTTGCTGATTTGTTTGGCAAAATAGTTTTGCACGTATATTTTCTTAAAACATGCTTTCATAGAATCATACACCCACAAGTGTGAGATAAAGCTGTGAAAAGCTACTATTTTCAGCTTCACCTCACCCTATTCCCTTGTGTGAGAATGATTTAAGGAACTTTATCCATGAATCTATTGTAAAAATGGTGTTTGGCACAAAAAAAAAAAAAAAAATCACAACAGCTTATGGAACTGTCTATGAAGCTACACAAATATGACCTTAGTGTGTTACTCTTTTTTTTTTTTATTTTAAATCAATTTCACGTGATGATGCCAAGCCTAGCTCAGTTTAGTTGAGGGTGTACACGATGTACGCCCATACCATCTAGATTGAAGTCCTTGTCAATGCAAATTTAGGTGCCTATTTTGTTCTTAATTAATATATATAAAACCATTATTTTCTCCTAGGTTGGTCTAACTTTTCTTTTCTTTTTCTTTAAAAAAATATGTTTACATTTGTAACCATCTAGTAACAAAACTGCATCATGTGTTTGTTTGGTACAACTCGCTCTAAGAATTTCTAGAGCTAGGGATGGGGTCAGAGCTCTAGGCACATTAATGGTGTTTTGTTAAACAATTTTAATCTCATTTTAGACTAGACACATATGTCTAGACCACTTAATTTTATCGCCACGGATCTTGGAGGTAGAGCGATGCTGAACAGGCCTAATATATGAGGGCAACTGTATTATGTTTTGATAACCGAGAAAAAACATGGTTGAATAGAAAAGAATGTAACATGGAAATATGAATCAATCATTAAATCACTAATACTTTTAATGTCAAATTAATAAAAGCTGTCACTTCAACATGAATGATTTAATCCTAACTGAATTTCTACATAAAACTCTTTTAGTATTTTCACCAGAAAGGGGTAAAACTTAGTGATGAAGGCTCACCTGAAGCGGGGGTATGGTATCAGCAGCAAAAAGCATAACTTTTGCTAGCTTGATGTCACAATGTGAGCTCAACACACACTGGATGAAAAGATTGGGTTGGCAACTATGATTTATGAACCTTGCAATGTTACCAACAGAACCAGCATCAATGCAATATTCAGGTGTTCGAGATGCCGCCTCCGAGCCATGCTCAGACTGAAGTGATGCCATGTGCAGTTCTGAGCCAGCCCTTTGCTGTAGGGGAAAAAAAAAAAACAATCAAACAACATTGTGACTACGTGTTCAGACACCAGATGGCATTTCGACAGGGGGGAGAATGACAATGTTTTTCTTTAAGAAAAAAATAATGACAACTTCAAGAAGGGACAGAGCAGCTCAGCATTTTCTAATATTATTTCTTCTGCTTAGTCCATATCAATGAATAAATATTTTTTTGATGGCAATATCAATGAATAAATATTACGTAAGAAGCAACCGAAATCATAAAATAAGACCAGGTAGTCTTGTGTTAATCACAAAGTATAAATGATTCTTTTAGGAGTTAAAATTTGTCCAAAGATGATAATCAATGTTACTTTGGTTTCATTTCCAAAAAGGAAATCCACCACAAAAAAGGGGTCCAATAGAACAGCTCCATTTAACCAGCAAACAAAGAAAATATCCAATACCTCTCTTCCATCCAGCCCTTCCATTGTTTGAAGACAATCTATATCAAATATGTAGTTGTTCTCCAACAGTCCTTCTACTTCTGTAGTCCTCCTTAATACCCCAGTGTACTCGCAAATTAGGGCCCCAGGAAGAATAGTGTCCCAGGACCTAACACCCCAACCTTTAGATTTTGTCTTGAATACCTGAATTCAAAACTCAATAAACATTGTAAAGAAAAATGAAGCATGATAACCAACACAAAAGACTAAATAAAATAATAACCTCCAGGCGGTACTTCAATCCCTGCTGGGAGGTTCTATTAACACAGTTGCAGTGGCAGGTACAAGTAGTGCCACACATATACAACAGGCTTTGGCTCCACTAACCTGAATTTTAACCAAATGGTAAAAAAAAAAAATTAGAGTAAAATACAAGAAAGTGTGAAGAGAAAACTTAATATCCAATTAGGGCACTACCGCCATCCCAAAAAATAATTAAAAACACTCCCACTCAGCCCTCAACGCCTTCCCATGGCCCAACCAGGCAACCACCCACTCAGACAATGAAAGTAACTGTTTTCAGTCAACATGTTTCCAGCCAGAAAAACACAACAAAAAACTAAAAAGCAAGGAAATTTTACCTTCCAATACTGTTATGTTTAGAACCATCGCGCTTAGAACTCTTCCTTTCTGTGGATACATAAGGTAGATCAGAACCGTTGTGCTTAGCACACAAGCAATTTTTAGAGCTAGAACAATCTCCACTGCAATTACAACCGGTTCTATCAACTGGTATCTTGATATCTTCTGGAATCTGCAGCGACTTAGAGTACACTAAACCTAAAATGTATGGAAGGTGTGAAATAGATCAAAGTCTGTTCATTAGTTTTTGACATTAGTGTTACAGCCAAGCAACACTGATTAATCAAAATCAAAGTTGTAGTAAACGAAGACAAAAAATCAAATAACCTCAAACATTAAAAGAAGCAAGCAATCTTCCAACAGAAGCAGCAGAAAACAAGCATAATTGCATAACTCAAATAATAAATGAAGTTAAAAAATGTGCCACATATCTAATCTATACCTAATAATAAAGCGGCAAAACTTCTCCCTTTTTTTTTTGGTATGACCTCACCTCCCCTAACTACCATGTAATGAAGAGTTTATTGTGTTCAGACTTATATGACTTGTGCTTATAAGAGTTTAAATAGATTGCATCTCGATATAGAGTCCGGTTCTCGCATTGCCTCTGCGTGATAGCCTCACAGTGTGTTTTCACTCACCAAGTGTGGGCCTTGATTTTCCAAAGACTTGGCTTGCTGTTTTTGGTGCCGGATCCATCTGAGTCGCTTCTCAGGGATGGTGGAGGAACACTAGTGCAACGGCTCCAAAAGAAATCAGAAAGGGTTTGAACACTTTGATAATTTTGGTAGCTTGGGAGGTCTGGAAGCATCGTAATGATTGTGTTTTCCAGAACGTGAGGCCAAATGTTCAGGAGGTTATCAATGATGTGTGCATGGAGGGCGATCTTTGGTGTATGGCCAGGGCGTCCAAGCTCGTGCAGCTGCTATCCAGGTCGCTCACCTCTGGAGCTTAAGCTCGGGGTGTTGCTGGTCGGTCTTGTAGTCAGCTTGTGGCAAGTTGATGTGCTGGTTCCCCTAGTGTGTGTGTGTGTGTGTGTGTGTGTGTGTGCTCGGGTTGGGTCTCCTTGACCCGTGTACTTTTGTTCTACCTTAATGAAATGACGCGCAGTTCTCCTGCGTGGTTCGAGAAAAAAAAAGACCACATATTTAGACCGGAAAATAGCAGTACAAATATAAATAAATATACAACACTCCTATCATTGTGTTTCATTAATGTTTTTTTTCTTTCGTTATAATGCACGGGCATGTTTGCTAGTAACAATAAATAAGAAGTTTTCTTTACGATATGTAGCATACCATACCAGATGGAGCGATAGGAGGATTATCAACTAAATTTGTAGCAGGGATTGGAATGTTCTCCTGACCATTTGAAATGTCGTGACAAACCAACCTATTAAAACAATAATGGAAGAAATACAAGCTTGATTTAAAACTCACAACAAAAGGCAAAAAAAATAGATAGTTGTGTAAAGACTATAAAATTGATATGATTAGTGATTAACATACCCAGGCAATTTTGGCATGGAAACATCTCCACGGTTAAATAGTACCTACATGCATAAGTATTTAAAGAAACTAAGAGCGAAAACAAATAGATAGAATATAATAAAAGCATAATGCCAAAGCAAACTAAGAAGTGGAACAGAAATAGGTGCTTACAAATGCTACACTTAAGTTTGAAACATTGGTACAATAAACATCAATCCACACTGGATATTATAATCTATATGAATTGTTGAGGGGTCTCCCTTCAAGGTTGTCATCCCTTAGGTTCAGTTTTTCCAGAAAACACGAACCAGCAGGAGAGCTGCCTGCTATATCTTGTCACAATAGCATTATTATCATGGAAACTAGTGTGTTACTGACAATTAACTAAATATCATTTGAAACAATTAATACAAATTTGGAAAATTATCCACAGCAAGTGAGAAAATATCTGAACAAAGGGATAATAAGCAAATAATGTGAAACAATGTTGACCCAGGGTACTAAAGCATGAAGTAACCTCCTGATTCCCATAGAATAGACAATTGCCAACTGCTTCCTTGTAGTCATATTGCCAACTCAGATTTTTCATTCAGTTCAATTTACACTTGTAAACATGATTTTTAAAAAGAAAATAAACCTTTCAAAACCTCAAAAATAGAATGAGTGATGATTCTGCTACTCCATTTCAAATTATGGGTCACGTTAGCTTTTGTCCTAAGACAAATTTTTCTAACTTTGATCAAGTTTCTGGAACACATATTAACATCTATAGGTACAATAAATACAATATTAAGATCATCATGGAGAATTTGATGAAACTAATTGGATGTTGTAGATGCTGGTGCACACTTTTTATGGCCTTAGTCAAAGTTAGAGAAGTTTGACTTAGGATGAAGCTAAATTAACATATAATTTTGAATGGGGGCGTACATTCTTATCAAATTTAGCCATTTGCATGCCCTCCAACGAAAATGTATGTTGTTTTAATTTTGTCCTAATTAGAGAAATTAGAGAAGTATGACTTAGGGCAAAGTTAAAACGATCCACATTTTGGAACATGACAACTCACGGTTTACTAGATGGTTGCAACCGGGATCTTCAACCCAGTTCTAGTCAATAAAATCTACACTGTAATGCTGATACAAATGTTAATGCAACAAGAAACTAAGAGCTGAAATTAAGATTTACTGTAATATACCTGAGAAGTTGTCAAAGGTGGTTGGCCTTCAAGTCGTTTTAATTTATATTTGAAAACCAAATGTCCTTGCACTCCTTTTTCTTGATAGTAGTCCACAACCTATTGTAACATTGAAAGTTACCAATAAGTCATTCTCAAGGACCACATATGAGATAAAAGTTTCAGAATCAGTAAATATATGCATGACACAAAAGACACTATAGATTTGCTTATTTCAGTAATGCATTAGTTTAAGTCACCTTAAGATTGATATCCAACTTTCTGTTCAGCAAAATATTGCTCCCTTCAAACTGTAAGTCGTTCTAGGTTTGTCCTAAGCCAAACTTATCGCTTTGATGAAGTTTACTAAAAATGCACAAACATCTATAACATCAGACTAGATTCATTAGATACACCATGACATATATTTTGATAGCATATTTGTTTCATTTTATAGATAATATATTTTTCTATAAACTTGGTCAAATTGGTAATGTTGACTTCGGGCAAAGCTAAAACAACTTACAATTTGGAATAGATAGATTATTGTCTACACTTTTATTTTAAAAAACAAGATTAATAAGTAAGCTTAATGTAAGAAATTGTTGGATGAGATGCAAATATTTCATGATAAAACAAAATAGAATGACTAGCTTAGAGAGCCAGTTTAAATTATAAAAATAAACACTTAGCATTAGACAAATATGCTCCAATGAGATCATTTGGGAGATAAAACCTTATACAACCCATCATAGGTGTAAATTTTTCCAGAATAGCTGTTCTTTTCAATATGTCCACTGAATAACTCGTAAAGGATTCGCATGGTCCTTGCTGTTCTGCAGGGTCAACAAAAAAAATGTTGTTGTGTACAATTAAAAGCCCAATATTTACAAATTTGCAGAGAGAGAAAGAGAGACAGAGAGAGAGAGAGAGAGAGAGAGAGAGAGTTTAAGGGAGGTTTTGGTTTGTGGAGTGGCCTCAATCCAAATGAGGTGGTGGGTCATGAGCTCATTCCATGATTCAGGTGGATGACCATATTCCTTATGCTTGAACTAATTATTTGCTTTTGAGGGATGAGGTGATAATGGATCAACTCATTCCATTCCACGTGAGAGGATGATAGACCAAGACCACCCATTCCTCAAACCAAACAACCCATAACAGAAACTTGGCTCAAAGTTGAAGATATGCCATTGGTATCTAACTAACATGTGGGGCTCACATGAGTCACTGACATGTGGGACAGGATGGCATCTCCCCAATTTTTTTCTCTCGAACACATAGAAGAGCTGTGTATCACTGTATTGATAGAAGAAAAAGAGTCATACATCGACCCGACCCCCCCCCCCCCCCAACACACACACACACGCGGACACACCCCACTACAAAGACACTGGATCACCGGTTAAGGGAGACAAAAAGACGCCCAACAGTCCATTAGACTGAACTTCCAGCAGAGAGCAGGGAAATTCCCTTGGCACCTGCAAGGCTCCACCAATGAGCCTCATCCCTAGCCAGATCCAGAACCAAGTTAACATTTGGGGTTGCCCCCTTAAAAACACAATCATTTCTATGCCGCCAGATACTCCAGGCTCAAATGACTAGAGAATTCAGCCCCAACCTATACTCTCCACTAGCAGCAGTATCAACTTTTCTCCACCAAATATCAAAGGACTGGTCAGAAGGTTGAGGAGCAAGTACCACAAAACCAAAGCGTGACAGGAGGGAGAACCAAAAGTCTATTGAGAATACACAGCCCACAAGAACATGATGAATGTCCTCCTCTTGATCACAAAGAAGGCATCTCCCCAATTTTGCAAAATTATAATGGCAGTCTTCAAATTTTCCCAACAAATTTTTATAACATAGGAATATCATATCATGTCCCACTTGGGTAATCAACTGACTATTTAAGGATAAATGTTCAATAAGGAGAAGATAGAATCTTAGCAAATAAAATTTCTAATTCAGCTTAGATAAAAATAATGAGTATCAAACATTATAGTATGATTTTGGTCGTCGGAGATTTCATTTTGAAGCCTTTTGGCCGAAGCTTGAGGGGTTCCAGGAGGCTGTTTCAATGGCTTGGAATTCTGTGCCAGCCAGGCCATGCCCATTCATTACCTTGGACCGCAAGTTTAAAGAAGTCTCTAGAGGGCTGCAAAGCTGGAGTGATAAGAAAATTGGGCATATGACTGCCCAACTTGTCCTCACCAGGGAAATTCTTCACCAGCTTGAGATTGCACAAGATGCTCGTGTTCTCACTGCTGGAGAAATTTGGCTGAAAAATAATCTGAAGAAACATTTCCTTGCATTGGCTTCCCTTAAACGCACTATCACCCGGCTGCATTCAAGGATTAATTGGATAAAGGATGGTGATGCAAATACAAAGCTCTTTCAGCTGCATGCCCGTCACCGGAAGAGGAAAAACTTCATTGGGAAGCTAGTCTCCGATGATCAAATTTACACAAATCATGCTGATAAAGCATCAATTATTGATGATTTTTATAATAGCTTGTTGGGCACACGTGTGGACAGGGAAAATACAGTTGATCTCTCTGAATTGGGGCTGAATACTTGTGACCTTGCAGAACTTGACCTCCCGTTCACTGTAGAGGAAGTTTGGAGAACTATAGAGCAGCTGCCTCTGGATAAAGCGCCCGGGCCTGATGGTTTCACAGGAAGGTTTTACAAGTCCTGTTGGTCAATTATAAAGGGTGATATCATGGTTGCAATTTCAGCGATTTGGAGCAGAAAATTTGTCAATTTTGAGGTCTTCAACACAGCCTTCATCACCCTACTCCACAAGGTAGACTCAGCAGAACGGCCAAAGGATTTCCGGCCTATTAGCCTAGTTCATAGCTTTACTAAGCTAGTCACTAAGCTGATGGCTAACCGCTTGGCAAGCAGGCTGCAACAATTGGTGTCTCCCAACCAAAGCGCTTTCATTAAAGGGCGCTTTATCCAAGATAATTTTATGTTGGTTCAGCAGACTGCTAGGTTCCTCCACCAGCAAAAACAGCCACGTATTCTACTCAAGTTGGACATATCCAAGGCCTTTGACTCGGTGTCGTGGCCATTTCTCCTTGAGGTATTGCAACAGTTGGGTTTTGGGCCAATTTGGAGAGACTTGATTAGTGGACTGCTGGCATCCTCTTCTACTCAGGTTCTGTTGAATGGGATTCCCGGCAACTCTATTGTTCACCAGCAAGGTTTACGTCAGGGAGACCCCCTATCGCCTATGTTGTTTATATTGGTGATAGGACGTTCTGGGGCATATGGTTTCAAAGGCAGCCAGTGAGGGATTGCTGCAACCCCTCTCTCGGCAGGTTCTGCAGCACAGAATTTCACTCTATGCGGATGATGTGTTGTTGTTTATTAGGCCAGAAGTTGGTGACATCAATCTGGTAATGGAAATTCTCAATCTCTTTGGTGATGCTTCGAGGCTTAAAACCAACCTCCAAAAGAGCAATGTCTTACCCATCAGATGTGGTGACATGGAGCTAACTATCTTCCAGCAAATGTTACCTTGCGCGATGTCCGACTTTCCTTGCAAATATTTAGGATTGCCCCTCTCCCTTAAGAAGCTCACTAAGGGGCAGATTCAGCCTATTATTGATAAAATTGCAGATCAACTGCCAGGATGGAAGGCGGACCTCATGACAAGAGCCGGAAGAAAAGTGCAGGTACAGTTTGTGCTCACCGCTATGCTTGTATACCCCCTCATGGCCATAGATTTCCCTCCTTGGGCCATCAAAGCTGTGGACAAATTGAGGCGAGGTTTCCTATGGCGGGGAAGAAAGGAAGCAAAAGGGGGACACTGTCTTGTTGCGTGGGGCAAGGCGTGCCGTCCATTGGAGCTGGGTGGCTTGGGGATCTCGGATTTAAAAAGTCTTGCATGGGTGCTACGGATGCGCTGGGTTTGGCTTCAGAAAACGGAACCCCATAGGCCCTGGGCTTATTTTCCCGTCCAGGTGCCAGTACAGGTCCAAGCCTTCTTCAGTTTAGCGGTCGTCTCTGAGGTTGGCAATGGGGCAAGGACACTATTCTGGGCAGATAGATGGCAGAATGGACAATCAATTGCGAATCTCGCCCCTCATCTTATTGCTGGAATACCAAAGAGGATAGTGAATACGCGCACCGTTGAGGAAGCTCTTACAGATCATGCTTGGGTCCAAGATATCCAGGATGTTACAACAGTGGAAGTAATGCTGGAGTTCCTCAATCTCTGGGAGCTTCTTTATGGTATGCAGCTTCAGCCGGAGGCTGAAGACTATCATATTTGGCGTCTTTCCTCTAGTGGACAGTATTCGGCCAAGTCAGCTTACGAGGGTTTTTTCTTGGGATCCACCCTTTTTGGCCCATATGAGAGAATTTGGAAATCTTGGGCTCCACCCAAATGTCGTTTCTTCATGTGGTTGGTCGCACATAACAGATGTTGGACAGCTAATCGGCTTGCAAGGCGGGGGCTGCCACATCCGGCACAGTGCCCTCTTTGTGATCAGGAGGACGAAACCATTAACCATCTGCTGGTGTCATGTGTATTCGCTCGGCAGTTTTGGTTTTATTTGCTCCAACATTTTGGGATCCAACAACTCTGTCCTCAGCCTTCAGATTATTCTTTTGATCAGTGGTGGGAAAGTTCAAGCAATGCTACTGTTGGGTTTACAAGGAAGGGCTTCAACTCTCTTGTGACCTTAGGAGCTTGGACCTTGTGGAATCACCGCAATCGTTGTGTTTTTTATGGAGATTCTCCTAGCCTGGGTGCTGTTTTGGGTTGTGCTTTAGAGGAAGGTCGGTTGTGGGCTGTGGCGGGGCCCCGGGGACTAGCATTCCTGGCTTCCCATCCCCCCCCTCCTTCTGTTGCTTTGTAGGCTGTCTGTCTTGGTCGTCTCCTTGTTGTCACAGGCGCGTGTCAAGTCTACTTGGGTTTTGTGGGTTTTGTGTGGTGTGTGTTGTAGTTGGGGTCCTTTCCCCTTTTCTATCTTCTTAATATAATGAAGCGCAGTTCTCCTACGTTTTCGAGAAATGATTTTGAATACTCCAAAGAAACGAGGGAGGTGGGAGAGAGAAAAAGTTTTGGATATATTCATTCCGATTCAATTGCAAATATATCAATTTTTGAATCAATTCAATTCTCAATTGCAATAAGCAAGCAGGGTGCCTGAAATAGAGATGAGCTCAGTCAACAGGGCAACTATAAAAGGACATCATGCATTTTACTTCTTATATTAAAGATCAAAGGTACCATAAGAACAAACCTTCAATGCCAAGTTTCCACGGAGCAGTGTTTGCTCAGCTTTCTGGCGACAGTTGCCAAGCCAGTCGTTCCCACCTTGGCCAGTGTATATAATTTCGTCTGCGTTATCAACATCATCTTCATATACCCCCGATAACACAATGCAGATTGCAAGTGGGAATGTAAAGTTCTCGCACCCTCTCTGCGTAATCAAGTGAAAACACTACTGGTAAAGTGTAAATAAAACTTTCTTATTGTAAATCTGTAGAAGATAATGTAACATAAATGTAGCCACTTACATTTCATATGGATGGATCAACGTGAAAAGATAGTTAAAAAATAATTTTTATTAACTCATAGTTTAACATTAACTTGCTCAAAAAACATAACTAAGGCCTTGATTAGTTCCAACGCCAAAACTTTACATCCCATCACATCGAATGTTTGGACTTATGTATGAAGTATTAAATGTAGATGGAAAAAAATAACTAATTGCACAGATTGCGAGTAATTTGTGAGACGAATATTTTAAGCCTAATTAGTCCATGGTTCGACAATGTGGTGCTACAGTAAACTTTTGCTAATGCCAGATTAATTAGGCTTAATAAATTCATCTCGCGGTTTACTTCGAGTTCTATAATTAGTTTTTTCATTAGTATCCGAACATCCCATGCGACTATCCCATGAAACATCCTGATGTGACACAAAAACTTTACACCCACGAACTAAACAAGGCATAAGGGTCTATTTAGCAGAGCTCCAGCTTCTAGCCTTGATGTGTTCTCTGCAGTGCCACGGAAATTTTTGAAACTGTCAATGGCTGAAGCTTTTCATGAGCAACGTTGGCCAAGGGATGTAGAAGGAGGTCTGTCAATGATTGGACTGTTTGAGTATTTTCAATTGTGGGATATCTTACATGATTTCTTGCTGACCACAACTGAAGACATACACGGTTGGAGATTTGAGAGCTCTGGATTTTTCTCATCCAGATCAGCATACCGGGCTTTCTTCAATGGGTTGACCACCTTTGAGCCATGGCGGCGTATATGGAAATATTGGGCCCCAGCCAAGTGTAAAGTTTTTCTTTGGTTGGCTGTTCGAAATAGATGTTGGACAGCCAATCAATTGGCCAAACGGAACTTGCCGCATCCGAGTCTTTGTCCATTGTGTGATCAAGTAGATGAAACCATTCAGCACCTATTAACCTCGTGTGTCTTCGCACGTGAATTTTGGTTCAGAATTTTTTCACCAGTAGGTTTCCAAGGTGCATGCCAGACAACAGGGATCAAGAGTTCGCAGACTGGTGGAGAAAAGCTGCTAAGTGGGTACCTAAAGAAAAAAAGAAAGGTTTCACACTCTGATCATTCTGGGTGCATGGCTTCTCTGGAAACATAGAAATGCTTGTGTATTCGAAGAAGCTAGCCCGAGCATGAATGTTTTGCTCCACTCATTTGATGATGAGCACCATCTTTGGCGCCTCGCTGGGGCACGAAAGCTTGGCGCTTTAGGTCAGGTGGTGGCAACAATCTAGCTGTTGTCATTAGTTCGTGTGTTGTGGGTCAGGTCTTACCCTGTGTTTGTGTTTTATTGATCTAGACCTTTGTTGAAACTTAGCTCCCCCACAACTCGGGCCGGAGTGGGGGGAGGCTTCTTGTACGGGTCCATTTTTTTCCCCTCTTAATGCAATGATACGCAGTTCTCCTGCGTATTCGAGAAAAAAAAAAAGCTTCTAGCCCTGCAGTAGATCTCGATTCTGTAGGCAAAGTTAAAGTGGTTTAATTTATATTTAAATCTCAGCAAATTCCGCAATCAAATTTCGACAACATAGCTGAATGGTGGGAAGCTGCAGCAAGGACCATACCCAAAGACCAAAAACGCACTTTCAATGGAGTAGTAATATACACTTGGTGGAACATTTGGAAAGACTGAAATATAAGAATCTTTAACAATTAGCGTCAAACGACGCAACAGGTCGCTATCAAAGTTTGGAAGGATTTAACGTTGAGGAGGGCTTTTGCTCGAGTATTGTAAAGGCATTGTATTTTTGGCTTATTTTGGCTCTTGGGCTCTTTGTGCCCCTTTGCTCGGTAGGTTGGGGGAGCCTGTCACGTGCCCTTTTAACACTCCTATAATTAGCTCTATTTGCCCAGTTCTTAATTGAAAGGCAGAGCTCCTGCATTGAAAAAAATACTAACAAGGAAACAAGATGATTTAACCAAATATACTCAATGTAATGCCAAAACATTTTGAAGCTAGGCTGTGCCAAAGATGCCCTATATACAAATGCATTAGTTCATTTGGAGCAAACATATTCCAATTTTGGGAGAACCCTGTGTATCATAACTATCAATTGGATCTTTAGTGGATATGATCAAGTAAGAAGGCATTAAGATTATGCTATCCTGTTTACTGGATTTTGTTGCCAATACAATCAGTGCTCTTTTCACATCAACCATCCATTGTCCTAGTTTTCTGCACTCGTTTTTTCAAGGCACATGAGAAAATATACAATATATGCACATGACTACTAATAAGAACATAATGACAATTTATTAACTAGTGATTCACACTATATATAAACAACCCATGTGATAAGACTACTTTTGAAGTCTTTAACAAATTCACCATTGTGGAATAAACACATTAATGTCAATGTCCATACTAAGCTTTAAATGCAAAAAATTCAAAACCAGTAACCTATAGCTGCTGAATGTATTGTATCCCGAACCCTTTTTTTAATGAAAAGGGGAACAAAAAAATAAAACACATGTTGGAGGTACTACATGTGTAATTAATAAAGCATAAATAGGATCCAAGTGTGTGCGTTTTTAACTGAAGGGCTGTTGGTGGTTGCTTATTGTTTTATGTGGTGCACTTTTGTTTTTCTGTGTTTGTGTATTGTAGCTCTGCAAAAGGCACTTCACCTCTTTCCTTTGCATCTCTCTTCTTAATAAAATGGCATTCAGTTCTCCTGTGTAGTTTGAGAAGAAGAAAAATGGCATCCAAGTTTGTGCCAAAGAGGACTTGGACTTGGGAGGCCTAGGTACATCCACACTCTGAACCAACAGAACTAAGCTTGGTTCCTATAATTAACCTGCTTTTCCTTCTAGTATCTAATGAAACAAGTACATACTGAAGCCAGTCTATCTGCCGATATCAAATTTCACAGGTGCCATTGAACTGATTTCAACTCTTATATAAATGAGCCAATGTAACAGCATAAATTCTAACTATCAATAGCATGATTTGTTATATATTTGCAGCTCAAGTATGAATATTCATTCAACTAGATTTACCTTATCTCGGTATTCCATACCCATATAATCTATACCCTTCAACCAATGGCTGTGAATTCCTAGGGCAACCATCTCAGCACGTGAGTAGAATCGATCCCCAACTTCAATCCCTAATAATAATGG
The DNA here is from genome assembly GCA_038502445.1 of Eremochloa ophiuroides. NCBI lineage: Eukaryota > Viridiplantae > Streptophyta > Magnoliopsida > Poales > Poaceae > Eremochloa > Eremochloa ophiuroides. The sequence goes on from JAHLJS010000008.1 coordinate 50,082,315, forward strand.
AGACAGTTATAACCGTTACCTTGTATAATAAATTGGTATAAGGTAAGTGCCAACACGAGCAAAAACTACTTCATTTTTCTGCAATAATGCATTTCTTATTTGAAACTGAAAGATACATAACCAGGAAGATGCCCTATCCTTTTTGTCTTGGTAAAGTATGGCACCATCTTTTTGCATCTGTTTTTATTTTTAGGAATATCGTTAATCAACAGATGAATAAAATTAATTCTGAAAAACATCATTCATAGGAACATGCCTTTGTTAGTGCCTTCAGATCAGGTCGTCTTGATGGCCGTTTTGCTTTCTGGTAGCCTCCAATGTCTTGGTTGTTATGATTCTGCGTTCAAAAGATGAAAAACAAATTTAGAAAATTTACATAGCATTTGCATGCACATGAGGACTGTATCAAGTTGCGAAACTGATAAAACAAACAATGGCTAGTAGGATATATGCATGTATGCTTCGGTTTACAAACTCTAGTACTTCCATTTGGACCTCTTTTTACATGTTGCTTAGCTAGAGGCTTGGTTTTCCAATATTTAACAGGCATCTACATTTTGACATGTAAAAAACCATATAGAAATTTTCAGAAATAAAAGGCTCTTCTACAACTATTAAGGACAAAATACTAAAATAACTTTAAGTACTAGATACAAAGTCAACATATTATCAAGTTTCAAAATGAAGACATGCTAGTAAGGTGAATATGGAGAAACAAACAAGTAACTATGAGACAACCACCTAGTGTGTTTTTAGATATTATTAATCTATTTAAGAGAAAAGACTGCAGGCATATAGAAAATAAACAGATGCATCCATGAAACTAATCTGAGAAAAGGCCGACAGAACAAACAACAATATGTTATTTGATCCATTGAACACATCTCTGAAAAAAAAACATTCAAGTTAAGTTTCAGGCGTCCTGGAAAATAAACAACTATGAGTATTTGCTTCAAGTGGGTGGGGGGGTTCTTCTGTAGTTTGGTCTAAGTCTACGTGTGGTGAGTAGTTTTAGTTGTGACCATCAACTTTGTGCCTTTTGTAAAGCTAGTGTCCCCAGTTGATACTATATTAAAGCTCGGTTAATTAGCCTTGAAACTAAAAAAATGTTTCAGGCATACAAAAATAAACATATGCATCGAAGAAACCCTTCAGAAAGAAAGACCAATGTTTGACTGGCTGATTTTTGGCTGCTGCTGATTTGTTGTGAGAAAAAAACAGTGCTCTATTGCTGAAAGTAGTGCTGATTGTTGTGAGAGAAAAACAGTGTTCTATGGCTGAAAAGTAGTGCTGATTTTGACTGATAAGCTCAATCGAACAGGCTATTTTTGAATGAAGATATGTTCAAGTCAAAAGATCACAACATAAAAACATTTAGCGCTTGTTTGGATGCACTAGTATTTAGCTCAACCCAATCAACCCCAACACATGTGGATTGAGGTGAATACATGTGCAGCCAAACAAGGCCTTACTAGGCTAATATGCCCCTTATAAGCAAATAAATAGTTCGACCTGACCATTTCAAAATGAGGATTATATGCATCCATATGCAAAATGGGTATCATACTATGATCAATCTTTTTTTGTTAGAATCTAGAGTATAAAAAGGCAGCACAAGCAACATATGATTCATTATGTTTTTGTGTACACATCACATTCCATACTAAAGATAAGTAGATGCAGCACATGGATGAAAAACAAGTAATTATAAGTTGAAGCCACCAAGTTTCTTAGGTGTTGAAATATAAGTTAGTAGTCCACTTTTCCCTACCAAACAAACTATTTTTAAGGTCAACTAACTAGTGCATTGTAGTTCAATGTACAAGCGCCAAAGGTTTTAGGTTCAAATCCTAGCTCACACAACTTAAATAATTAATTGCAATCTGCTCCTATTTTCTCACTTGGGGTTGGGTGAGGTGATAGTACAGTAATTAAGATTTTAGGGACCTTTGGAACGCATGGAACTTCACTAGAATCAGTTCATTTTCACAGGAAAACATAGGAAACATGGAATAATCCCGCATTCGAAAGGCGGCTGCTATAGTGGCCATTGGAATGCAAGATCTGACAAGAATCGAGCAAGAATTTCATAAGAATTGAGCATGATATTTCACATGAAGAACACACGAAACAGGAAAAATTGTCGCATTCCAAAGGGGTCTTTGACCTGTAACTGTAGTTGACTCACGTGAAAGAATCTGAATGAAACTACACAAAAAATCCCAAATTCCAAAGGCAGCTGCTATATAGTATAGTGTGTGAGGCCTTTGGAATGTAAGATTTGACAAGAATCGAGCAGGAACTTCATAGGAATCGAGCAGGATCTTTCACATGAAAAACACACGAAACAAGAAAAATTGTTGCATTCCAAAGGGGCCTTTGACATGTAACTGTACTTGAATCACGTGAAAGAATCTGAATGAAGCTACACGAAAAAAAATCCCGCATTCCAAGGGCGGTGGATTATAATAGTACAATGCGTGTCATTAAAATTTGGGGGCTTTTGAAATGCAAGATTTGACAAGAATCGAGCAGGAATTTCACATGAAAAACACACGAAACAGGAAAAATCATCGCATTCCAAAGGGGCCTTTGACATGTACATGTAGTTGAATCACGTGAAAGAATCTGAATGAAACTACACAACCCTGCTTTCTTAACTGTATACCATGAAAAAATGAACGAAACACACATATATCACATCGCTCCTACTCAACCTGTATATTTCGTGCTGAACCCAGATCTTACTCTACTGAGACAAAGAGGAAGGGGAACAGGCAACAAAGGCTAGCTGCTGCTGACATTCGAGCCGAAATCTAGGTAACAGAGCTTAGTCTCACAGCTTAAATGATTAATAACAAAACTAAACAAACAACCACACACACCTGTCGTTTGAGTGACTTGGATGCCTCTTGTTTTACAGATTCTGCTCTGCGCTTCTCCTCCTGCATGTCGCACAAACTATCAGACCGAATACCATAGACGATAGATAGAGAACTAACAAACACTAATTCCGGGTAAAGAGCAAACCTGCACAAAGTGGAGATAGTTGGTGCTGAACGTCCGCAGCGTCTTCAGCACCCGTAGTCTCGGGTTGTTGTTGCACACCCTAGTGGCGCCACTCTCGTCGCCCCCGCTTTCCGTGGCTATGCGCTGCGGAACATTGCAAGCCGCCACTACCACCTCCTCTTCGGCAGCGTCCCTATGCCCCCTCTTCCTGCCGCGCCGGGCCTCTGGCTTGTTCGCCCGGCCGCCAGTGCCGTCTTTTCTCCAGCGAGGCGCGCCGCACTGGTCGTGCTCCGCGTAGTTGGGGTACCCCTTCTCGGCGTACCGCGCGCTACGCGGGCGGCACGGCTCGGCGGCGCCGGCTCCCGGGATTGCCATGTGTGTGGCCGGATCGCGCGAGCCCACCTCTTCCCGTGAGGCCGTGACGATGGCCGGCCTGGGTTTTGGGGAGAGGTGAGCGGCGGAGGCCCGGAGGGGAAACGTGACGAGACGACCAAAACGGGTAAAAAAGCGAGGGAGGCAGGTGGTACTGTGGGATGGGAGGCTCCGCCTTCAACCACTTGCGGGAAGGCGATAGGGAAATGAAGCCCTTGGGGGCCTCCAACCAAAGTTCGAATTCCGAGGTGGGTTAGTGCGTACTAGTGAGGAGGCAACGAGATGAGATGTGAACATGGAAAGCCACATCTCTTTTATAGAAGTGTATCATAAAAAAATGATATATGAGATACAGTATATTTTCTTTCTATAAAAGTATATCATAAAATAAAAAAGATATTATATTTTATTTGTTATCATTTGTAACATAGGACGTTTTAGTTCTTACCAAGCCAAGCCTGTTTTGTTTGGTTGGTTTCTTCGTTCAATTATAATATGAACAAAAAAAAATACTATTTATCTTTGAAAGAGAAGGAGAAAATATTGAAGGTGATGGGAAATTATTAAAGCATGCAACCGAGTATTATTCAAGCTTATTTGGTCCTGAAGAGGAACACAATATTCACATTAATCAAGACATATGGAATGAGATTAAGAAAGTGAGTGAGGCAGATAATATTGCGCTTTGTATCCCTTTCTCTGAATCTGAAATTAAACATGCTTTGTTTGAGATGGAGTCAATAATGGACATTTTTAAGAAGGATATCATCCAAATGTTTGATGATTTTTGCTGACAAGTTAATTCATTCTAATCAAACAGCATTCATTAAAGGACGTAATATCATGAGTGGCATAATGATTCTACATGAAATTCTTCATGAAACAAAAAGGAGAAAACAAACTGGTGGGACTGTGAGTGTGAAGCTGAATGACAACGTTGGCCCCTATATTAAAAGTTTCAAAGGAGTGAGGCAAGGACTCTATGCAAGAGATGATAGGAGGATCTGATAGCTGGCATTGAGGTGATGTTTAACATTGCAAGGGAACTGTTGAACAAGAAGTCAGAGCAAATGTCTCTTGAAGACAAGGTGAGAGATGAGCGTGAAGACTGACTGCCTTTGTGTTGCCTGTCTGGCTAAACATGCTGGTTATGTCATGTTGTTTTGAATTGTAACTCTTGATACTATCTGCCTGGGTGTGGCTTCGACCACCAAGTCTGTTAGCTAGCTTTTTTCCCCTAGCCTTGATACTTTCTATCCCCACAGGTCCTTGTTAGGGTGGGTAACCTTTCGGTTCTGGCCTGTCTCGATGTTCTGATTCTATCTTCGGTGTCTATTGTAGGTCGAAAAACTCTTTGTATCCGTTCACCTCGTTTAATGGAAATCGGGTTATCCCTCAGTTCAAAAAAATAGAATATGGACAGTCATCGATTGGTTGGGCAGTTGAAAGCTCTATGTTTGATTTTGCCTAATTGATGACACCTAGTATCTAACCATCGCGTTTAAGTTTTGTGATTACAAGTATGGTTAGAAGCTCAAGTGGGAAGCTATGATGGCATCCAAGTCTTTGGAGTAAGCCCATCAACATGAAGATTAAATGCTTCAACACTTGGTGCAATGGATGGAGCTCAAGGCAAAGATGAAACTCATAGGGCTCTTCCCATTTTGGTGATCAAAACACTATAGAGAGTGTGATCACATTTAGGTTAGATGACCGTACTATTAAGAGGGGAGAAATTCATTTGCAACCTCGGTCATAAAGTGCCTCTAGATGAAATACTTTGAGCATATGCATTTAGATCTAGTGCACTAACTTAAACCCCGCGAATTTGCTTTGAAAAATGCTAACACACCCTACACTTGTTGGTTAACACTTTGTGGTGTTGGCACATTTGAAAACGCGGTTTAGGTTGAGAGGTAAAATGGGTTTGGTTCCTAATTTCCTCCTGCCGAGCTTGCGAGGCAGGATTCAGCGGTTTCTGGAAGCGTCGGACGCTCAGAAACACTAAGCGTCGGACCAATTGGTTGCGTCCAACGGCTAACTGCCCAGCACAGAGAAAGAGAGCGTCGGACGATAGTTTTACGAGCGTCGGACTATCTCTCTATCGTCCGACGGGTTGCATAGTACGCGAGTTTCTCTGGTTCAGGGCGTCGGACCCTCTCCGTTAGTCCGACGGCCACCGTCGGACATTGTCCGATGTGCTCTAGGGGAGCTCTCTGGAAACGTTGGACGGTGAAATCCGTTAGTCCGACGTCTTGAGTCTGACGGTCACCGGACGTTTCCCTCTCGTCTGACGGTTTGTAGTTCGTGGCGCCAATGGTAAGATTCAAACGGTAACTCACACATGGCTGCTCGCGATTCACCGGTTCGGGAAGCGTCGGACAGAGCCTTTAGTCCGACGCCCCCGGCGCAGCGTCCGACGGTGCGCAGAGGAGGGTAACAGCTATGTTGTTGAGTGGAAGTTTGTAACAGAACCGCCCAAATCACATGGCCCACAGACACCTGTCATTGTCGCTAATGACCTCTGACAGGTGGGCCCATATTCCAGATGATCTAGGAGGCTCTGCCGGGCTACATAAGCACCCGTATTCTCCGACAGGATCCCATTGCGAAGCCATTACAGGATCACAATATTTTATAATAAAATACATCAGAGTAAAAGCGTGGAAGGATTATAAAGTACTTAGATTACAAATCAGTTGTCCAAATAGAACTTAAGTGCAGTTATTACAAACCATAATTAACGACAATAGCAGTAGCAGTGGATCGACAGTACAACATACTTAGATAAATGATACCAGGGACCCTGCCCACGGGTCCAACTTCACTCTTCCTCACTTCCTTCCTGAACAATTGTCACGCAGCAGGGAGCGAGGCAAATATGCTGCTGCGGTTCTCCTGCAACAGGGGTTAACAAACCCTGAGTACTGGGGTACTTCGCAAGACTTACCTGACTAAAGAAAAAGGAATAAGGCTCAGGAATGCAGGCTGAGGGAAATCAAGGTAAGGCTTTAACCAGAGTCAAAGTATTTTGCGAAAAAAGCATTACTAATCCTTGTTTCAGTATTTTACTCAATATTATTATAACCAATATCAATAGTTCACAGTTCTTTCACATATATCCTTCAATTCCAATTACTTATTCATTCTCAAAAGCATCCTAGTTCCGAACCACTTTTCGCTGAATGGTCGGAAGATCAAGTCTCCATAACCGAGGAGCAACGACGATTTGAATCGATTAGTACCTAGCTGGGGATCCCTATCCACACTGCATATGTAGCACTTAAGCTTGCATATGCCAACCCCATATTCCACGGCTTTTCTATCCCTAAACCGGTCCTGCGCCACCCGAGAGCACAGTACTCCTCTCGTCTCCAGGCACGCCGGCCACGAGATTACACGGTACTCTCGCCATCTCTCCACTCCCAGTGCGTGGTTATCGGTTCAAGCAATAGAGCGACCGGAGATAGGGCTTCCCGGAGTATGTGGCTAGTTGCAAAGTCTCGATCCAACAGGCCTATAACGAATGGTCCCTACTTTCTTTTTTCGGTGGCGACAGTGCATTGGGACTCTAACCCAAGTACAAATGTCCCATCGGATTTTCAAATCCCTTTTCCGTCGATGACAATATGTTGGGACTCTAACCCAAGCTACGATCACCGAGCAGGAAATCCCTTCCTGTCGAAGACAGTGTACTGATCAGGTGCACAGTGTAACACCCGAAAAATTGCATTCTTTTAAATAGTGGGAATTTATTTAATTATGCAATTAGTTGATCATTCCAATATAGGGAAATAATAATTTTTCTCAAATATAAAATCAAAGCTAGGTCATACACATATATGATGCATTCATGCTGGAGCATTTCTTCTTTGTACTGTTGTAGCTTATTTGAATTTTTCAAATATTTCAAAACCCAATTTGAAAATCCTTTTGAAAAATGAAATTAGAAAATAGAAAAGGGAAATAGGAAAACCTTCCCTCTCTGATTTTGGCCCGAGGGCCCAGTCCTCCTCTTCCTTTCGGCCTGCCCCTCCCTTGCTAACTTGGGCCGAGGCCCAGCTAGCTAGCCAGCCAGCCGGCACAGCAAGCTGAGCGCCCCCTCTTCCCATCTTTGGATGACAGGCGGGCCCCACAGGGCAGTACCTCTTCTCCTCCTTCCTTTCTTCTCCCCGGGGCGCCCAAAGCAGAGAGCCACGCCGCGACCGAGCGCGCGCGCCCTCTCTTCCCCCTGCAGCGGCTGCCAGCCCGACCCCAGCGCTCGGTGCTACCGACCTGTGGGACCCACAGGACAGCCCCTCCCCTGTTTCCCTCTGCTGCTCGCCGAGAGTCCGACGCGGGCAAGAAAGAAAACGGCCGAAACCGAGTTCATCGCCGCGCCGAGAAGTCCGAAGCAGAGAAGAAACGGCCGAAGCCGATTTCTCCGCTCGCCGAGTTTGTTTCAATCTCCGAGATTATCGTCACACCTCGGGAGTACTTAAGCAGCGCCACACCCCCTCGTAGCCGTCACCTAACCCTAGCCGCCTCTTCTCGCCGCCACTGCCGAGCTCCCGCGAGAACCGAGCAACCGCCGCCGCGAGCAATTAGCTCGATTCGCCACCAATTTCCTCTCGGTAAGCCTTTGAGGAGCTTCGCTGTGATCTTGTGAAGTTCCCGAGCACTTTCCCCCTTCGATTTGTGCACTGACACGCCTCCGCCGCCGTTGCAGAGAGCCACCGTCCGCCGGGTCATGCCGCGAGCTTTCTCCGAGTCAATTTCCGACCTTCCCATCACCCTAGGTGAGCTTGCGATGCTCTTCCCGATCTATGGGTACCTTTCCCGACCTATTTCATGCACTGGAGGCCGAGTTCGCCTTCTCCGGCGATGCTCCGGCCATGGCGCCGCCGTCGGCCTCTGTTTTCCGGCCGGGAGCACCGCCACCCCTCCTCTCTTTTAATCTGATCCGCCGATTTTGAATCGGACAGCCGAGAGCAGCCCATACCGATTCGGCCGGCGTTTTTACGGATAACCCCCTGCAGTTTTTAATGCTTAACCCGCAGCCCTTAGCGTATTCAGTAGATTACGTTTTCTGTATTTGAAGGCGTATTTATTTTCGGTATATATGAAAATGTGTTTTCAGATTTGAAATCAAAACTGTTTTGTTCGTAGTTTCTCCGTTTTAATTCCGATTTGAACGATTCAAATTGCGTTAGATTCGTAATTTGATGATCTACCAGTTAGTACCACTGTTTCATATGTTATTAACTTTTAAAATTCGAGATTATATTTAATCTATTATTATTCTATTATAAATCTTGTAAAATTCATATCTTCCTCGTTTTAAATCCGATTTGCGCAAACTTTATATCGATGTGATCGTAGCAACGTGTAGATTTGTTTTATAACCTTTTTAATTTATTTTCTCGCTGTTGGTGTACTGTTCTAATGAAAACTCTTGTTTGTATGCATGATTGCCCCTGTATGCGTGTGTGTTGTTATGGTGGATCGAGTATAGACGGTGAGCCTTACGTGGGTGATCAAGATCAGTACTTCGACAACCCGGATCACCAGGAGTTTGCTGATCAAGGCAAGTATTAGTATGGATCATCCTTGTTGTCCTATTCACCAAATAAATAATTGCATTTGCATCTGTCTTCCTTGTTAACCATAGTTACTTACTAGTTTTGTTATCCTGTTCCTTGCAACCTATGGGATCATGCATATGGTAGTTGATGCTAGTGCGTTATTGATATCATGATCATGTAAACTGATTAATTGAATATGCAATAAGGATTAAAAGATGCCTTTTTAGCAACATGGAACTAGGGGATTGGAGCATAGTTTTGTGATGCTCCATATCCTTTCCCCTTGGTAATGATCTGTCAGCAAAAGCTGGGACTTACAGTGCAACTATAAGGGCTACATGGCTCTGGTTTTAATCAAGTATAGGTCCTTTTTCTAGCTTGTTAGAGGTTACCGAAAGGCGTGATGGGGCCTGACGACTCGGGTATAGTGCGGCTCCTGTCCGAGTGTGTATAACCTGCGTGACCTTGTGCCACGAAGAAGGGGGGCTCTACATCTGCTTGCCGAGTCCCTAGCGGCCCTAACTTGTTAGACGAAGTATTTTAAAAGACTTTATAGTGAAACCCTGCTCTCTCACCTTGGTAGTGTTATGGGAGTAATTAACCCGAGCAAATGGGAATCACGGCTCATAGTGAAAGTGTACAACCTCTGCAGAGTGTAAAACTGGTATACTAGCCGCGCTCACGGTCACGAGTGGCCCAGAAAACTCACGGAATAGTTATCTTTCGGGGTGATGTTTACTTGTTGCTAGTCTATTTATTGCTACTCATTAATTGTGTTTACTATGATCATGAGAATGGGCTTATTAACTTGTTGCTATTCAATTGCATAAAAGGTGATTAATTAAAAGCAAACAGCTGTTAAACCCGTGTCAATCTTTTGAGCCTCATGAACCCATGCTAGTCTTGTTGAGTACGACATGTACTTACGCTTGTTTATTTTTCATTATTTGGTTGAAAATCCCGGATAGGTAACAGATGGTGATAGTGATGAGGACTACCCAGAGGACTACTAGACTTGTGCTTCACCAGTCGACGTCCCTGTGTTATGGAGCTACCGCGAGAGTTATCTTTATTTTCCGCTGTGTAATGACTTTGATATTATTCGCTATGTATTAAACATTGGTTATGATACAATTTATGCAATTTGTTGGCTTATGTGTGTGACTGATCTCTGGGCGCACATAAGATTATGCATCCCATTTTATCCTTAAAATTGGGTGTGACAGAAATGGGATGCATAATCTTATATGCGCCTAGAGATCAGTCACACACATAAGCCAACAAATTGCATAAATTATATCATAACCAATGTTTAATACATAGCGAATAATATCAAAGTCATTACACAGTGGAAAATAAAGATAACTCTCGCGGTAGCTCCATAGCACAGGGACGTCGACTGGTGAAGCACAAGTCTAGTAGTCCTCTGGGTAGTCCTCATCACTATCACCATCTGTTACCTATCCGGGATTTTCAACCAAATAATGAAAAATAAACAAGCGTAAGTACATGTCGTACTCAACAAGACTAGCATGGGTTCATGAGGCTCAAAAGGTTGACACGGGTTTAACAGCTATTTGCTTTTAATTAATCACCTTTTATGCAATTGAATAGCAACAAGTTAATAAGCCCATTCTCATGATCATAGTAAACACAATTAATGAGTAGCAATAAATAGACTAGCAACAAGTAAACATCACCCCGAAAGATAACTACTCCGTGAGCGCGGCTAGTATACCAGTTTTACACTCTGCAGAGGTTGTGCACTTTCACTATGAGCCGTGATTCCCATTTGCTCGGGTTAATTACTCCCATAACACTACCAAGGTGAGAGAGCAGGGTTTCACTATGAAGTCTTTCAAAATACTTCGTCTAACAAGTTAGGGCCGCTAGGGACCCGGCAAGCAGATGTAGAGCCCCCTTCTTCGTGGCACAAGGTCACGCAGGTTATACACACTCGGACAGGAGCCGCACTATACCCGAGTCGTCAGGTCCCATCACGCCTTTCGGTAACCTCTAACAAGTTAGAAAAAGTACCCATACTTGTCTAAAACCAGAGCCATGTAGCCCTCATAGTTGCACTGTAAGTCCCAGCTTTTGCTGACAGATCATTACCATGGGGGAAGGATATGGAGCATCACAAAACTATGCTCCAATCCCCTAGTTCCATGTTGCTAAAAAGGCATCTTTTAATCCTTATTGCATATTCAATTAATCAGTTTACATGATCATGATATCAATAACGCACTAGCATCAACTACCATATGCATAATCCCATAGGTTGCAAGGAACAGGATAACAAAACTAGTAAGTAACTATGGTTAACAAGGAAGACAGATGCAAATGCAATTATTTATTTGGTGAATAGGACAACAAGGATGATCCATACTAATACTTGCCTTGATCAGCAAACTCCTGGTGATCCGGGTTGTCGAAGTACTGATCTTGATCACCCACGTAAGGCTCACCGTCTATACTCGATCCATCATAACAACACACACGCATACAGGGGCAATCATGCATACAAACAAGAGTTTTTATTAGAACAGTACACCAACAGAGAGAAAATAAATTAAAAAGGTTATAAAATAAATCTACATGTTGCTACGATCACATCGATATAAAGTTTGCGCAAATCGGATTTAAAACGAGGAAGATATGAATTTTACAAGATTTATAATAGAATAATAATAGATTAAATATAATCTCGAATTTTAAAAGTTAATAACATATGAAACAGTGGTACTAACTGGTAGATCATCAAATTACGAATCTAACGCAATTTGAATCGTTCAAATCGGAATTAAAACGGAGAAACTACGAACAAAACAGTTTTGATTTCAAATCTGAAAACACATTTTCATATATACCTAAAATAAATACGCCTTCAAATACAGAAAACGTAATCTACTGAATACGCTAAGGGCTGCGGGTTAAGCATTAAAAACTGTATGGGGGTTATCCGCAAAAACGCCGGCCGAATCGGTATGGGCTGCTCTCGGCCGTCCGATTCAAAATCGGCGGATCAGATTAAAAGAGAGGAGGGGTGGCGGTGCTCCCGGCCGGAAAACAGAGGCCGACGGTGGCGCCATGGCCGGAGGGCCACCGGAGAAGGTGAACTCGGCCTTCGGTGCATGAAATAGGTCGGGAAGGGTACCCATAGATCGGGAAGAGCATCGCAAGCTCACCTAGGGTGATGGGAAGGTCGGAAATCGACTCGGAGATAGCTCGCGGCGTGACCCGGCGGACGGTGGCTCTCTGCAACGGCGGCGGAGGCGTGTCAGTGCACAAATCGAAGGGGGAAAGTGCTCGGGAACTTCACAAGATCACAGCGAAGCTCCTCAAAGGCTTACCGAGAGGAAATTGGTGGCGAATCGAGCTAATTGCTCGCGGCGGCGGCTGCTCGGTTCTCGCGGGAGCTCGGCAGTGGCGGCGAGAAGAGGCGGCTAGGGTTAGGTGACGGCTACGAGGGGGTGTGGCGCTGCTTAAGTACTCCCGAGGTGTGACGACAATCTCAGAGATTGAAACAAACTCGGCGAGCGGAGAAATCGGCTTCGGCCGTTTCTTCTCTGCTTCGGACTTCTCGGCGCGGCGATAAACTCGGCTTCGGCCGTTTTCTTTCTTGCCCGCGTCGGACTCTCGGCGAGCAGCAGAGGGAAACAGAGGAGGGGCTGTCCTATGGGTCCTCCACGGTAGCGGGTCAAGGCGCTGGACCCGGTTGGCAGTCACGGCAGAGGGACGCTCCGCGCGTGCGTGCTCGGCCGCGGCGGTGCTCTGCCTCTCGTCCATGGAAGAAGCAGAGGGGAGGGGGAAGGGGCTGCCCGGTGGGGCCCGGTCGTCAGTTAGAGGGGGTAAGGGGAAGGGAGGGAGCAGGTCGGCCGAGCTGGCCTCGGGCCATCCGACCTGGGCCGGCTGGGGCCAGGGAGTGGAAAACAGGCCAAGCTGCTGCTTGGGCCAGAAAGGAGAGGGGAAGGGCTCTTCTCTATTTCCTTTTCCATTTTCCAAAAGGATTTTCAAATTGGGTTTCAAAATATTTGAAAAAATTCAAATAAGCTATGACAGTACAAAGAAGAAATGCTCCAGCATGAATGCATCATACATGTGTATGACCTAGGTTTGATTTTATATTTGAGAAAAATTATTATTTCCGTATATCGGAATGATCAACTAATTGCATAATTAAATAAATTCCTACTATTTAAAAGAATGCAATTTTTCGTGTGTTACAATTCTATCCCCCTTAAAAATAATCTCGTCCTCGAGATTCAGTTGGTGCTTACTCAAACAACTCCGGGTACTTTTCTCTGAGATCTTCCTCTCTTTCCCAAGTAGCTTCTTCCTCAGAGTACCGATGCCACTGCACCTTGCACATCTTTATAACTCGACTTCTTGTAACTCTTTCTACGGTTTCCAAAATTTTCACTGGATGTTCCTTATAAGTGAGACCCTCCTTGAAAACTATTTCCTCGACGGGAACCTGCTCTTCCGGTACTCTCAAACACTTCCTCAATTGAGATATGTGGAACACATCATGCACACCGGACAAACTTTTCGGAAGTTCTAGCTGATATGCCACTTCTCCACGTCTCTCTAGGATCTTGAAAGGACCAATATACCTTGGTGCCAATTTTCCTTTGCTGTTGAACCTTTTCACACTTCTCATCGGGGACACTTTAAGATATACATAGTCTCCTACATTAAAAGCTAGTTCTCTTCTCCGTGTATCCGCATAGCTCTTCTGTCTAGATTGTGCTATTCTCAAGTTCTCTCTTATTGTCTGGACTTGCTCCTCTGCGTCTCTCAACACATCCGGTCCAAACACTTGACTTTCTCCAGTTTGATTCCAAAACAAGGGTGTCCTGCACTTGCGTCCATATAATGCTTCGAAGGGTGCCATCTTGAGACTTTTCTGGTAACTATTATTATAAGAGAACTCCGCATACGGCAGACTCTTATCCCAACTCGTTCCATACTATAAAGCACAAGCTCTCAACATATCTTCCAAAATCTGATTAATCCATTCAGTTTGACCGTCAGTTTGAGGGTGATATGCAGAACTGAAATTCAACCGTGTTCCCAATGATCTATGCACTTGTTGCCAAAACTGTGAGGTGTACTGCGTACCCCTATCGGACACTATCTTCTTTGGAACTCCATGTAGACACATAATCCTTTCCATATACAACTCTGCAAGTCTTGCTCCGGTATAGGTGTTCTTGACGGGGAGGAAATGAGCAAATTTAGTCAGTCGATCCACAATTACCCAGATTGAATCATAACCTCTCTGAGTACGTGGCAATCCAACTTTGAAGTCCATACCGACTTCTTCCCACTTCCACTCAGGTATCTTTAGTGGTTGTAGCAATCCTGTAGGCCTCTGGTGTTCAGCTTTAACTCTCTGACAGGTATCACAGATAGCCACATATTCTGCTACATCACGTTTCAGTCCAACCCACCAATATTTTTCCTTCAGATCCAAATACATCTTGGTACTTCCTGGGTGTATAGAATATGCTGACTCATGAGCTTCACGCAGTATAGCGTCTCGGATGGATTTCACTTCAGGTACACAGAGTCTCTTCCCAAACCATAAGGTTCCATTCTCATCTAGCCTGAATCCGGGTGATTTTCCAACCACAATGTTCTCTGCTATTTCTTTGAGCTTCTCATCTTCCAACTGAGCCTTTCGTATCTCTTGCTCTAGTGTGGGCTCAACCTCCATCTCAACAGCATTGATCACAATTCCCAAGTTGAGACGCTCCATCTCTGCACACAACTCTGCGGGTATAGTGGTTGCTCGAATCTCATTAGCATAACTCTTTCTACTAAGAGCATCTGCTACAACATTTGCTTTGCCAGGATGATAGTGCACTTCCAAATCATAATCCTTTATCAATTCCAACCAACGACGTTGCCTCAAATTCAACTCTGACTGGGTGAAGATATACTTCAAGCTCTTATGATCTGTATAGATGTCACACTTATGACCAATCAGATAATGCCTCCATAACTTCAGAGCGTGAACCACAGCTGCTAGCTCCAAATCATGGGTAGGATAATTCAACTCATGCTTCCTCAACTGTCTCGATGCATATGCTACGACTCTTCCTTCTTGCATGAGTACACAACCAAGACCTAGGCGGGAAGCATCACAATAGATAGAGAACTTCTTACTTAGGTCCGGCAAAACCAACACTGGCGCTGTTGTCAATCTCTTCTTCAATTCTTCGAAACTAGCTTGACACTTCTCAGACCACACAAACTTGGCATTCTTCTCTAGCAAGGAAGTCATTGGCTTCGCAAGCTTGGAGAATCCTTCAATGAACCTTCGGTAGTAACCAGCTAAACCAAGAAAACTACGAATGCCAGTCACATCAGTTGGCGGCTTCCAATTCAACACGTCTGCCACCTTGCTTGGGTCTACAGAAATTCCACCATTGGACACAATATGTCCTAGAAAAGCAACTTCTCTCAACCAGAACTCGCACTTACTTCGCTTGGCATACAGCTTGTGTTCTCTGAGCTTCTGCAAAACCAATGTCAGATGTTCGGCATGCTCTTCTTCATTCTTGGAGTAGATCAAGATATCATCAATGAACACCACAACAAACTTATCCAAGAATTCCATGAATACCTTGTTCATCAGATACATGAAGTAGGCAGGTGCATTAGTCAAACCAAAGGACATTACCGTATACTCATACAATCTATACCGAGTAGTGAATGCAGTCTTAGGTATGTCAGAGTCACGAATCTTCAACTGATGATAACCTGAACGGAGATCAATCTTGGAAAACACACAAGCACCTCTCAACTGATCAAATAAGTCATCAATTCTAGGCAATGGATACTTGTTCTTAATGGTGACCTCATTCAGTGACCGATAATCAACACACATCCTTTGACTACCATCTTTCTTATCAACAAAAATAACCGGGGCTCCCCAAGGTGAAGAACTAGGACGAATGAAACCTTTTTCTGACAGTTCTTTAATTTGTTTCTTAAGTTCTTCTAATTCTTTAACTCCCATTCTATATGGACGTTTAGCTATAGGTGCAGTACCAGGTAACAACTCAATGATAAATTCAATGTCACGGTCAGGCGGCATACCTGGCAACTCATCTGGAAACACATCTTCAAACTCATCCACCACTGAGTTATCCGGCTGCACTTCTTCTCTGAGCTGATGTACTGTGGCTTGTTGTTGCACTTGCAGAGCAACCTCAACTCTGACCTCATCTCCCTTCTGGGTAGTGATAGTCACGACCTTCTCCTTGCACTTTATATTGATGTCATTTTTCATCATCCAATCCATACCCAGGATAAGATCAATTCCGGCAGTATTTAGCACAGTAGGGGTTATCTCAAATTCTACCTCCCTTAATGAGACAGTAATCGGGAGACACTGAAGAGTAGCTTGCATAACACCACCCGGAGAAGAAACCATAATAGGATGTTTCATGACACTAAGGGGAATACCATGCTTTCTAACAAATGTGTGCGAAATGAAAGTATGCGAAGCACCAGAGTCAAAAAGAACTGTAGCGGGGATGGAGTCGATATTGAACGTACCCATCATGACCTCTGGAGTCTCTTGTGCCGTATCAACCGACACATGGTTCACCTTCCCGGTGCGAGGTGGCACTCTCTGCTGGTTGTTCTGCTTCTGGGAGGCTTGGGGATTCTGCTTCTCAGGACAATTGTAGGACAAGTGTCCTTCCTTGCCACAGCGGAAACACTTGTTGGGGGCACCATTCTTCACTGGGATGTTGTTGGGAGCAGTCAGTTGTGGCGCCTGGTTGCCACCTTGTCGCTGGTACTGGGAACGCTGCTGGTTCTGGGAACGTTGTTGATTCTGGAAATTGTTCTTGAATCCAGACTGTCCCTGGAAACGTTGTTGCTGCTGAGGCTGCTGCTGGTTGTTACGGAAGCGGCTGTTGCTTCCAGACGACTGCCCTTGAAACTTCCTCTTCTTCTTCTTCTCATCTATCTCACGGCGCTTGCTCTCAATGATCAAAGCTTTGTCCACCAACTGTTGGAAGTTGGCGAAAGTGTGGGAGAGCAACTGGTACTGGAGATGATCATTCAGTCCCTCCAAGAAGAGCTCTTGCTTCTTGGCATCATCTTCAACCTCTTTTGGAGCATACCGCGACAATTGGATGAACTTGTCACGGTACTCGGCAACTAGCATACCTCCCTGCTTCAGAGAAAGAAACTCCTTCTTCTTCAGCTTCATCAACCCTGCAGGCACATGATGATTGCGGAACCCCTCACGGAATTGCTGCCAAGAGATGGGGTCGGCACGTCCAAAACGGAAAGACTCCCACCAATCCAGAGCAGCTCCCTGCAACTGCCCGGATGCATAGAGAACCTTCTCGACGTCGTTGCATTGGGCGATCTCTAGCTGCCTTTCTATTGCACGCAGCCAATCATCAGCTTGGAGAGGATCACTGGAATGATCGAAGGTGGGCGGGCGTCCCTTCAAGAATTCGCTTCTCTTGTCACGGGGTGGTGGAAGTGGGTTTCCATTGCCATTGTTTCGCTGCAGCAGTTGAATGTTCTGGGCCATCTGCTGCATTAGCTGTGTTTGCATCATCATCAGCTGCTCCATATTAGGCTGTGGCGGAGGTGGTGGTGGATTAGCATTTTCTTCAGAGGTACCATCACCCCTTGGGTTCCTCCTGGTGTGGGCCATCTGCTGTTAAAATCATTGAAGTGAGGTTTAGAATTTTTTTCCATTAAAATAACACTCAAAAGACTAAAACAGGAAATTCTGGGCGCGATCCAACAACGGCAGAGTAGAAAAACAGTCATATCTGGAGTTCCCGAAGTCAAACAGAGACATGATATACATGGTTGGAAAGCATGAGAAAAACTCTACAATTTTTATTCAGACCATCTCTCCAGATTCTGTCATTAAGTTTATCAAAAACAGATTTGATTCGAAAC
This sequence comes from Eremochloa ophiuroides, assembly GCA_038502445.1. Lineage (NCBI taxonomy): Eukaryota > Viridiplantae > Streptophyta > Magnoliopsida > Poales > Poaceae > Eremochloa > Eremochloa ophiuroides. The sequence continues at coordinate 50,100,209 of JAHLJS010000008.1, forward strand.
TGTTTCAGAGTAACAGACAGCGCAGAAACTTTGACTTATGACATTTGTTTCTCACAAACCATAACTGATGTTGCGATGATTCTTGCGGCCAAAGAAAACTACAGAAGTCTAGTTTTTCACAAAAATTTTTCACGATTTTTGGTCGTATATAATTAAATAGGAAAAATAACTAAGGCAGAGAGGTCTGAAAAACAACACTGCTGGAAACTGAGATAATCAACCCAAACTATTATGCATTAATTTAAACCTATATAAAGAGATTTTGCGGACATGCCCATAATCTCAGCACTCATTACAAACTCCAAATCAAGCATTGTTCATAAGAAAAGCAATCTAGCACAAAAGTTCACAAGACACGAACTAGACTCGACTTGACTCAACTTGCGCTACTAGCGTCTTTTGCTACTAACTGGGGGTAACTCCTCTAGGGGTCGATGTCGGTGCGGGTGTGAGCATCTCCATGGTCACCTCGGTTCCTTGGCGGCGATTCAGCTGGGCACCTTGGTGATGGCGGAGGGGGTCCAACACCGAGTTGCCTGTTCAACTCATCCACCGCCCGGCTGAGCTTGTAGTTAGCTTCAGTTCTGGTGTTCAGCTCATCCAATGTCTGGTCCAGAAAAGTGTTGGTCTGGGCCAAACATTCCAAGGCAGCGTGGAGTCGGGCGTTCACTTCTCCAAGTGGACCGGCGATGCTGCAGTTAGCTTGGCCACTCTGACGGCGGGAAGGTAGCGGTGCATCTCCCACTTGATGATGTCCCAATTCTCATGGCGGTGCACCATAAGAGCTTATCGTGCGGCATCCTTGATGGCGGCAGCTTTGGAGAGTCGAATGGAGACAGCATAGTGGATATTCTTCACCTGGCTTCCCTCCTTGATGTACACCCTCGTCTCATAGTAGTCGGCGTAGTCAGGGTGCTTCCAGTGCTCCGTCTTGTACAGCACCGAGGCGTTGGGGTAGAAGTGGCGCACCAAGTCGAGAAGCAGCGGGTGGTAGTAGTCATCACCATGATGATCATAGTGAACGAGAATATTACCCTAAAAATACCTTTAGATGTTACTTAAAGGACCTTTTCTAGCTTTAGTTATTTAAAGGACCTTTTCTAGCTAAAGGGCACCCTTAGGTGGCATGACACGCTTGCGGGCAGTGCGTTTAAGGTTGGCCATCTACAAGAATTAAGATTAAGTCAAAATTTTGCAATGGACAAGGGTAGGATATCAGCAAAAACTTGTAACAAATTAATATAACAAGTAAAAAGAGATAATAAAGCTAAGGGCTATCCAGTGCTAACTAGGCTTGCGTCCTATAGTCAACACGGCTCCGATACAGTCAACTAGGCTTGCCAAACGAGAATATTACCATTACCCTTTTCATGACTTAATCAATAACATATATCACCATAGCTCAAAATAGCATTTTATGCAAATCTATTTTATACATGCAGGGCTTAGCATTTTCAAATATTTAATAAACTGAGTTTACGGATATTTCAGTGGTCAAGGATGGTAATCCATAAATTGGGTTATCAATCAACTCCTATCAACTTAATACAGTAGATTAACTCAAGTTATAAACATTTTGTAAATCACAAGGAAAGGGCTGAATGCACCGGGGCTTGCCTTGGATTGCGTAGAGGGTGGGATCCGGATCAGTGCCACAAATGTCAAAGCAGTCTCAACTTTAATTTCTTCGTTCACAGGCACTACACATATGCAAGGATGCATGCTTTAATGCGATGCAATAATACGGGTACATGAAATAATAAATATAACAATCTACAAACACTACTATCTTTCATAACGTATTTAAAGTAACTATTTCTAAAAATTTGCCCTACACCATAAGGGTGTTTGACCTAAAACCACAATCAATCCAAAATTCACACCAACCCTAAGTGATTAAGGTTTCCTATTTATTTTATTAATTAAATAATCCAACAATACAAAGCCAATAATTAAAAGTATTTCCAATTGAGCCCAAACTTTACCAACAGATAGCTCTTGACATAAAACAATGGCAAAATAAATTTCATGATTTTTGGAGTTACAGAGAATTAATTAAAATTACTCAAAGTTGCATTTATTAATTAATCTACTGATTTTTAGACCCTATAGAAAGTATTCAAAATATTTATTTAGTATTTTTACTACACTCTATCCATCACAGAGAGCATCCACAAAATGTTTCATGATTTTTAGGACCACAGAAATATTCCTATAAAATTATCAATACCGAGCACTATTCATTATTAATATAAATCATAAGGCCAATTTAATTCCATCGGAAAAATGAAAAACACATCCAGCCCGAGACGGCCCAACTGGAACCCAGCCGGCCTAGCTCGCCTCTCTAACTCTCCGTCTCACTGACAATGGGGCCCCGCCCGTCAGTTCTCTCTCTCCTCCTTCTTCTACCTCCCACCGCGCCTCACGCGCGCTCGCGATGCGGCGGCTCGCCACCGGCGGCTCCTCCGGTGAGGGAGATGCCTCTGACGGATGGACCAGACCCTAACCACCACCCTAGGGACCTATCTCAAGGAATGAAAGACTGTGGAAGGAGCACGATGAATTTGGTCGAAGTCCGAGACGAACGCGACGGCGACCGGCGGAAGGAGAAGACAAAGAGGAAGGGCTTGTCGTCTCTTATGGGCAGGGGAAGGATAGATAAGGTTGAGGCTCGGTCCGGGGCCCATTGGCGACCCTGGCACGGCGGCGATAGTGGCCTGGCCGGCCGGACAGCGCCCCGTGCGCGGCGCGGCGCACGCGCGTACGGCGGCCGGAACAGTAGGGCCCGGTTCACTGTAGCAATCCCCTAGGTCAAACTCTATTAAACCAAATCATGCCCTATACAAGTAGAACCAGGTGAATCACCTAAAATAAAAGTTGTGCCAAATTTTGTGAAGAACAACTTTGCTTTTTGAACCATATTTGAATTTGGCCCAGATTTGAAGATATTCAAAAGGGGGTAAATCCCCAATTTAAAATTCAAACACAATTCAATTAAATTCTCTAAAGTTTTCTATACAACTTAAAATTCTATAAACATGAAAGTTGTTCAATTTTCTGATCTCTACAAATTTAATTAAGTGTGTTTGGTCAGATTCTTCCTAATTTTTGGAATGACATTTCAAATTCAAATTTCAATCCACTGTTTTGAGTTTAATTTGAATTTCCACTGTATAACTTCAAAATATCCAAAAATAAAAGTTATTCCATTTTAAAATATCTACAAATTTTATTAAGACGCTTTTAGCAGATTCTTTATAGTTTTTGAATTAAGTTTTTGAGGCCTAATTAGGGTTTAATTTGATTTTTCTTTTTAATTTAATATTTGATCTTCAATTATGGGTTTAATTGGACAATCATTCCCAATCACAGCCAAATCACTCTAGAAGCCCTGAGCATAATCAGATGCGTGTAATTAGTTTAAACATGATGACATGGCAGTTTAATTAATAGTAATACCAGAGATATTACAAAGTTTATGAATAGCACATGGCCGGTTCTTGCTCACTCTCTTGGCTCTCTAACTCGTTGATATACCTAGTGAGCATCCTCCAAGCACTCTAACTCACCTAGATCATTTCATTCTCATTTATAGTGAGCAAGAGTTTGATCCAAGTGCATTGTTCATCCTAGTTCATCCATTGGCACTTGGTGATTGTTGTTGCTGCGGATTTCTCTTGTTTCTCTTGGTGATTGCCGTCACCTGGACGGTCTTGGAGCAGCGGAGGAGCTTGGTGGAGTTGGTGATTGTCTCCGGCCACTCCCGGTGATCTTGTGAGGGGTTTGCACCTTCCCCGGCGGAGAGCCGCAAGGTAGCCTAATACATTGCTCCTGTCATTGGGTTACCTTGCTGGTGGTAGGTTCTAGTAGTGCTCATTTGTTGAGCTTGATATTGGTTGTCAATTAGCCACCGAACCACCGAGTAGTGGTCGACACAATGAGGACGTAGCGTGCCGGCAAGCACGTGAACCTCGGGGATAAATTGGTGTTCATCTTGTGTTGATCATTGGGTTTCTTTGGACCATCACCTTTGAGTGTATTGATATATCTCCCGGTGATTGTTCATCTACTCTACTCGGTGGTATAACCACTCTCTACCTATCTCTTTACTTTGAGCATTTTTCTTGAGTAGTGTTAGTACTTGTAGTTTGCTTGTCCATCTAGGAGTAGAGTAGTTGCAACCTAGGTTAGCTTGTGTGTCCTTCTAGAGACATAACTAGAACGGTTAGGAAGGCTTGCATTTTTTAGTAGGCTAGCCCAAAACTCGATTCGCCATTGTTATTACTAACCCTTGGTCAAGTGTTGTTTTTAGAGTCTTAAATAGGCTATTCACCCCCTCTAGCCTCTTTGGACCTATCAACAGTAATTCAGCGCGGTAATCTCTCACGCATGCAACCTGCATGCGCCCCAGGCGTCAGCTAGACTGAGGGGAAATGACGCCCAGGGTGTGATTGGTTGCAAATGTGATAGAGAGGCATGATGGAGAGCTGGTCCAGACTGGTGATATGCAGGCTCAAACCATGTACCTGGTCGTATTTGGTTGCCTTGGTTGTCGTTGTCGGTTCAGTACGAGACGAGATCTAATTTGGTTGTAGGCATGTATGAGAGTTTTAGGTATATGACATGTGCACCCTTGTGATATATATGTATTGTGCCATCTTGTATGGTAAGGGAAGGAGAATTGAAAAGACGGAGCCATACATGATGGTGGAGGGAGGTTGAATAAGGCGAAACAGGCAAACCGTGCAAGAAGGGCAACCAAACACAACACAAGAACTAAACAGAAGTAGCTTCACTTCTGAATTAGCAGTAAGTGTTATCAACCGATCCCATCTAAACTAGTCATCTGTAATCTAACCTTTGCCAATACAGGATCTAGAATCGAATCCACCGGAGCAAATCAATTATTATCCTTCTTGTCCGATTGCAAGGCTCGGCTCTCAAGCCCCCTCACTGAAGCAGATAATGAAGGCTCCTATTGACATAACGACTGCTCCAGCTTCAAAAAGGAAAGACTCATCTAGTCTTCAGAAGGTGACCACTAAGAAACAAAGGTCCAAAAAGAAGCCTGCCCAAGTATCTGAATATCCTAAAATATTTTCTGCACCATCCATTAGTTTCTTAGCTAAAATCGGCTAATCACCAGGTGACTGCTCAGCCGATTCCAACACTACCTGAGGAACCTCAAATTGAAAAGCAACCAGGACCTACCGGCCATCCGGTTGCCACCACAGGTTCTTCAGACATGGCTGAAACTCAACAGGAAGCCCCTGCCGCGTCACATACTCAGATAAGTGCTGCGATCAAATTCAGGCACATGATTATCCTCTCCTGGTCATTTAATTAACCATAAAAATACAGCCGAACAGTCCCTCAAACTCTGAAGACACCTGGGCCAAGCTCGACAAAGAAAAAACTCCATCACCAGGTAAGATAGCTCGGATGTTAACACTATCGTGTTTTCACTGTATATTTGATTATTGCCTTTGTAGAAATCTAATCAATTGCCCTTAATTCAGCGACAGAAATACTAGCTGATACTGCACTGGATGCTGGGAAACAAGTGGCCACAGAGGCACCAAGACAACCAGAGACTTCATCGGCTCTACCTGTGTTGGATACTGGCAAGGTGAAGTATTTATCAGACCAGTCGATTGCCCTTAGCACACATCCCCTGATATAATCATCATATACCGAATGCAGGTACCTCAGCTTTCATCTCCCAGCTATTTCTTTTATCTGGAGGAATGCTGTGATGAAGAAGAACTCAGCTCTAAATCCCTGTCAATATCAGAGCCAGATTTCAGGAATCGGCTAACTGAGCTTCTACCTCAATTGGAGGACAAATTAATCAGCCTTGCTCTGAACCCCGGGCCAATTGATCAAGCTATCCAACTGCTTCAGCAACAAGCACACTCAGTAGCCCTCAATCCCCTGAAGCAGCTCACCAAGCTCAAGAATGAAACTCCAAGGATCACATCTACACATGCCAACCTGACAGAGCTAGAACAATTGAAGAATAGCAAACTAACCAACAAGCAAGAAGCAACTGGACTAGCCAACCAAGTCAAATCGCTGAAAACTTCGATCAGTACAGCCAAGTCAGAGCTAGAAACGCTGAAAGCCAAGCGTGATCAACTGATGAAGGAGCTTGAAGAAGCCAATTTTGCCATCACCTAACGTGAAATCACTTTATCAACCAGCACCATCGACATCAGCTAGAAAAGAAAGCAAGTCAGTGCCATGGTTGCTGATGGCAGGGCAATTCACCAACGCCTAGCTCTTCTGAAGATGATGGCCGATGAAGATCAAGCATTGATACAAGCTGGCCAGGTCCTTCACGCTGAAATTGTCTCAACCATTCGATCGACGCTGGCCTTGTAATTTTCTCCTGCGAAACTGCCTTTGTGCAATGCATATTCACTCTGTGTGTAGCCCTTGACAATTTCATCCTACTTTAAGGCCATAAATCGGCTATTTTTACCCGTCTGCTCTAGAATCAGCTAAATAGCCAGATCCTCTTGCCATTGTCTCCAAGAATCGATCCAACGGCCGATTCCGGGGTGCCTATTCAAAATAACCGATTGAATGGCAACCGATCGCGGCGTTTCCCCTTGATGTTCGGCAACTGTTCCGGATTCAAGAAACGTGACTTAACTCCAGCATAAAATCCGCCGCGCCGTCTCATCTTCCGAGAGAACTGCCTTGACGCCTCCGTCTTATAAATAGTCACCAGGCCTGAGCGAGCAACCGCACACGCCATCGGTTCTTACTCGCCCGGACCTTCCTTCTTCGTCTCCTCGTCTTAGACCTAGCCCAAACAATTTCAAATCCACCAATGAGTGGCCATGGAGATCGTGGCAAGCATCCGGCCTCGGAGCCGGCCGAAAGCGATGAGTTCACCAGAGGACTCCACCGTATCAGGTCTCATGCTCATCGGTTAGAAGCCTTCCTGAGGTAGAACCACTGTTCATTTCTTGATGTATCTGTCCAAACCCCAATCTGACTGCTGTCGTCTATGCAGCAATCGGGCGACCACCGGCGCCAGGGCCTCTGGAACTGCCGCTGGTCCTTTTCGGGCTGTCCCTGCGGCTGGCGGGGTCACCCCCGCAAGTGGCGAGGCCGCGGGTCCGTCTCGCGGTCAAAGGCGTTGGGCGACAAATCGGCAACTGGCCGTCTATAGCAGGTGAGCTGATCTGCATCTATGGCGTTAGATCTTGGATTCCAAATCTGATTCATCTGCTTCTCTGTCATTCTCTAGCCAAGAGCGCGTCCTCCATCTGCCATCAGGCGCGCCGATAGGCGAGACCTCGCGAGTGCACCGCACCGCGCCTCAGCCGATCCTTCAACAAGATTCGGCTTCCAGTGCCGCCCCTGGGGAGGGGTCTAGGTCCGGGTCTTCCTCAGGTTCGGACAACTCCTACACCGCCGATGACGGACGCCACTTCCACCACCAAATGGTGGAGTATTGTAACCTCTATTCAGAGGCTACAAAGGAGAATGGTCGGCTGCAGGGCGTCAATGAAGCCCAAGCAGCCGCGCTCACCGCCGCTGAGATCGAGGTGGCGAACATGCAGGCACACCTCACCGAGTCAGACGCCGCGGTGGCAGGTAACTTTCTGGAGTCATCCTATGATGTATCAATGAAGATTCTTGTGCTGACTCTTCCACCTTCCTGCAGCCCTGACTGCGCAGCTGCAAGAGTTGCGCGTGGCCGCTGAGGACGCCGCCAATGTCGTCAACGCCCGTGGCGAGACGCTGGCACAGAGGCTCACTACTAGATTTGGACCCAATTGCCACGCGACGTCATATGCAACACAACAAATTTCGTTGCAAAAGGGGTGTGTTTTGCAACATTTTCATTTGCCGTTGCAAAAGGTGAGGTCTATAGCAACTCTTTTGTCAAAAGTGTTGCTATAGGTTCCGAATATTGCCATGATGACACTACGTTGCATTAGTACTGATTGGTGTTGCAATTGTCAGGTGCTCTTGCAACCATATAAGATAGTGTTGCTATTACTTGTACCTATTGCCACATTTTTGTTGGGTTGCAAAATTTTTCACGACCATTGCAATAGGTAGACTGTGTATTGCAGCTAAATTTCTAAGTCAATGCAATAATATGGTGCTATGGCCACATTTTTGTGTCGTTGTAATATTTATGAGAACCATTGCAATAGGTAACAGTGTATTACAACTATATTTTTAAGTTGAAGCAATAGTGTGAAGATATGACCACTGCTTTGTATCGTTGCAATGTTTATGAGGACCTTTGCAACAGGTAGCTTTCTTTTTGCAACTAAATTTTTAAAGCGATGCAAATTTATGTTTCTATTGCCACAGTTGGGTTTCGTTGTTATTCAATCCTAGCGTTGCTACAATGTGCTGATGTAGCAAACAGGTATTTGGTGGCTCTTCGCATTGTCAATACTCCAGGATGTCCACCACCAAGTCCGCTAGGTGGCCATGGCTGGCGTCTGTCACAGCGCCACCGGGGCTCTTGTGGCTGCACAACTCCGCTCCGGCATAGCCCTAGAGGCCATCGAGCCTGGGTTCCCGGAGGGCCAGGACATGGGAGAGGCCAGTGCCCAACTGGCGGCCTTCTTCCCCCACGTCGATGGGGTCGCGGTCGTCACCGACACTGAAGACGTCATTGATAGGGCCACTAACAATGATGTCTAGAATGTATCAGACTGTAATGTAAATATAATCAGTAATCAGACTCCGTTGAGAATCATCAATCTGATCTCCATATATCTTATTTTTTTTCTCTAAAGGCGATGCATGTTGCATCGGCTGTTACACTCCATCGAGGGTGCTTCATTTTTATGCTAAAGGTGATTCGTTAAAATGAAATCAGCTATTACATAGTATTATTTTTTATTCTGAAGGCGATCTTCTGCTCAGAATCGGATATAAGAGCCAGATCTTGCACCGATCGGCTATCAACCCCCGACTGAAATGCTAGGGTAATACTTCTTTAAATATTTTCCATTAATCGCCCTGGCAAACCTGCTTCATTTCAAATCTTTAAGGATGTAAGCATTACCGGGCGCACACTTCACAATTCGATACGGGCCTTCCCAATTTGGCGACCACTTGCCGAACCGGCTGCCTTTAGTCCCAATAGGTAGAACGGTTTTCCAGACCAGCTCCGATTCAGCAAAGCTCTTGCCCCTTACTTTGGTGTTGTAATATTTAACCACCCGCATCTTATTTGCCTCAGTACATTCCAAAGCCTTGAGCCGATGACAATGTAAATCTTCAAGGCTATCCATCATGATATCTTTGTATTCACCGGTCGTAAGCTTGTTCTGCAACGTGACACGCCGTGTTTCAGACTGAATTTCCCAAGGCAGGACAGCAGCGTGTCCACAGACCAACTCATATGGCGTAGCTTTAGTTGATCCTAGTTGAGCCATTCGGTACGCCCACAGAGCCTCACTCAATGTCAAGTACCACCTCCTGTGGGTCTGCTCCATCTTCTTCTTGATGACCTTGTGTTGACGGTGGATAACGTCAACTTTTATTAGAACTTTAGACACCAAAGGATACATGAATACACACTAGTCTAGGGTTTTAACTGACAGTTTCCACGAGTTTTGCATGTTCTGTATTTTCCAGGGGCTATTCCAGAAAAGCATAAAAGAAGGGTTAAAAAGCATGATTACCACGTAACTTAACCGCCAAGGAAACAATCATCACGAGAACATTAGAAGCATCTGGAACACACCAAAGGCACCGGGACCTGAGACCCCACGGGTGGGGCCGGCCGGCGCCCCCTGCTAGGGTTTTGGCCCACCTTCTGGAGTCTTCTTCCACCACCTTTATGGAGTCACCTCAGCCCTTGTTTCAAGTCGGTTTGATCCTACGTCGCACGTGCATCCTACCGGGCTATAAATAAAGGGGCAGACCCCCCTGGAGGCATCAACCCATCATTTATTCAAGGCATCAAATCCTCAAGCCATCAAGAGCCTCCTAGTTTATCAAGAGCCTCCTAGTTCATAGTTCTAGCCTAGTTAGATTAGGGAGTAGAGGAGTTCTAGTTCTTCGGTGGATCTGGAGCCCCGGCGTCTGTCTGGAGCACGGAGTTCGGTATAATTCTAGTTCTTTCTCTATTATTGTATTCTTCATTATGATTAGGCAAACATTGTTCTTAATAGTTTATATGTTCTTGATTACAATAGTCTTTGTCTACTTTGATTATATGTCTAGTATAGTTGGTTTGATCTTATTGAATTCATGTAATTGCTCGTATAGCGTTTATTCATGCGTACGATGGATAGATGATGAACGATATGTAGACGTGGTGTCTAGGTATTTTGTTTATCTGCAAGTGCACCCTGATGTGCCGGGTCGTGTGGTAGATCGCGTAGGTGACAGCTACGTTGAGTCCTCTGTAGTCCACCCCCCGTATGTAGGCCAGCAGGCACTGTCGCGAAGTTAGGTGATGACTCTGTTTCACACCTTTCCTAGATGATGCTCTTTGGATGTGATCATGATATAGGATTAGTCTAACAATGATTGCTAGATGTAATTGCACTAATTAGAGTTACTCATTGATGTAGTTATAGAATTACCTTTGATATTAATTCCTTAGTTTATCCATTGGCTAGCTATTACTATGACTAGAGAAGTGCTCTGATGATTATCTTTTATTTATGATGGTTGAGCATACTTATCACCTTTATCTTTATTTACCTTGTGCCCTCTACCTGTTATGAGTAGAGCAAATGACATCGGTAATGTCACTTATCCATTGTATATTATCACTATCAATATAATAGATTGTAGTTTATTCTTAGTCCTTCCCAGTGGTATAAATATAAATCGATAACCTAGTAGAACTCCCTAGGTAAAATGCTACAATGATATAATTATCTGTCCGCTTGCAGAACTGATCTTAGTTTATATTATTTATATTTATTTCTGTCTAGTCACATAGATTAATATATGAAACCTTTATTTATTCTTAGCATTATTAATTAGGGATGACAACCTAGTTCTTACGTAAGAATGTTGGTAATAGAAAAGTGGCTAGTTCCTAATGACAAGTTAATTAATTACCATTCATCTTCTAATCTCGCCTCTCGCATTAAAAGTTATATAGTTATATTTGGCGACGTTAGTAGATGTCAACACCTTGATTGAAATCTGATTTGAAGCTTCGGCCTGAACATTGGCTTGGGCATAATAGGGCGAAGAATTATAAATCTTGATGCCCGTATCATCAGCAAAGGTCAAAAACTCATCTGAAGTGAACATTGTCCCTTGATCGGTTGTGTTGGTCTGAGGTATGCCAAACCTGTAGATAATGTGCTCCTTCACGAACTCTATTATATCACCAGATGTAGCATTATTTAGAGGCACAGCTTCTACCCATTTGGTAAAATAGTCAGTTGCAACCAGTATCCACTTATGACCTTTACTCGATGGTGGATAGATTTGGCCAATCAGATCGATTCCCCATCCTCTGAACGGCCATGGCTTGATGATAGGATTCATAGCTGAAGCAGGAGATTTCTGCACATTCCCAAATTTCTGGCACTCTTGGCAACCCTTGTAATATTTAAAGCAATCTTTGAGCATTGTTGGCCAGTAATAACCAGTCCTCTGGATGATCCTCTTCATCTTGTGAGCCGATTGGTGAGCACCGCAGACTCCTTCATGAACCTCACTCATCACCTTTGCCGACTCTTCCACCCCGAGGCATTTAGCAGCACCCCTTCAACAGTCACATACTTAATAGCCTTATACCTCAACTTTCTACTGACTCTCTGTGAAGGATCTGCAAGATAACTTGCTATCTCGCCCTGCCAGTCATCAGCTGATTGCTCGGCGTTGAAAATTTCCTGCATGGACCTGTAGCCCGAGGTGCTCTGTGCTAATCGATTAGCCTCCTGATTCTGAGCTCTGGGAATATGATAAAGTGAAACTGATATAAATCCTCTAATCAAAGCTTGGCACTGATCATGATAACCTCTGAGTATGTCGTCTTTGCATTCATATAGGCCGAGCAATTGATTGATGACTAGTTGTGAATCTCCAAAAACCTCAACTACATCGGCCTTTGCTTCATGCAGAAGCTAAAACCCCTTCCAGATCGCCTCATACTCAGCTTGATTATTTGCCACCGTAGGCCCAATCTGGAAAGCAAAGTCGAAACGTTGTCCTCGGGGTGATATGAGCACTACTCCAGCACCTCCGCCTTGTTTGCAAGATGACCCATCGAAGAACATAGTCCATGGCGCCACGTCGACTAGGCTGACAACGCCCCCGTGATGCTGGGTAATGAAATCGGCTATTGCCTGCCCTTTGACCGCCTTAGCCGATTCGAACCTCAAGTCAAACTTAGAGAGTGCCAAGATCCATTTGCCGACCCATCCCACCGGACGTGCCAAAAAGTGTGTTGGCACAAAAGGCGGTTCCTCGTGCTCAACACACCAACGAAGCCAGAACGACCCTTGAAAGCAGACGGAGTTTTCGCAGATCCAGCTAGCTTCAGGCCCAGTCCGAGAGTGCCGATGACCCTCAAGCGTGCCAGTCAATTTGACCTGCAATTGACAAGGAAAGAGATATAATCAGTAACAACATGGCGGAACTTATTGGTGTGTCCAGATAGTTCCGAATTTTCGGCCTTATAGACCCCGTTAGCAGGCTATTGACTAAAGAGTCGATATCCGGATGGTATGTTGAAGTATGTCGGGCCCAATGATTCCTAGTCCTGCCTCTTGATGACTGTCTTCATGATGTTATAGAATGTCTGCAGGAAAAAGTTGTGATGATGCCCGACTGCCTGATGCGAAGCTGACCAGATGGCGCTAAGAAGAAAATCCTTAAACTCTTCTTCGCCATTGTCGCTGTGGCCATGCAGGATCCATCTTGGAATGGGATTCTTCTTCACCACTCGACCCTCACGGGTCTTGCTGAACGACAGTAGGCAAGCATTAGAAAACTCCTCAATGAGCTGCTCCATGATCACAGTATCTTCAGGCTCGATCTCTTCACGCTTGACCCTGATGATGCCGTCATTCTTCGGAGTGTTGTCCGCTGTGCCCTTGTTCTTGGCTATGAGTGAAAACTGTCCCACCGGGCATGCCAAAAAGTGTGTTGGCACAAAAGTGGTTCCTCGTGCTCAACACACCAGCGAAGTCGGAACGACCCTTGAAAGCAGACGGAGCTTTTGCAGATCCAGCAAGCTTCAGGCCCAGTCTGAGAGTGCCGATGACTCCCAAGTGTGCCAGTCAATTTGACTTGCAATTGATAAGGAAAGAGATATAATCAGTAACACAAGGCAATACTTACTGGTGTACCTAGATAGTTCCGAATTTTTAGCCTTACAGACCCCATATGCAGGCTATCGACTAAAGAGTTGATATCCGGATGATATGAACAGATTCTCATAAGATAAGCATTATGATGTAAAATAACCGATTCACTTGCATCAATAATAGTAATGACTTGCATGAGACAAAATATAATGTAATTAACGCACACATATCAAGTTATCCTGATCAAAAGATATCTGAATGTAGGAACAAAATGAAATCGGCTAATTAGCCGATTCGGCAAATAGAGCAACACACAAGCATATAAGATGAGTAATGCTTAGATATTCAAACCAATACACTTAACTCAATGTTTACAACAGTGGGGATCGAGCGGATCGAGGTAGCCATAATGTAAACTATGACTTAAATCTATCGATTATCAGATCTAAACAATATTCATCTTATTACTTGAGTGCAACCCGTACACAACCAAGATCTTGATCTATCGGCTAATGCAAACATATTCTATTTATCAATGCCTAAACATGAAATAGTTATCATTCATTGAACAAATAGATCTAAAGATATAAAGCGGATACAAACAGATCAAGATTGGGCAAATTTGGTGAGTGATATATGTAAATAAACAAACAAACGCAAACATCACCGGTAACTTGATGAATCTAACTAAGATGCCACTTTTAGTTAGAGCCGATAACTAATCCATGCACATTAACCATATTAATCTAGGCCCTCGTCCACCGGATGACGCTAAACATAGATTAAGCTAGCAAACAAGCATGAATCGATAACTAATCCTTATTTGATTTAAGTCCACGTCCACCGGATGACAATAAACTTATATCAAACAAGAATCGACCTTGATCTACAATGCTCCCATGTTCACCAGATGAAATTAAGGAGACAAAGCTTAGCAAGGCATGATGGTACTTACAAGCAAGCTTGCGTTCACCAGATGACACTCAGCCCGTTCGAAGAAACTCGCCGGAATCTACTTTACTCCTACTCCTAAGGTTTTTGGCCGGAGCCGAAAGGTGTGTTGTATTGATGTGTACGTACATATTACAATGGCTGAGGGCTTATATTTATACCCTTGGGCTCAATAAGATAGAGTCCTAATTGAATTACAACTCAAAAATAGATATGAAAACTAACAAACTTTCCTATTTTAAAGGTAACTTGGAGTCCAATCTTCCCTTTTCAAAGCGGACTCCGATCGTGATCACTCCTTGACGGCGAAGATTCCCATTGACGTCATCAATTAGTCGATTCTACTTTCATCGTTGCCTTCCTCTGCTTCGGCCCAACACACGATCTGGGGCCCGATCGACTGTTCTCAGCTCTTCGCTCGACGGACTCCGCTCCCGAAATCTGGCATCCGCTCTTGGCATTGGCTATCCACTCCCGGTCCAAATTTTGGTGTAAACACATGCCCCCCAATTTTGGGATAAACTAGCTTTGTTCCAAAATTAGCACCGAGTTTTAATTGATCTCCATCCTCAAAACGCAGCCAAAACTGCGTTTTGATCGATCAATATGAGTCGGCTTAACTATGGGATCATAACTTTATTACACAAAGTTTCATATGCTAATAGAATCAAATAGTTTAGGCTGATTTGCTTGATAAACTGTCTATACAAATTAGTAATCAAAGTGAAAAAGTTGCTGACAAGTTAATTCATTCTAATCAAACAACACTCATGATGGGACATAATATCATTGTTGACAGTATTTATACCATGTTTTCTACCATCATAACCATCAATAAAACACTCTTTTTTGGGAAGAAACAAACAAACACATAGTGACATAGGTAAAAATAACTTGGTTCCACATGTACATGTTAGTATTTGTTTGCAGGTACCCAAAACAGGTGATTTTAGAGTTTAGAAGCCCAAGATGATGTCACAATCATCAAAGACTTCACTCCAGGATCAAGTGGACACTATTTATGGTTCAGCTGAACCATGAATAGTGGCCCCAGAACTCCACCTTCAAGAATCAAGCAAGGGAGTGAGGTAGGAGAGAGTTGAGGCCACGTGGCTCCATCCCATAGTTCGGCCGAATCAGACATGGAGCCCAGCTCGCTCCGCTTACATGGCACAATCCGTGGCACACCTCCTGGAGTCCATTTCCACCCTTGGATCACAAGTGTGCTTTCAATCAATGGCTAAGGAGCAAATCACATGGATCAAGGCATGAACCGACAAGATCAAGGCAAAACAAGTACATAGCTACAGTCTATGATAGGTGGGGACCACAGTGGTGGGCCCACCTTACCGTAGGGGGTTCGGCCGAACCACCCATGGTGGGCCCAGGCCACCGCCATGCTCCACCGCCTTCCTGCATGTTTCACACGTGCTAGTTTCATCATCTCCGTTGATTTGAGGCGGTTTCAAGGGCGGTTTATCCAAGGGCCAAGGAGGAAAGGCACATGGATTGATGACATGGCACTCCTCTCATTCCCCCTATAAATACCCCTAGTCCTTCACTTTAGAAGCATCAAGGAACAAGTGTATCATAGAGAGAAAGACTACTTTAGTAGTTTTAGTGTTAGAATAAGAGGAAAGAGAGTGAGGGAAGTCTTCAGGAGAAAGCCCCGGGCCTGTCGGGAGTCTTCTCCAAGGTGTACCTCAGCGGATGCAAGCTTCTAGTAAGTTTTTCATCTGAGTCCTTCTAGTATTTGATATTCTGGTTTTGGTACTTTAAGTATATACTTGCTTTACTTGCACATTGCTTTACTTAGTGAAGTACTCTAGTCTATAGCTAAGATTAGAATAGTAAGTATAGTGTAGACGTGGTGTCTAGGCTATATCTTATCAGTGTGGGCTGCTTGTCGCACGGATTGTTTGTGGGTGCCAGCAAGTGGTGACAGCCTTGTCTGGTCTTAGTATCCCTCTACGTGTGCAAGACAAGTTATTAAAACGGCAGGGCATCAATACAATAGCATAGCCGCCTTGGGAGGAGTTATATCTCCTCCTGTTTCGCCTATCGCCTCTTGTAAAGGGAGGAGGTGGTAAACCTCTTTATACTTAAAAAGCTAAGACCTGGTATCGTTTGCTACATAGAACCTCTCTATGCCTATATCCTAACCCTCTTTGATCACCAACCACTTTGATCACTACCTGACGGTCTTGAACCTAGTTAGTTCACTTCACGTTCCCCGTGGAAAATACGATACCTGGAATACTCCCGGTGAAGGCTATATTGACTACCGTACGCTTGCGGTATATCCGTTTGCCACCTTTGGTGTCAACAAGCTTTCTGGCGCCGTTGCCGGGGAACGGTAGCTGTCTTAACTAGAGTCGAGTCGTCTTAGTTATTCTTGTTTGATCAAAACTATCTCTTTCACACGCACATGGATCAAACACCTATCTTCGAGTATGCTGCTCCATCGGGCGCTAGTATGGAGCTGCCTAGTTCATCACAGGCCATTTTGGCCGTTCGTTATGAGCTACGCCTGAGTCTCATAGTGATGGTTTAGGAGAAACCTTTTTCTGGGGATGAAGATGAGAACCCCTATACACACCTACGAGATTTTGAATAATTATGCTCTTGCATACATATCCATGGGATGAAATGGGATACCTTTAAGTGGAAGCTATTTCCGTTCTCTTTGACGGGAATAGCCAAACGATGGTATACTCGTTACGTAGGTAGTGTAAATGGAGAATGGGAGAAGCTGCAAGCAAAGTTTTGTATCACCTTCTTCTCCATTCCCCGAGTTGCTCGTCTTCGTGTAGAGATCCTAACCTTTAGACAAAAGGATAAGGAGCCTCTAGGTGCGGCATGGGCCCATTTCACAGACTTAGTATCTTCTGGCCCTGATTTAGCTATAACCGAGCCAGCACTCTTGCAACATTTCTACCTCGGTCTTAGCCAAAATTCCGCACAATTTCTTGATTTAGCCTCCAAGGGAGCATTCTTGCATCTCTATATTAGTGAAGGTAAGGAAGTTCTTGCGAAAATTCTCGAGAGCACCCCCTACACTAATGTCTATGATGAAGCCCCCGAGGAAGATCAAACCCCGAAGGACGAACCTACGATAGCTGGAACCTCACCACTTACATCACAAGCTGTCGAACCTGAACTAAAACCACCAATTCCTCTAGAGGAAGTTAAACCACTAGAATTTCCTCTTGATATCGAGGCCGATCTCTTCTCTGATTTTGGAAATGCCTCGAATCAACCTATGCAAAAGAAGTCTACAACACGTAGAGCTCCAAATGATCACATCCCACATCGCCTTGAGACCCGCTATCTCAAGGAGACTGCTCAAGAGCTCGTGTCCATTATGAGTGACGAATGGCTGAAGGAGGCCGAAGTCTCACCTGAAGTTATTAGGACCCTATCTTGCTTCACAACCATTCCTTGCGTCATAAATAGGACTACCATTGACTCCCTTTATGACCCCGCCGTAGGAGTTACCATTATGTGTAAGTCATTAGCAAATGCACTCCTAGGAGAGGAACCTCTAGCCCCGACCAACAAATTTCTTAAATTACCCTCTGGAAAATTGGTCGAGAGCTGCGGGATTGCACAGACCATTCCTGTCACAATTAACAAGGTCCATATCCTCTTACACTTCTTTATTTTCGATATAGAGGAATTTGACTTGTTAATTGGACACCCGCTCATGAGATTCCTTAATGGATTTCATGGAGGGAACCTTGAAGGTCATCTCGGGAAGAACCTTTGTCTTTCGATTCCGCTAGCAAATTCTGCTAATTCTAAAGCAGAATTACAACCCGAGTCTGACCCGATAGAGGAAGTAATGGCTCCATCTCTTCTAGAACCTTCTCATCCTGATCTGGTAGAGGATGCTAAAGATTTCATCCAAGAAGAAGCCAAATTAGAAGAACCTTTAGATTTGGATAAATCTGAACCCCCATCTAAACCCTCTATAGAACTTAAGCCCCTCCCTTCTGGACTTAAGTATGCCTTCCTTAATGGTGATAGGGAGACTCCCGTAATCATTAGTCATCAACTTTCTGAGGAGGAAACCTCCAAACTCATCACCATTCTAGAGAAACACCGCTCTGTCTTAGGCTACTCTCTTCAAGATCTTAAGGGAATTAGTCCCACTCTCTGCACCCATCGCATCCCAATTGAGCAAGATGCTGCACCTTCTAGGGAGCCACAGCGGAGGCTAAATAATGCGATGAGAGAAGTAGTGAAGAAAGAGGTCTTGAAACTCTTGCACGCAACCATAATCTACCCTGTTCCTAACACCAATCAATGGCCCGCCAGGCCAATTTGAAGATGATCGGGAAGAGAAAAGCAACATGGAGAAGATGCTTAAGATTGTAACTAGTCTTAGAAAAAGAATAATGAGTTAGAGGAGACGGTGTCAGAATTAAGGATGGCACATTTAGATATTGAAGACAACTTCCGCGCACTTCGCATTAATACCAATGCGAAGCTCAAGCACATGGCCTCTGCCATGGGCCAAGAGGACATCCTAAAACCACCTTCTCCTTAGATTAGAATCCCTTTTAAATAAAAGTAGGCACTAACTAGATTTCCCTTTCAAGATTTTTATTTTCACAATTGTAAACATGCCTACTTCAATTTTGAAGAGTTAAATAAAATATGTTTGCGTTCTGCTGGTTGTTGACGGTCGCTAACACCTTATTTTACCATCAACATTTCACCCATAATCAAGGTAAAACCACATGAAATGCAAAGAACCCCCCTTGAAACTTACCTAGTTCCACATGTCCTTGGAGAAATGTTGTGTATGCAGCAAAAATGGTGAAATCAAGCAAGACCAAACCATGGCAAGACACCTCAGCATCTCAGCTACCACGAGGGAGCCAGAGGGGGGCGCCCGCCCTGTCCAAAGTGCCAAATGGCACTTGCCAACTCACTGATCCATGTGCCAACCTCCCAAATGGTCTGTGGCACGTTGAAACATCATCAATGGATCAGATACAGGGCACGGGGATCCGGTGGCCCTATCAACAGGGTGCCCGCCCTGTCAAAGTTGAGTGCCACATCCACGATCCGAGGGAAGGTGTCCAGGAGTCATCTACACCATCAATTGAAGTCAGTTTTCATCCAACGGTGATCAAGTGAAGTGCCATGGATTGAAGGGCCCACTTGTCATCCTCCCAGGGGTTGCAAACCACCTTTCCAAGGCACAAACCGACCATGCAACTGCCATAGGGGAGAAAGGAGGGCCGTTGGATGCAAGGTGGTGCATCCAACTGGGCGCCCGCCCCCTAGGGGGCGCCTGCCCCCTCCTACGCGCCACCGCCTTCCAGCAAGCCTACAAGTACCCCTGGTGTACTCCTACACTATAAATAGGGGTAGGATCCTCACTTGTAAGGAGAAACACCACTGGAGAAACACAAAGAAACACTAGAGATACACTTGAGATTCAGCTCATTAGCTCCTCTCTCTCTAGCTAAGCTCTGCTCTTAGGAATAGTGCTAGCTAGAGAAGAGTAGAGTGTTGGAGAGAAGTCGGGAGAAGGAAGAAGTCTGTGGTGGAGCCGGGCTTGTCAGCGACCTCCTCTGCGGTGTTCTTCACTCTTATCGGTAATAAAGATCCCCTTCTTCATTTACTATTGTTTTACTTTAAGTAGCTCTATACTTGCTCATTGCTTGGTTAGAGTGCTCTAATTCCTTGGCCAGAGTTAGAGTAGTAAGTTTTATAGATTAAGCGAGGTGCTTAGGCTATAGCTTACCCTTGAGTGCCGCTAGGCCCATGGATAGTAGTGGTAGGTGATAGGTGGTGACAGCCCTAGGATCCTCTGTATTCCACCATGTTTGGCTTAGTATCCTGGTATAAGCGTAGGACTTCGGGATGTACGGTGCCTAATCAGTCGAACCCCGGCGAGTTTAGGACTTTGCGTGTCCCAAGTATAGAATTCTCTTTGGTATAACAATCATTAGATCTTTTACTGAGATAGAGTTCTCCCCCAAAACTCCAGAGCTACCTAGTGCGTGTTTCCACCTTAGTTATACTTCATTGATTTATCCTTACTAAGGTCATTGCCCCATTTATCCATATCTAGATCCTTTACTATCATATCCTTGGAATCACAAACCCCGCCTTCCTTTGGAAAAATATAAATTCGACACCTGGTACTCTCAGGTAAAGTGCTACACGATAGTTCTGTGCGCTTACAGAATCCCATCACCTATCCTTTAGAGCTACCCATAGCCTTTTTGGCCAACAACCACATATTTTGAGCATAGCGATTGACAACCCCCGTGATTGCATTGAGAAATATTGTTATCATTGCTAGAAGATAGATTTGGCTACCTTCTTTTGATAGCGTTAGTAACTGTCAACACTGGTGTGTTGCCACCAGCAGAACACCTGCACTTGATGTTGTTCTCTGTTTCTGTGTCACCAGATGGAAAGAACCCAGTGTGAGGGGGTCGAACGACCCCCTCAACTGCTCTATTGGTGATTTCAAACGTGCCACGGTGCACAGCACGTCTGCTGGATCAAACAGAACTTGAAATCTCACAAAACGTGGGACGAACGACCCACAAAATGAAGTCCAGTAGGAAAACAACTTTGCAGGAATGCATTTTGAGACGAGGAGATTCAAATGATGGACAACGGCCATTTTGGTGGTTCGGCCGAACCGACCAATGGGGCTTGGTCCCACCAGCCAGGCTCCTTGTGGCGAAGGTATGCTCCCTGACTGGTTTGCACCCTTCCTCCCTCTCGAATTGCGCATTTATTTAATTATTTCTTTGTTCTTAAATAAAAACAAAAATAAAAACTTGAAATCTTGCATCCCAAAATAAAATGAATAAAATTTATGACATTTGAAGAGTAGAGGTGACACAAAGTTCAAATTTATGCATATGCCTATGCTTATGGGTAAATATCTTGATAGGAAATCATATTGACTAAGATGTTGATAAATGTGAGATAACTCTTGGCTCATGATTCACACTTTTTCCATTCAAAGTACTTAGAGGTCTATTTTTAAAAATGTCATAAAACCATAGTGTCGCTTACTCCTCAACAGTGAGAAAATTCCTACCAAAGCCATAAATGATCATCATGTTTGGAAACCCCTTCTAATCATGCTACTTGCAATTGCTCTGAGTTTGATCAAACCTTGTTGACCCTTATTGAGAAGTATGTCATAGTCCAAAGATCAAGATCACGTACACACCACATATATATTTGCTGCTTCTACACTCTATTCAAGACATATGTGCTAACTTTCAATCCAAACTCGATGCACATATGTAGGGGGAGCCAATACTACCAAAATAAAACTTATGATGATTGTACAAATCCTTTCATGATCTACTCATGGACAAGCATGATAAGTTCAAATCTTAATGCATATTTCTTTTGTAAAAAGGGTTGTCATCAATTACGAAAAAGGGGAAGATTGAAAGACCCTAGTTTGGTTTTGGTAATTGATGAAACCTAGTTACTAATCTAAGTGCTAAGTATGTGTAGCCAAGAGAAGATTAGTGATAAGAAGGAAGATGACATGAGCTCAAGTGAAGATCAAGATGGAATGATCAAGGAGAAAGAAAAGACTTAAAGAAGGAAAGCTAGAGGCTAAGGTATATCCAAATAGGGCTTTTCTTTTAGTGATCAAGACTCCAAGTGGGAGTGATCACATTTAGGATAGATAGCTGACTATCAAGGGGAGAACTAAGCTATTGGATTACTTTCAAGTGCTCTAGGTTGCATCTCATGTGCATTGATCTAACCAACCTAGAGAATCTCTTTGAAAACTCTTGAAAAATGTTTGCAAAATGCTAACACACTGTGCACAAGTGTTGGAGACCTTGAGTGTTAGCACATAGAAGCAAGGGGTGAGAAATAGACTTGAAAAACCCTGAGAAGTGAGCGTCGGACTGTGTGAGTGGCAGCGTCGGACCATTGAGTAGAGTCCGATGCCTAACCCTAGTTCTAGCCAATGGCGAGCGTCGGACGCCCATTTTACGAGCGTCGGACCATTGCCCACTCCAGTCCGACGGTGCCGAGTAGCGAGGTGTGACGCGTGGAGCAATCTGAGAGCGTCGGACGCTGAAACTTAGTTCGTCCGACGCAGTTTTCTCGGTTTCAAACCTCTCTGGAAGCGTCGAACTGTACGTTTCGTTGGTCCGACGGTGTTCGTTGAAGAGTCCGACGGTACGCACGCAGTATACTGGGAACAGTGCGTCGGACCAAGAGTTTTAGTCCGACGCCCCCAGTCCGACGGTGTAAGAACTGGCGCGAAGTCGACCGTTGAGATCGGACGAACGACGTTTAAACCTGTTGACACGTGGTGAGATCTAGAGCATCGGACGCTATCGCTTGGTCCGACGCTGTCGGTCCGACGGTCGGTCCGACGCCCCGAAATCGTGGTTAACGGCTGTTTTGAGTGGGGTAACGGCTAGATTTGCATTTGAGGGTATTTAAACTCCCTCCTCGGTCACTTGGTGACACTTTTGCACACTTGGATCATTGTCATACACTTTGTTGCATTCTAGCCACCCACTCTCTCACTAGTTCATCATCTTGATCATCCTTAGTGAGATTAAGTGAACCTCAAGTGCATCATTGCTTGTGATTTGCATTCTAGAGCACTTGAGAGCAAGCCTTGGTTCAGTTCTTATTCTCTTGGGACATTGCCGTGTCCCTAGACGGCTTAGAGAAGAAGAAGGTGTGGAGAAGCTTGGTGATTGTGCTTGCCCACACCCGGTAATTGTGAGGGGTTCTTGTGCCTTCCCCGAGCGGAGTGCTCAAAGGTAACTCTAGTGGATTGCTCGTGTCTTTGAGTTGCTTCCTCCGTGGTAGTTTCTTGTGGCGCCTAGTGTAGGCTCGGTGTGTGATACCGATTAGCCATCGAACCACCGGTTGAAGTCGACACAACGAGGACGTAGCGTGCCGGCAAGCACGTGAACCTCGGGGATAAATCTTGGTGTCTCTATTGATTTCCTCACCTTCGAGTGAGTGACTTATTGATTGTCCCGGTGATTGGCTTCCTCACAAGGCAAAAGTATAATCGACGATCATTCCTTTCTTATTCTTGTGCAAAGTAGTTTGTTTTCTTGTCTTGTGTAGTTGTGTAGTCTTTTAGCTTTTGCTAGCTTGCTTGTGTGGCTTAGAACTAAGAATTAACTAGAATTGTGTAGGTGGCTTGCCTAGGTTAGTAGTTGCTATAGCATTGCACATTTAGCCATATTTGTTACTAACCTTTTGGCCTAAGTACTTTGTAGAAATTTTATTAGGCTATTCACCCCCCTCTAGCCATAGTAGAACCTTTCAGCATGAACCGACAAGATCAAGGCAAAACAAGTACATAGCTATAGTCTATGATTGGTAGGGGACCACAGTGGTGGGCCCACCTTGCCGTAGGTGGTTCGGCCGAACCACCCATGGTGGGCCCAGGCCACCGCCATGCTCCACCGCCTTCCTGCATGTTTCACACGTGCTAGTTTCATCATCTTCGTTGATTTGAGGCGGTTTCAAGGGCGATTTATCCAAGGGCCAAGGAGGAAAGGCACATGGATTGATGACATGGCACTCCTCTCATTCCCCCTATAAATACCCCCTAGTCCTTCACTTTAGAGGCATCAAGGAATAAGTATATCATAGAGAGAAAGACTACTTTAGTAGTTTTAGTGTTAGAATAAGAGGGAAGAGAGTGAGGGAAGTCTTTAGGAGAAAGCCTCAGGCCTATCGGGAGTCTTCTCCAAGGTGTACCTCAGCGGATGCAAGCTTCTAGTAAGTTTTCTATCTGAGTCCTAGTATTTGATATTCTGGTTCTGGTACTTTAAGTATATACTTGCTTTACTTGCACATTGCTTTACTTAGTGAAGTACTTTAGTCTCTAGCTAAGATTAGAATAGTAAGTATAGTGTAGACGTGGTGTCTAGGCTATATCTTATCAGTGTGGGGCGCTTGTCGCACGGATTGTTTGTGGGTGCCAGCAAGTGGTGACAGCCTTGTCTGGTCTTAGTATCCCTCCACGTGTGTAAGACAAGTTATTAAAACAGCAGGGCATCAATACAATAGCATAGCCGCCTCGGGAGGAGTTATATCTCTTCCTGTTTCGTCCTATCGCCTCTTGTAAAGGGAGGAGGTGGTAAACCTCTTTATACTTAAAAAGCCAAGACTAGATATCGTTTGCTACATAGAACCTCTCTATACCTATATCCTAACCCTCTTTGATCACCAACCAGTTTGATCACTATCTGACGGTCTTGAACCTAGTTAGTTCACTTCACGTTCCCCGTGGAAAATACTGATACCTGGAATACTCCCGGTGAAGGCTACATTGACTACCGTACGCTTGCGGTATATCCGTTTGCCACCTTTGGTGTCAACAATCATGGGTGGCATAATGATTCTACATGAAATTCTTCTTGAAACAAGAAGGAGAAAACAAACTGGTGGGAGTGTGAGTGTGAAGCTGAATGACAATGTTGACCCCTATATTAAAAGTTTCAAAGGTGTAAAGCAAAGGGAAATGACGCCCCACTAAGGGTCTGATTGTTTGCAAGTGTGATAGAGAGGCATGATAGGGAGCTGGTCCAGACTGGTGTGATGCAGGCTCAAACCATGTACCTGATTGTATTTGGTTGCCTTGGTTGTCGGTTTACTACGAGACGAGATCTAATTTGGTTGCATGCATGTATGAGAGTTTTAGGTGTATGACACTTGAGCCCTTGTACTATATGTGTATTGTGCCATCTTGTATGGTGAGGGAAAGAGAAATTGAGAAGATAGAGCCATGCAGGATGGTGGAGGGAAGTTGAATGAGGCGAAACAGGCAAACCGTGCAAGGAAGGCAACCAAACACAGCACAAGAATGAAATGGAGCTAGTAAAGCATACGATGATGCCTCCGTTGAAGGCAACCAATCACCCCCTAGGGGTGCGTTTGGTCTGTTTCCCTGGGTAGCCTGGCTCACATCTGGCATCTAGGTTGAGTTGGGACAGGCCCAGTGCATGCAGGTGGTCAATGTTTGGTTATCAGGATAAAGGAGACAAGATGAGCAGAGCACATGTTTGGTTGTATGCATAAGCTAAGGACTAGCAAACAGAGAAGAAAATGCAATTGTTTGGTTGGTTGCATGTACAAGAGTTTGAATACCTCAAGATTAAAATAGGTGAGGTTACCACAGCAGCAATCCAATCTAGCCATTCATACCACATCTACTCATATAACAGCCAAGGGTGGCTCCATATTACAATTATTGATCACACTAATTTGTTTATTAAAACTATGATAATAATGAATAGAACAATGATAATGACATCCTTGAACGAGATTACTGTATTGTCCAGTTTTTTGATGTCCTTACGTTCAACAGGTCCTTGATCAACATGGCCTTGATCACTCTTTTGGTTGTGATAGGCAGCCCAAGCTTCTTCTGCGGTCTTGCACCTTTTGTTACAGGCTCCCTTGTAGCCATTGACACATGCATGGCACTCTCGCCAGGTGGAGAAAACACCGATTTTAATTTGTAGCTATTGTACACAAAATACCAAGTCATAATGTCAATCCTAGGTCATATAAAATTAAGTAATATCATATGAGTATAGGAAATACGAAAATTAACACAAAGCGAGCAAGAAATAAATTGAGTTGTGCTCAAATCATGCACAAAAAGAAAAGGGTCATCACACAAGCAATGGAGTTGTGCTTGGATCATTCACAAATGAATAAGGTCATCATAAAAGCAATGGACCTGTGCTCATATCATCACAAATGAAAAGGTCATCATAAAGGCAATGGACTTGAGCTCGAATCATGAACAGATGGAAAAAGGTCCTCATAAAGGCAACACCATTGAGCTCAGATCATGCATGAATGATATAGCAAGTAAGAATAACAAGTGGCGAATCACAGCCAAGTAAGGAAACAAAACAACATAAGTCAATGGATGAATGTTCATGAAATAAATCCATGGCCATAATTGCTACCATGATCAGGTGTCCATGACATCATAGGCAATGTAACCAACTGATCAAATACATCATCAAAGAGCTGAAAACATGTGCTACTGGCACCTTCACTCACTCACACACTTAGACATGCAACCTCACCATACCACCCAACCATGAGTTAACTACCTAGAGAGACATGCATGCTTTCTCAATCCAAAAGAAATGACGCAATGTGATCAATACACAGCAAGCCGAAAGGATATGGAACGAAAAAGGAGCCTCACAAATCTTGCTTATCTTCAACACCTAGGCTCAAAGATTCTAAGTGACCCGAATCGGCATGCTAGTCAATTTGATATGCAATTAATAAGGGAAATAAATCTTATCAATAACATAAGGTGGAATGTGCCTGGTATTGTCCCAGACAGTTTCAGTAATATACGTCTTAATGAGCCAAAGGATGAACAGTCATCGACTAGATATTCAATATCCAATGATCATTGAATGAATTCCTCTAAGTGGAGAATGGATTGGTTGTTCAATGCAATTTGAGATATACAGGTCCTTGATTTTACCAAACATTCGATTATAAAGATCATTCTGTTCGAATGAGCTTGAAATTCGGCTGGATTAAATTCTACGACTAAATTGTTATGAGAGGAAAATATTGTTATGTGGCTGAAAATAAACTGAACATAGGTCAGGCGAACATAGCTTAATGGATCTAAAGAATATGAGGCCGATCTAGATCGATTTTAATCGGGCAATTTGATATTGCTGAGAGAGTAATATAAATAAAATATATCATCAAGATTGATAATTGAATGAATCTATCCGAAAGTGTCATAGGGCCTGATAACTTGATCTTAATCTGATTTAGTAGTGAAGGTTGGACTTAACCTATGCAACCGTACAAGAACTAGAAAATAATCAATAATTAATTTATACTAACGTTTGTAAAAGATCAATTAGCTGATGTAGTTTTATAAATGATAACATAAATAAAACCTTATACTATGCCTTGCAAGAGATCAATCAACTGATACAGCCTTATAAATAATAATATAAGGGTGACGATACTTACAAACAGAATGGATATCAATCAGCTGATGCAGCCTTATTTATCAAAGGTACTAACCGAGATCTACTTTACTCCTATTTCTACGGGTAACATTGAAAAAAAAAATATATTTAATTGGATCATATCTTTACAATACCTGGGGTTCAATATTTGTACCTGGAAATTAAAAAGTGTCTTGTTCGAACACGATCCTATTAGAAATCGCAGAAATAAAAACTTACTAATCTTATTGATAACTTGGTCTTGGAGTCTAATTTTTTCCTTTCGTACACTCCAACACCACCTTCCTCGACGTCATCTTAAATGCTGCTTGCTGACGTCACTTGAAACTACTGATATCAACTCCTCGCAAAATCGATCACAACAATCTCTCTCTCTCTTTTTTTAAAAAAAAATCTCGTGCTCCCACGCATTCTCTTGCCTCTTGCCACCAAGTTTCATACCCACCTTAGTTGTGCGCTTTTTCTGCACGAGCACAGGATCAATCTACCAACTAAACTTTAGCTGACTTATTTTATCTATATGGTACATCTAAACACTCCATAACTAAATCTACCTAAAGTTTAACTGGAGATCAAAATGTACACGATCCAACTAGCTATTTCAACCCAGATAAAACTAGCTAAAAGGCCTAAATGACCAAACTATTCCTCACTAAAGTTATTAGAGCATTCAAACACAGTCAGCTAAAGCTTAACTATCTATATAATAATAATATTAATAAGGGTAGCATGGTTAAGATTTTGAGCATCTATAACACCTCAGTTAAAGTAATCATTTAGCCTAGCTAAATTTTAGTTAAGGATATAATATTGAACCTCCCCTTTAAACATGTTGCGTATCCGCCACTTGAAAAGTTATATTGTGAAGGATAAATTTTTGAACATATCATTTATGTACC
The DNA here is from genome assembly GCA_038502445.1 of Eremochloa ophiuroides. Lineage (NCBI taxonomy): Eukaryota > Viridiplantae > Streptophyta > Magnoliopsida > Poales > Poaceae > Eremochloa > Eremochloa ophiuroides. The sequence goes on from JAHLJS010000008.1 coordinate 50,128,358, forward strand.
ATATTTTCTGTATTGAGAGTATAAGAAAACTATGGTTATATTTGCGTGAACTTAGGAGTAAGCATTAGCAAATCATTAAACCGTGTTTTCATCTCACAACAATAATCACTCAGTCAATCCAACAGAGCCATTTGGCACAACAAAGATCGATCAATCGGTCGTCATTCCTCACCCTCACAGCGTTTAGCGGGTTCGAGCAATCAGCCACGCCGTCGCTCTTTCCCGGCCACAATCCAGATCACCGGTTCACCGCCACCGATCCAACACACTGGTACTACACACTATCCCCACCTCCCGGAAAGGCTGAAACCCCGGTCTCCGGCGTTCGGCCGGCAATGTCGCTCCACCAGCGGCCGCACCAGAAGCCGCCGGCCGCGGGCGAATCTCTCCCCGTCTCCTCCCCCACCGCCACCGCCACCGCCGCCACCCCATCCCGCCCGCACCCGCTCCTCACGCTCCCCTACCTCTTCTCCCTCCTCGCGGTTCTCCTCTTCGCTGCCCTCCTCCTCCCCTGGGGCCCAGCAGCGCGCCCTCCCTCGTCCCCGTGGCGCTCCTACACCCTCCAGGAGGCCGCCGCCTTCGCCGCCACAGCTGGAAACGGCACCGTGCTCCTCGCCGCCGTCTCCGGACCGTACCTCCCCTTCCTCTCCAATTGGCTCATCAGCGTCCGCCGTGCCGGCCGCGCGGATCAGGTGCTCGTCATCGCCGAGGACTACGAGACCCTCGACCGCATCAATGCCGCCTGGCCAGGACACGCCGTCCTTGTGCCCCCCGCGCCCGATGCCCAGATCGCCCACAATTTCGGATCCCAGGTGAGGAGGAATCCACCGCTCACACTGTTCGATGAATTGCCACACTCCACGCGTAAAAACCTGTGGCTGTCTTTTCCGTCTGTGGCTACAGGGGTTCTTCAACTTCACCTCGCGCCGGCCACGGCACCTGCTGCAGATTCTTGAGCTCGGGTACAGCGTCATGTACAACGATGTCGACATGGTGTGGCTTGCCGACCCGTTCCCTTACCTCGTCGAGAATCACGACGTGTACTTCATGGACGATATGACTCCTGTATGTGTCTGTCGTTGCTGCATTTGCAATTGGGGGTTTGGCTGGAAGGTAGCTTAGGTCCTGTTTAGATCCACTGCAAGTTGCAATTGCAACTAGTCACATCAACGTTGCGGCACATGCATGGAGCATTAAATGTAGACTGAAATATTTGCATGTTTGTATTTTTTGCATGTACATCACGAGACGAATCTTTTAAGCCTACTTGGGTCATGATTGGATAAAAGTTGTCAAATACAAATGAACGTGCTACAGTGTAGAATTGCAACTGCAACTGAGATCTAAACACACCCCTAAGGAAGTGTGGATTGCATTGCAGGTGAAACCGCCTGACCATTCATATGAGCTGCCTCCACCGGGGAAGAAAGGGCGGACGTATATTTGCAGCTGCATGATTTTCCTCAGGCCGACTGATGGTGCCAAGCTCCTGTTAAGGAAGTGGATCGAGGAGCTTAAGGAGCAGCCCTGGTCGAAGCAGAGGAAGTCAAATGATCAGCCAGCATTCAACTGGGCTTTGAACAAGACTGCTGGGCAGGTTTGTTTCTCCTAGATTTCTTCTCTTACAATGCAAGGAGACATACCAAAGAACATCCTAGCACCATAGACTGTGTCTTCTATTCTTGTGTCCAATCAGATTATCTTCGAGTTGTTTTTAGCGGTTTGTGAGCATTTGGTTGAACCGGTAATATGCATACCTTAGGGTAATATATCTTAGTTACCAACTTTTGCTTGAACAAATTAGTGTTTTGATTTAGTTTTGCGGTTAATTTGTATATTCATGATGCTAAATAAAAGAGCAAAATACGGCGTGCGCCTGCCTCAGCACCATTGGGCTTGTGTCAGGGAGGGCTTATCACTGAACTATTTGCGAACTTGTCTGTAACCTAATGGTCATAGGAGCCTTAGTAGCACCTCAGTTCCTGAGTTCGACTCCCTGTGGTAGCACCCTTCATCGACTGTGCTCCTAAGCTATACGTGTAACCACATGGCCTCAAGCATGTGCCCTGGGTGTTCAGTGACACATCCAGTGCAGCTGGCCTTTGGGGTTTTTCTCGGCCTGCATGCAAGAGGTTTCTTATTAATAAAATGCTACGGAGAGTGTTAGAATCTGATTTTCCATACCTTACAAACCCTAGATTAGGGATATACATACTAGGATACATGGGCCTCATGGGCCTAAGCCTCATGGCTGAATACACACTTCAACACCCCCCGCAGTCTGGACTACCGGCGCAGCGGAGTCAAAGACTGGACAAGAAGAAAGAAGAACACCAAGAAAGAAGAACACCAAGTACAGGACCCCTCCGCAGCCACAACTAGCCACTAGTGATGTTGAGGCTGGAGCGAAACTCGGAGAAGGTCGACGAGGGAAGGCCCTTGGTGAAGATGTCCGCGAACTGGGAGGTGGTCGGGACGTGGAGGACTCGAACGTCGCCGATGGTCACACGGTCGCGGACGAAGTGGAGGTCGATCTCCACATGCTTGGTCCGCTGGTGCTGCACAGGGTTTGTGGAGAGGTAGACGGCGCTGACATTGTCGCAGTAGACGAGCGTGCTCCTGGCGAGGGGGCGGTGAAGCTTAGCCAGGAGCTGGCGGAGCCAGGCGGCCTCGGCCACGCCGTTTGTGACGGCGCGGTAGTCTGCCTCGGCATTGGAGCGCGAGACTACCGGCTGACGCTTGGACGACCAAGAGACAAGGTTGCCGCCTAGGAAGACAGCGTAGCCGGAGGTGGACCGGCGGGTGTCTGGGCATCCCGCCCAGTCAGCGTCGGTGTAGACAACCAGCTCGGCCGAGGAGGACCGACGGAGGAGCAGCCCGTAGCCGAGGGTGCCGCGAAGGTACCGGAGGAGCCGCTTCATAGCATCAAGGTGGGGCTCCCGTTTAGCATGCATGTACAGACAGAGCTGCTGCACGGCGTAGGTGATGTCGGGCCGTGTGAAGGTGAGGTACTGGAGCGCACCAGCAAGGCTCCTGTAAGTGGTGGAGTCCTCTGGTCCAAGAGCCGAGCCACCTGCCCCTGACAGCTTGCCCTGAGTGTCGACCGGCGTAGAGCAGGGCTTGCAGTCAGTCATGCCAGCCCTCTCCAGGATGTCCAGAGCGAACTGCCTCTGGTGGAGGAACAAGCCTGAAGGTCGGGGCTCGACAGTAACGCCGAGGAAGTGATGGAGCACACCGAGATCCTTCATAGCAAACTCCTTCTGCAGAGAGGAGATGATCCGACGGAGCAGGGACTCGCTGGAGGCAGTGAGGACAATGTCATCCACATAGAGCAGCAGATAGGCAGTCTCACCCCCATAGCTGTAGATGAAGAGCGAGGTGTCCGACTTGGCCTCCAGAAACCCAAGAGTCAGCAGGTAGGAAGCAAAGGTGGAGTACCATGCCCGAGGTGCCTGCTTCAGACCATACAGGGACTTGTTGAGCTTGCAGACCATCGCGGGACGGGAAGGATCCACGAAGCCTGCCGGCTGGCTGCAGTACACAGTCTCTGTCAGAGTGCCATGGAGGAAGGCATTCTTGACATCCAGCTGGTGCACGGGCCAGGAGCGCTCAAGTGCCAGGGAAAGGACAGTACGGACTGTCGCAGGCTTCACCACTGGGCTGAAGGTCTCGTCGTAGTCCACTCCGGGCCGCTGAGTGAAGCCGCGGAGCACCCAGCGGGCCTTGTAGCGCTCCAACGACCCATCAGCCCGACGCTTGTGTGTCCAGATCCACCCTTTCCACCCTTCCTATCCCTCTTCCATCATCGTCGGAAACGGCGCTTCCATTCCCGTCTCCTCCGTGGGTACTGCGCGTACACATGGCTCTTTCCACCTTCGTGATGTTCTTGTTGCTCCTGTTATGACTCACAACTCTTGTTCGGTCGAGTTTGGCCCCTCTAGCCTCTCACCGTGCGGGACTTGGCCTCCCGCCGTCCCCTTCTCCGGTATGACAGCACGGGGCCCCTCTACACCCTTCAGTTCCCCCCTTCCGCTGCATCTTCTTCGCCCTCTCCCTCCCCTACCTCGACCGCTACCTTCACCGCCACCGCCTCCTACACTACCTGGCACCGCCGCCTCGGGCACCCCGGCCACGATGTTTTGACACAGCTCCGTCACACTTCCGCTCTGCCTTGCGCTCGGACTCCTGATGAGCACCTGTGTCACGCGTGCCAGCTTGGCCGTCACGTCCGTCTTCCTTTCCATTCTTCTTCCTCCCGTGCCCCTCATCCCTTTGACCTTGTCCATTGCGATCTGTGGACCTCTCCTATTCTCAGTTGCTCTGGCTACAAGTACTATCTGGTGGTGGTGGATGACTTCTCTCACTACTCCTGGACTGTCCCTAAGTCTGACGCGTTCCCTTCTCTCCTTCACTTCTTCGCCTGGGTGTCTACTCAGTTCGGCCGCACTGTCAAGGCCGTTCAGTGTGACAATGGGCGTGAGTTCGATAACTCTACTTCTCGCTCCTTTTTTCTCTCTCATGGTGTTTAGCTGCGCATGTCTTGCCCTTACACCTCTCCTCAGAACGGCAAGGTTGAGCGCATGATTCGCACCACGAACGATATCATGCGCACCCTTCTGTTCCAGGCTTCTCTCCCTGCTCGCTTCTGGGCCGAGAGTCTCTGCACCGCCACCTACCTTCGCAACCGTCTGCCTTCCACTGCTTCTCCCGCCCTTACACCTCATCATGCTCTCTTCGGTACCCCTCCCAGCTACGATCACCTCCGAGTCTTTGGGTGCACGTGTTATCCTAACACTGCCGCCACCGCTCCCCACAAGCTCGCGCCCCGCTCGACTCGGTGTGTGTTCCTCGGCTATTCCCCCGACCACAAGGGGTACCGCTGCTATGACCTCACTTCTCGCCGGGTCCACATCTCTCGACACGTCGTGTTCGATGAGACGGATTTTCCTTTCTCCACCACCTCCACACTTGCTTCCGACCGTGAGCTGGCCTCCATGTTTCCTGCTGATCCGGAGGTCCCGCCACCCTTCTCTCCGTTTCCCACTGCACCGCGTGCGGCCCCGGAGCCCCTGGCTGGGCCACACGCGGCCCCGGACTTCTCTTCGGAGCCCTGCGAGGTCCCGGAGCTCCCTGTCGCGCCCTACGCGACACCGGCGGTCCCTGCTGCACCGCGTGCGGCCCCGGAGTTCCCGGCCGTGCCTTGAGCGGCCCCCGACTTCCCTACCGCGCCGCCCGTGGCTCCGGAAGTCCCTGCTGCCCCACGTGCGGCCTCGGAGCTCCCGACTGCGCCACACGCAGCCCCGGACTTCCCTTCCGCGCCCTGCGAGGTCCCGGAGCGCCCTGTCGCGCCACACGCGACCCCGTCGTCCCCTGCTCGGCTGCCACCAGAGACGGCACTGGTGGCCCCCGGCCGCTTCGCGCACCCCGTGTGTGTCTACCAGCGCCGTTCGCAGCCACCACCTGTCCCGACACCGCCAGTGGTGCCTTCTTCTCCGGTACCTGCTCCGCCGTCGCCACCGACGCCTCCGGTGGGGCCTTCGTCACCGGCACCCGCTGCCCCGTGCCCCCCCGGCGCTCACACGACGAGCCGGTGTACCACCCGCCCCTCCTGTATCGGGACCCTCGCCACGTTCACCCCATGGTGACGCGACAGGCGTCCCGGCCTCGTTTCCGACGATGATGGAAGAGGGATAGGAAGGGTGGATAGAAGAGAGAATGCCAGGATCTGGCGTGGTGTGGTGCGATGCACCTGAATCAGCAATCCAGTCGGGATAGACTGGCGGCGGCCTCACAGCAGAGGGAGAGCTGATGGCCCCGGTAGCGAGAGTATAGGGAGGGCCAGGGGGGCCCAACCAAATAGAAGGAGGAAGGTCGTGGGCAACGGCGGCCAGGGCGGTGGCAGGTGTCGGGACGACAATAGAAGGGCACGGCCAGGCGGCTGAGGTCGGCCAGGCAGGAGCCAACGCGGGAGGAGGGGCACCGGCCGTGAAGGACGCCGGCGTAGTGAGAAAGGAAGACGGACGCGACGGCCAAGCAGTCTGGAGGGCCGAGTCGGCCGGCGAAGAGGGGGCAGCCGTGTAGAGGAGGGAGGCGGCGGCGGTGGTGTCCTGCTTCGGCCAGAGGAGGGCGGCGGCGGCGGCCTGGGCTGCAGGGGCCGCTCGGGCCTGCTGCAGGGCGGCGGCGGCGGCCTGGGCTGCAGCGGCCGCTCGGGCCTGTTGCAGGGGGGCGGCGGCCGGCTCGGCGGCGGCGGTGGCCTGGGCTGCAGGGGCCGCTCGGGCCTGCTGCAGGGCGGCGGTGGCGGCGGCCTGGGCTGCAGAGGCCGCTCGGGCCTGCTGCAGGGGGGCGGGAAGGGGAGGGAAGGAGGAGGAGGAGGGAGGAGGAGGGTCGCCGGCGGCCATGGTGCCGGCGGCAGCTCGCCAGGAAGCGGCGGCGGCGGCTGGAGGGAGGTGGGAGGGAGAAGAGGGACCTAGGCTTGATACCATGTTAGAATCTGATTTTCCATACCTTACAAACCCTAGATTAGGGATATACATACTAGGATACATGGGCCTCATGGGCCTAAGCCTCATGGGCTGAATACACACTCCAACAGAGAGGTCTTTTCCCGTGGGATGAGTTTTTTTTCAATTAATTTGTGAACTATTTCACTGTTTGGAGCTGATTTAGGATTAGGGAGGTCAACGCGTGACCCATCGCAACTTCGGGTAGAGCACAACCCCTCTCCCTATCGTCTTCCCCGCCTCCCTCGTGTGCCTCCTCCGCTGCCTCCATCACTCTCTTCGACCACTGGCGGTAGGCAGCCCTCTATCCCTGCCTAAGCGCCTTCCCGAGATTGGACTCAAGGGAAGGTAAGATATGCCACCGGGAGGGTTCCCAGTGAAACGGCTGATATTCCACTTGGTTACTTGCCACTGCTAGCAATTCATACTTACATCACTGCCCTCCAGCATCCTATCGCCGTCGCCTTGACCTTGCTCTCCCCTAATCATCGGGCCACCAGTGATCACTCGCACTGCGACGGCCCTGCCTCCATCTCCGCTCAACGCCCTCCTGCTGCTCGTGGCTCCAGCAGTGACCTCACTGCATCACCAGACTACGGCCCGCCGTCGTATCGTAGCCACGTCCCAAACCCTCTTCTAGAGCCACCGGTGATTGGGAACCCTAACACTGGACCCTTCTTCTCATGGAGGGGTCGCGCTAATGTGAGAACACATGACCCATCACACATTTGAGTTTGTGATTTAGGATCTAGCTAAGCCATCCTACTTTGATACTAGGTTGTGTCGTTGGGCATGATGAGTGGATGATATGAGCTTAATTGATCCAATTTAGTCTTAAATGCATATGGCCTTACTGTGTTGTTTGTTTATTAACAGAAGGAAATTCGAACCATTGTTTTCACCTTTAACTAATGCGAAAAACTTGCTGATCATAATACTATTTAAGCAATACTTGCCAAATTTCCCAGAAAATCTTACGAAGTGCAGAGAATTTTTATCTTTTAAAAAGAGTTACTTTTTGATGATTTAGTACAACAATTTATGATTTTCATAGTTTCTGTAATGGTAATTGCATTTGTGGATATACATCTCCCTCTATAACATGGGCGTTCATTTTTGTTTCTATATGCGTGCATTTTCTTGGTGGCTCCACATGTCCTTGTGCTGTTATGTACTGGGCAAAAGTGGACTTGTGACTTGTAACATTACATTTGTACCTGTAAATAATATGAAATGGTCTGGATTTTTACAGACGCGTCATCCTTTTATTTGTGATTCTTAATAACAATTGCATATTCCCCCCAAATATAGTAGCTTTTCTTTCCACTGGATGATATTTCCTTAGGTCAAAAATAATTTATGGACTTCGGTGTGGCCTGTTACATCTATTTTCGTCTGTCCCAGATCTCAGTATCAAGTAGATATATTTTATTTAAATACAAGTAGATAACCCTTAAGAGTACCTCGGAGTAACTGGATCATAGTGACATTGATTGTAGGTTTCTACTTCTTCTGTTTTCCATACGGATGCATTATGTTTTTCAGAATTTATGTGGTCAAGCTTCTAAAACTTGACTAGGAATATATGCCAAAAAAAGTTTCACATGGAAATCTTAACAGTGAATATATAGTTAAAAATGTTTCAATTTAATATTTTTTTTTGTATTTTTATATTCTGTACATGCATATGGAAAAAATAATGTTTAACAAGCTTTATTAAAGATTATCAGACTAAGTCTGTAAAGGTATTGTATTTTATAGTGTCTCTAAAATATCCAACAATTGTCCTCCAAAAACAAAATCCGTCAATAAAATGATGTATGTCTTCTGGCAACAACCTTGCTGCATTCTAGATTTCTCGTTGGACACCGAAACAAATAGTACATATCAATGTGACATATAGTTCATGGTTCCTTTCTGTTCCTTTTCCATGTATTTTGGATCTTTCTTTCAATGATAGTGTCCTTTATAAAACTATTAACATAACATATGCTTGCAGGTTGATGTTTACCTCCTGCCTCAGTCTGCATTTCCAACCGGAGGCCTATATTTCAAGAATAAAACATGGGTCAAGCAGACGAAGGGCAAGCATGTCATTATACATAATAACTACATCACTGGGTTTGAGAAGAAGATAAAACGGTTCCGTGATCATGGGCTGTGGTTGGTTGATGAGCACAGTGACGAGTCACCACTTGGCAGAATCTGAGCATGCTATCAAGGCTGAAGCACAGCTCTTCTTGCTGCAGCATCGCAATTTTGTAACTGTTATTTGACTCTTGAAGCCAGTATACCTACCTAACCATGGTGGATAATGTCTGGCTCACCACACAAGATGCGGCAGTCAAAGATCAGATCCATATTTTGGCTGTATGCCAAGCGCGGGTAGAGGTATCCTTTACACTGAGGCCATGATGATTATTTTTTCGATTGTATCTGTTACGGAAAATGGTGTGTTTGAGAGCAGTAAGATCTGGGTGTGGCAGAACAGACCCTTGGTTAGTACATTGGCTGATTCACTTATTGTATAGCATAGAGTTTGTTAGCCTTTATCGTCATTGCTGAAAGTAAGTTATACTTTTTGGCTTTATAGGGGTTGAGTGGACGTTTTTGCAGCAATGAATTGGGGCTAGAGCATTAGGCTTTATCTCTGCTATGAATTTAGTAAATATGTTGACATGAAATAATATTGATGAAGAAAAATGATTGAAGTTTCATTGGAGTAAAATGAGTTTTAAGGGGATGAAACCAATTCACACTGTTTCCAATATAGTACGTGAAACGTGAGCCTTGAAAAAAAAACTGACACGAAATTCACATTTGTTGTATTGTTAGCAACCTCTTTGCAGGCTTTGGCTGTTTTTCAGGGGGTGGTTGGGGTGAGGTGGGGGTGTCAAAGGAAATCTAGGGCGTGTTTGGTAGCCCTTCTACAGCGTGGCTTGAGCTCCTCAGCTGCAACCCACCATGTTTGATGGCCTTGATCCATCATTTGGCCTGGCTCGCATGCTGCTCAAAGTAGGAAAGCCTGGCTCCCAAGAAACGAAGGGGATTGTTTTTTGAGAGTCTGGCCCTGTGAAGCGAGACGAGCGCTCTGGTGAGGGAGCGGGTCATCTCCCTGCATCTCACCCTCATCTCGTCTGTGCGCGAGGACAGGCCCTTCGCTTTGCTTCGTCACCAAAGCCGGGAGTGTGATTTCGGACTCCATGAGCGGCTACGCGGCCTTCGCTTCTGCCTGCGCTTCAGGCAGGTAGAGTGTCGCGACACCCTCGGCGTCGGCCCGAGGCTGAGAGACAGGCACGCCGTCACCGTCCGTGCCAGCCAGCCCTTGGATGGTGTGGAGCGAGAGCACGACCCAAAGCAGGGGGTGACCTCTCTCTGCCATACCTCAAGCCCACCTCCAAGAGCTCGTCCAAGTCCATGGCCGCCAAGCTCACAGAACCGGGAGGTTGCGAACACCGACGGGGAGGTCGTGAGTACCACCAAGATCAAGGCCGCGTCCTTGCCCGAATCCTCACCGCTCTGGCTTCCATCTAAGTCCGCCGCCCCCACCGTCGACAACACCGAGCTCGCGCTCTCTTCCACCGCGTCCGCCGCTCACCCGGTCAACCCCTCGCTCCACCTTATCGCCAAACAAGACTCGTCAGCTGCTCGATGAAATGCCCATGAGGAGTGCTGAGAGGAAGAAAGGTGGTAAGGCTACCATGTTTTTGTGCAAGGTAGCCCTACTCTCTCTGGCCGCCAAACAAACACGATCTACACTTAGCTGAGTTATACAAATACAACACTTGTACCATTTGGACCGGGCTCTGGTTGGCCATAGCCAGGCCAGCCGGCTAGGCTAGCCAGATACAGGTTACCAGATAGGCTCCTAGTTTCCTTGCCAATCCCAGAAGTGTTTGCTGACGGTGTACGTCTGGCATGTGGTAGCTAGGGAATCTAAGCTTGCGTTAGGCCAGAGTCACTGCCGTCTTGTGTTGCCCTTTCCTTGGTTGATGGCTTGATGCGTACCTGACTTTGCGTTCAGCCGGAGCGATGCTGTTGCCTTTGTCTCACACAAGGAACATCACTGCGGCCCCTAGTAGACATATATAATATCCTTGGCGGCCGTGCCCCTGCATGTGCACGCACGGCAAACTACTTCTCCAACTGTGAATTGTGATAACAAGAATTCATTCGAGACTCCATGGGCCAAGGAGCTGCCAAGGCGAAGCAAGGTATGGCAAAACACACGGCAGATTGTGTCATTGTGTGCCCTTGAGGCTTGATGAGTCCATCCTCGACCAATTCACCATGGAAAAAAAATACAGCTATATGTTTGTCTTGAGCATAGATGGAATAGCAAATGGCTCTATTATTCGTGGTGAACTTCAATTAGGTATGCATGCGATGTGAATGAAAAACCTGGTGGCCCTGAATGGCAGGGGGTGAGGAGGCGGCGCAGAAGACGAAGGAGAAGAAGGACGAGAAGAAAGCGCACAAATCCAGCGATGCAGACGCACTAATCGAATTCATGAGGAAGAACTACGACGCCAAAGTGAAGGATGTGCAGGAGTTCGATGAGTTCTACCACGCCATTTACGAGCTCATCGAGTAAGTTCTGATATATATTTTTACGAGCTCCTGGATGGATGGACTCTTACTGGCCAGGAATTGTGAATTGTGGATGCTTCCTTTGTTTGTGCACAGAATGCAGTTCTATTTCATTTTAAGCTAGCGTGTAGGTAGCTGAATTTATTGAGTAATGCTGATTCTCATAATGATTTTTAAGCATGCCCACGATTGCACATGGAGTCGTTTATTTGTGTGGATCACCGGGTGTTCAAAAAATGGCGCAGTGGAATACTATTGCGTGCGTAGCAATACTACCTAAACATTGCTCTTATTCGTTCTCTCTCTCTGGCTCTCTTGCACTCTTCTTCAGAAAATTTTGCGAGGAGCGTGGGCAGCTGCAGTACAGGTTACCACCAAAAGAGAAGCTCAGGGAAAAGTACGAGGTGAGGGGCGATTCTTTTGTGCCAATGTGAAATAATCTCTTTAGGTTTCTTCTGTACAACTACAAGTATATCTCTTTTTTTCGACTGCCCCAATAATACCGAGATAATTGGATACTTGGGACTCCAAACATCCTCCGTTCGCAGTTTTGCCATCTGTAACATTGATTTCGTAGATATAGGCCGTTCAAACAACACAGCAGCAGCGCTGTACCTAGAGCGGATTTCTCATTCATTTCATCCGTTTTCCTTTCCCCCAACCGCAGAAGTTCCACAAGGGAAGGACGGAGCGGGACGTGAGCCAGCAGGAATTCGAGAACATTGCCAAGGAGATCCTCAATATAGAAAGCTTCACCATCGGCAAGGCCGCCTTCGACGTCCTCCTCGTCCTCTTCGGCCTGCCGGCGTGCGCACTCTTCGCCAAGAGGTTCGTCCCGGGCCTCAAGTCCATATCCGACGACATCGTCATCCCGGCGGCCACCTCCGGAGCCGTCGTGTACCTTGCCAAGTCCAACAAGCTCTAAAATGTAACGCAACCGGCAGGGAGACCCAAGGAAATTGTGTATTATGTATTCACTTTCCAGGAAGGGGTGGTGGTACATGTATTTTACCGGAATAAATGTCAATGAGTTGTGACCTGCTTGGCTTGATTGCGCCGAGAATTCTAAAAAAGTTATATATATATATATATATGGTAAATTTTTTCTACTCCATAGGAGTAACTACTCTCTCTAAATGTACACGTACCTACATCCCTAATATATATATATTTTGGGTCTTGCTTGCGCCCGGACGTCCGGACAGGGCCAACCGTCCGGACGCCCATCCCTCCCTGTTGTACCAATACCACCCGCCACGCGACGTCCCCCACCCGCGTGGTTCGACGGGCCGCCGCACGCCCGCGTCGCTCTCCCACGCCCCCTGGCCCCGCGTGACGAACGTCGCCCACTCACCGCGCCGCACCCCTCGCAAGCCACGCCGCGTCCGCACCCACCGCAAACCGCACCGCCCTTCCGCACCGCGCAGCGCCCAACTCGCCGCGTCCCCGCACCCTCGCAAGCCGCGCCGCGTCCGCAGCTAGCTCCCTGCCCCGCGCGCCCTGCAGGTGCCCTGCAGGCGCTCCTCCCTGCCCCGCGCGCCCTAGAGGTGCCCTGCAGGCGCTCCTCCCTCCTACCGCGCGGCACCAGGATTCCAGGGCAGTTGTTCATGCAGTGGGGAAGGCAGTTGTTCATGCAACAACTTAGTATAATCAAATGCAACAACTTAATATAGTCAAATGCAACAACTTGAAAACGACTATTGCAACATCATTTGCAACAACTTGAGTAGGCTGTTGCAACATACTAGAAACACATACTGCAACAACAAAAAGAAAGAGCAACAACTGCAACATTTGGGATGAAGAAAAAAGAAACAACATGAAACATAGTTGTTGAAACAACATAAAACAAACAGCTGAAACAAATGGCTCAATCAAATTGAAACAACAAATAGTATATTATTGCAATAACACCCACAACAAGGGAAAAGAAGCTATTGCAATAAGGAGAAAGAAGCTGTTGCAACAAAGGAGAAGAGCTACTATAATATCAGAGAATCGTGGTTCACATCATTTGTTGCATGTAGCTTAGATCTGCTCACCACAAAATCTTAGCGGGCCACCAAAACCATAAATCCAGAGGGGAGGCGGGGGGGAGGAGATAGAGGAGAAAGGGTAAAGGAGGAAGAGGAGGGACCAGATCGAGATTCATAGGGGGAGTGCGGGAGGGAGAGGCGTCTCAGATCCAAATCCTTCCCTACCCACCTCGTCGGAGCCCATGGAGCCCCTCATTCCGATGGCAGAAGAGGCCGAGCATGTCGCAGGATCGCAGCAGGGGAGAGGCACAGGGGAGGAGGGAGGGGAGGAAGGAAACGGAAGGGGAGGGAGGAAGGGCGGGCTCGCCGCTGGCGCCGCACAAGGCGCGCGTGGGGAGCAGCGCGCAGGCAGGGAGAGGAAGGCAGCGGGGCGCGCTCGACGCATGTGAGCGCGGAGCACGGGGCGACGGGCAGAGGGAGGAGGAAGAGAGCGAGAGAATGGAGGAGCCGGGAGGAGAAGAGGGCGAGAAGCTGCGGGAGAGGGGTCGCGCGTGGAGGGCTATGGGTGGATTGCGGGGCAGGCGCGGCCGCGTGGAGGCGCATTGCAGGCGCGTGGCGTCCGGCGCATCCGGACGCCCGGTCTGTATCATTTCTGTTTTTTTAAAGAGTTAATTAGAACGTTATAATTGTTCGGTCCTGTTGAGAATTATTATTATTTCCTAATCTAGAGGTAGGATACCGTTGAGAATGTTGTCTAACTCTACTCTCTTCATCCTAATATATAATGAATCTAGGGTTAAAATTTATACCAAAATACAAGGTACTTTGAGTCCTTAATCTCTTTCCTTCTATGTCTTTTTTGGCAGAAACTATCGAGATTGTTTTAAACTTGAGAAGAAAGTCAACTTAAACGTACCCATTCAACTATTGGTGTTTGTTGTACTTAAAAAAACTATTGTTGTTCCTACAAAATCAGTTATTCTATACCTCGTAAATTGTTGAAAACTCATTAAATAATTTCCTACTGGTTTCGTGACATGGCATATTAAAAAATCTATATAAACCCCCTAACATATAAAGGGTTGACTGCATAACCTCCTCAAGGCCTCAACTATAAATGTGATATAAAGTATATCTAATGATGTTCAAATTATCCCTAATGATCTCGTAGGTCCATTTGGACACCGTACCTCGCCACAGTGACTTAAGTACTCATGCTTGCACATAGGAACATTTGTTTTCTTCACCTCCCTACTCCTTCTAGACTAGCCTACTCCAACAAGCGGCATGGAACATCTTGTCTCCTATTCCACCTCTTATCGCTCATTGACAACATTGAGCTCAAGCGCCATGCCTACACTCTCATCATCTGGCCTCTTCCATTCAGCAACAACCTTCTCCCTCTCTCCGCTTGGTGTTTTCTCTTTTTTTTTGATAAATCATACCTGCATAACTGGATAAGGGAAACATAGAGATGCGTGCAAACACGGATACAGTACGCGGAGGATACATGGTGTTGGGGATTTAATTTTGCACGAACACAACCCTAAAACTTTAGAGTAAACTTTAAATATCAAAAGTTTGTTTTATAGCCCTCAAACTTTGAACTCTGAATGTTGAAATTTTTTTCTAAGTTTACTTACTGCAGAAAGATAGAAACAAAGGCTCCCCAACAAAAACACAAAATTCAACAAAAATCTAAAGCTTGTGTTTCCCGAAACCACCAGAAGACTCCATGGATTGCCTGCGGTCAATCCATTGTCATCCACCGCCATCGAAGAAAAATCCATGGCCATCCCAAGTCTAGAGGAGCTCCCATCACCTAGAAGCTTTGAGGAGAGCCATAAAAGACACCCGGCGCCGAGGCCAGGATGAAGATGCCAATGAAAGAGCATCGGCCGGGGACACACCCCCAAGCTCCTCTGACCATGGATCCATGCTCGTCGTCGACTCACGTCGCGCGAAGTTCGAGCTCGATCCACTCTCTAACCAACCGCATCACCCGCAACTATTGATGTACCCTTGACGAAGCGCACCGCCGACACCCTAAACCGACGGAACCGAAGGCCGCACGGACAAATGGAGCCGACGAAACTAGACTCCACCTCCACGTGCTCGTTATCAGCACTAGAGTAGAGCGCCGGCAAGATAGAAAAAAGCACGAAAGGGCCATATTTTTTTTTACAACATCATCATAAACGTCAAAAACCCTAACCTATATCTAGTAGAACTAAACACTCCGACCGAACAGAGTGCTGCGGTCTTCACCACCTCGCATAGGCCTGAAGAGGATTTTTTTTAAAAATATATTATTTTTTAATGAATAATTATAAATCTAGTATTTAGATATAAAATATTGTAAAATAGTACGCTGTCGGCTGCTGGATAGCCGATAGGGGCTATATCAGCAACTGGAGAGCCAACCAGGTCCTATCGGCCATCCAGCAGCCGACTAGGCTTAGCAACCTGGTGGCCATGACGTGTAGGTAGCAACCCGGTGATTGGTCCAAAGAGGCTAGAGGGGGATGAATAGCCTATTTAAATTTCTAAAAAAACACTTGATCAAGAAGTTAGTAAGACAAGTGGCGAAGCGAGTTTTGCGCTAGCCTACTCAAAAGTGCAAGCCTCCTAACCATTCTACTTAAAATCTCTAGAAGCACACAAAGCTAGCCTAGGTTGCAACTACTTTAAACCTAGGTGAACAAGTAAACTACCAAAGCT
Organism: Eremochloa ophiuroides; assembly: GCA_038502445.1. Lineage (NCBI taxonomy): Eukaryota > Viridiplantae > Streptophyta > Magnoliopsida > Poales > Poaceae > Eremochloa > Eremochloa ophiuroides. The sequence continues at coordinate 50,144,145 of JAHLJS010000008.1, forward strand.
AAATTACACAAGTAAATGGACAAAGTAAAGAGAGAAGTGTAGTAGTGTTATACCGCCGAGTAGAGAAGTATGAACCAATCACCAAGGGAGTATATTAATCACTCGATGGTGATGATCACAATGAAATCCAATGATCAACACAAGATGAACACGATTTATCCCCGAGGTTCACGTGCTTGCCGGCACACTACGTCCTCGTTGTGTCGACCACTACTTGGTGGTTCGGTGGCTAATCGACAACCAACGTCAAGCTCAACCAATGAGCACCACTAGAACCTACCACGAGTAAGGTAACTCAATGACACTGAGCAATCCACTAAGGTTACCTTTAGCACTTCGCCGGAGAAGGCACCAAACCCCTCACAAGATCACCGGGAGTGACCGGAGACAATCACCAACTCCGCCAAGCTCCTCCGCTGCTCCAAGCCGTCTAGGTGACGGCAATCACCAAGAGAAATGAGAGAACTCCGTAGCAAACACAATCAACAAGTGCCAATGGATGCAAAGATCAAAGCAATGCACTTGGATCACACTCTAGCTCACAATGGATGAGATTTATGCAATCTATGTGAGTAAGAGTATTAGAAGGGTGCTCAATAGGTGTATCAACAAGTTAGAGAGCCAAGAGAGAGAGAGAGAGAGAGAGAGCAAGAACCGGCCATGAGCTATTTATAGACTTGCACAAACCCACATAGCCGTTACTCCTTTCTGCGGATCGTCGGACGCTTAAACCCGCGGGCGTCGGACTAACGAATTTCGTCCGACGCTTTCCACTGGCGAATCGTGCGTTGCCACGTATGCGTTCCATTTGAATTCGACCGTTGGCGCCAGAGCGTCGGATTGAGACTGATGATCCGGTGATCGTCGGACTAGAGCCGTCGGACCAAAACACAGCGATGTTCGATGTTTCCAGAGAGCAACCCGAGAGCAAAAACTCATCGGACGATTATCCGATGGTTGGCCTCGGACCAAAGAAGATCGTCCGACACACCAGAGAAAGCCATGGGTCACTCCGTAGCTGAGCAGCACCATCGGACGAATGGACATTAGTCCGACGCTCTGGGAAATGTCGTCCGACAGCTCGCTCAGCGCGTGCATTGGGCAGTCAGCTGTCGGACCCTAGGGAATTGGTACCGACGTTCGGCCAACAGAGCGTCCGACGCTCTGTTTAGGGTGAGTTTGAACCCGTGTCAAGTTCCTTTGCTTAAGTGAGCTAACACATGTTATGTAAAAAATTTCTTAGTGAGTGTTAGCCATTTTTCAAAGAGTTTTGCAAAGGTTTTGAGTTAGACTCTAGATCTAAATGCAATGCATGATCCAAACATCTAATGGCACTTGATAACCGTGTTAACCGTGGAATAACTCCCCTCTTTATAGTACGGCTATCTATGCTAAATGTGATCACACTCTATATAGTGTCTTGATCACCAAAATGAAAAGAGCCGTATGCAATTTACCTTTACCTTGAGCACTTTTCCAAATTCCAAGTTGAGAAGCATTTGATCCAACATCTTGATGGACTTACACCACTTTCATAGACGCCATCATAGCTCCTCACTTGTTCTACTAACCAATCTTGTAATCACAATACTTAAGCACATGGTTAGATACTAGATGTCATCAATTAGCCAAAACCAAACTAGAGCTTTCAATCTCCTCTTTTTTGGTAATTGATGACAACCTCTTACAAAGATATTCAATGAATTCAATTTGGTAATATTAGCTCCTCCTACATATGTGCCAAGTGTTTGCATTTGAAAGGCTTTGCACATATGCATTGGATTAGAAGTGTGAGAGAGATACTACTACCAATTTGATGCTAAATTTTATAGAATTGGACTTTTGAAGCGCGATACCATCGGAGTGCATGTAAAAACCTTCCTTAGCACCATGGATAGCTAGATTCCACTTGGAAGAATTCTTGAAACCAAAGACACCAGAATACCTCATGAGATCAACAAAAGAAACAAGGTTCTAGAGTCACTTGGAAAGACCGGGAACTAGCTACTACTTCCTATGCATGCTAGTACTTCAATTCACCACATAATTTAAAACTAGCATACACCAAGCAAGCAAGTATATTGAATTTATAGTACAAATGTAATGCATCAAACAAATGAGAATGCATAAGCAAACGCTTGCAATCATGCTTGTGAGCTTGCTCCACCTAAGTGTGAGATCCAAATTTATTAAAAGTTTATGATCCCTCTCACTTGGCCTATAGCTCTCCCATCATCGGCCTAATAATGGTTCCTCTCACTTGGCCTATAGCTCTCCCATCATCGTCCTAATGATGGTTCATCGCTCAACCTCCATTCTTTGTCCATATTTTTGTTCCACTCTCTCCCCCTTTGTCATCAAAGACCACAAAAGGGTAGCATGGGTAGGATATGATTTGAAATCAATGGAGAGAACCACTTGTTAGATATTTAGATTATTTCCATTATCTTCCTTCATTTAAGCATTTAGCTAGATTACTTGCACAAATATATAACTCGGTTTGTCCTTTGGCAAGCTTCTTCACGCCACTAGGGGTTATCTTGACAAAGTTGAATTATATACCATAATGCTCATATTCTAGTTAAATACTAGGTTCACAATCCCACAAGCTAGTCATATGTCACCACTAGATCAAACAAGTCATAGAGGCAATAGTAGTGGCATATGATCTCAAAAACATTTAGTTTGTCATGAATGAGCCTATTTAAGAAGAAAAATGTCTATATGCTCTACACAAGTCCTAACAACATATGAATGACATGCCAAACAACGTTACCTTTGCTTTGTCAGAGTAGAGGCAAGTCATATAATGGGGGTGCTAGCTCAACTCATGTTGGAGAAATCTAGGATGTTCAATTCATTTCTCAACTTGTAGAATCTTGCTTCATTAAGTGGCTTGGTGAGAATGTCGGTGAGTTAATCATCGGTGCCCACACTCTCAACTTGAATGTCACCTTTGGCTTGATGGTCTCTAATGAAGTGATGCTTCACATCAATATGCTTTGTTCTTGAGTGTTGAACCGGATTGGTGGCTATCTTCACGGCACTTTCATTATCACATAGCAATGGTACATTCTTGAATTTGATTCCATAATCACTCAATGTGGCCTTTATCCATAATAATTGTGCACAACAACTCCCCACACTAACATACTCAGCTTCGGCGGTGGAGAGTGCAACCCTGTTTTGCTTCTTGGATGACCATGATACTAGTGATCTCTCCCAACAATTGGCATGTACCGGAAGTAGCTCTTTCTTTTCATCTTGCATCGCGCATAATCGGAGTCCGAATAACCAATCAACTCAAAGTTTGAGCCCTTAGGATACCATAGTCCAACATCGGGTGTGTGCTTGAGATATCTCAATATTCTCTTGGTTGCCTTCAAATGACTCTCTCTAGATGAAGCTTGATATATTGCACACATGCAAACACTAAACATCACATCCGGTCTAGAAGCGGTCACATAGAGTAAGCTTCCAATCATAGACCGATACTTCTTTTGATCCACCATATTTCCACTCTTGTCTTTATCAAGGTGACCATTTGTGCCCATTGGTGTGCTAATAGATTTTGCACTTTCCATCCCAAATTTATTCAACATGTCACTAATGCATTTCCCATGGCTTATGAATGTTTCATTCTTCAATTGCTTGATTTGAAGACCAAGGAAATAACTTAACTCTCCGATCATGGACATCTCGAACTCATTTGCCATCATTTTCTCAAACTCCTCTCAAAAGTCTTGATTGGTTGACCCAAAGATAATGTCATCAACATAGATTTGCAACACAAACAAGTCTTTGCCAATTCTTTTGGTGAAGAGTGTGGTGTCAACTTTCCCCATTTTGAAACCCTTGGATAGCAAGAAATCTTTCAATCTTTCATACCATGCCCTTGGTGCTTGTTTCAAGCCATACAAAGCCTTTCTCAATTTGAAGACATGGTTGGGCTTCTTCTCATCTTCAAAACCCGGGGGTTGCTGAACATATATTAACTCATTTATGTATCCATTCAAGAAAGCACTTTTGACATCCATTTGATAGAGCTTGATATCATGTGCACATGCATAAGCTAGAAGGATCCTAATTGCTTCCAATTTTGTAACCGGAGCATAAGTCTCTCCAAAGTCCAATCCTTCCACTTGAGTGTATCCTTGTGCAACTAACCTTGCCTTGTTTCTTACCATAATGCCATCTTGATCTTGCTTGTTCTTGAACACCCATTTGGTACCAATGACATTGTAGTTCTTGGGCCTCTCAACTAGCTCCCAAACTTGATTTCTCTCAAAGTTGTTGAGCTCTTCATGCATAGCATTTACCCAATCACTATCATTCAAGGCTTTCTCAATAGTGGTTGGCTCTTCAAATGACACAAATGAGAAGTGCTCACAAAAGTTTACTAACTTTGATCTTGTTTGAACACCACTTCTAATATCCCCTACAATTTGATCCAATGGATGATCTCTTGCAATATGAACCGGTTGGAGAACTTGATTGCTTGACCTTGGTTGACCCACTTGAGATTGACTAGAATGTTGATCTTCATCATTTTGCACTTGAGTTTGATCATGAGAACCACTAGAGCTTGCTTCATTTGAATTTACTTGCACACTAGGTTGAGTTTGGCACTTGATCTTTGTCATCTTCATCTTGCACATCAACCACTTGTCTTGGCCGGATATCACCAATATCCATGTTCTTCATTGCATTCACCAATTGAGTTCCTCTCACATCATCAAGATTTTCTTCCTCATCTTGTGAACCCTTGGTTTCATCAAATTCATATCATGAACTTCTTCTACTAGCTTGGTGGTGTGATTCCACACTCTATATGCTTTGCTTGTGGTGGAGTAACCAACTAGGAAGCCTTCATCACATTTCTTCTCAAATTTTCCCAATCTTGCACCCTTATTCAAGATATAGCATTTGCAACCAAACACTCTAAAGTATGCAATGTTGGGCTTTCTTCCATTCAATAGCTCATATGGTGTCTTCTTCAAGAGCCGATAACAATAGAGCCGGTTGCTACAATAGTTAGCCGTGTTGATTGCTTCGGCCCAAAAGTCCAAACTCACATTGTACTCACTAAGCATAGACTTTTCCATATGAATATGTGTTCTATTGTTCCTCTCAACAAGGCCATTTGATTGAGGAGTGTACTTAGCCAAGAATTGATGCTTGATTCTAAACTCATCACAAAGCTCATCAACTCTTGCATTTCTAAACTCACTTCCATTGTCGCTTCTCACACTCTTGATTGTCACTTCAAATTCATTTTGGCTTCTCTTGATGAATGTCTTGAATATGCCAAATACTTCACTCTTATCAATAAGAAAGAAGACCCATGTATATCTTGTATAGTCATCCACTATCACAAAGTCGTATTTATTTCCACAAAGACTAGCATAAGTGGTTGGGCCAAATAGATCCATGTACAATAACTCAAATGCTCTAGATGTACTCATCATGCTCTTGTTAGGATGTGTGTTTTCAACTTGCTTTCCCATTTGACAAGCAGTACACAACTTATCTTTCTCAAATTGCACATCTTTAATCCTCGCACCATGTCATGCTTGACAATCTATTGAGTTACTTCATTCCAACATGACCAAGCCTTCTATGCCATAATCAACCCTATACTTGATTTAGTGAACAAACATGTTGACAATTGAGCTTCACTAGCATTGAAATCCACCAAATAGAGATTGCCATACCGAAATCCCTTGAATATCAAGTTGCTTCCATCAACACTAACAATCTCCACATCATCAACACCAAAGATGCATTTGAATCCCAAGTCACACAATTGAGCCACGGACAACAAGTTGAAGTTCAAGCTCTCAACTAGCAAGACATTGAAGATAGACATGTCATTTGAAATTACAATCTTTCCAAGACTAATAACCTTGCCCTTCTTGTTGTCACCAAATGTAATACTATCAAGATTCCCATCTTCATTTGGCTTGATTGAATTGAACATGGTTGATTCTCCAGTCATATGTTGAGTGCACCCACTATCAAGTACCCAATGCCTCCCTCTGGACTTGTAGTTCACCTACAAAGAAATCAATTAGATTTTAGTACCCAAGTTTAGTGACCAAGCTCTTGGGCACCCAAATAGCCTTCTTCTTTGGCTCTCCTTAGGTGCACCAATATACTTGACTCTCACTCCCTTTGCAGTCTTTGTAAGCACATAGCAAGAGTCAAGTCTAATGGATGACACATTAGGCTTGCTTTGCTTCATCATCCTCTTCTTGCAATATTGCTCCTTGTGCCCCACTTGCTTGCAACTATAGCAAACCACACCATTGCCCTTCACAAAAGTAGTCTTGTGAGGGACAAAGGCAGCTTTGCCCTTCTTGGGGGTATAGCCAAACCCTCCTTGTTAATGGAGAACCTTTGACTTCCTAACCACTTAAGCAAGCGGGCATCTCCACCATAGGCATTGCCTAGTGGTAGAGTGAGCTCATGCACCTCCTTCTTGAGGTTCTTGTTCTCAACCAAGGTTGTGGCATCATAAGTGACACCAACATCCTTAGATGAGGTAGAGGTGGATGTGCTACAAGAAGTGTTAGTGGAGGCAACAACAATAGGTGTATCAAATAAATCACAAGTAACACCTACGTCACATGTTGTGGGCACATCCTCTATCTTATCCAACTCCGAAAGTGATGAGTGAGCTTTCTCAAGTTTGGAGTAAGCTTCTTTTAGGCTCTCATGGTCTTCCTTTAGACACTCATGAGAAGCACTAAGCTCATCAAAGGATTGCTCAAGGAGTTTCTTCTCCTTGGTCAAAGCTTTACACTCTTTCACTTTCTTCTTAAGATAAGAGTGTGTGTCACGCAACATGTCAAGGAGCTCCTCCTTACAGAAGTCCTCCTCCTCACTCTCACTACCGCTCTCATCGGATTCGGATTGTACCTTTGATGGCTTAGCCATGAGACAAGTCGGTGTAGAGTCAAATAGAGATGGCTTGCTTGGAATGGCAAGACTAGCAATAACCTTCTTCTTGATGGTCTTGTGATCATCATCACTATCAGTCATCATCATCAGAAGAAGAAGCATCACTATCCCATGTGACACAATAAGAATGCCCCTTCTTCTTTTTAAATTGCATCTTCTTGTCTTTCTTGTCCTTCTTGGACTTCTTCTTCTTCTTGTCATCCTCATCATCAATATCATTCTTGTGAGGACAATCGGCTATCAAGTGGTCCTTGCTCTTGCACTCATAGCATCTCATGGTTGGACCCTTCCCTTTGGTGAAGTCTCTTCTCTTTCTAGCACCAGAGCCCTTCTTTTTCAGTGAACCTTCCAAATTTTCTCACAAGAAGTGCCATCTCCTCATCATCATCATCACTTGAGATTTGCTTCTTTGCTTTGCCTTTGTGCCTTGATGATGTTGCCTTGAATGCAATGCTCTTCTTCTCATTCTTGTCTTTCTTCTCATCCTCCTTTTCTTCCTTGACTCCCCCATCCTTCTCTACTCGATATGTCTCATGTGTCATGACATCACCAAGCACTTATGTTGGAGTCACTTTTGAGAGATCCTCCCTCACAATGATAGTAACCAAAGTCTCAAACCATGGGGGTAGGCATCTCAATAACCGGTGGGAGAAGTCTCTATCACTTATTGTCTCACCAAGGGCCTTGAGGTCACTCACAATGACACTCAACCAGTGAAACATCTCCGGTATGTTCTCATCATCCTTCATCTTGAAGCTCGTAAACTTGTCCTTGAGAATGTATAGCTTTGCACTCTTGACCGCGGTGGTGCCTTCATATGAGTCTTCCAATCTCTTCCACACCTCATGAGCACACTCCAAGTCCTTGATTTGCTCAAACACCTTTTCATCAAGAGCACTATCGATAGCATTGAGAGCAATGTCATTGAATTGAAGCTTCTCTTCTTCTCTTGGGGTGGGATCATTCATGTCAATCACAACAAATCTTTCTCAACAATTTCCCTACATCTTCCTATTCACTGATTTCAAGTGAGCTTTCATTTGCTTCTTCCAATAGCCATAGCTAGAGCCATCAAACCGAGGTGGCTTGCCCATATGGTTGATCAAGTTGTTGTGAGCCATTCTTGACACCGAAGGATGTTAAGCCTTGCAACAATGGTAACCTTGCTCTGATACCAATTGATAGGTCCAAAGAGGCTAGAGGGGGGGTGAATAGCCTATTTAAAACTCTACAAACAACACTTGATCAAAGTGGTTAGTACAACAAACGGCGAAGCGAATCATGCGCTAACCTACTCAAAAGGGTGCAAGCCTCCTAACCGTTCGACTTAGAAACTCTAGGAGCACACAACAAGCTACTCTAGGTTGCGCTACTTTACTCCTTGGTGGACAAGCAAACTACAAGAGACTACAACTACACAAAGTAAAGGTGCTCAAATGTAAGGGGATGAGTAGGAGTGGTTATACCGCCAAGTAGTGTAGATTGCCAATTACCAATATAAATACCAATGCACTTGAAGGTGATGGTCACAAGAAGTCCAATGATCAACACAAGAGAACACCAATTTAACGCCGAGGTTCACGTGCTTGCCGGCACGCTACGTCCTCGTTGTGTCGACCACTACTCGGTGGTTTGGTGGCTAATTGACAACCAATGTCGAGCTCAACAAATGAGCGCCACTAGAACCTACCACGAGAAGGGTAACTCAATGACATGAGCAATCCACTAAGATTACCTTTGGCTCTCCGCCGGAGAAGGTACCAAAACCCCTCACAAGATCACCGAGAGTGGCCGGAGACAATCACCAACTCCGCCAAGCTCTTCCGTTGCTCCAAGCTGTCTAGGTGACGGCAATCACCAAGAGAAACAAGAGAACTCCACAGCAAACATGATCAACAAGTGCCAATAGATGCAAAGAACAAAGCAATGCACTTGGATCAACTCTCTAGCTCACAAAGGATGAGATTTATGCAATCTATGTGAGTGAGAGTGTTAGAGAGATGCTCAAGAGGTGTATCAGTGAATTAGGGAGCCAAGAGTATGAGTTAGAACCGGCTAAGAGCTATTTATAAACTTGCACAAACACAAATAGCCGTTACTCACTTTCTGTGAGGCGTCAGGACGCTGTGTGTTAGATGCTCACGCACGGGGCGTCGGACTAAAGGGTTCAGTCCGACGCTTTCTTACCCAGCCAATCGTGCGTTGCCATGTCAGTGATCCATTTGAATTCGACCGTTGCCGCCTGATCGTCGGACTGAGAAACTTAGTCCGGTGATCGTTGGACTCTGGCCGTCGGACTAAAACGCTGGACAGTCCGACGGTTCTAGAGAAGTCCACGAGCGCTAAAAATCGTCGGACGGCGAGTCCGACGCTCGGCCTCAGGACCAACGGTGATCGTGCGACGCTCTCAGTGTCTGCCACGTGTCGAGCTACTGTGCGAACAATCGTCGGACGCTTTGGGCAATAGTCCGACGCTCGGAAATCAACGGTCTGACGCTCTCTGTCGCTGTGCAGGGCAGTCAGCCATCAGGACCGTGGGGATTGGTCCGACTGCTCAGGTTAACAGAGCGTTCGACGCTCTGTTTTGAGTGAATTCGAGCCTGTGTCAAGTCCTTTGCTTATGTTGGCTAGCATATGTTAATTATGAAATATTTCTTGAAGTGTGTTAGCCATTTTCAAAGTGTTTTGGAATGGTTTTAAGTTAGCCACTAGATCTAAATGCAATGCATGATCCAAACATCTAATGGCACTTGATAACTGTGTTAACTATGGAATTACTCCCCTCTTTATAGTACGGCTATCTATCCTAAATGTGATCACACTCTCTATAGTGTCTTGATCACCTAAAATGGAAAGAGCCCTATTGATATACCTTTGCCTTGAGCTCAATCCATGTCACCAAGTGTTGGAACCTTAGATCTTCATTTGATGGGCTTACTCCAAGTCTTTGCATGCCTTCATTTGCTCCACACTTGATCTTCTAACCATACTTGTAATCAAACACTTAAGCACAAGGTTAGATGCTAGGTGTCATCAATTAATCAAAATCAAACTAGAGCTTTCAGCAGCTCTCAGTCTGCCCGCTTCTTCTCTGAAACGCGGCGAAACCAATTTTTCCATCTGGTGGGCATGTTCGGCTAGTTCCGGAATGACTGCTTGGTCCATGAAGATGCATCCACCAGCGGGCCTCTGAAGGGGATTTGGTTGGTCTCCTTACTAATGAATTCTGTAGGATTTGAGTCGCCCATCGGGCCTAGGAAGAAAGCAGTTGGGGCATCCTTCAATGGAATCAAGATTTCCTTCTTCAGATCCTGAGGATGGTCGACGATATGTGACCAATCGGGTTCAAGTTCATGAATGGAAAATGGATTGGCGAAGTTCATACCTCGGGGATTTCAGAAGGGGTGGCCATCGCTTGCAGATTTTGGAGGCGGCAGATCGAAGCTAGAGATGCAGTAGGGGATTTCCTGGCTAGGGTTTCGATTCGTTGTGGAGCTTTGAAGTGCTGAGCGGGAGACTGCGTTTCGGGCTATGGTTTGAGGATTGATTGAGGCTCGGTGCTAATTTTGGAACAAAACCAGTTTATCCAAAATTGGAGGGCATGTGTTTACGTCAAAATCTAGACTGAGTGCAGCTAGTCGATGCCAGGGCACGAATAGCCGATTGCAGGGAGAGAGACAGGGATAACCGATCAGGTCCCAGATCGATTGTTGGATGAAGCAAAGGGTGGCGCGGTCAAAGGCAGAACCGATTGATGACGTCAGCACGGATCTTTGGCGCCGGAAAGCGATCACTTTCGGAGTCTGTTTTGGAAGGGAAGGTTGGACTCCAAGTTACCTTTAAATTAGGAGAGTTTGTTAGTTTCCATATCTATTTTGAGTTGTAATTCGACTAGGACTCTATCTTATCGCATCCAGGGTATAAATATAAACCCTCGGCCATTGTAATATGTACGTACACATCAATACAACACACCTTTCGGCTCCGGCCAAACCCTTAGGAGTAGGAGTAAAGTAGATCTCGGTGAGTTTCTTCAATCGGGCTGGGTGTCATCCGGTGGACGCAGGCTTGCTTGTATGTATCATCATGCCTCACTAAGTTTTGTCTCTTTAATGTCATCCGGTGGACATAGGAGCACGGTAGATCGAGGTTGATTCTTGTTTGGTATGAGTTTAGCGTCATCCGGTGGACGCGGGCTTATATCAAATAAGGGTTAGTTATTGATTCATGTTTATTCTCCTATTTAATCTATGTTTAGCGTCATTCGGTGGACGAGGGCTTAGATTAAGCTAGTCAATGTGCATGGATTAGTTATCGGCTCTAACTAAGTTGGCATTTTAGTTAGATGCATTAAGTTATTTGTATAACATCTTCTTGCCCGATCAAGATTGTATAGTATTGGCCTTAGATCTATACGAAATCATTCATCTATGTTTTATTCATGATTATATCTTGTCACGTTGGTTGCTTTCTTGTTTTTGTCGGCTAAATCCTATCGCAATCTTGTTCGTACGTGTTGTAGGGGCTTGGCAAGAGCTGATCTAAACGGATGCAGAGCCGCAGGCCTTTCAGACCAGCTTTGTATTCCTATTAGATATGTTTGTGGTCATTAATTTAGCCACCGCCAACTGTTCCGCTTCACAAATTCTGCAACTAAGCTCTCATGAATCACTCGTATTGACTGAATCGGCTAGATAGCCGATTTCCCTCTGCTTGCATTCAGAAAGTCTGTTTTTCGATAATTTGACATGTATACATTGCCATAATCAATTGTGTCTCGATCTGTTGTAATTCTCTACATGAAACTGTCTAATGCAAGTTGTCATTCTTATTTATGCATATGAATCGATTATTTACCAATTCAATGATTATTCAGTAAAATCGATGCATGCATGCCGGAATCGACTTTTTACTCGATCTCAGATCATATCGGCTCTTTGGGCCATACAGTTGGAACTACCTGGACTCACCAGTTGGTTCCGCCTTATGTTACTGACTACTTTTTCCTTGTCAATTGCAGGTCAAATTGACTGGCACGCTTGAGGGTCATCGGCACTCTCGGACTAGGTTTTGAAGCTAGCTGGATCTGAGGAAGCTCCAACACTCTTGAGATCATTCTGGCTTCGTTAATGTGTTGCGCGTGAGGAACCACTTTTTGTGCCAACAGCATCATACCCTAAATTCAGATCAGCTACCGTGTAGACCTATCAGCTGCTCAGATGCTGATATGTGTCCTGTCGGCTCCTAGAAGGCCGACAGATGGCCTATCGGCTCTCCAAAATCCGATAGGATGTTATTTCTGTGATTTTTTATACTAGTTTCTAAATTTGCAATTATTTATTAAAAAATATTATTTTAAAAAAAATCGCCAGAAAGGCAGGCGAAGAAGGCTGCGTTTAGTTAACAGTTGCAGCTTGCAATTCTGCACTGTAGCATTTTCGTTTGTATTTGACAACTTCTGTCCAATCATGACCCAAGTAGGCTTAAAAGATTCGTCTCATGATATACATGCAAAAAGTATAAACATGCAAACATTTTGTCTACATTTAATGCTCCATGCATGTGCCATAACGTTGATGTGACTAGTTGCAATTACAATTTGCAGTGTAATTAAGGCCGCGTTTAGATCCACTGCAAATTACAATTCCAACTAGTCACATCAACGTTGTTGGTGCTAGGATTAGCGGGTGTTAGCACCGGCTAGCAAACTTATGTTTTGCGGTTGAGGTCACGGATGGTGTGCAAGGGTTCACAGTGAATTATACTGGTTCGGGATAGAAATACCCTACGTCCAGTGTGAGACGGGTCGTGTTGCCTTGTACCAGGGTGCGTGTAGTAGGGATTACAAGCCTAGGCGATAGAGGGAGAAGCTCCCAAGTCTCTTGTGCGTGTGTGAGTATGTTGGGTGTTCTATGGCAGTAAGGCATTGTGAGGGATGCAGAGTCTCTCTGAGATTGCCCTCTGCCTCCCCTTTTATAGCCATAAGGGAGAGGCACGAGTTACATGGGTTTTGCTGTAGAAATAGTACTTGGAGCGGTGATGACCGCGAGGATCGACGCCTGTCGTCAGCCACGGCTCCAACTTGGCACTTTTGAAGTATGGCGGTGGTCATTTCGATTGATCTTCCACTGTTGATTGGTGAGTTCCAAGACGGTGCACAGTCCTGGTCGTGGCCACGACTGTGGCATGGCGTCATGGCATCGTACCTACCCGCTGTTCATCCTGCATAGTGTGATGAGAAGATGGGGTGCCCCTCGGGTGTTGACCTTCGAGGCTCGGGAGTCCTTGCCTCCGTCGGAGCGAGATGGGACGGAACAGTAGGAGTGTGCTCCCTCGGGCACATTTCCTCCCATGTGCTGGGGCTTCCCGAGGGATAGGTGGGCCAGGATGTATGCTTTGCCCATCCTCCTGATTTGGCCGTACAGTCGATGCTCCTCCTTTCCTTGCGTTGTGCGTATGACAGGGGTATGGGCTGTCGCTGCTGTAGTTGGAGAATCTCTCCTGTCAGCGCAGGGCGTCGTACAGTGGACTGTTCCTGTGGTGGTGTGAAAGTAGTGGGGCCGTCAGATCGGTTGTCACAGGAGATGTGGCAGTTGGTTCTGCGGACGTGCGCGTGCGAGGCGTGGTCGCGTTGAGGGGTCCACTCGATGGGACCGTACTCAGTAAAGTGGTCAGGGAGGTCCCTTGGACTGTAATGATTGCGTTGCTGACGTCGGCATGGCTCGGGCGAATCAGAGAGCTGCGCTTGAGCGAGATTGCATATAGCAGGGAGCTCGGGCGAATCGGAAGTTGGTCGCCTGAGGCTGCTGCATTTGGTGGTAGGCTTGGGCGAATCATAAGGTATCACCCGAGCTCCTGCTTTCCCTGAGCCCTGTCGTGGAGGCTCGGGCGAATCGGAGAATCCGGCCCGAGGGGTCCGCGCGCCCGATGAAACATCCTCGATTTTCCATGAAGGGAAAATCCATAGAATGAGTTATAATGCGATCAAATCAAACTTTGATTCCATCACATTATCATATATCAGTTGAAATCACAGTCATACAGCGTATGATTACAAGCTTTACAAGTTTTACCTTATTTGAGGATACACCTATTACAGGGTTAATCTAGCAGAAGCGTTTCTAGTCGTCATCAGAGTTTGGCGGAATATGTTGCCGAGCGGAGGCTCCTCCTTCACGGGTATCATCAGAGTCAATCTTGGCGCAGCATAGTCTTCATCTCCTGAACCAAACTTGAGCGTAGGCACGAGACCTCCTAATCTTTCTTATCTCAATATCTCTGTTAGTCAGGTAATCTGCACACCGCCAGATATGTGCAGGCCATGGTCAGCACCGATGAGCTTTAGTGGAAAAGAGAAAACAAAGGATCTGGCGATCCTAATATTTGGCCAGTGGTTTGCATCCTAAGCACATGCAAAGTAGTATCCAGTAGTAAATTTTATAATAGCTCGTCAAGTTTTAACCCATATCACACCATCCATCAGTCCATCCCAGTTCCATTATCCCACCCATACACCACCCCACACACACACCTCACGCTCAGTCGACAGGCCCAACTCCCTCTCGGGTCCTGCCTCAACGGCACACTGCCGCATCGGGCACACTGCCGGACAATCATCAACCAGGGGGAGAAAAGAATATCGCTCTCTACACTAGTCAGAGCTTCACAGGAAAGGTCCATAGCCTGACGAATCGGCATATGTATCGATCGATCAACCGTACACTCTGCAGAGGTTTTACCACTCACAAGATTAGCCATCATCGATGTTGTACAATCATCTAGGCAGAATTCTGGGTGCTTGCTTGCCTAGGTCGATGCCACCCTGCCACTCAGCCCTGGGTAACTTCGGCCCTACGCCGAAACGCTGAGACTGGGAGACGCAGTACCGGGCCCAATCAGTGGTACTGCGCATCTAGAACGGTGCGGGAACTTCCTGCATCCGCCACCGCCCACCCTATCACCTTACAACCTAGCAGTAGTGGCACCGCCCTACCAAGTAGTCCAGCCGTTCCCCGTCCATCGAAGACGAGTGAGCAGTAAAGGATTCCCATGAACCTGGTGCTAGTCCTTCCTAGGTTTGACCAAGCAGGCATCTTCTCTTAGGGGATACTCTCCCCGTGCCACCACTGGCACCTCCATTCACAGGACTTCAATGCACATCCTGGAACCACCTCATAAGTCATTACCCGCCACAGGTATCTCTCGTGGGAATGTCCCAGATGCAACTCCCGGCAAGACTTGCTTACACAGCTCGTCGTGTATCCCACTTGGTCGACTCGACCCTCACCACACACCCAAGACACACGCAGCACGTTCATAGTCCACCAGTCTGGCATCCCAAACCAAACCATTCCTAGAGGTTCACCACCAGCATCACATCACAGATACAATGCGAGTGGAGTTAATAAATATGGTGATGTAATATGCAAGCAAGCAGGTAGATAGAAATATATAAGAGAGCGTGAGCGCGAAGTTGAGTTGCATAGTAGAGTGGTTTGCAAACAGTGTAATAATGGCTTAGGTAGTTGCATGCATCATATACTAGCAAAGGAGTAAAGATAAAGTGCTAGCAATTCTAGATATGCAATGTCTAATAGGATTCTCTAAAAGAAGGTGCTGCCATGACACCTGCGTTGTCGAGGAAGTAGTGGTATGAGCACTCCTCAGTTAGTGTAGTCGTTCTGCTGGGTCTCCTCCTAGATCCTCTCCACGGATCTTGTCGTCATCCATGTTCTCCTCCAGCGGCCCTCGATCCGATTGGCGCTAATCCGGAAACGGCTACTCCGCGAAGCGACACAAAGCAGAAATCACCCAATACCCCGAAAGACGACAAAACGCAGAAAGATCCATTAACGCCAGAGAAATAATAAATGGTACACGACTTAGCCCTCTCGGCGTATGTCCGATTTCATCAGGCCAAAGAAATAAGTGTGGTGGTTTGCTAAGCACAAGCTTAAGTCACGGCTAAGCCAGATTGGCTTTTATGATAAATGGTTTAGGCCAAAGCTTATTCTTAGCAAACACCACGGCACACGATCTTCCGATCCACACGCCACGGAGAAGACGGGAATCGGAGGACGGCCGTTCGAAAGGGAATGAACGAGGAATTACCGGTAATAAACGTTGCGTAATATAGAGCGAGTGTTTAATCCACTTGTAGGGTACCAAGGCTGTGTTTCAAACGGTACAATCATACAAGTGCTTAACACCAAGAATCAAGAGAGAGAGAGAGAGAGAAGTTAGCTAGGCACATCCATATCATATTCTCGGTCACATCTTCAAAGAAAATGGTTTTAAGCGGTCGATCGGTTCGACATACGTAAGTCCAAGATCGTAATATAGACCACAGCTTCGCTAACTAAAAGAGTTAGTCCGACCTTTGATCCAATCGCCATGGATAAGACGGGATCGAACAGAGCGGGCTACACTGTAACAAAGAGCGAGAAACATAATAAGACGGTGGTCTACTTCTTCCAACACGCACGCCACGGGATAGACGGGGCGTCAGAAGAGAGCGACAAGTAAAAGACGCAAGTGCGCAAACCACTCGTAGGGTACCACGACCTGGGTGCACTGGCACTAAATCATTACTCGAATCCATAGCGATGCGGTTGTCACCGCAAAAATCAGAGGAATGCGACTGTCGCGTAGGGTACGAGCATACGAGGGTTGGGCACGAAAAGTCAAGGAGCAGCATCGTGAGGTTGAGTTACATTCGCCATTACGGCCATGGCGAGACGAATCCCGCGGTCGCAATATCCGAATGAAGTACGATCCCACAACCGGCACGAAGGCACGGGACACAGATAAACAACTCAACAACCAGCAATAAGAACCAATGACGCGACTCAAAAGACTCATTATAAGACTGTGGAGTAGCACAATTCCATAGCACGAAGATGGATGGATCCTGTATTATAGATACATGTACAGAGAGTGTGTAAGGATGGGATACAACAGATGCATGTACAGACATATCGCAAGGGTGGGGTACAATATGGCGGATAGATGTACAAAGAATAAAAAGATAGTGGTAATCTCCGGCATGTCTAGTCATGGTAGCCTGACAGGGCAGGGCAAGGTTCATTGGCATGCTCGTTGCAACAAGGAAGACCAGAATCGGACAGGGCTATCACGGTGCGATGGTAGCTAAGGTGAAGCTCGGACGGGAGCGTTGGTGCGCGTCGGGGCGACTAGGCAGAACTTCCAGAGATCTTCTCCTTTCTTGATTGGCGTCCATCGCGTCCTTCGGCGACATGAGTAGAGTGGCGGCGGTCTCGGAGTCCAAAGGCGCAAGGTAAAACCGGAACACGATCATGGTGGTTGTTTGGGGTGGTCCTCGGCCACGCCGGCGTTCTTGGAACGCCGGTGGTTCGGTTTGGCTAAAAGGTCTCGTGTCGTGTGTGCATGGGTGTGCGTTGCGTCCTGAGCCGGTAGAGGCTCTGCCTACGCGTCCCTAGGTGCGGGACGCCATGGCTCAAATGGCGGGTCCAGCGAGGTGGCGGTGCTCACCATGGGGAAGAAGGTCGCGGCTCACCTATGGGCTCGCAGATGTAGGATGTTGTGGCAGTGGTGAGTCGAGGCCGAGGCGAATCGGGGCTGTGCAGGGAGATCCGCATCATTGATGAAGTCGTACGGGGTGGCGAGGGTGCGTCTCCTTGCGGCCATGGTTCAGGTGCTGGTCTTGGGTTTGTTCGTGGACATCATGGTGGAGCAGTGGATGGTCAGATGAGTGACGAAGCTCCGAAGGACGACTCGGCGTGGTTTTGGTCTTCCTGCAGTGTATAGAATACGGCACGAAGGCCAGTTTCAGCATCATGTCCTGACAGGAAAGGGGGAAAGTGGGGTTTCGGCCTTTTGGAATCTTGGTGCTCACCGGCGAGCAGGACGGAGGTGGTGTCGCGAGGTCGTGGCTTGGCGTGACGGAGTCGACGTCCAGAGCACGACGTGTACGACTACGGCGTGGGCGCAGCGTGTGGTTGACGTCGCGGCAACTCGTTGTCGAGGCAAGCGGACGGGTGACGACGTCGCGAGCTGCTCTGGGACGGCGCGACGCGGCTCCCGGTTCGACGTCCACGCAGAGGCGACGATGAGGGAGCTGCCGGTCGCGGACGTGGTGGCGCCGTGCGTGGCCGTGGCGGTGGGCAGCTGCTTGCGGTCGTGCAGCCAGGGGAGCAGGGGCGCCGCGTGGTGGAGGTGATGGCGCTCCGGCGGCGTGGAGCAGAAGCGCCCGTCCACGGCGAGGGGCGGCGTCGAGGTGGCGCATGGTCGTTGAGGTCAGGCGTGCACAAGCGCGGCGTGTGGTGATGCCGCGTCGCAGTCACGGCGAGGCGCTATTGCCGCGGTGGTGGCGCGGGCCCGCGTGGCCGATGTCGATGACGCGCGCGGGTGTGGGTGCTGGTCGATGAGGCGGGCGAGCTTGGTGGAGCCGGACGAAGCAGAGGCAGGGTGGACGCCGTGGCCGCTGCGACGTCAAGCCTTGGCGGCCGGCTGCGTGGCTTCCGGGGCGGCCGTGGCCGGCAGCCGCGTCGCGTGGGGCTGCCATGGCCGGCTGCTATGGCGAGGAGCAGGAGTAGAGAAGCATGGCGGCGCAGTCAGTGGGGAAGAAGGGGAGGCAGCGGCCATGGTTTTTTTATAGCGAGGGCCGGCTAGGGTTTGCCGAGTCACGGGCACAGGGACGGTGGTGATTCTCGGCTTCCGTGCCGAGGCCACGCGGCAGGCATCCAGCAGTAGCGCGGGGGAGTGCGTCGTGGCGGCGGCGGCTTCCAGCGAGTGGAGCACGAGCGCTCCAGGCTTAGGGCGTAGAGGGCACGTGAGTGGGCCGGATGGGCCGCGAGTTGGCACAGCGCTAGGCCAGCAGGCCGCTTGTGCTCACTGGGCCAGAGGGGCGACGGGTGCTGTTTTGTGCAGGCGCTGGTTTGTGCCGGGCCGTTGCATGCTTCCGATCTTTGGAAAAAAAATACAGGGAGCTAGCTGCTGCTTTACGTGCTTGCGTTTGCTGCTCGTGAACGAGTATCTGCACGCGCAAGGAACGAACGGTGAGGGAGCTTGCCTGAGAACGAGCATGCTTCTGGTCTTGCTCAAAATGACGATCGCGAGAACAATGCATTACGTGCATGTGCTCTACACGTAAATAATTAAGTGGGCACAGGAGCATGCACATGCACGTACGCTAGCTTGTGCAGCTTGCTGTCCTGGTTTGGGCTTGGTGATCAGGCTCCGGCTTGCTTGTCATTGCGGCATGGTACGTGTACGTACATATACATACATACAAGTATGGAGGGTATGGCTTAGTACGCTGTCTGTAGACTGGCCGTGCGGCAAGGAGATGGGCCGGCTGGCTGGTACGAGGGGAAGAAGGGTTTCGGCCCAAGAGGAAGGAGAGAATTATTCCATTTATAATGCAAGGATTTCGAGGTGAAATTGAAAAAGGGATATTGAGATGAACTCAATGAGGGAATTCGTTAAGGGTTCGGAAAGAATTCAAGGAAGATTGGAAATGGATTCAATAGGGGATTCGCTATGAATTTGTGCTCTCCGACACAGAACCCTAGACTGACCAAGAAACTCCGGCAAAATCCTACAAGCAACTCTATATGCATGCAACGGTTATTAGCGTGTTAGTCACGGTTAGGCTAAGAAACTACATGCTGCACACATTAGCATGAAAAATTTTAAAAAGCTCAAATTTTTTTATTGTCGAAAACCCCGGGTTGTTACACCAGAGGGGGTGACTCGACGGCGCAGCGTCGTTTCCTACGGGCCTTTTACAGGTAGCATTGTCATGGGCCTCTGCTGGGCTTAGTCCGAGCCAGGCCTTATCTGGGGAATATGTTTTTGCGTTGAAATTGGGTACCCATGCTTTGGTACCCGACAGTAGCCCCCGAGCCTATGGTGGAGTGAAGGCACTCCTCCAGATGCTCAAGTTAGTTTCTCTCGTCGGGTTAGTAGGGTTTGGTTATTTTATTCCGGTGGGTGCGCGCGAGCGCACCTGCCGGGTGTAGCCCCCGAGGCCTTGGAGGGATGGTGTATCCCTTCACGGGCTTGAAATCGTGCCTCGAGTGCGTTTTGGCTTGTTTGCTGGTGACTCGCCCCCCGAGTCTCGGACTTCATCCGAAAGATGCAAGGCGCTTCGTGGCGTCGGTGCAGCGTAGCCCTCGAGCCTCTGCCATGGGCACGAGGTCGATTGGAGGTAGCTTCTGCTCCATCGTGGCGCAAGGGAAGTTTCCGAGCTATAACACCCCGGCCCAAGGCTTATTAGGATTGATAGAATACTCATACCAATAAGTTGCAACTTCTTTTCCGGAAGCCCATCTGCAAAGAACTCTAAGGTTAAGCGAGCTTGACCCTAGGCGCGATGGTTGACCGACCGAGAAGTCCTTCCCGGGTGCGCATGAGTGAGGACAAAGTGCGCAGAAAAGACTGGTGTTGGTCTGTGAGGGTAGTCTATATCCTAGTTAACCTGCCAGATGTAAGCGGGCCCAGCCTTGGAGAGGCGGGACGTTACACAAGCCTCTATTTTGTGCTGGAGGTCGATCGGGTCGCCCCTGTCTTTTTATGGGTTTGCCCTTCATGCTCTTTTTCGAAAAGAGGAAGGTTTGGTCATGCTCAACTTCCCACGGTGGGCGCGAGTCGACACTTCTGGTGAGCTGCAAACGGGTTGGTCCAAGTGGACGTCCGTGCCCCGTTCGTTGGGGGTCGGCTAGTGGTCCTGAGCACACTTCCAAATATTCCCCGAGGGTCGTCTTGTGGGTCTCGGGTCCCTTCGACGGGTCCCGAGGGCTCGATGCCTCCCCCGAGGGGATCCCACATCATCAACTCGCTGCTGGGACTTGAACACAGCACGGGATGTCCCTCTTGACGCTCGAGCATCGGGATATTGACCGTTTAGTGGTCCATCCGCTAGCTGCCCCTAACTCGGTTTCCCTGGGGTGACTGTTCGAGCCACTGTGGGGCCAGTCTTCGATCCCCTGGGAACGTTACGGGCACCCAAGCCCGGGGTTCCTTCGTCGGGAAGGAGAATCTCAGCAGAATCGAAGCGGCAAACGTAATGATTCGACGCACCTTTTGAGGCACGAAGCCTGACGGACGCGACGGTTCGGGGCAGTCGAGGCGGTTACGTGCGCGAGGCCGGCGGTGATGCAGGGAGTCAGTGGTGGGCCCCACGCATTTAATGCGGCAGGATTTATCGCACCTGTTACGATTCGCAGCTCAGGCATATAAGGAAAAATCACACCTTTTGCTTTCTACCTTAGTCATCTGTTATCGCCGCCT
Source organism: Eremochloa ophiuroides (assembly GCA_038502445.1). NCBI lineage: Eukaryota > Viridiplantae > Streptophyta > Magnoliopsida > Poales > Poaceae > Eremochloa > Eremochloa ophiuroides. The sequence continues at coordinate 50,165,382 of JAHLJS010000008.1, forward strand.
GCCTCTCGTTGCCTCTCCGCCGTCGTCTTCCTTCTCTCGCACATTTGCCCCCTCGCCATGGCTGCTTCCGCCCCTGCTGGCGATGCCGCTTTTGCTGCCGCTCCGCCCGAGGTAGAGCCCTGGCCGCTATCCTCGGTGACGAAGGAGCAGCTCGAGCAGCTCGTGTCGTTGGAGCTGCTGCGCCCCCAGCACCGATCCGCAGCGTCTGGAATGGATGGTGCCGCGGTGCGACCACCTCGAGCCACGCCCCCCAGGTCTACGTGGTTAGCTTCATTGCTTTCCACGAGTGAGGGCTCGGGTCACCGCCGAGCCGGTTCTGCCGGGCGTTGCTCTTCCACAACGAGATGGAGCTCCAGAACCTCAGCCCCAACTCTGTCTCGCAGGCGGCGGTTTTCGCCGCCTGTCTGGGAGGGCTATTTTGGGGTGGAGCCGCACTGGGACCTCTGGCGGCACCTCTTCCGCGTCGACATGTACACCAAGTCATTCGGCGTGAAGAACCTCACGGAAGCTCGTGCGTGCCGGTGGTTGCAATTTCTCGTTGCGTTCCGCCGACTACATCCCCTGCAAGGCCCCTCCTCCAATAAGGGGTGGAATGATGGCTGATTCTACCTACGCAACCACGGGGGAGCCTTTCCCGAGTACACGGCGAAGGTAATTTCTGCTCCCCTCCGGCAATGGAAGTGGGAGGTGTGTTGACATCTATTAACGTCGCCAAATATAACTATATAACTTTTAATGTGAGAGGTGAGATTAGAAGATGAATGGTAATTAATTAACTTGTCATTAGCAACTAGCCACTTTTCTGTTACCAACATTCTTATGCAAGAACTAGATTGTCATCCCTAATTAATAATGCTAAGAATAAATAAAGGTTTTATATATTAATCTATGTGATTAGGCAGAAATAAATATAAATAATATAAACTAAGATCAATTCTGCAAGCGGACAGATAATTATACCATTGTAGCATTTTACCTAGGGAGTTCTACCAGGTTGTCGATTTATATTTATACCACTGGGAAAGACTAGGAATAAACTACAATCTATTATATTGATAGTGATGGTATACAATGGATAAGTGACATTACCGATGTCATTTACTCTACTCATAACAGGCAGAGGTCACAAGGTAAATAAAGATAAAGGTGTTAAGTATGATCAAGCATCATAAATAAAAGATAATCATCAGAGCACTTCTCTAGTCATAGTAATAGCTAGCCAATGGATAAACTAAGGTAATTCTATAACTACATCAATGAATAACTCTATTTAGTGCAATTACATCTAGCAATCATTGTTAGACTAATCCTATATCATGATCACATGCAAAGGGCATCATCTTGGAAAGGTGTGAAACAGGGTCATCACCAAACTTCGCGACCGTGCCTGCTGGCCTACATACGGGGGGGGGGGTGGACTATAGAGGATTCAACGCAGCTGTCACTTACGCGATCTACCACACGACCCGGCACATCAGGGTGCACTCGTAGATAAACATAATACCTAGACACCACGTCTACATATCGTTCATCATCTATCCATCGTACGCATGAATAAACGCTATACGAGCAATTACATGAATTCAATAAGGTCAAACCAACTATACTAGACATATAATCAAAGTAGACAAAGACTATTGTAATCCAGAACATATGAAATATTAAGAACAATGTTTCCCTAATCATAATGAAGAATACAATAATAGAGAAAGAACTAGAATTATACCGAACTCCGTGCTCCAGACAGACGCCGGGGCTCCAGATCCGCCGAAGAACTAGAACTCCTCTACTCTCTAATCTAACTAGACTAGAACTATGAACTAGGAGGCTCTTGATGGCTAGAGGACTTGATGCATTGAATGAATGATGGGTTCCTTCCTCCAGGGGGGTCTGCCCCTTTATTTATAGCCCGGTGGGATGTACGTGCGCCGTAAGATCAAACCGACTTGAAACAAGGGCTGAGATGACTCCTCAAAGACGGTGGAAGAAGACTCCAGAAGGTGGGCCGAAACGCTAGCAGGGGGGCGCCGGCCGGCCCCATCCTGGGGGGTCTCGGGTCCTGGTGCCTCGGGTGTGTTCCAGATGCTTCTAGTGTTCTCGTTATGATTGTTTCCTTGGCGGTTAAGTTACATGGTAAACATGCTCTTTAACCCTTCTTTTGTGCTTTTCTGGAATAGTCCCTGGAAAATATAGATTATGCAAAACTCGTGGAAACTGTCAGTTAAAACCCTAGACTAGTGTGTATTCATGTACCCTTTGGTGTCTAAAGTCCTAATAAAAGTTGACGTTATCCACCGTCAACAGGGTGTCCGGCGGTAGACGCCAAGCACCTGGAGCCCTACCTTGCCGCGCTGTAGATGCTTCGTGACAAGGGGCTGACGGTGACGGGCGTAGCTGTGCACTTCCACATGCGGACGATGCTGCCTTGGATGGAGCGCCGCCTAAACCTGTATGAGATGAGGGAAGGAGTGCCGCGGGAAGGCATGGTGATGCTGACCCAAGGGATCAGCGCCGACGAGGTCATGCGCCGCGTCAGGTACACGGTGGGCGGCCACCCTACCTTCGACGACCTCAGGTGGGTGCCCATGCGCCCGCGCGAAGGCTATATCTCACTGGTGAGTTTCTTCTTCCCCGTCGATTGTTCGATCCTCTATCCACACCAAACCTTACCCCTTCTCTTGGTGCAGGGCCTTTCAAGGGAGGGGAAGCTCTCGTTGCCCCCCGTTCTGTAGGATTCGCTCCAGCGGACCCAAAACCGCCTCCGGAACGAGAGGAGGAAGGTAAAGAAGGATGAGGAGAAGTGGAGGAAGTAGGCTTGGCAGACCTAGCGACTCGCCCAGCTTCGTCGTCAAAGGGCGGCTGGAGAGCCGGAGGCGGAATGCCCTTCCGAGGACGACGACGATGAAGACGACGACGGCGACGACGACGACGATGATGATAATGTTGGGCCCATAGTGACCACAAAGCCCGCGGTGGGCGCCAACGAGCCAGGAAAGGCTCCTCTGTCGGTGTTCACCGGCGGAAGTGCTGGGGGCCAAGGCCCGAGCCCCCGAGCAGAGTTTGTGGCAGCCGCGTCCGGAGATGCGGCTTCTGGTGGCGAGGCCCTCGAGGCCGGAGCTTCAGAGGCCGGTGGCCACGAGAAGCCATCGGAGAGGCCGGGAACCGGCTCAGGCCCGATGCCCGAGGCGGCGAAAGACGCTCCTTCAGCCGCAGCGGGTGATGGGGGTCCAAGGACCCCTGTTAAAGCGAACTCTCCCCCCGACGCATCGCTGGTTGCCAGGACGACAGAGGGCGGAGGGAGCAGGGAGAGGACGCCGCCTGCTTCGGAGTTGGGCGAGGCCGGCACCCCAGACCTTGAGCTAGGATCTTCCCGGACAAGGGCGTCTCCGTCGAGGGGCAGCGGCATCAAGGTTCGTCCGGTGGCCAGACGGAGCCCCGGTCGTCTGGGGGGTCTTCGTGCATGGCCGGCCCTGACGCCAGGGCGCTACCTTCCCCGCCGCCGACGGTTCATCTGGCGCCGTCAGCCGAGCCTTGCACCTCGGCGAGTGCCGGTACGTCGATGAAGAAGACATCATTCCCCAAGACTAGGTGAGTTATTCGTTCAGTACCTTATCGTCTGTCATCACGCTGTTATTGCGGGCGCCCATGTTCTCTTTCTTCCTTGCTTCAGGAAGCGGCAGGGCTCAGCGCTCCAAGTCTCGCACAAAAAAGCTCTGAAGGTGCAGGCCAGGAGCACTGCTAGGGGCAGAGGTCGCCCGACGTTCGAGAAGGTCCCTACGGCAGAGGCTCGTCTGCCTGAGGCCTCGGCGGTGGTGGCCAAGGCGATCGCTCCCACCGGCGTCGCCGTGCCCGTGACCGCTGTAACCGAACCGCCATCTTCGGCTGTAGCCGCAGAGGAGACGACCTCGGCTCCAGCACCCGAGGCTCCCGCCGTTGCTTCCTGGGACACCTCGGGAGCACCGGTCACTGCTTCCCCATCGGAACCGACTGACACAGGAGTCACGGCCATGGCATCGACGTCCCTCCTTTGGCGGAAGCTGCGCCTCCTCCCTCTGTGAGCTCGTCGGAGCTAGTCCTTCAGGGGGCGCTTCCCCGGATCTTGATCGGCTCCCGCATCGAGTGGACCAACCGGGCCAACCCCGGGGCCCCGCCGGTCTTCTCGCTGTGGGATGATGTTGAGGCCACACGCTGTGACGGCCTTCAGGACCTTGGGTCGACGTGGTCAGAGAACCTGCATCTCCTCGCAGACTCCATTGACTCAGAGTTTCAGGAGCGACTCCAGGTGAGCCAAAGCGATTCGTTCGTTCGGTGTATTCCTTTGGTGTCGACGTCTTCACTTGACTTACTTTGTTTCTGATATCCCTCAAGAGCTCATGACGTTCTCCCGTGAGAAGTCTTGCTTCCTTCGCTAGGGTCTTGGTCTCTGGAAGGAGCTCAAACTCAAAAGGAAGGATCTCGCCCGCTCCCAGGAGCAGCTTGCCGACGCGACCGCCCAGCTTGCCGCCCTCGGCCTTGAGTGGGAGTCCTTGAGGAGCAAGGTTGCGGAGGCTTGGGGCCGAGTCGCCCCTCTGGAGGAGCGAGTCCAGTGTAACAGAACCGCCTAAATCACATGGCCCACGGGCACCTGTCATTGTCACAAATGACCTCTGACCGCCTGGCCCGTGTCCCAGATGACCTAGACAGCTCTGCCAGGCTACATAAGCGCCCGTATTCTCTGACAGGATCCCATTGCAAAGCCATTACAGGGTTACAACATTTCATAATAAAATACATTAGAGTAAAGGTGCGGAAGACTTCATAGTACATAGGTTACAATCCAGATGTTCAAATATAAATTCAAGTACAGTTATTACAATCTATACCTAAATAGAAATAGCATCAGGGTAGCAGATACACATAATAATACGAACCCTGCCCAAAGGTCCAACATCACTCATCATCATTTCCTTCACAAACGAGCGTCACACAGCAAGGAGCAAGACAGACCTCTGGCTGCTGACTTCCTGCAACAGGGGTTAACAAACCCTGAGTACTGGGGTACTCCGCAAGACTTACCCGACGAAAGGTGTAAAATTAGACTCAGGAATGCAGGCTGAGGGGAGTCAAGGTAAGGCTATAGCAAGAGTTCAAGAGTTTTGCGGAAAAGCATTACTATCCTATTTCAATATTTCATCTCAATATTATTTTAATCAAAACCATAGTTCCAATATTCCTTCTCATATATCACATTCTTTCAATTGCTTAATCATTCTCAAAAACACCTAGTTCCGAACCACTTTTTGGTGTAAGTCAGTGGATCAAGTCTCCATTAACCGAGGAGCAACGTCGATTCGAATCCAGAAAGTACCCAGCTAGGGATCCCTATCCACACTGCATATGTAGCACTTAAGCTTGCATATACCAACCCCGCCTACCACGGCTTTTCATACCCCAGAACCGGTCCTGCGCCACCCGAGAGCACAGTACTCCTCGAGTCTCCAGGCACGCCGGCCACGAGGGTACACGCTACTCTCGTCATCTCTCCACTCCCAGTGCGTGGTTGTCGGTTCCAGCAGTAGAGCCACCGGAGTTAGAGGCTTCCCGTAGTATGTGGCTAGTGCAAAGTCTCGATCCAGCAGGCCGACAACGAACGGTCCCTAAAGCATTTTTCCGTTGGTTACCATGCATTGGGACTCTAACCCAAGTACAAAGTAGCCGAACGGTTCCAAATTCATGCCCGTCAGTGACAAGACATGGGAACACCGCCACATGTGCACATCCATCCGAACGGACTTTCTTTTTCATTTTCATTTTTCCGGCGCCGGCAATGCATCGGGACTCTAACCCAAAGTACAAAGCCAACCGAACGATTTCCAATCCGTCGATGACAATACATTGGGACTCTAACCCAATTGCAAGTCACCCGCACGGTTGTAAATTCATATTCATCTTTAGTATATCATCATAGCTCAGAAAATAGCATTTTATGCAAAACTAGCTTTAAAGAGCAGGGCTAAGCATTTTCAAATATTTTCATTTTAAAACAGGTTTCGGGGTTATATATCAAGGCAGGTCATGCAGCAAGTAGGTGACAATCAACTCCTATCAACCTAATGCAACTATTTAACTCAAGGTGATAAAATTTTAAAACACAAGGAAGGGCTGAATGCACCGGGGCTTGCCTTGGATTGCATGAAGTGTCGGATCCGGACCAGTACCACAGATGTCAAAATCCAAAACGACCTCGAGAACAATCTCCTCAGTGACTGCCTTCACTTTTACCTCCGGTTCCTCGGTAACTATACGCATGCAATGATGAATGTTTCAATGCGATGCAACATGAAATGACACATGCAAAATCCCAAAATAAATAATACCTAATTCAAGCATAACTGTACTTCATCACCTAGTCATAACCATACTATACTAAGGTGCCCTAGATCATAAGGGTGTTTGACCTAGAACCACAATCAATCCGAAATTCACACCAAACCCTAATCACCAAGGTTTCTAATTTATTTATTAATCAATTATTCAAGCATACAATTAATACTTATTCAAACTATTTTCCATTTAATGCCAAACTTCACCAAAAGTTAGCCCTAGATCTAAAACAGTGCCAAATAAAATTTCATGATTTTTGGAATTACAGAGAATTAATTAAAATTGCCTAAAGTTGCATTTTTGATTTAATATGCTGATTTTTAACTACTGCAAAAAGTGTTCAAAACCTATATTTAATATTTTTATAAAATACTACACACTACAGAGAACATTCACAAAAATTTTCATGATTTTAGGCATAGTGAATTTATTCCTACAAAAATACCAAATTGCAACACTAATCATTTGCAATTTCAATTGGAAAACCCTTTGGAAAAATCCCGAAAAAGGAAAACGCGAAACCGGCCCGGGATGGCCCAAGCTGAGCAGGCCGGCCCAGCCCAGCCGAGCACACACCCGCGCTCCTCTCTTCCTCTCTCTGGGTCGCTGACAGGAAGACCCCACCTGTCAGCCCCCTTCTCCCTCCTCTGCTTCCTTGTCCCGAGCGGACTCGGCCGCGGCCATGGCGGGTGCGGCCGTGGCGGCACCGGCGCTCCGGCTAGGCCAAGGGCCAAATGACCAAACGATCACTACAGCGGCACAAGGAGGCTCACCAAGCGCTGCTGCTCGCGTTAGTAGAGGTCGAACGGAATCTGGAACGCGTGGCGGCGTCGACGGCGGTCCCAGCGGCTACTCCGATGACAAGGTCGACGTTCTGACGTCGACAGAGCTTCGCCACGAAAACCGATGCGAGCATCGGAACCACCGCGTCAAGGTAAACTCAAAATGGCAACTAAGATTCAGAGAAACTCACTGAATCGATTTGGCCACGACAAACCGACCGAGGCGGCGCTTCCGCCGGCTCCGAAGAAGATGACTCTGCGCGAACGACTCCGATGACGAGAGGACCTAAGAACGGCTCTATAGGTGCGCAAGGGAGTGGCGAACCTATGTGAATCACGAATTTAACAAGAGTTGGAGTGAGGACGACGAATTCGCCGGTGAGCCGAAGCGATCTCGACGGCGGCCGCGGAGAGGAGGGAGGGAAAAAGGTGCTCGTCGCGTTTTAATGGTCCGGGAGCGGAATGGATAGGAAGAGCGAGGTCCCGAACCCCCCCTTCATGACCTTGGCGTGGTGGTGACAGCGAGCAGGCCGACCGGACGGCGGCCGGCGCCAGCCGCGGCACGCGCGGTACGGCGGCGCTCAGGACAGGGGACCCCCCTAATCTACTGTAGCTCAGGGATAAGTCAAACCTTATTCTACTCAATTATGCCCTACCCAAGCTGAATCAGAGAATGGTCCCAAAATAAAATTTGTGGAGAATTTCGTGTAGAATACTTTTTATTTTTGAAGTATATTCAAATTCGGTCAAATTTTCAAACTACAGAAAGGGGGTAAAAAGGTTTTTGAATTTCAAAACTAAAATTCTAAAATTACTTTTAATTTTTCTCAACAACTTGAAAATTGGTAAAAATGAAAGTTGTTCTACTCAGTGAACCCTACAACTCTAATTAAGGAAGTTTTATTAGATTCTCATTATTTTTGAAATTAAAGTTTCAAATTTAAATTTCAACATAGTAATTTGAGTTAAATTTGAATTTCTATAATATAACTTCAAAATCTCCAAAAATGAAAGTTGTTCAATTTTAAAGGGTCTACAATTTTCATTAAGACACTTACATGAGATTCATTATAGTTTTTAAATTAGGGTTTAAGGTCAATTCTAGGGCTTAAATTAATTTCTTATTTGGTTTAATATTTGGTTTTTAATTAAGGGTTTATATACATAATCAATGAAATCAAATCACTCTAGCACCTTAAACACAATCATATGCAAATGATCAAATTAAACATGATGACATGACAGTTTAATTATGCAGTAATACCAGAGGTATTACATCCAGCGGCTGGAAGCCACCTTGGCTGAGGCTGTGGAGGAGCGGAACGCCGCGCGGACGCTCGCCGCCGAGAAGGAGACCGTCACCGAAACCCTGGCAGCGGACCTGAGCCAAAATCAGGAGGCCCTGAACCAGGCAGCGGGCGAAGTCGACTCCGTCCGAGAGGAAGCAAGGAAGGCGCGGGAGGAGGTCGAAGGTGAGTCTTACGCTTTTCCATTGTCGCCTGTGTTGGTCTTTTGCCGTTCTTCATCTTCTCTATCTGACCAGCTTGCTGCTTGAGCTCTGAAGGTGGAGGTCATCAGCACTCAGGGGACCATCGCCACCCTCAACGCCACTCACAGTGCCGAGGTCGCCGACCACCAGGATCTGCAGAAGGTGGCGTGTGCGTTGTGCGATGCCCTCAGCAGCGGTGAGGAGCCTTCGGGGAGTTCGCTCCGAAGCCATCTGGAAGCTTTCCACGGGCGGATGGGTGACCAGCTCAAGGAGGCTCTGCTGGCAGACATCCAGAAAACGCTGGCGATAGTGAAGTCTCACTAATGAGAACTTCAACGTTGACGCCATCAGCGAGGGCTTCGTTGAGGCTTCGGACGACGAGCGCCTGGAGTTGATCGGCTCAATGAGGGCCCCCGGAGTGGCGCTGGTGGCTCTCCTTGAGGATGACGTGGCGCTCCCCCTCTGAACCTGGAATGAAGGACTGGGCGATCGTGCCCGTTTTGAAAAAACATTTCGTTAGAAACATACATGCGGCCCTTCGTGGCCTTATTTGTGTAAATATTCGCTACACGTATGTTTTTCAGTTCGTTTTTCGCTTGGCATTTTTCTAAGCGTTTCTCTCCGATGGCGCTGAGCCCGGGTCATCGAACCTCGAGGGTTTTCTGGGCATCGTAGCTTTAGCGGCGTAGACGCGACCATAGCCCGAGGGGTTCCGATGGAGCGGAGACTTATAAGAAAGCTTCGGTCGATTCTGTCCGAGCCTCTTGCCTTTACCAGCGCCAATCTTATTAGTTCTCTTCTGAGCGCAAGTTACCTTTAGACGTAGAGTGACGAGTGGAGATGTCGTATCCTGGAGGCATAGGCGGTCTCGCAGCTCGGCTAGCTCTGCCCTCTGGGGTTTCTTTTGCTCTTCTGAGTCTTACAAGCTTGCGTTCGGTTTGGGCAAGAGGCGTGCTCGGAAGATAAGAATTTTTTGAAATTTTTTGAAAATTTCATTTTTGTTTTCGCAGAGGCTCGGAGGACTCCGGGGGTTCCCCCTGTCCGAGGCCCTAAGGGAGGGTTGGTCCTACCTAAGGTAGGGTCGAGCCTTACTTATACTTGCGTGGTAGTTCGTAAGCTCATAACATCTTTAAAATCATACGCAAAAGGGAGGGCGAGTCCTTTATTGATCTCAAGATTTTACAGAATGTACAATGCTTGGAATCTTAAGGGTAGAAGCAACGTAGTTGTTTGATGTTCCAAGCGTTGTTGTAGATTTCTCCCTTCTCATTCGCGAGCTTGTACGTTCCAGGCCGTAGCACCTCGGCGATAACGAATGGCCCTTCCCATGGCAGTGTTAGCTTGTGGCGCCCCTTGTTGTCCTGCCTGAGTCGCAACACCAAGTCACCTACATTGAAGGCTTGGCCTGGATGCACCGAGCGTGGTACCTGCGTAGGCACTGCGTGACAGAACCGCCTTAATCATAGGGCCCACGTGCACCGTCATCGTCCCTAAGGACCCACGATCAGTCTGCACGAGTTCCCCTTGACCTAGGTGGCCTGCCGGGTTCCCTTGGAAACCCTGACTTCCCGAGGATCTCACTATAAGCATTGCAGTATTACAGCAGTTTACACAAATAATTTGAATCAGAGTAAAGAGTGCGGAAGTATTACAGAAATATAATTTACAAATTTAGGTTACATTATCCCAAACCAGAGTTTTATAGTGGAGCAGCATCTTACAACTAGACACCCTGCCCAAGGGTTACATTATATACTTTTCCATCCATGCACGATCCGTTGACCGGCACGGTCCCACGCAGAGCTGTACACCTAAGTCACCTGCAATAGAGGGTTAACAAACCCTGAGTACATGGGGTACTCCGCAAGACTTACCCGACTAAAGGTGTAAAATTAGACTCAGGAATGCAGGCTGAGGGGAGTCAAGGTAAGGCTTGAGCAAGAATCAAAGTATTTTGCAGAAAAGCATCACTATCCTGTTTCATTATTTGATCTCAATATTATTTTATTCATATCCATGATTCCAATATCAATTCTCATATATCATGTACTTTCAATTTCCTTTTCATTCTCAAAAACACCTAGTTTCGAACCACTCTTCGCTGTAGGGGTGAGGATCATGTCTCCATTAACCGAGGAGCAACGTCGATTCGAATCCAGAAGTACCCAGCTAGGGATCCCTATCCACACTGTATATGTAGCACTTAAGCTTGCATATGCCAACCCCGTCTACCACGGCTTTTCATACCCCGGAACCGGTCCTGCGCCACCCGAGAGCACAGTACCTCTCTAGTCTCCAGGCACGACGGCCATGAGGCTACACGCTACTCTCGCCATCTCTCCACTCCCAGTGCGTGGTTGTCGGTTCCAGCAGTAGAGCCACCGGAGTCAGAGGCTTTCCGTAGTATGTGGCTAGTTGCAAAGTCATGATCACAGCAGGCCGACAACGAATGGTCCCTAAATATTTTTCCGTTGGACACCATGCATTGGAACTCTAACCCAAGTACACTAGAGACCACCCGGTTTTTGCATCCCTTTTCCGATGGCGAGGATTGTTGGGACTCTAACCAAACAGATGGTCAACCAAATGGAAAACCCATCCACGTTGATGATAATGGACTGGCCAAGTACACCATCACCCAACAAGGACAATACCAATCCCATAAAATGATTCATTTGTTTCATATCATCACATTTTTCAAAATAGCATTTTTGCAACTCTATCATTAAGCATAACTAAGCATTTTTTAAAACTTTAAATAAATCAGGGTCTCAGGTATAATATGTGGTCAAGGAAAGGTAATGCATCAATGGGTTATCACTCAACTCCTATTAACCTAATGCAGTAGATTAACTCAAGTGATAAATATTTTTAAATAACAAGGAGGGGCAAATGCACCGGGGCTTGCCTGTTGCTTGAAGTAGATGGGACCCTGAATTCAACCACCGAAAAAGATACACGCCCACCGAGTGAAAACCTTACTTGGAAATTGCTTCCGATAATAATCACTGTGCGTTCACTACACGAAATAATAATGCAATGCTTAACATGATGATATGTGTAACACCTGAAAATTTGCATTCTTTTAAATAGGGAAAATTTATTTAATTATGTTATTATTTGATCATTTGATTATAGGGAAGTAATAAATTTCCATAAAAATAAAATCAAACCTAGGTCATGCATATGTATGATGCATTCATGCTGGAGCACATTTCACTTGTACTGTTTTGGTTTTGTTTGAATTTGCAAATAATCAAATCCCTTTTTGAAATTCTATTTGAAAAACTAGAAGTTAAAAGGGGAAGAACTCCCCCTGCTGCTCTCAGCTCGAGGCCCAGCTCGGCCTACCTCCTCCTCTTTCTGTTCTGGGCCAAGGCCGGCCCAATCAGGCAGAGCACGGCACCCCCTCCTCCTCTCCTCTCTGTCTCACTGACAGCCGGGCCCCACCGGGCAGTTCTCCTTTCCTTCTCCTTCCTTCGGTTGGCACAGAGCAGAACACGGCCAGCCTGCCAGGCGCGCCGCGACCCTCTTCCCTCTGCAGCGACTGCCGACCGGACCCAACACCTCGACCCACTGCCGCGTGGGACCCACCGGCTAGCGCCTCCCCCTCTAGTCCCCTCTGCCGCGCGAAGCAGGGCCCGATGCCGAAACGAAACGGGGCGAGTTCGTCGTTCCCCGTCATCGAATCGATCTCCTATTTCTTCGTCGAGTCCAACCTCCCTAGACCGCCCCCTCGGGAGTATATAAGCCGCGCCGCCTCTCTGCCGACTCCACGAGCCCTAGCCGCCATCGCCCTCGCTTGCGCATCAAGAAACAGAGCCGCCGCCGTGAGAAATTCGACGGGCTCAACGTCGTTTTCCTCCCGGTAAGCCCTTGAGAAGCTTCTCCGAGACACCGTGAAGATCCCGAGCCACTTCACTTCTTGAATCGTGCACTAACCAACGCCAATTTCATCTCCAGAGCGCCGCCGGTCCGAGCTCCGCTCGCCATTGTCGACGAACTCGACAAATTCGTCATCCCCATCTCGCCGAAAGTACTCACCGAGCACCATGTCGGTCTACCGAAGCCACCAGGACCTCTTCTCCCTCGTTTTTGGCACTAACACCACCTCTCCATGGTCGCAGTCACCCGCCGCCCACCGGAGTCCGTGAAGAACCCATCCCGAGTCGATTCCGGCCGTTCAAATCACTCTAGGTGAGCTCGCGATGCTTCCCTCTCTCTCCCGAGACCCTCCCTGTGCCGAACGGTGCACTGCAGCGCCGAATCGCCTTCTCCGGCGATGCGCCGGCCATGGCGCCACCGGCCCTGCCCCTGTTTCCGGCCGGCCACCCCTCTGAGCCCCCTGCCTTTTAATCTCCGCCATCAAAACCCGATCAGACGGCCCAAATCGGTGGATACCGATTCACCTGGCTATTTTGCAAAACACCCCCTAAAGTTTTTAATGTTAATCCCCGCGGTCCTATTACGTATTCTTGAGTTTGCGCTTTCCAATTTAGAAAACGTATTTTGCCTCGGTTTAATAGAAAATGTGTTTTCTGATTTTGAAATGAAAACTGATTTGTTTATAATTTCTCCGTTTTAATTCCGATTTGAACGATTCAAATTGCGTTAGATTCGTAATTTTATTATCTATCAGTTAGTACCACTGTTCATATGTTATTAACTTTTAAAATTTGAGATTATATTTAATCTATTATTATTTCATTATAAATCTTGTAAAATCTATATCTTCCTCGTTTTAAATCCGATTTGCGCAAACTTTATATCGATGTGATCGTAGCGACGTGTAGATTTGTTTTATAACCTTTTTAATTTATTTTCTCTCTGTTGGTGTACTTTTCTAATGAAAACTCTTGTTTGTATGCATGATTGCCCCTGTATGCGTGTGTGTTGTTATGATGGATCGAGTATAGACGGTGAGCTTTACGTGGGTGATCAAGATCAGTACTTCGACAACTCGGATCACCAGGAGTTTGCTGATCAAGGCAAGTATTAGTGTGGACCATCCTTGTTGTCCTATTCATCAAATAAATAATTACATTTGCATGTGTCTTCCTTGTTAACCATAGTTATTTCCTAGTATTGTTACCCTGTTCCTTGTCACCTATGGGATTATGCATATGGTAATTGTTGCTAGTGCACTTTTGGAAATCATGATCATGTAAACTTGATTAATTGATTATGCAATATGATTAAAAGATGCCTTTTTAGCAACATGGAACTAGGGGATTCGAGCATAGTTTTGTGATGCTCAAAATCCTTCACCTTTGGTAATGATCTGTAAGTATGACACCGGGATTGATAGTGCAACTATGAGGGCTACGTGGCTCTGGTTTTAGTCAAGTATGGGTACTTTTTCTAGCTTGTTAGAGGTTACCGAAAGGCGTGATGGGGCTTGCCGACTCGGGTATAGTGCGGCTCCTGTCCGAGTGTGTATAACCTGCGTGACCTTGTGCCACGAAGAAGGGGGCTCTACATCTGCTTGCCAGGTCCCTAGCGGCCCTAACTTGTTAGGCGAAGTTCTTGAAAGACTTCATAGTGAAACCCTGCTCACTCACCTTGGTAGTGTTATGGGAGTAATTGACCCGAGCAACTGGGAATCACGGCTCATAGTGAAAGTGCACAACCTCTGCAGAGTGTAAAACTGGTATATCAGCCGAGCTCACGGTCACGAGCGGCCTTGGACGTCTTATGGAGTAGTTATCTTTTGGGGTGATGCTTACTTGTTGCTAAATCTATTTATTGCTACTCATTAATTATGTTTACTATGATCATGAGAATGGGCTTATTCACTTGTTGCTATCCAACTGCATAAAAGATGATTAATTAAAAGCAACCTGTGTTAAACCCGTGTCAACCTTTTTGAGCTTCATGAACCCATGCTAGTCTTGTTGAGTACGACATGTACTTACGCTTGTTTATTTTTTCATTACTTGGTTAAAAATCCCGGATGGGTAACGGATGGTGATAGTGATGAGGACTACCCCGAGGACTACTAGACTTGTGCTTCACCAGTCGACGTCCCTGTGCTATGGAGCTACCGTGAGAGTTATCTTTATTTTTCACTGTGTAATAACTTTGATATTATTCGCTATGTAATAAACATTGGTTATGGTACAATTTATACAACTTGTTGGCTTATGTGTGTGACTGATCTCTGGACGCACATAAGTTTATGCATACCATTTTATCCTTAAAATTGGGTGTGACAATATGTATGCCATGATGCAGGAGATGCACTAAATGGTGAATTAATAAAAAGCAAACTTAATTTAAAAAGTTGAGTACAACTTTCCTTCACGATAAAGTTGCAAGCCAACAAAACCAAATTATCGATTATCGACTTACGGTTTTATTTTAATAGTTGTGGAAAGCTGCCAAGGACCATTTAGGGTTAATGATCAAGGGTCAACACACAATGCCAAAGTCACACAAACCCTAGGTCATTAGGGTTCAACTATTTATTTTATCAATTATTTAATTATTTAAGTTATATGGTAAACATCTCAAGTGAATCCCAAATTTTAATGAGAATTAGGTGATTACAAATCATGACCAAGGTACAAATTTCACATGCTCTGGTTTTATAAATTAATTACTACAAAATAAACAAGTTTATAATGCAACAATATATTGGAAAGCAAGATAAATATGAAACTTAACATTTACTGAAACAATATGGCCATATTATTGATTCTCAGGCTAACACAACATCACGTAAAGGTAGTGGAGCAACATTTTCTATTTTTACACTTATATATTATTTATAATGCATTTAAAACTACTTAATAGGCACCAAACGAGGTAAATAAATATATCAGACATCCGTACACCATAAATCATAAAATTTTAAACATGAGTCAGACATCATACAGAGAAGCTACTAGTAAATTTTCATGTCATTTGGAGTAATATAACCCCAGATACCAAAATAACATGTAAAACAAGCATTTATTTCTTATTTAAGAGGATTAAAGTAAAGCACCATTAAAACAGTAAATAACCTACATGTTTTATATTCCTATTAGTTAGTGCATGTAATGAGAAGACTAAAAAAATTTGAATCACTATTTTAGGACTTATATTTTTCAATCTATGGCCAAAAGCAAGTTAATTAATTTTCTAAATGACTTTTTAGAATCTAATTTTCACAGCACAAAAATGTAAATAACGTAGCACATTGCCTAGATCTAGAATGCAGAGAACTTTATAAAGATTCTAACAAAACAATTTTTACTATTTTTAGAGATCCCAAACTGGAGTTATGGATTTTAAAATATCAACATGAAATCTGAACCCTTTAGTACTGTATTTCACCGGGGTGGAACCCGCCTGTCATACACCCCAAGAGAAAAAACGTGCTCTTCTTCTTCCTCAGAACGAGACCAGGGGAGGGGCGACCGGGAGGTGGCCTGGCCCGGCCATCTCCGACTAGCCGGCGTTCTCACCAACGATGAGGTCTGAGCCGACGAGGTCTACCCTGATAGCTTTCCTCCTCTCACGCGGACACTGGCGGTGTTGGCTAGACAGCTAGAGCACCCCAGCGAGCGTGACGCCAGCCATGGCAGCCACGGCGGCGCTGCACTCGTCGCGCCGGCAACCAGGACACGGTAGGATATAATATAAGCATCTAAATCGCTTCAGGAGCTGACCACAAGCCTTCTCTACAACTCAGACTCAACGGAGACGGTTCGTCGGCGTGGAGGATGATGGCGGCGGCGCTACTCACGGATGTGGCACTGTTCCGGCAAATCCTGAGTGGTAGTGTTTAAACTAAGAAGCCGACCACGATTTACGCATCAAGGAGAAACTAAAACAAAAGACAAGGGGGCAAAAGCTTCACCCATGCAAGCTGGCCGCAGCGAAGTCCCTCACGACGGCGTTCACGTCGGCAAAGACGAAGAAACAGCTGCACAGCGGCACTGGCAACCAAACGCGACACGGATTGGCTCAATGGACGCGCAAGCACGTGGCGTAGCTAGCAATGAGATGGAGCGGGTGATGGTGGAGCAGCCGCGGCGAATTTCATCGGCGGCAGAGAGCTCGCCTGTGGCGGCAATGGAGGTAAGAAAGAAAATGGGGCGACGGTGATGCGCTTTATAGGACGGGGGTGTGCTCCAGACGTGGCCAGGGCCCCCCACGACCACAGACTCGACGGCGACAGGACTCTGGCCGGCCGGACGGCGTCGGCTTGCGACGCGGCGCACACGCGCCTGAGCACACGCAGGAGAAGGGGGGTCCGGCACCGTACCACTGAAGTGAATCATTTCCCCCTTTCACTGTCTTATGCAATTACTTTTTATTTCATGTAGAAACTTGAAAAATAGCCAATGTAAAAGTTGTAGTACATTTTATTCTGAGCAACTTTGGTTTTTGAACCAAATTTAAATTTTGAATAGTTTTGAAATTATTTGATAAGGGGTAAAATCACCATTTGAATCCTAGTTCAAATTCAGTTCAAATCTCAAGATTTTTCTCAATGACTTGAAAATATACAAAAATAAAAGTTGTTTTACTTGACAAGCCCTACAACTTGTATTAAAGGAGTTTTATCAGATTCCTGATAATTTTTGAAATGAAATTTTAAATTTGAATCTTTAAACACCAGTTTGAATTTTATTTAAAATTTAGCTCAATAACTATAAAATCCCCAAATACAAAAGTTGTTCCATTTGAAAAGATTTACAACTTCCATGAAAAGTGTTTGATAAAATTCTTGATAGTTTTTGAATTTGCATTTCAAATTTAGATCTTTAAGCATAGATTAGGGTTTTATTTGAATTATTTTTAATAACTTTAAAATTGCCCTAAATAGAAGTTGCTCAACTTTTAAAGATTTACAACTTTTGTTTAAGGCCCAACCCCTAATTCTATTTAGTTTTTAATTTAGGGTTTAGGGTCCGAATTAGGATTTATAAATGGTTCCTTTTAAATTTCTTTAATTTTATTTTTATCCCACATACATACACAAACATTAACATAACCAGATCACTCTAAGGCACCTATGCACAATCACATGTGAGAATAAAAATTTATTCTTGTGAATGCATAGTAAAAATGAGTTTATGCAAGATGATTTGCACGAAATCATGATGACATGTCAGGTTTTAGTTATCGTAACACCAGGGGTGTTACACACTGTTTATACTTTGCGAAGTGTAGCAAAGCGATGTCTCGAGCCTCGTCGACTTGGTCCAGTGCGTTCTCCTGAAAGATCTAATTGCCTTGCTCGTCGTAAGCTTTGACTCTTGGGGCGCCATACTCCAAGTCCGTAGGAAGCACAGCCTTAGCACCGTAGACTAGGAAGAAAGGCGTGAAGCCCGTGGCTCGACTCAGAGTAGTTCTTAGACTCCATATCACTGCCGGGAGCTCGGTCAGCCACCTCTTGCCGAACTTGTTCAACCTATTGAAGATTCTCGGCTTAAGGCCTTGGAGGATCATGCCGTTGGCATGCTCCACTTGGCCGTTCGTCCTCGGGTGAGCCACCACTGCCCAATCCACTCGAATGTGGTGTTCATCGTAGAACGCCAGGAATTTCTTCCCGGTGAACTGCGTGCTGTTGTCGGTGATAATAGAGTTCGAGGCGCCGAATCGATGGATGATGTTGGTGAAGAATAGCACCACTTGGGTTGAGCTAATCTGGGTGATCGGCCAAGCTTCAATCCACTTTGCGAACTTGTGAATTGCGACAAGCAGGTGGGTGAAGCCCCCGGGCACCTTTTTGAGGGGCCCGACAAGGTCCAGTCCCCACACGGCGAAGGGCCAAGTGATGGGGATCATCTGGAGAGCTTGGGCTAGTAGGTGAGTTTGCCGAGCGTAGTATTGGCACCCTTCACAGGAGCACACTACCTTAGTAGCGTCGGCCACGGCGGTTGGCCAGTAGAAACCTTGATGGAAGGCGTTGCCGACTAGCGTCCTCTGTGCGGCGTGGTGGCCGCAGGCTCCAGCGTGTATCTCCTCGACCAGACGCTTACCTTGACTGAAGGGGATGTAGCACTGCAAGACGCCCGAGGGACTACGCCGGTAAAATTCGGCGTCGATCATTGTGAAGGTCTTGGCTCTGCACGCCAACTGCCGAGCCTTAGTTTTGTCCGAGGGTAAGATCCCTTGGACGAGCCAACTGACTAGCGGCTCACGCCAATCCGGCTCGTCGTCGTCCATCTCAGCCTTGATCTCCATAGCCTCGGCTTCGTTGTCAGCTTCGGCCTTGGGCTCGGGTAGGTCCTCTTCGCCAGAGGGGCCGTCAGCCCCCGAGGGACTTCTGGGGTCCAGAGATGCTTCGAGCCCTCCCGGGGGCTTGGGGATTTCGTTCCCCTTGCCTCCCGAGGGCTCAACTTTGACCAAAGGCTTATGCAGATCGTTGGCAAACACGCCTGTCAGGACCGAGGCCCTTTCAGACACAAGTTTTGCCAGTTCGTCGGCCTCTTCATTGTATGTGCGCGCAACATGGTTGAGCTCGAGGCGATCAAATTTTTCCTCAAGCAGCCGCACTAACTTGCAGTAGGCGGCCATCTTAGGGTTGTGGCATGTTAACTCTTTCATCACCTAGTCCATGATAAGCTGGGAATCCCCTCGAGCCTCGAGGCGCTTAATTCCCAGTTCAACGGCGATGTGGAGTCCATTGATGAGAGCCTCGTAATCAGCCACATTGTTGAAAGCTGCGAAGTGCAGCCGCAGGAGTTACTTGAGCCGGACCCCGAGAGGTGAGACGAAGACTATGCCCGCGCCGGCACCTGTCTTCATCATCGACCCGTCGATGTACATGACCCAGTACTCCTCTTGGGAGAGGACCGGTGGCAGCTGTGTCTCGGTCCACTCTGCCACGAAATTGGCTAATGCCTGGGACTTGATCGCGTTGCGGGGCGCGTAGGTGATGCCGTCACCCATGAGCTCGATTGCCCACTTGGCGATTCTTCCCGTCGTTTCCCGATTCTGGATCACCTCCCCAAGGGGGATGGATGATGCCACGGTCACGGGGTGGGACTCGAAGTAATGCCGTAGCTTGCGCCGAGCGAGGACGATCGTATACACCAGCTTCTGGATCCGGGGGTAGCGCGCCTTGGTTTCGGACAAGACTTCGCTAATGAAGTAGACTGGCCGCTGGATCGGTAGTGCATGCCCTTCCTCCAGCTGTTCTACGACGATTGCTGTGCTCACAACTTGGTTAGTGGCGGCGACGTATAGCAGGAGGTCCTCCCCTTTGGTGGGCGGCACAAGGACCGGTGCTTCTGTTGACAGTGGATAACGTCAGCTTTCATTAGAACTTTAGACATGAAAGGACACATGAACACACACTAGTCTAGGATTTTAACTGACAATTTTCACGAGTCTTGCATATTTGTATTTTTAGGGATTATTCCAGAAAAGCGTAAAAGAGGGATTAAAGTGCGTAAAAGACCCGAAACTTAACCGCGAAGGCAAACATCGTCATCAGGACCCCAGAAGCATCTAGAAGACACCCGAGCAACCGGGGCCCCGGACCCTTCCAGGTGAGGCCAGCCGCGCCCCCTCTTGCTAGGGTTTGGCCCCCACCTTTCCGGAGTCTTCCTCCACCGCCTATGAGGAGTCATCTCGGCCCTTGGTTAAGTCGATTTGATCCTGCGGCGCACATTCATCCCACTGGGCTATAAATAAAGGGGTAGACCCCCTCCCTGGAGGCACCCTCTATTCCTGAGCTTCAGTTCAATATCTCCAGTTAGGGTTAGATGTAGCAATTAGGAGAGACTAGTTCTTCTAGATCTTGTCTTGTTTAGAGATTAAAGAGATAGAGTAGGAGAGTAGAGATTCTAGAGGAGTTCTGGCCTGTCGGTGCTTCTTCGTGGCTGTATTCTTCTGGGTTCAGCTTCCTCGCCCGGAGCTGCGTTCTGAGGTACTTTTGTATTCAACATTCTAATTCAAGTAAGTAGTTGTTCTTATTTGTTCTTAAGTTTGCAACTCATATTGAGTGCTTTGATCTTTAGGACCCTATAGATTGAAGTAATATTTCTTAGTGTAGGCGTGGTGCCTAGGCTAGGTTTACTTGTGAATGTCCCCTGATTGGCCGTATAGTGGTAGTTCGCATATGTGACAGCTACGTTGAGTCCTCTGTAGTCCACTTCCCAGTTGATAGGATCGATAGGTGTATAAGTGCTTGGTAGGAGAGAACTCTGATTTCTGCTCTTATTCAGGTCACTGTCTAGTTAGAACGGTATTATACAAAGCTTACCGGTTGTTGGAACTAGATAGTCAATAGCTATTTCCTCTTTCTTAATATTATCGAGCCTAATTGTTGGGTTAAGTCTATAGTCTTGGTCATTATCGCCTACTGTTCCCTGTGGATACAATATTTAAAACTTTCGGTGAAGTGCTACATCGGTATAGTATCTGTGCGCTTGCGGATAATTTGATAATAATAATATTTAATAAATTACAGTTAATTTATACCAACAAGCATTTTTGGCGCCGTTGCCGAGGAACAATTTGCTGATTTTGACCTTAGTTTATCTTTATGGCATGCGCAAAAGCTTTGAGTCACCAAAATCTATAGAGCCTATCATAACACCTGGCTATGAGCTGCACCCATGTCTAATTAATATGATTCGGGATAAACCCTTCTCAGGAAAAGGTAACGAAAACCCATACTTACACCTACGAGAATTCGAGCAGACCTGTGCATGCTTGCGCATAGCTGGCATTTCTGATAAAACTTTAAGATGGAAGCCTTTTTCCGTTCTCTTTGATCGGAAGAGCTAAACGGTGGTATAATCGAGCCATAGGAAGTATGCAAGGGGAATGGAAACTTTGTGCTCTGAATTTTGTTTATATTTCTTTCCCATTCATAGAGTAGTTAACCCTCGAAAAGAGGTTCTAACTTTTAGGCAACTAGAACAAGAATCTTTTAGTACATCATGGGATCGATTTAATGAACTTGTTACATCTGGCCCTGACCTTGGTTTTCTAGACCCCGTACTTATTCAACATTTTTATTTGGGTCTTACCAAGAATTCTAGGAAATCCCGTGATTTATCCTCTAGAGGAGCCTTTCCTTATTTGCCTATAAGTAAAGCCAGAGCTATGATCAACAAGGTTGCTCAAGCGAATTCTGAGTTCGCCAAGGAAGAGAAGAACTCATCTCCCAAATAAGAAGAGGAAGTTTTGATAGAGAAAGCACAATCACTCCAATCCCAAGATTTAGCTGTCAATCCTAAACCATCGAAACCCCACTTTGATGATTTAGACTTCCAGTTAGCTAAGATGCTTGTAAATCAAAGTAAATCAGATCTTCTTAGAACAGCATCTTGGAAAAAGTGTCGTCAACTTTCTTTCCCCTCTGAAAAACACTGGGAATAATGCAGGGATGGTATGTCTAGTGATGCCATAGAAGGAGAGCCAAGCCACATAGGAATCAATTCTATCTTCTCCCCTTCTATGCCTACATTAAATGTCTCATCTGAACCCATCTCTAAACCCATCCTTGACCCTAATGATCCTTCTTATGCTCTCTCTCCTAAGTCTCATAATGACCCTAGGGACCCGTTAAGACATCCAAAGTATAGGAGTCAAGAAGACTATAGGAATGACCAAGAAGAGGTACGACAATGGTAGGAATGCATAGAACATATGAAAAATACATATGCTATTGTCAAAGAATGGATGGAAGAAGACGAAGCCTTAGTGCTAGCATCTAAACTTGGTCTAGATTCAAATGGTGAGCTTAAATCAATATCTGTAATAAACATAACTCATCCAAGTTTAGAGAAAGCCTTAGACAAAACCAATCTTAGAGACACCAATCCATGGGAAATCCCAGAAAATAAAATATCCAATGAATGTCATAGGCATGAAATAACAAAGACAAACTTTTTACCTACCGACATCCATAAAGAAACACCCTTGGAGTTTGAAAAAGGAGATCATATCTATGAGCATGGGAATTATTTCATTAACATCACTTCGAATCCATGCTCATATGAGGAAAATCCTGAATTAATTGGCCTCTCTAACATTGCCACAAACGAGATCTTCATCCCCTCTTATTCTACCTGTTCATAAATTTATTGAAAGGGTGGTTGTAGATGCATATGTTTATCATAAATATTGTAGATCTCGTGGTAATCTTGATATAGGTGCACAAAGGTGGGTGTCCTAGGATCTTGAACTAAAAGTGTAATAATTAGAAGGTTCCCAAGAATGACTTTGTGTCTTAAATTGCCGCTCTTGAAAGATAGTATGAATTTGCACCTTTCGCTGTAATGCCCTTGTGAATTGAGCGTAGAATTATAATTATAAAAATATTCCCTCGGGTATTTTTGTCACTAACCATTCCAGGCTTGAAGTAGAAGGATGACATCATTAGGTATGTCCAACCAATCATCATGCAATATTAATCCATCCAAACTTAACTTTGCTTTGCAAAATTCAAGCTTGGGGGAATGGGCTTATTTAGAAAATCTTATGTTGCTAATATTGGTTGTCTCTACCTTGTCAATCCATGTTCAAATTGTTAATAAATGATCATACTGTTTCATCTCTGTTTGCATAACTCTCTATAAACTTTCATGTTACCTTTATTCCCTATAGTATACTTAAGGTTTGGAGAAATTTTATACACCTTTTAAATTAGGCATGGTGCTTAGTTTAAACTGTTTTCTGGAATTATAATTAGACAAGGTGTTTAGTTTGATTTTTGAACCAAGAGGTGTGATGATTTTACTTTCAAAGGCTTTTTGAATTAAACGTGGTGTTTAGGTTAAAATGCCTTCCTAAGTCAAATTGGATGTGGTGTCTAGGTTGATTTTTAAACCGCTCGTATGCTGTAGTAGACATTGGATATTTTGTTGGACTAACCCTTGTAGAAAACTTCCAATTTAATTTGGGTAAGTCACGAGATAAATTCAAATTAGAGATGAGACAGTGCACATGCTGAACTTCAATAACTTTGCAGAGGAAGGCACAGATCATTCATCATGGATGGAAGAATTGTAAGTATCAATGATTCATTCACTTTATCTTCTGCTGCAAGTTACTTTGCGTTAAGCCATGCCTGTATAGAACATGATCTATGCTAACATAATATCAATCCCATCTTTTTAGTAGCATAGATGGAACATGATAAAATTCTGGACAAACAACCTATGTTCCAAAGTTGTACATTACTTCGGGTAATGTGTTGTCCACTAATCTGCTGTAGGCATAATAATGAATGGAGTGACAAGGTGTCATAAGATCAAAGAAGCAAAAGATGGCAAAGAAGATAAGCAACAAAGGAGACAAGATGCTCATGAACAACTCAAGATGCAAGAGAAGAAAAGGACCACTAGTCATCTACCCTTCATTACTTAGTGCCATCATGCTCTAATAATGAAGGTAATATCTTAAGGTAAGTGGTTATTATTTCCCTCTTGATCTTGGTATGCACATAAATGAAGATGCAAACATGTCAGAGCTACAGTTTTAATTGATTAAACCTAATTAACTCAATATGCTTTGTCCTTTAAGATTAGTCATGGCATCATTTTTTTTATCTCAGTCTTAACCAAATGTGCTAAAACATTGTATTCTATCTTTGGAAGATGATAGTCATACTCATGTGAAAATTTATATATTATGTAGAGATAGACAACCCTTCCATTGGTTAAGCAATTTAAATCTTTTCTGCCATATGAACTTAAATATAACATAAATGCTTAATCTTTTGATCTTACCACTCATGTTATAAGTAAATAAGTTATGCAACACTAACTTCGTCTTGTTCAATGTGCCTAAAGAATAATGAATAAAAATAGATTTGGTTATTTTGGTGTTTTTCCACCAGCAGAACCCATGCACTTGATCTCTACTTGGTTGTGCAAACAGGACAACACTTCGAGCAAAGTTTGTTAATTCCCAAAATTCCACAAGTAGAAGTCCTGTGAACATGCATACTGAGTAAGATGCTGCCAAATCCAACCATTAATGCTCTACTCCATCCTGCTGGCCAAACAAAGGATAAAAGAGACATCATCATCACAAGGGGTGCAACCATTAAGACCTCCATCTATAAGACGGAGAAATACACAAGAGTGGAGAAAAAGTCCTAACGGTAGACTTTAAATCCCACACCTTTGCCGTAAGGTAATATGGTAGTTATGTAATTAATTAGTATTTCTATCTACATTAGTAATTTTACTTTAGCATATTCATCTTTATGCATACTAAAGAAAATAATAAAAATATTTATTACCTTATTTACTGCATCATAAAATATTAAAGCACCAAGTGAATAAACTTATGGTAACCCCGTAGGAATATTTACTGTGGTGACATAGAAAAGAAAATAAAAATTCATCATGGCATTATAAAAATCCTAAGTCTCATGAGAATAAATATTCTCCGTGGTAGCATAAAAATAAAAATAAAAATAAAATATACATCATACATACATATTTACTTTTCATCATGCATACATATTTACGTTTCATCATGCATACATCTTTACATTTTCTGTATAAGAAAAATAGAAAATCCTAAAAAAAGAGAGAGAATCCTGCTAGAATCTGTCAATTAAAATCAACTCAAAGAATAATCAATTACTTATTGGCTGATCGCTAACCACTTATTAAATTCGAGCCTCGAGTTTTGGTTTTCTTGTTGGAGTACAATTCTGCAGGAATGACACTATGACAGGAGGAGTGAGTCCGTCAGTGGAGCCCACTAGGACTGTTGCTGACAAGCTTGCTCTAAATATCATCAACGCCAAATATTGCAAACATCTACCTTGGCGGAGGAGCATCCCCTAGTTATCAGATAACTATACCTAGACGATTATCGAGTCTATTTTATATAGTCATAAAATACCAAAAATATGTGAGCACATGAAGGTTCACAATAGTATCATAGTAAATTTTTGAAAAAATGCCAAAAATATATGGGCATATGAAGGTCCATGTCTTTAGAGTCTTTTGTGAGTTCATTAGTTAATAGATATAAAAAGATGAATAACAAATCAAAACCAAATAAAAATACTTAGTTATCTATTAAGGTATAATCTTAGAGTGTGTCCAGAGTCAGTCAAGGCTAGAGTCTAATAAAAAACTAGAGACCATTAAAATTTTGCCTTGGAGTTGATGAATAGTTGCTCTGCCATAATTCCTTTCAAGTGCCTAGTTTTTAACCTCAAATTCTTCCGAGTTTTAGATACTACTAATTTGACTTAAGAGTTTACACTGAACTTGAAAGTTGTGGATGCATAAGCTTGAGCTAAGTTTAGGTAATTGATTGATATGATTCATGAAGGCTGAGCTGCTATTTATCTTATTCCTAGCATTACTAAGTTCTGGAGATTTATTTTGAAAATTTAAAATCTTACATGATGAGCTCTTGTATGACAAAGTTTGAATTCCTACCAAAGCCATATGTAATACATTTAGAGTTAGGAAAACATTTGCACATTCATGCTGCTTGCTTTGCATTGAGTTTAGTCAACCTTTGTTGTATACCTTTTGAGAGTCTTGTCAAGCTTTTAAAACCAAGATCACTTACACACTCCACCCACATTTGCATTACTCCTACTCTGGGAGTAAGCGCAATCATCCTCCACTTTCATCCAGATCCACCTTAAAATATTTTCTCCTACACTGGGAGTAAATACCCAAAAATATATACCCCAGTAGGACAGCCCCAGTTTAATTGCTCTAAGTTCTTATCATTATCTCTCCAATTATTTATATTCAAAGGATGCATGTGGCTATGCAAAAGTATTGAAAAAAGAAAAGGGAGTAAAAGATTGACAAGTGTCCCAACAATTAAAACAATGGGTACTTAGATGCCCGCCTCCCTGATAAAAAAGAGAGAAAGAAAGAAAGAAAAAATATAGAATAAAAATGGCCCATGTTTTCCCGCGAAAAGTTCTAAGTTTTAAAGGAGGGAGTTATTTTCAAAGAGCAAAAGTAAAATTAGAATTAGCCACTAAATACCATATATACACTGTTGACACTTCTTAGCGCAACCACCAGAGACAGGGTGTTAGGCTATCTCTGATAACGGCGCCAGAAGTGCCTGAGGGTATTTCTTATGTCTATTGGATAATTCTGCAAGCGCACAGAATATACCGCTGTAGCACTTCACCCGGGAGTATTCCAAGGTATCGTTATTTATTTTATCCCAAGGGAAAGCGATTGATAGAAATATTAATAGAAGGAGATCCTTAAATCTATCTCAACTCAGCACAACTAGTGCAGAGGGGGTAATCGAAGTATGATAGGAAGGTGATGATTCAAAGATAACAAATGAAATACTAAAAGATAACTAGTGTAGTGTAGCTAGGTCGGAAGACAACGAGTGAGAAAGGTTCCTGTGATTCAAACTCTACTCCTGTGATCTATCCTTTCAAATGGACGAATTACACTAAGACTGCTACCTTACTTCCGGTGTGTAGGGGATAGGCGAGACAGTAAGGGGATATAACCTCTACCCGAAGCGGCTATTCTCTTATGGGAGCCTACCTTTGAAGAACTTGCCTAAAACACGTGGAGGGATGCTAAGACTAGACAGGGCTGTCACCACCTGCTAGCACCCACAAACAATACGTGCGACAAGCGGCATTCAAAGGCAAGATCTAGTCTAAGCACCACACTTAGACTAAGCCTCACTACTCTAGCAGTGATCAAGGCAACTAGAGCACCCTATGACAGGCGATGAACTACACACGTGAGCTGGTTACAGGATCACAATCTAATGCAAACCGACCAAGTAATATAATAACTCACAACAATACTATTAAAGTAATGCACTAAGTAAAGACTCAGTGAAGAAAAGAAAGAATAATATATTAAAGTAGATAAGTCTTACAGAAAGAGAAAGATACAAGAGCTATACCAGACTCTCCAGTAGACGACTCCGGAGACCCCGAACGCAGCTCGACTCAACTCTGACTCCCACACTAGACTACAACTACTACTAAGGTGGAACTACACTACTTCTTCACTTGTATCTTGAATGAATCATGTCTTGAGAGGGTGGATGCAGCCTCTATTTATAGGGGGGAGATGGAGGGGTGCCACGTCAGCAATCCGTGTGCCTTTACATCTTGGCCCTTGGATGAACCGTCCTTGTAACCGACTTGGATGGACGGCAGTGGCAATTCCCTCACGTGGACAGCATGCAGAGAGGCGGTGGAGTGAGTCGGTGGCCAAAACCCACATAGGGGGGGTTCGGCCGACCCCTATGATGGTGTTGACACTTCTTAGCGCAACCACCAGAGACAGGGTGTTAGGCTATCTCTGATAACGGCGCCAGAAGTGCCCTGAGGGTATTTCTTATGTCTATTGGATAATTCCGCAAGCGCACAGAATATACCGCTGTAGCACTTCACCCAGGAGTATTCCAAGGTATCGTTATTTATTTTTATCCCAAGGGAAAGCGGTTGCTTGGAATAATTAATAAAAAGAAAGAGAGATCCTTATGTCTATACTAACTTAGTACCAGCTAGTGGTAGGGGGGTAAATCGATAGGTAGAGGAAAGGGTAATGACACCAACACACAACAAGTATTAAGATAACTAAAAGATAATAAGTAGAGTATAGCTAGGTGGGAGCACAACGAGTGAGTATAAGACTCCTATGACACTTACTTTACTCTTATGACTTATCCTATCAAATAGATGACTTATACTAAGATAGTACCTTACTACCGGTGTGCAGGGGGTAGTGCGAGACAATAGAGGACAAAACCTCTACCCAAAGCGCCTACACTCTTATGGGAGCCTACCTTTTAAGAACTCGCCTAAAACACGTGGAGGGATACTAAGACTAGACAGGGCTTTCACCACCTGCTGCATCCACAAACAATCCGGGTGACAAGCGGTAATCAAAGGTAAGATCTAGTCTAAGCACCACGCTTACACTAAGTCTCACTATTCTAGTTGCGTACCAACAACTAGAACACCCTATGACAGGCGATGAACTAACACACGTTGAGTTGGGATAAGATCACTATCAAGTATAAAACAACTATGAAATAAGACAAGACACAACAATACTATGAAGAATAGTAAAGACTAAGTAAGAACTTAGTTAAGTAAAGTAAAGATAATATATATTGATAAAGATAAAGTCTTACAGAAGGAAAGGTACAAGAGCTATACCAGACTCTCCAGTAGACGACTCCGGAGACTCCGAGCGCAGCTCGACTCGACTCTAACTCCCACACTAGACTAATACTACTACTAAAGAGTAGAACTCTTGTAACTTGTGTTGTATGGTGTATGGTGTCTCTTTGAAAGGGAGTGGGCAGCCTCTATTTATAGTGGAGAGTGGAGGGATGCCACGTCAGCGATCCGTGTGCTCCTCAACTCTCCACCCTTGGATCCACCGCCTTGTAACCGCCTCAAGATGGACGGCTGTGGCAATTTGAGCACATGGGAAGCATGTTTGGAGTCGGTGGAGGGCAACCGACCTGGCTGGGCACCAGGGGGTTCGGCCAACCCCACTCTGACTAGTGGGCCCAGCCAGGAGCTTCTAGAAGGAATCCCCACCAGTCAGTGATGGTGTAGGTGGCTTGGTTCCCCATCTTGTGGTTCGGCCGACCCACCCCTGGTGGGTGGGTCCCACCACAGTGGCCCCCATCTGTCATAGTGTCTTCCCATGTGTTGGTCCTGTCTTGGTTGCTTCGTTTCATGCCTCAATCCGTGTGCCTTTGATCTCCACCAGTTGAATGAAAGCATAAGTTGATCCGATGGATGAATTGACTTGGTTGGAGTGTCACACGGATCCTACCACGTCACCAGAGCCAGGTGGGCCCCATGGACAGTTTCGGCCGACCCATGGGTGGGCCCACACTTGGCTCTCATCTACTTCATTTGATGTTTTATGCAATGTGTTGAAAGGTGGTGGCCTGGGGCAACATACCATGTTTTTAGCCCCTAGCTGCACAATTGGGCGGCTTGTGACATGCTCCTTGTCACCCATCTTGGTCCTGCAACATTTTGGCTTCTTGCCTCTCGGTCCCAATTTATGGTTAGCGTGCGCAGCGCATACAATCGACGCCTCTCACAAGGGAGAGAGATTTCGGTTGTATGGCCGGGATAAATCATTTTTATATCACCATTTTCATCTCTTTTTAGGACTTGA
This sequence comes from Eremochloa ophiuroides, assembly GCA_038502445.1. Taxonomy (NCBI): domain Eukaryota; kingdom Viridiplantae; phylum Streptophyta; class Magnoliopsida; order Poales; family Poaceae; genus Eremochloa; species Eremochloa ophiuroides. The sequence continues at coordinate 50,195,105 of JAHLJS010000008.1, forward strand.
GTATTTATGAAGAAATCTTCAGGTCACAATATCTCTAGGAGAGGCAATGTATTCAAAGTAATGTTTTCCATCTAGCAAGTCCATTGTTTCAGCAATTCGCGTGATATAAGAAGTGAAGAATATGGGCTCGCTTCTATGGAAAATACCAAGCCAAAAGTGGACTAACATCTTAGCAGGTGAAACTTTTATTTTCCTTGTCATGGCATATAGCAGTCTTAATTCATCATTGTAAAGAACTTGCACATTAGAGCCAGGAAGAAAAGTTATAGCCATCCAATATCGGATAAAGCGGAAAGTAGGATTATGAATTTCATCGATTTTAGGGTCAGAGCAAACATTAGATCCTGTTATAGCTTTCTAAAATTCAGCTTTATCAAGTCTTCTTGTTGCATTAACAAGGTCTAGATGACAGTCATTATCAAAACCAAGTGCCATGCTAAAAACTCCCCATGTTAAATTATAGTCTTGGTTAAACATGCAGAAGTAGATATTATTTTCAGTGGCTTGTAAAGAGCATAGTAATTCAATGGTGAGCTTTTCTATTCCAAGTTCTTGCACTTCTCAAAAACTTCCCCAACCGATTGTATTAAAAATAGTATTGAATTCCACGGTCATACCTGTGCTGTCCAAAAGGACAGGGTCGATAATGCCGGTATGTTCATACCCTCGGTGTCGGATGGAGGTGTACCTTTGGTACTCTTCTTGATTTAGCATGAGGCCGCTCTCGGGGTCGAACGTCCTCTCGGAAGGCACTCCGAAGCTTCTTCTTGGTGGAGCTTCTCTTCCTTCATCTTCATCATGGCGGGGTCGTCGGGAGGAACTCCCTACGACACTCTTGGCCTTCTTGAGTGCGGAGGAGAACTTCTTCGTCCTGCAACAATGAGCTAACACAAGAATACACTACAACAACAGGAATTAGCGTTAGCGTTAGCGTTAGCTATCCCACTGTTAGTAGTCCTCGCGGGGTATGGCTACCTCCACAAACAAGAGTTTGAGAGCAAAGATGAGAGTGAGACAAGCTTCTACTACTAGACTATTTTTGGGTTTTTGGTTTGAGTGGCTAAACTTAAACTAAACTTGAGAAAGATCTTGCTCAAATGGAGAGAAGAAGGGAGATTGTGTGCTCGAGAGGATTCAGCTGGATTGGGTGCGAAATTGAGCACACATTGGAAGGGTATTTATAGGGGGAGAAGGGCTGGTGGCCATGTCACTAGGACCAGTTCGGCTGACCCCCCCTTGGCCAGATTTTTGTTGCTTTCTCCCTTGGACATGGAATCTAAGTTATTTCAAATTCAAATTTGCCGACAGGGCTTTATTGATGGGGTCGGCCGAACCAGTTATTACTGGATCAAACTTGCTTTTTCTTTTGGATAGGGAATCTAGTTCAATTCAAACACAATCCTGCAGATAGGACCCAAATAGTGGGTCGGCCGAACCCATTTATGGTAGGTTCAGTGTTGCTTTTACCTTTGGACATGGAATCTAATTTGAATTCAAACTCTACTTTCTTGAAAGGTGCCAAAACATGGTTCGGCCGAACCAGGGTTTGTCCCCTTTCAGCTTTAAACAATATGTCCAGTAAAGTAGAGACTAGTGGTAGACCAAAAGTTTTGAAATTTTCAGAGATTCCCTTGTCTAGTGTTTTAGTGAAGGTAAAAGGTATATGACAAAAGTGGGGACATGTTTAAAGTGATTCCCATGTACCATGGGAGCACTCTTGCATACCATAGTGTCCACTTTTCAGAATTTGGTTTAATGTGGGTGTTGGATTCTCCTTGAAGCATATGAGAATGGTCATGACAAAAGAATGGTCGACCAAAATTCAAAAGGAGCTGGTGTTCAAATTTTGGGAACATGATCAGGACACTAGGCCAACACCACCAGAGGTGGGTGGGCCCCATGGTGGGGTCGGCCGACCCCACCTAGGTGGTCCCACCACCTCAGGTGTGAGCAGAAATGATCTTTTTCAAGTTTTATTCATCTACTTATTTTATTTTGTCGAAATAAATTATTACCAAAATTAAACATGAAATGCAATGAAGAAAATTCAAAATTGAAATGAACGAATTAAATATGAGGTAAATACTGATTTACCTTACCAGTAAGGGCTCCATGTTTTAGGTCCGTAGAGCAGGACCTCTCCAGTTCGGGTTCATTCTTTGGGTGCTTCGATCGGTCCCGGAGATGGAGACCGTGATGATCGCACCTCTTTCTTCCGCCATTCCTTCTTGGTTGATGCTTGTTATTCGACGGAGTCAGCCTTGTTTATCACCTCAGCCTTACTTACCAGTTCGGCCTTTTTGGACCTTGGCGGTTGATTCTTTCGGCGGGGTGCATATTGTGGCTTGTTTCTCCACAGATTCTTCCTTGCCTGTTGCATCGATTTATAACCATTGAAAGGACATTTGATTCTCTTACCTGGGAGTTGGAAGTGAACATGGCCGGATCCCACGTAGATGATGGCATTCACGGTGTTGAGGAACGGCCTTCCCAGGATGACGAGGACTTCGTCATCGGCCCCATGTCAAGAATGATGAAGTCGGCGGGGATGTATTCGTCTTGAACTTTGACAAGGATGTCTCTTGCCAATCCCTCGGGGAACCAGATGTATTGATCGGCCATCTGCAATTTGACAAAAGTGGGGTACAAGGGTCCCCCTAGCAAGTTCTCGTACATTACCTTGGACATGATGTTGACGCCGGATCCAAGGTCGCAAAAAGCGTTGTCGAAGGTGTGTAGCCCAATCTCGCATGTGATGGTAGGATGGCCGGGGTCACTCTTCTTGGCCATGAATGGCGGATCAAGAAGACAACCCGGGTTTTGCCTAACCGGAGGCTTACCAAACCTCGTGGAAATTAACTTAACACCCTCAATTGGTTCCTCAGGTTTCCCTGGGATCTTACCTTGTTCAAATGATGGGACAGCTGCTGCTATTTGAGCTAATTGGGTTTCCAACATTTCATTAAAGCTCAATTGATTTTTCATAGCAGTGTTAAAGCTATCCATTTTCTCACTAAAATTTTCAAGAATCTTATCATTAGCCATTATTTTCTTATTTATGCTATCATTGATTTTAGATTGGTCTAAGACAAGATCTTTGAGAGAAGGTTGATTACCATAAGAATTATTGAAATTATTGCTGTAACTATTACCTTGGTTTCCTTGGTAGAAGGGGCGCGAGTTCCATCCTCCTTGTTGCTGGGGTCGATACCCATTATTGTTGCTGTTGTTGATGAAGCTCACTTCCTCCTTCGTCTCAGGACAATTGTTGCCCGAATGATCTTCTCCACCACATATCTCGCACCATGGATCAGCTTCGATTGCTCGTACGGTGGCATTGGGTCTAATGGCCTCTTGTTCCTTCTTGGAACTTTCCTCGATCTTTTTCATCAAGAGGTCCATTTTTGCTGAGAGCATGTCCACCTCATGAACGGTGTGCATACCCCTTTTCTTGGGCTAGAGGCGTTCCTCATTCCATCCTTGGTTGATAACCATTTTCTCAATGAGGTCCTTAGCATCCTTGACATTGTGTTGCAGGAATGCTCCTCCTGCTGCAGCATCAAGGTGACTACGAGCTAACCCGGTCAGCCCATGGTACAAACCTTGGATTAGGAGCCATTCTTCAATCCCATGATGAAGACAGGATCGAATGTACTCCTGGAGACGTTCCCATGCTTCGGGAATCGTCTCGTCCGCTTGTTGTTGGAAGCTTGAAATTGTGCCACGGAGAGCGCTTGTTTTGCCCATTGGGAAGAACTTCTTGAGAAAAGCGTTGGCACACTTCTCCCAGGTGGTGACTTCACTCTTGTTGGCATAGAACCATTGCTTTGCCTTCCCAAGCAGTGAGAATGGGAATTGACGAAGGCGGATGGCGTCAGCCGAGACTCTTGATGGTGAAAGTCCCACACACCTCCAGAAAGTGCTGGAGATGGGCATTGGCATCTTCGTGTGGCTTTCCACAAAATGGATTAGCGTGCACCATATTCATGAGTGCAGGCTTGAGCTCAAAGGTAGCATCTCCAAAGTTGAGCTGCGGTCCGGTGGCAATGTTGTCAGCGGACGGCGCAGAGAACTCAGAGATGGTCTTTTGGGCCATAGCTTCCTTAATTGATAATGCGGAGCTTCTTTCCTCGAACGGATTCAAGTTTGAGATGAACTTTTGAGGTGGAACTTGACGGTGTCTAGTTCTTCTCAACAATTGCTCAGGATCTTCAATATAATTTGACGGCAATTGGAAACCGTTCATGCATTGTCTAGCTTCATGATAACGAGAAACAAAGACAGGGGTAAGCCCCTAACACTAATCGATAACTAAATTGATAATAGACTCCGTATTCAATTTTTTTATTAATATTCCTAGACTAATGCTTTCCCCGGCAACGGTGTCAGAAATGCTTGTTGACACTTCTTAGCGCAACCACCAGAGACAGGGTGTTAGGCTATCTCTGATAACGGCGCCAGAAGTGCTCTGAGGGTATTTCTTATGTCTATTGGATAATTCCGCAAGCGCACAGAATATACCACTGTAGCACTTCACCCGGGAGTATTCTAAGGTATCGTTATTTATTTTTATCCCAAGGGAAAGCGGTTGCTAGGAATAATTAATAAAAAGAAAGAGAGATCCTTAAGTCTATACCAACTTAGTACCAGCTAGTGGTAGGGGGGTAAATCGATAGGTAGAGGAAAGGGTAATGACACCAACACACAACAAGTATTAAGATAACTAAAAGATAACTAGTAGAGTATAGCTAGGTGGGAGGACAACGAGCGAGTATAAGACTCCTATGACACTTACTTTACTCTTATGACTTATCCTATCAAATAGATGACTTATACTAAGATAGTACCTTACTACTGGTGTGCAGGGGGTAGTGCGAGACAATAGAGGACAAAACCTCTACCCGAAGCGCCTACGCTCTTATGGGATCCTACCTTTTAAGAACTTGCCAAAAACACGTGGAGGGATACTAAGACTAGACAGGGCTGTCACCACCTGCTAGCACCCACAAACAATCCGTGTGACAAGCGGTAATCAAAGGCAAGATCTAGTCTAAGCACCACGCTTACACTAAGTCTCACTATTCTAGTTGCGTACCAACAACTAGAACACCCTATGACAGGCAATGAACTAACACACGTTGAGTTGGGACAAGATCACTATCAAGTATAAAACAACTATGAAATAAGACAAGACACAATAATACTATAAAGAATAGTAAAGACTAAGTAAGAACTTAGTGAAGTAAAGTAAAGATAATATATATTGATAAAGATAAAGTCTTACAGAAGGAAAGGTACAAGAGTTATACCAGACTCTCCAGTAGACGACTCCGGAGACTCCGAGCGCAGCTCGACTCGACTCTAACTCCCACACTATACTAATACTACTACTAAAGAGTAGAACTCTTGTAACTTGTGTTGTATGGTGTATGGTGTCTCTTTGTGTGACACCGCTAGTGTTACTGAAGTAAAAATCGGACATGTCATCATATGTACTGCACAGCATTCATAATTAAGTTCAATTTAATTATGCATCAACTTCAAGCAAATTTAATTTCATAGGTTGTTTGTGCTTAAGTAATCTAGAGTGATTTAATTTTATCTTCTGATGGCTTGTTAATTGGGTGTATTAATTAATCACTGCTTAAAAATAAAAATTGGAATTAATTTGAAACCCTAAATCGGGCTAAAACCCTAGTTTCAAAACTATGTAGAATTGGGTCTTGGTCCCAAAAGCAAAGTTGTAGCTCTTATTTAGTGGAGCAACTTTGTTATACAAAGTTTTTCAAGTTACTATTTGAAAATTCAAATTAAACCTTAAATTATGTTTAAAAATTCAAATTTAAACCTCTAATTCAAAAATTATTGAGAATCTGGGGTTTCTCCTTAAATGAAAGTTGTGCAGCTCATCAAGTTGAGTAACTATTATATTTACAGGATTTGAAGTTATTCAATAAAGTTTTGAGATTTAAATCGAATTTGAAAAGGGTCATTTACCCCCTTTCCAAGAATTTCAAAAATATTCAAAATTTAAAGATATTTTCTATATCAAAGTTGTACAGAATAAAATTCTACACATTTCGTATATTGGAAATTTTTCAACTTAATACACGAAATATCGTTTAATTTTGAAATTACTGTCGGTAGGGGGTATGTGCAAAACGTTCATACTAATCTGGATAGAGCCGGCGGCGACACGCAGCTGCCTTGCTGTCGCCGGTGTCCAGCGCCGCTCTCCCGCGCGGGCGCGTGTTCGGCGTCGTGGCAGCTTGTTCGCGACGTGTCGAAGCCCCAGGATCGGTTTCCCCTCTATTTAAGCGTGTAGTCGAGCTCGCCGTGGTCCTTTTCGTCTTCCCTGTCGCCATCACAGTCTTTGCGGTCGCCGGCGAAATTCGTCGTCCACGCTGTCTGTCCGTCATCTCTATCTCATAGCTAGGTTCGCCACCCCATTGTGGTTCGATTGAGCCCGCTCCCGTGTCTTTTCGTCGCCGGAGACGGTCTCGCGGGGTCGTCTTCCCTACTGCGGGTCGAGACGCCGCCGTGTGCCACTCCGCCGCAGTCTGGCTGTGTGGTTAGCTTCTTCTTTGAATTTTGCTCGTTCCCAGTCCATGGCAACACCCTGAAGCTCATGCGCTTTCCGGTTTCGCGGATAGTGTCTAGGACTCACCGGAACGATGTTTGTGCCGCCGGGGCTCGCAATTGGATCCGCCACCGACGTCGACGCAGTGCCTCTGGTCGTCCTCCACCTCTGTTAGCCCGAGAACCTTGTTTGGGTGAGCCCCCGGGACCCTCTCCATCCTTTTCCCCAAACCTTACTGCGCCGGAACGGTGGGAACGCGGCAAGCCGCCATTGCCGCCGCCGGCGGACCGCCATGGCCGATGTAGGGCTTGCTCCGGCTTTCGAATCTACAGGATAAGCATGTGGGTGGGTTCGCGGGGTTGAGGGACACGCTTCTGAGTGCTCACCTGCACAGGAGTGGCACCACCAGCGGGCCGCCGCGACCGGTGTGGCGTGCCTGCGCCTGACCTGCCTCTGCCCGTGTCGAGCAGAGGGGAGGAAGGGGATGAGGCCTCGGCTGGGCCTTTCCTGACCACAACGGGCTGGCCCTGATTCGGAGCTGGGCCAAGCAGGCCAGGAGCTAGCCCTGTTGGGCTGGGTCGCTTTAGAGGCGGCCAGGCCAGCCCAGTAACCCATTTATGCAGCAAAAATGATTTTTCCCAATTTCCAGAAGATGAATAGTGCTAGTATTTGTGAATTTTGTCGGGATTAATGTATGGCTCCAAAAATCATTAAATAAATGGGGTAGTCTCTCTGAGTGATGTATTATCTATGAAAAATATGAAACTTGCATTTTGAGTAACTTCTGCTTGTGATAAAAATGGACATTTTAATTAATAAATGGCTTTTCCATGATTTTTATAGCCTAAACTAATTACCCAAAAAATGTGAAAATTTTTGTGCCACTATTTTGAGCAGTGAGCTACCTTCACAAAAATTTGTAGCTCAGTTAGATAAAGTTTAATTGTTTTATAATTTATCCCTAATTAATTAATAATTAAAATCGTGTTTAGTATTAATGGCTTAGGGTTTATTCCGGATCTTCGAATCAGGGAACTGAGATTACCATGAGCTTAGCTATGGGTCTGGGAGCTTTGCGACCCGTTGTCGCCCTCTCGGCCACCTCCGGCCGCTTGCGGCCCTGGCCGAGCTTGGCCTGGCCGGCCGGTGGCCATGACTGCGCCTCTCTGGCTTGGCCAGGGCAGGCTGGAGCCGGGTTGGACCGGGCCATTTGTATTGGGAGTGCTAAGGGAGCTACTCTGGGCCATGTTGGTCATTCAGACCGGTCCAACAGTAGAGGCTGAGTAGTTAAATAAATTTATTTATTTTCTTTCTTAATATATGAAATGTATTGTGTCTTGTGGTTTTTGGAATTGGGTGAAGACCAAGGATTGTTAACACTTTAAATAATCCTTAGCAATTTATTTGGTAGAATAATTTACTATCGTTATGTGGTAGTTAATAATAGTTAATAAATGATTAGGTGAGATAATAACGACCATGATAATAGAATCTTAATAAGAACTTAATGACCCTTATTGCTAGTTGGTAATTACCTTGAGGTTTACCAAAACAAAGTAACCCTTAATTACAGGTTATCCTGACCTGTAGTGTCATGAGGTTGTTTCTTTAAGATGCAACTTCATGGGTAAAAACATCCAATAGAACGATTTCTCTTTGGACCTTTCCGTACCCTAAGTCGTGCATAGAATTTCTTATAGGTACCCGTAGACCGCTAACCCAAGTTGTTGGACAACAAGCTAGTCTTGTTGTCTTGCAACTTTATCGCAAAGGAAAGTAGTATTTACTTTCTTTGAATATTTAATGTAATGTATTTGAATGTTTCCATTATGCATCATGCCATGCATTTCATCATGCATTAATATTTCGTGTAGTGAACGCGGGATATTCGTATCTGAAGCAAATCCCGAGTTGGTCTTCACTTTTTGGACGTGGAGTTTCCTCGGTGATAGACTTCAGGGTTGTATCTGCTCCAAGCAACAGGCAAGCCCCGGTGCATCAGCCCCTCCTTGTGTTTTATAAATCTTTATCACCTTGAGTTAAATTGATGCATTAGGTTGATAGGAGTTGATTGTCACCTACTTGCTGCATTTACCTGCCTCGATATATTATCCTTGAAACCTGATTTAAAGGCAAATGTTTATAAAATGCTTAGCCTTGCTTAATAGTTAAGCTTTTATGAAAAAGATATTTTGTATGCTTTGGGTATACTACTATGAACTATTATATTTGTTTGACATGGCAGTGGACTTGCATTGAGAAAGGAATCTCAATGTAGTGTCTCTGACTATCTATTAAGAAAATGAAATGGAATCCATTAGGGACCATTTGTTGTCGGCCTGATGGATCGAGACTTTGCAACTAGCCGCATACTACGGAAAGCCTTTGACTCCGGTCGCTCCTCTACTTGAACCGACAACCACGCACTGGGAGTGGAGAGATGGCGAGAGTAGCGTGTGCCCTCGTGGCCGGCGTGCCTGGAGAGGAGAGGAGTACTGTACTCTCGGGTGGCGCAGGACTGGTACAGGTTTTGGAAAAGCCGTGGTAGGCGGGGTTGGCATATGCAAGCTTAGGTGCTACATATGCAGTGTGGATAGGGATCCCCAGCTGGGTACTTAATCGATTCGAATCGTCGTTGCTCCTCGGATAATGGAGACTTGATCCACTGACTTACAGCGAAGAGTGGTTTGGAACTAGGTGAAAGATGTGGGAAATGGGTGAATATTGAGATTATCTTAATGAATCAATCTAGATTCAGGATTGAGTTTTAAGCTGACTTAGAGTGCTTTTCTGCAAAACTCTTTGATTCTTGCTAAAGCCTCACCTTGATCCCCCTCAGCCTGCATTCCTGAGTCTTCTCCCCAATTTTTGGTCGGGTAAGTCATGCGGAGTACCCCATGTACTCAGGGTTTGTTAACCCCCTGTTGCAGGTTAAAGTCAGGAGCTGTACAGGTTTGGCTATCGCCAAGCTGGTGGCATCCGAAGAGCTGCCATATTTAGTAGATGACATGTGCTTATCAGCACTTCCTTGGGCAAGATGTCTTCTATGTTACTTAGAAGTGTAAGAGCTACCTTACATTATCATTTTTGACAAGTAGTTTCGTAAAGACTATCACTGAAATTTTTAAACTATGGTTGTAATCTCTTCCGCATTTTACTCTGATGTATTTTGAACTCTATGAATGAATGTAATAAGATGGTTGGTTTCCGTTCCGTGAAATGATCCTCGGTGGGACATTGTGGTGTTCGCGTGAGCACCCGACAGGGCTTCCGGAGTTATCAGGCTCCCGTGCATAGCAGTCGGAGGTCGTTGGACTACGGCAGGTGCACGTGGGCCATGGTAATTCAGGAGGTTCTGTCACAGCTGGTATCAGAGCATTATTTCATGCTACGGAACCAATCAACACCTTTTATAAGCTTCAAAATCCACCAAATGGTATTTTAAACCTATTTGAGAAAACTGCTTCTAACTTACCTCAATGCTTGCTTAAAGATGCCAGTAAAAGACTTGTTTGAATGACCAGATCAGAAGGTGCTGATGAGTTTTCCGCGTTTCTTCGAGGAATGATGTGATGAGCCAATCTCTCATGCCAACTGAAGCACTTCGTCTACATTCTTTCTCTAGGCCTTGGCTTAGAGGAGCATCGGACGAAGTTGATTCTACATTTCCTAATGATATCGATCTTCCATCTTTTTATTCCATAACTTATTTTACTTAGAAAATTTTAGCAACCACCTTATCATGAGGTGGAGGATAGCTTAGTCTAGTTTTAAGTAACAAGGTAGCTCGTAATATATTAAGCCCTATATTGCAAGTTATGGTATGTTGCTTATTTTTAAAATATACTAAGCTATATATATAAGCGTTGGATTGATCATGCATCATGTCATAACACCTATTATTAATACCCCCGTTCTGAAATATATGTATTTCACAAAATGGAACCTACTTCAAAATGAGTTTCATGTTAACATAAAAATTCCGTCTTCCTCCTAAACAGATGGATCCGCAAGGCCCTGCTTCTGGAGTCGATGAGTGTCTGGCTACGTTCGGGACTCCTACAGTGTTGTGGCAGTTACTGCAAGAGGTGGGCTATTTAGAACCACCAAAGTACCATTGGTCTCGCACAGTTCTTCTTGGTCGACCGTGGTATGAAGTGTCTCTACGAATCCCAACTTGTACCAATACACCGTTCTGGCCAGCCTGGGAAGCACAGGCTGAAGGCATGAGCCCCTGGGAAGGAGCTCAGGCAACAGCATTAGAAGTGCTTAGAAATATTTGTTTTAGGTGCCAAAAGGAAGTGAGAGCCTCTTCAATGAGAAGGTTTCCGTCTGAAGCACCAGAGGATTGGGATTGTTGTCAGCGACAAATTAAGCAACTGGAAGAAAATTCAGATGAACATAATCCCATTTTGGTCGCCACTACTCGAGCTATGTTAGCGGTCCTTAATTTGCATCTGACTCGCGAGCGAGGACGGGAGGAATGGCAAGAGTTATACTCTGAGTGTTATGCAACACTCAAGGGTATGGAATTGAAAAAGAAAAGAGCTTATGAGAAAGCTCAAGAGTGGAAGGAGATCGCTCAGATCTACGTTGAGCAAAAGATTAGCCTGGATACCCAGATAGAAGCACTCGAGGCACAACGACAAGCAGACCAGCGTCGCGTAACGGAGTTGGAAGGCCTGATGGATAGTCTTCATCTTCAAACTGGACTTCTTATCCAGCAACGTGAAGAAGCTCATTCTTATGCCGTGACGGCAAGAGAGGGTCTTAGAGAGACTGTCGGTTACTTGCAACACCAGGATGCGATGTTTTGGGGCCTGCATAACACTTATCCGCAGCAGCTCCAGGCAGCCCACCAAAACATCACTAATCTATGGCAGGAAGTGCAAATGCTCCATGCCATATATGATCCAATTCCAGATATGGGGCTTGTAGCAGCTCAGAATCAAGAAGGGTCTGATCCAGAGGATGAAGATGAAGAATTGGAAGAAGTAGTGAATAACTCGGGATCAGAAGTAGTGAGTGATCACGACGAGTAGAGAGTGAGAGTGAGTTAGTTTCCTAGACCTAGTGTCGGCTTAGGGCTAATTTGATGTAAAAGTTTGTGATATAAAATCGTAGGGGGTAGAAAAATAATGTAGAGTTGTCCAACAAGTTGAAGTAAGACAATAGGTGGTTGTAAGCTGATGTAAGATAGGTGTGAACTAAGAAGTAGACTTGTATATTCTCTGAACTAATCTTGTAAAATTTTTCCTTAAAAAAAAGTGCAGCTATTGTCCATTATACTTGTACTATTCCAAAAATTGTCATTCTTTCTAGGTTTTTGTATTCTTGAAAATCTTTGCTCCATAAGTTCCTAGTGCTTGAGGAACTTCTGGATACACTTATTTAACTCAAAACAAAACTTTGGTTAAGTCTTCTTTCAAGATACTGCCATTTCCATGAAAGCTATTGTAATTGTAGTCTATGGGATATCATGATCCATGACCATGATGCAGCGTCGAAATCTGGGGTCTCTTATGGATTGCGACCATAGGAAGTTACTGCTGGACGTACGCTGTTATCAGAGTAACTGGTCATGATCCTAGCCTGCAATTAATGTGCTTTCACTCTCTTTAAAACCTCTGTTGGAAAATTCATATCCGTGTTTTTCTCGAATTTCTAAAATTTCTTGTTGTTATAGCTATTTTGAAATCTACTTTGAGGGTTCGCTTCATAGGAACATCTAGGTGAACTTGAATTTATTACTTGAATAAAATATAAAAACCTAGTATATATCCTGGAATACCCACATTGTGTTCGTGTCATGTATAGCTCCTTTGGCTTGACATGAATAAATTCTTTGACGTAATTGGATGGCATGTGTCGTACCCTGACTTCCTTTACTCGGACACATGCCATGCCCTTGATCTTCAGATTTGATATATATTGGTCGAGAGCTACATCAATTGTGCCCTATAGTGGTGCCACCATCTGTGACCACGGTGCCGCGTCGGAACCTAGAGTCTCCTTGTGCCTGGCCAGCGCATGGATGTGCAGCTAGGGGCGCACAGGTATCGAGGCCTAAGGTCATGATCCACTATAGCTTCACGATTGAATAAGCTCTCTCCCGTCTGCACCCTATGTGAAAACAAAACCATCTAGCTGTGGTGTATTATGACCCAATATTTCAGTACAGCGTCGGAACTTGGGGTCTCTGATGGGTTACCCTCATAAGGAAATACTGCTGGGTATTTAATCCCGGGGTCTCCTGTGGGTGTAACTTTAAGGAAATACTACCAAGCGTTCGCTTGTATCGAGATTTGTGGTCATTATACCTCATGGCTATCATTGCTATGTCTTTACTCCTTTGATTCCTCTAATGAGGCTACATTAATTGTATCTTGTAATGGTGTTTCGACACGTGACTATGGTGCCGTGTCAAAACTTAGGATCTTCGGTGGGTTGCAAACCACACTAGTTCCGACCAGAGTGTGCACTGGTATTGTAGTCGGTGCTCCTGAACCATTACATCTGCAATTAATATATTCTCTATCCCTTGAATTTTATTTCATATTTTGCTAAAAATTTCGAAGTCCTTGATAAGGAGATTCAGGAGTTCGGTGTTTTGCAAGATGTATTGTTGATAAGGTCTTTTAGGGTAGGAAGGAAGTTTGATTTTGCGTCCTCAATCAGGAAGAGCAAGCTACACCAATACAAACAACTCGGCAACAATTCTACCAGAGTTTTCTTAGAACCCTATAATCATAATTGGATTTCTCTCCCTTAAGAAATTTAAAAACCTACCTTATTTTGCAAAAGAGAAAAATGTATGTGACTTGTCTTATTTCCTTTACTCGTCCCCATGCTTTTAATTTCTTCTAAATCTCGAGGACGAGATTTCCTTTAAGGGGGTAGAGCTGTAACACCGCTGGTTTTACTGAAGTAAAAATCGGACATGTCATCATATGCACTGCACAACATTCATAATTAAGTTCAATTTAATTATGCATCAACTTCAAGCAAATTTAATTTCATAGGTTGTTTGTGCTTAAGTAATTTAGAGTGATTTAATTTTATCTTCTGATGGCTTGTTAATTGGGTGTTTTAATTAATCACCGCTTAAAAATAAAAATTGCAATTAATTTAAAACCCTAAATCGGGCTAAAACCCTAGTTTCAAAACTATGTAGAATTAGGTCTTGGTCCCAAAAGCAAAGTTGTAGCTCTTATTTAGTGGAGCAACTTTGTTATACAAAGTTTTTCAAGTTACTATTTGAAAATTCAAATTAAACCTTATATTATGTTTAAAAATTCAAATTTAAACCTCTAATTCAAAAATTATTGAGAATCTGGGGTTTCTCCTTAAATGAAAGTTGTGCAGCTCATCAAGTTGAGTAACTATTATATTTACAGGATTTGAAGTTATTCAATAAAGTTTTGAGATTTAAATCGGATTTGAAAAGGGTCATTTACCCCCTTTCCAATAATTTCAAAAATATTCAAAATTTGAAGATATTTTCTATATCAAAGTTGTACAAAATAAAATTCTACACATTTTGTATATTGGAAATTTTTCAACTTAATACACGAAATATCGTTTAATTTTGAAATTACTGTCGGCAGGGGGTATTTGCAAAACGTTCATACTAATCTGGACAGAGCCGGCGGTGACACGCAGCTGCCTTGCTGTCGCCGGTGTCCAGCGCCGCTCTCCCGCGCGGGCGTGTGTTCGTTGTCGTGGCAGCTTGTTCACGACGTGTCGAAGCCCCAGGATCGGTTTCCCCTCTATTTAAGCGTGTAGTCGAGCTCGCCGTGGTCCTTTTCGTCTTCCCTGTCGCCATCACCGTCTTTGCGGTCGCCGGCGAAATTCGTCGTCCACGCTGTCTGTCCGTCATCTCTATCTCGTAGCTAGGTTCGCCACCCCATTGTGGTTCGATTGAGCCCGCTCCCGTGTCTTGTCGTCGCCGGAGACGGTCTCGCGGGGTCGTCTTCCCCACTGCGGGTCGAGACGTCGCCGTGCGCCACTCTGCCGCAGTCTGGCTGTGTGGTTAGCTTCTTCTTTCAATTTTGCTTGTTCCCAGTCCAGAGCAACACCCTGAAGCTCATGCGCTTTCCGGTTTCGCGGATAGTGTCCAGGACTCACCGGAACGAAGTTTGTGCCGCCGGAGCTCGCCATTGGATCCGCCACCGACGTCGACGCAGTGCCTCTGGTTGTCCTCCACCTCTGTTAGCCCGAGAACCTTGTTTGGGTGAGCCCCCGGGACCCTCTCCATCCTTTTCCCCAAACCTTACTGCGCCGGAACGGCGGGAACGCGGCAAGCCGCCATTGCCACCGCCGGACCGCCATGGCTGATGTTGGGCTTGCTCCGGCTTTCGAATCTATAGGATAAGCACGTGGGTGGGTTCGTGGGGTCGAGGGACATGCTTCTGAGTGCTCACTTGCGCCGGAGTGGCACCACCAGCGGGCCGCCGTGACCGGCGTGGCGCGCGTGCGCCTGACCTGCCTCTGCTCGTGTCGAGCAGAGGGGAGGAAGGGGATGAGGCCTCGGCTGGGCCTTTCCTGACCACAACGGGCCGGCCCTGATTCGGAGCTGGGCCAAGCTAGCCAGGAGCTAGCCCTGTTGGGCTGGGTCGCTTTAGAGGCGGCCAGGCCAGCCCAGTAACCCATTTATGCAGCAAAAATGATTTTTCCCAATTTCCAGAAGATGAATAGTGCTAGTATTTGTGAATTTTATCGGGATTAATGTATGGCTCCAAAAATCATTAAATAAATGGGGTAGTCTCTCTGAGTGATGTATTATCTATGAAAAATATGAAACTTGCATTTTGAGTAACTTCTGCTTGTGATAAAAATGGACATTTTAATTAATAAATGGCTTTTCCATGATTTTTATAGCCTAAACTAATTACCCAAAAAATGTGAAAATTTTTGTGCCACTATTTTAAGCAGTGAGCTACCTTCACAAAAATTTGTAGCTCACTTAGATAAAGTTTAATTGTTTTATAATTTATCCCTAATTAATTAATAATTAAAATGGTGTTTAGTATTAATGGCTTAGGGTTTATTCCGGATCTTCGAATTAGGGAACTGAGATTACCATGAGCTTAGTTATGGGTCTGGGAGCTTTGTGACCCGTTGCCGCCCTCTCGGCCACCTCCGGCCGCTTGCGGCCCTGGCCGAGCTTGGCCTGGCCGGCCGGTGGCCATGACTGCGCCTCTCTGGCTTGGCCAGGGCAGGCTAGAGCCAGGTTGGACCGGGCCATTTGTATTGGGAGTGCTAAGGGAGCTACTCTGGGACGTGTTGGTCATTCAGACCGGTCCAACAGTAGAGGCTAAGTAGTTAAATAAATTTATTTATTTTCTTTCTTAATATATGAAATGTATTGTGTCTTGTGGTTTTTGGAATTGGGTGAAGACCAAGGATTGTTAACACTTTAAATAATCCTTAGCAATTTATTTGGTAGAATAATTTACTATCGTTATGTGGTAGTTAATAATAGTTAATAAATGATTAGGTGAGATAATAACCACCATGATAATAGAATCTTAATAAGAACTTAATGACCCTTATTGCTAGTTGGTAATTACCTTGAGGTTTACCAAAACAAAGTAACCCTTAATTACAGGTTATCCTGACCTGTAGTATCATGAGGTTGTTTCTTTAAGATGCAACTTCATGGGTAAAAACATCCAATAGAACGATTTCTCTTTGGACCTTTCCGTACCCTAAGTCGTGCATAGAATTTCTTATAGGTACCCACCCGTAGACCGCTAACCCAAGTTGTTGGACAACAAGCTAGTCTTGTTGGCTTGCAACTTTATCGCAAAGGAAAGTAGTATTTAACTTTCTTTGAATATTTAATGTAATGTATTTGAATGTTTCCATTATGCAACATGCCATGCATTTCATCATGCATTAATATTTCGTGTAGTGAACGCGGGATATTTGTATCTGAAGCACCGAGTTGGTCTTCACTTTTTGGACGAGGAGTTTCCTCGTTGATAGACTTCAGGGTTGTATCTGCTCCAAGCAACAGGCAAGCCCCGGTGCATCAGCCTCTCCTTGTGTTTTATAAATCTTTATCACCTTGAGTTAAATTGATGCATTAGGTTGATAGGAGTTGATTGTCACCTACTTGCTGCATTTACCTGCCTCGATATATTATCCTTGAAACCTGATTTAAAGGCAAATGTTTATAAAATGCTTAGCCTTGCTTAATAGTTAAGCTTTTATGAAAAAGATATTTTGTATGCTTTGGGTATACTACTATGAACTATTATATTTGTTTGACATGGCAGTGGACTTGCATTGAGAAAGGAATCTCAATGTAGTGTCTCTGACTGTCTATTAAGAAAATAAAATGGAATCCATTAGGGACCATTCGTTGTCGGCCTGATGGATCGAGACTTTGCAACTAGCCGCATACTACGGAAAGCCTCTGACTCCGGTCGCTCCTCTACTTGAACCGACAACCACGCACTAGGAGTGGAGAGATGGCGAGAGTAGCGTGTACCCTCGTGGCCGGTGTGCCTGGAGAGGAGAGGAGTACTGTACTCTCGGGTGGCGCAGGACCGGTTCAGGTTTTGGAAAAGCCATGGTAGGCGGGGTTGGCATATGCAAGCTTAGGTGCTACATATGCAGTGTGGATGGGGATCCTCAGCTGGGTACTTAATCGATTCGAATCATCGTTGCTCCTCGGATAATGGAGACTTGATCCACTGACTTACAGCGAAGAGTGGTTCGGAACTAGGTGAAAGATGTGGGAAATGGGTGAATATTGAGATTATCTTAATGAATCAATCTAGATTCAGGATTGAGTTTTAAGCTGACTTAGAGTGCTTTTATGCAAAACTCTTTGATTCTTGCTAAAGCCTCACCTTGATTCCCCTCAGCCTGCATTCCTGAGTCTTCTCCCCAATTTTTGGTCGGGTAAGTCTTGCGGAGTACCCCATGTACTCAGGGTTTGTTAACCCCCTGTTGCAGGTTAAAGTCAGGAGCTGTACAGGTTTGGCTATCGCCAAGCTGGTGGCATCCGAAGAGCTGCCATATTTAGTAGATGACATGTGCTTATCAGCACTTCCTTGGGCAAGATGTCGTCTATGTTACTTAGAAGTGTAAGAGCTACCTTACATTGTCATTTTTGACAAGTAGTTTTGTAAAGACTATCATTGAAATTTTTAAACTATGGTTGTAATCTCTTCCGCATTTTACTCTGATGTATTTTGAACTCTATGAATGAATGTAATAAGATGGTTGGTTTCCGTTCCGTGAAATGATCCTCGGTGGGACATTGTGGTGTTCGCGTGAGCATCCGACAGGGCTTCCGGAGTTATTAGGCTCCCGTGCATAGCAGTCGGAGGTCGTTGGACTACGGCAGGTGCACGTGGGCCATGGTAATTCGGGAGGTTCTGTCACAGCTTGAAAGGGAGTGGGAAGCCTCTATTTATAGTGGAGAGTGGAGGGATTCCACGTCAGCGATCCGTGTGCTCCTCAACTCTTGACCCTTGGATCCACCGCCTTGTAACAGCCTCAAGATGGACGGCTGTGGCAATTTGAGCACATGGGAAGCATGTTTGGAATCAGTGGAGGCCAACCGATCTGGCTAGGCACCAGGGGGGTTTGGCCGACCCCACTCTGACTGGTGGGCCCAGCCAGAAGCTTCTAAAGGAATCCCCACCAGTCAGTGATGGTGTAGGTGGCTTGGTTCCCCATCTTGTGGTTCAGCCGACCCACCCCTAGTGGGTGGGTCCCACCACAGTGGCCCCATCTGTCATAGACTCTTCCCATGTGTTGGTCCTGTCTTGGTTGCTTCGTTTCATGCCTCAATCCGTGTGCCTTTGATCTCCACCGTTGAATGAAAGCACAAGTTGATCCGATGGATGAATTGACTTGGTTGGAGTGTCACACGGATCCTGCCACGTCACCAGAGCCAGGTGGGCCTCATGGACAGTTCGGCCGACCCATGGGTGGGCCCACACTTGGCTCTCATCTCCTTCATTTGATGTATTATGCAATGTGTTGAAAGGTGGTGGCCTGCGGCAACATATCATAGTTCGGCCGAACCATGTATTTAGCCCATAGCTGCTCCCTTTTGCACTGATTTGGTGTTCCCTGCAATCACAAGCTAAGATTACATGTGGAACTAGTTATTGATAAAAAATGCTCATGATATGTTTATCTTCCCTTGAATCCGAGGCCTGTTGACGGTGTTTGAATGTGAAAATTTAGGGTAATTCCACCGTCAACAGATGGGTGGGGCCAAGCCAGGGGTGGGCCCCACCAGTCATAGGGTCTCCCCTGGTACTTGTTATGTCTTGATTGCTTCGTTTCACGCTTCAATCCGTGTGCCTTTGATCTCCACCGTTGAATGGAAGCACAAGTTGATCAGATGGATGAAATGACTTGGTTGGAGTGTCACACAGATTCTGCCACGTCACCAGAGCCAGGAGGGCCCCATGGGAAGTTCGACCCACCCATGGGTGGGCCCACTCTGAGCTCTGATCTCTTCCATGTGGTCCCTTGTGTGATGTATTGGAATGTGGTTGTCTGGTGCCTCCATATGTGGTTCGGCCGAACCACATATGTGAGCTCCAGCTGCTGCATTTTGTCCTGTTTTAATCTTCCCTGCATTCACAAGCTAAGAGTACAAGTGGAACTAGTTGTTGATAAAAATATATTCATGTTATGTTGATCTTCCTTGAATCCGAGGCCTTTTGACGGTGTTTGAATGTGGATTTTTATGATATATCCACCGTCAACATACACCTATCCACCATATTCCATACATATGCACATATTGGTTTGATTGTATGCCTTGACTCTCTGTGGATCCATTGTTTGACTTTACAATATATGAACTACAAGTATGCTCATCCTTGTTATTGCCACTCTGGTAAGCTCCACTACACTCCTTAGTTGTAGGAAGCATAACTTCATTAATGCCTCGGTGAGATCCATAAATACTACAGATACTGAAGAACTTTAGGGTGTCATATAATTAAGCTCTGAGTTTTATTTTGAAAATTTGCAAAACTCCGGAATAATAGTACTGTGAAGAATTTGAGACATAGTGCTTGACTTGATTATTCTGTCTTTCGATTGCTCAAGACTAATGTAAAAGCTGTAAAGCTCCATAGTTAAAGGTAAAATGGATAAGTTTAAGAGTTAGAGCAGTTTTGTCTAATCCGGAGGAGAATTTCTGTTTGAAAGCATGTGTACTTGGAAGGCATGAAAGCATTGTAGCAACTCCTGCTCTAAATATATTAGTAATTAGGCTTAGGTTGTTTGCCAAGGGACTAGCAAAAGGTAAGCTTGGGGGAGTTGTTGACGGTGGATAATGTCAACTTTTATTAGAACTTTAGACATGAAAGGACACATGAATACACACTAGTCTAGGGTTTTAACTGACAATTTTCATGAGTTTTGCATATTCTGTATCTTCGAGAGATTATTCCAGGAAAGCATAAAAGAGGGATTAAAGTGCGTAAAAGACACGAAACTTAACCGCGAAGGCAAACATCGTCATCAGGACCCTAGAAGCATCTAGAAGACACCCGAGCAACCGGGGCCCCATTCCGGAGTCTTCCTCCACCGCCTGTGAGGAGTCATTTCGGCCCTTGGTTAAGTCAGTTTGATCCTACGACGCACGTTCATCCCACCGGGCGATAAATAAAGGGGCAGACCCCCTCCCTGGAGGCACGCCCCTATTCCTGAGCTTCAGTTCAATATCTCTAGTTAGGGTTAGATGTAGCAATTAGGAGAGACTAGTTCTTCTAGATCTAGTCTTGTTTAGAAATTAGAGAGATAGAGTAGGAGAGTAGAGATTCTGGAGGAGTTCCGGCCTGTCGGTGCTTCTTCGTGGCTGTATTCTTCTGGATTCAGCTTTCTCGCCCGGAGCTGCGTTCTGAGGTACTTTTGTATTCAATATTCTAATTCAAGTAAGCAGTTGTTCTTATTTGTTCTTATGTTTGTAACTCATATTGAGTGCTTTGATCTTTAGGACCCTATAGATTGAAGTAGTATTTCGTAGTGTAGGCGTGGTGCCTAGGCTAGGTTTACTTGTGAATGTCCACTGATTGGCCGAATAGTGGTAGTTCGCGTATGTGACAGCTACGTTGAGTCCTCTGTAGTCCACTTCCCGTTGATAGGATCGATAGGTGTATAAGTGCTTGGTAGGAGAGAACTCTGATTTCTGCTCTTATTCAGGTCATTGCCCAGTTAGAATGGTATTATACAAAGCTTACCGGTTGTTAGAACTATATAGTCAATAGCTATTTCCTCTTTCTCAACATTATCTAGCCTAATTGTGAGGTTAAGTCTATAGTCTTGGTCATTATCGCCTACTATTCCCTGTGGATATGATATTTAAAACCTCGGGTGAAGTGCTACTTCGGTATAGTATCTGTGCGCTTGCAGATAATCTGATAATAATAATATTTAATAGAGTGCAGTTAATTTATACCAACAGCTTCCGAAAGTAGAGCCTTAAGCCTGTCGAGGGCTTCTTGGGCCTCGGGTGTCTAGGTGAAGTGCTCTATTTTCTTTAGCAACCGATACAGAGGTAGTCCCTTTTCGCCGAGTCATGAGATGAATCGGCTTAGAGCCGCAAGGCACCCCATCAGCTTCTGTACGCCTTTGAGGTTGCGAATCGGCCCTATTCGCGTGATGGCCGATATCTTTTCCGGGTTGTCTTCGATACCGCGCTCGGAAACGATGAACCCGAGGAGCATGCCTCGGGGGACCCCGAAGACGCACTTCTCGGGGTTAAGTTTTATGTTTCTTTTCTTGAGGCATTCGAATGCCTCTTCTAGGTCGGCTACCAGGTTGTCCACCTTCCTAGATTTGATCAAAATATCATCTACGTAAGCCTCAACGGTCCGCCCGATGAGGTCCCCAAAAACTTTGAACATGCATTGTTGGTAAGTCGCATGCACCCATGTTTTTAAGGCCAAACGGCATGGTTACGTAGCAATATGTGCCAAAGGGGGTGATGAAAGAAGTCTCTAACTCATCGGACTCTTGCATACAAATTTGATGGTAACCGGAATATGCATCAAGAAAACAAAGTTGTTCACAACCAGCAGTGGACTCAACTATTTCATCAATGCGAGGTAATGGAAATGGGTACTTGGGGCAAGCTTTATTTAATCTAGTGTAATCTACACACATTCTCCATTTATCATTTTTCTTCTTAACTAAGATAGGATTAGCTAACCACTCTGGATGAAAGACCTCCTTGATGACCTCCTCCCCGATGGCCCGCCACTTTTCTTCGTCGAATCGGCGTAGGCGCTGCTTCACCGGCTTGGACCCTGACCCGGATGTCCAAGGAGTGCTCGGCGACTTCCCTCGAGATGCCTGGCATATTCGAGGGACTGCAAGCAAACACGTCGGCGTGCTTGCGGAGAAAGTCGATGAGCACGACTTCCTATTTCGGGTCGAGGGTGGCGTTGATCTTCAAGCACCTTGCCGCTGGACGAGCCAGGGTCGAGGGTGAAAGGTCCTAAATGGCTAGAGGGGGTGAATCTACCACTAATAAGACTAAAGAGAAGAAAAAAGTTTGGTGCGACAATCGTTGGTCCTGCCCTTTCGTCCTGCCCGCGTGCGATACCGCGTCCTTCCCTCCCCTACGCAGTTCGCAACAAAAAAGAAAGAAACCATGGAAAAAACGAAAACGAAAGAAATCGCCCCTATGCGATTGCACGCCGTCAATCCCGCGGCGGGCGTGTGCCCCTTCCTTCCCTGCGATCTCTCCTCCCCGTGCACGCTGCTCCAGTTGGCCGAGACCCTGGGGCCTCGCCCGCATCGTTCTGCAGCAGTTGGCTGGGACCCTGAGGCCGCGTATGTGGCGGACGATTCGCCGGCACAGCGGGGCGTGCGGGGACAGCGACAGTTGGCCGTGCGGACGTGGGCTGCCGGCACCGCACTGCGCTTACAGGCGAGCTACCACGATGGGCCGGGATGGACGAGCTTTACTGGCGAATTCGCTGTGCTTCACCGCTGTGCGAATCCGCTCACTCCCTTCTGTCCACCACTATGCCACCGATGCCGCATCAGCCTCCTGCGCACGAACGACGCCGTGCTCCACCGTTACGCCGCCTCCTCTCCCTCCCGTCTGTCCTCCAGCTCGCCGGTGACCTCTCCCCGTGAGAGCCCATGCGCCGCCGCCGGATCCGCCTCCTGCGCGCGCCGCCTTCGCTCCGTCCCGTCTGTCCTCCAGCTCGCCGGCGCAAGTGCTTTCTCCTTCCCTCCCTCCCTTGCTGGATCCGATGCCTCCGTTGCTGGCAAGTGCTTTCTCCTTCCCTCCCTCCCTCCCTTGCTGGATCCGATGCCTCCATTGCTGAAACCGTTCGTCTTCTGGTCAGCAGCATTTTGGCACAACCGACCACCAGACCACCTGCTTCATCCAACCATGACCTTGGAACAGAAGTGGTGTAGCTCGATTGGAGGTCATCTATTCAAGCTACAAGAACATCCCCTTCCTCGTATATGTCTATGGGTAGGTCATTCTCTTCATTTCTTTCTAGCGCTGGTTTAATTGGAGAGCGTTGATGTATTTGTTTATCACTAAAAAATGATCGATTCTTATGCATTGACTAACTGCAAGTGTGTGGCTGCTTTGTTTAGGTCAGCACAGTCATCGGTATGCATGTGGTGATGAGCTCGTTTGTATTGTGTGAGGGGGGTGGCAGTACTGGACTGACAGAGTTGGAACTTGGAGGTATGTAGAGCAGGTAGCTCGACCAGCGTATATAGTTTTTTCAGCAGGTGGAATTTCTAAATTCTTACTAATTTACAGTTACTATCCTTATATGCCATGAAACTATAGAAAGAAGGGCGTTTGCAGCTTTACTCGGGTGAGGTAGCAGCAAGAGTTCCCAATAAGCTTTAATCTGATTATTACGGTTATAGGAATCAAAGATTAGAGATTATAGGAATCAGATTCGAAGCCATAGGATGGCAAAATAGCTGCAAACTTCAGCTATTCCTACATCTTTGAGTTTGATTCATGGAATTGCGGTATGTGTTCCCCTATGGCTTTGTGGGGTTTGATTCAACTGTGTTTTGGGCCTCTTGTCCTATTCCTATTGGTAACATTTTTGTAAAAAATTGTTGGCTTTGGTGTTTGTTGCGTGGTTGTCAGTTCCCATAGCCATGCAAGGCCAGAAAATAGAGTTTTTGGAATTTCCTGGTCACTTATCTTTTACTCTATTTAAATTAGATTGTGATACCCAAGCTTAATTAATCATTTAAACTTTCTACACTTTAGGATGTTAATGCCACATTTTTAGTATATTCACACTACCATGTAGTCTGAAAACATATCTTGTGTTTTTACAGATTACTTAATTAGTGATATTATGAAAGAGCGACTTACCATCTTCAAATGGGTAAGCTCTCACTGAAGGACATGACTGAAGGACATGCATACTTTTCTCACAGGCTTATTGTTTAAAAACTCGGGAAGATAATACTAATATCATGGACCTATGTACATATGACGCAAAAAGCAAAGCGATATGTAGTACTGTGTTGGCTTTGTTTTTTTTTTCATTGGAGCACCAGTCCTATGTAGAAAGCTGAAACTTTATTTTTAAAGTTCTCGGTATTATGTAAAAGTAGTACATAACAAATCATAGGTCTACTATCCTGCATGATTTCTAATTCTACTTAGTTACTTACTAATGTCAGATTACTATAAATATTGTCTGTTCATGGTTTATTGATGCCTTGAGC
This sequence comes from Eremochloa ophiuroides, assembly GCA_038502445.1. Lineage (NCBI taxonomy): Eukaryota > Viridiplantae > Streptophyta > Magnoliopsida > Poales > Poaceae > Eremochloa > Eremochloa ophiuroides. Next base: position 50,219,406 of record JAHLJS010000008.1, read on the forward strand.
ATGTTCTTTTTGTTACTGCATTGCTAAATTGAAGTTTGAGTGCATATTTTAATGCCTTGAGCATGTTCTTTTTTGTTACTGCATTGCTAGATTGAAGGTTCCCATATTTGTATGACTTTATCAGCTCCTTATTTTGATACCTTCTCAGTGCTCTCATCATCATGTTATTAGCAGTGCCATGTCAAATGTTTTCGTAGCAGATGTACCAGTACCAATCAAGAAGCAATTCAACATTAGATTCCTATACGTCAAATTCGAGATTTTGTTTTTGTATAATGCAAGGTCAGATGTACGTCTGGGTCAGCTTGCTTATTGTTTGAATAGGCTTCAACATTTTACATGGATATCTTGGTTGGTAGCACCAAAGATTAGTAAGAATAAGTTGAAAATATTTTTGATGATAAATTGTCAGATTAAGTGCTTACAGTTATACCAAACAATGCAGTTCTTATTGTAGTTGCTGGCTTGCTGCCAAATAAAAGCATTAGTTTAAATTGTTGTCTTGTCGACAATGACAAGAATGAGCTTTAGTGTTTTTCCTATGTGAACTAAGTAAATCCAAAGTCCAATTCTTTTATACAAGCATGAAATATTTCCTACCAGCCAATAAAATTACTAAATTATAACACTATAATTGATGTGGGTACCCTGCAGTGAGAGGATCTGATCCCCTAGCACGCACCACCATGCGTTTGTCATACTTCATCATTTCAGCCACCCTAAACCCTTTGACCTGTTCAATATTCTGTTGCAGTTCCTTTGCAGCAAGTCATGACAAATTAGTGAATTACCTAATTAGACAATAGGCTCTGCTCTATAAATCGTAATGATGTTTATTTCAGTTTTATTACTGAATTCTATTGTGTTTATTTCAGTTTTGTGTATGTTACTAAAATGGCTCTCACTCTAGACTAAAGATGAATTACCTCTGGTCCTTCAATCAAGTTTAGGTATGCCAAAGAAAAGCTAATGTTACATTTTTTTCTTTATTTTAATTTTGCAAGCCGGGAGCTAATAGCCTAGATGGATTTTCTTCATATTTGTTAAATTTTACAAGTGTCTATGGTTACAGAAGCATGAGCTTTTTTTAGCTCCACACCGTGGTTCAGTGACCCACCAAAAGTTGTTTTCAAAGAGAAAAAAAGTTGTTTTTAGTCTACCAAGGTGGTAGGATAATATATGTTTTAGTGCACAAATATCCATGGTGCGGGTTACATATATGTGCATTGATCCTTTATTCGGGTAAAAAGCAATGGCATACCTTTCTTTTGCCATTTATTTCCTCTTTCTGGATGACCAGTAATAGCTCTCCAACTATAGAGAATCCATTGAATACAACATGCAGCAGCAGCTGCGCTGCTTCGCCATTTCTGTCAATTGCTAAACGCAGCTTTACATTGCGCTGATATCAGTACTGTCCTGTACCAAATGTCGATCGATTTGGACACTGCAGAGACCAGATGGATGCTTATAGGCAGACGGCGCTCATCTCTCTATAAAATTTCAATCATCTTATTCCTGAAGGCCTGCACTTCTAGCCCACTCTTGCGGTTGTCACCAGTTTGGCTAGCTCAGACAGAATACTGCTCGGTGAATTGGTTGAAGACCTTGAACTTGCCAGGTTTGGCGGTGTTGGCTATTGCTACCTTAATGCACTGTACAGTTCCCTGATGTCCAAATATCCCCAGTTCTGGAGCAGATGGGGACAATGAGTTTGTTCACTAAATTTATGCCACCTTTGTTGATCTAAAAGTAATTTAAAGTAACAACTGAAAGTACAGTATTCAATTAAATCTGGGTGCCCAACATATGTTGGCTCTGTTCGTTTAAACTTAAAACAGCTTATTTTTCAGTCCTTCTACTAGTATTTTCCTCTCACAAGAAATCAGCATCAGCGCTTATTTTCAGCGGTTTTCAGGCTTCAGCGAAACAGAGCCGTTTTCTTTAATAGCTAATGACTGAGATGGCCACTTTTGCATGTGATATCTGAAGAATGGCTACGTACAGCCTACTTAATGAGAAAAAGCAACCATTTTAAGAATTTATTTGAATCAGATGTATCTTTCTTCTCGACATGTTGATGTGTCCAATGGTCACTTAGAATGCTTAATTTGCTTTAATAGATATGTATATCTTGTGTAATTTGTTTCGAGCTAAATTTGTTTCCCAGCGTGCCTCATCTTTGGCCACTATATTTTTATCATGCGAACCATGTGTTTTTAGTAGAAAAGTTTACTGCCCCGTAGCAACGCACGGGCACGCTACCTAGTAGCCTATAAAAATTCTACAAACAACACCTAACCAAAGTGGTTAGACAAATAAGTGGCGAAGCTGAATTTTACTGCTAGCCTACTCAAAAATACAAGCCACCTAACCGTTCTAGGCTATTGTCTCTAGTTCACTCAACAACAAATCTAAGTTACTACCCTACTCTACTCATAGGTGATCAACTACACTAGTATGCTACACAAAGGATAAGTGCAATAAAGTAAAGGAGAGAGTGTGATTTTTATACCGGCGATGAAGAGTATATAAATCAATCAATCAACACAAATGAAATCCTCGGCAAGAGAGTTGACACAATAATTTTTACCGAGGTTCACAGTGCTTACCGGCAAGCGATGTCCTCGTTGTAGCGATACACCCACTTAGAGGTTCACGCGCTAATTGGTATCACACGCCAAACCCTTCTCAAGGGTGCCGCACAACCAACACAAGATGGGGATCCACAAACTACGCACAATCCACTAGAGTAGCCAATTGCGATCTCCTGCGGGCAAGGCTCAAGAACCCCTTACAACTTCACCGATCGGAGGCGGAGACAATCACCAACTTCCCCTCAACTGATCCTAGCAGCTCCGAGCCGTCTAGGAGTCGGCAAACTGCAAGAGTAACAAGAGAATCCGCTGCGAAATCTAATCACCAAGTGCCTCTAGATGATCACAAGCATGCAATGCACTTGATGCTCTTCAATCTCACCAAATGATGATCTCAATCAAGTGGAATGTGTGAGAGAGGAGTGGAGAGGCTCACTAGCTTGCTATGTCAATGAAAATGTCCAAGAGTGAGAGCACAAGCCGGCCACTCCATTACTTATAGCCCCCACTTAATGATTCAACCGTTACTCACTGTTTTTGGGGCACCGGACGCTCCTTTAGTTCACTACCGGACGCGTCCGGTGCGGCGTCCGGTGTATCGCCTAGCGACACAGTGTACTAGACGTTTGAACTCGCCCGCTGCGCGCGCTCACACCGGATGCGGGGCCGTCACACCAGACGCTCTGACGCCAGCGTCCGGTCCGGTTCCAGAGAGGTTCCAGAGAGCACATTTGCTCACTGGACGCGTCCGATGCAGGGTCACTAGACTGCTCCTTGGCAGTCCGCTGCACCAACGGTCAACTGCTGCTCGCCACGTCAGAGGCACCGGACGCTGGAACAGTGTTCCCAGCGCGTCCGGTGAAAATTTTCACGTGTCCGGTGAAAACTTCACCGAACCGACCCGAGAGCACAGGGTTCACATCGGACGCGTCCGGTGCTCACACGTTTTTGCACCTTTTCAAAGGCTTAGCCACCGGACAATTTCGACAAGTTTCCGGTGCACTTTTTCACATTGTGAAATCACCGAAAAGCGCTGAAACTTCACCCCTTTTCTAAAGGTGCTAACACTCCAAAGTGTCTCCCACTTTAGTGCAAGTGTGTTAGCAAGTGTGTTAGCAATTTTACAAAGAGTTTTTAACGGGTTTTGTTAGTGTCACTAGCATCTACATGCATATGCAATGAATATGAACACCTAGTGGCACTTTGATAACCGCATTTCACAAATGATTTCTCCCCTCTTGATAGTACAGCTATCTATCCTAAATGTGATCACTCTCTCTATAGAGTCTTGATCACCAAAACCAAAAGAGCTCCTATTGGTTATACCTTTGCCTTGAGCTCCTAGCTTTTCACCATCTTCCTTCTCATCTCTTGATGAAGCTTATACCATTTGCATGGACTTATACCATTTGCATGGATGCCGTCATTAGGGCTTATACCATTTGCATGGATGCCGTCATTAGGGCTTTCTCCTCTTGTTGATGGGCTTACACCAATTGCATGGACGCCGTCATTGCCCTACATTTGTGGCCTCCACCGACCCGGTCCTTTGCTCCATCTTGTTATTTGCTTATTAATCTTATGAAACACTTAGAGCAAACATTAGCAAACTAGGTTTCATCAATTACCCAAAACCAAACATGGGCTTCAGAGGGGCACCTCCTTTACCCCCTCAATGGGCTCAAAGGTGCCCATGGCCATCTTGCGGTCGGGGGCCTCCTTCGCCAGCTCCTCGAGGTCCGTAATGAGGGCCTCGGATTCTACCAGTGCATTGTCGATGATAATTATTGCTCAATTTTAAGCATCAACAAGACATGAAAAAGGGCATAAAAACATCCTCAAATATAGAATAGGGTTTAAACTGACAGAATTCCATGAGTTTTGGTGAATCTGTGTTTTGCAGGGTGTTAATCAGAAAAGAACCAAGGGAGACCTACATGTCAGATCCAAATATCGAATTCTGACGCAAAAGTGGAACAAGAACATTCTAGAGAACACCAAAGACACGAGTGACAAAGCGGGGCCCGCTTGCTAGCCAGGGAAGGTCGATCGATCCCCCTGACAGGTCGGCCGACCCTGGCAGGTGTCCGTTCCGCGTGCGTTTCGACATGGACTCACATCCCGAAATTTCATGCAATCTCCACCGCCCGTCGAAGTCGGTTTGATCCAAGGGCTACGGTTCATCCCCTAAACCCTAAACCCTAAACCCTAAACTCAGATATCTCTCAGACCAGACCGGATCATCAGAGAGCTCTCTCCACTAGAGATTAGGGTTAGACACTCAAAGTTCTAGTTTACATGTAGATAGCAGATGGAAGTAGAGTTGAGCCTTCGGCTCAGGATTCTGGATCACCTGTCTACTAAAGATTGGTAAATCTGCTGTATTACCTCTCATTATGACTTTATTCTATTTTAATACTATGTTTCGGTTTGTTATGTTCCTAGTTTATTCTAGTAGTATATTTGATATAGTTATGATTGGTAATGAGTTTATGCATGAGGTTGCAAAGCGCTTAATCCAATACTCGAGTGGGTTAAATGGTAGATATTATAAAGGCATGGTGCTTAGATATTATTTGCCTGCAAATGCGCTTTATATGCTGGATCATGTGGTAGATCGCGGATGTGACACTCCCGTTGAGTCCTTTGTAGTCCACTCCCGCATGTAGAGAGAATAGAACTAAGTTATGAAGGTAGACTTGCTCTGTTCTTGTTATTCCTGAATAATGTTCCTGATGCATAGATAAAGAGTCAATTGTGCTATATATGATTATATATTTGCTAGAGTAGATGAACAACATAATTAATCAGGAATAACATAAGAATCTAATCTCTTAAGTAATCCTATACTTTGGTTAACTTTAATTTTGGGTAGTCCATACCTCTCTAGAAAGTGTTGACGGTCGCTAACACCCTATTTTACCATCAATATTTCACCCATGATCAAGGTAAAACCACTTGAAAAGCAAAGAACCCACCTTGAAACTTACCTAGTTCCACATGTCCTTGGAGAATATTGTGTATGCAGGAAAAATGGTGAAAACAAGGAAAAACAAAGCAAGGAAAGGCAAGACACACCTCAGCACCTCAGCTGCCACGAGGGAGCCAGAGGGGGGCGCCCACCCTGTCAAATGTGTCAAATGGCACTTGCCACCTCACTGATCCGTGTGCCAATCTCCCAAATGGTCTGTGGCACGTTGAAACAACATCAATGGCTCAGATGCAAGGCACGAGGATCCGGTGGCCCTATCAACAGGGCGCCCGCCCTGTCCAAGTTGAGTGACACGTCCACAATCCGAGGGAAGGTGTCCAGGAGTCATCTACACCATCAAATGAAGTCTGTTTTCATCCAACAGGTGATCAAGTGATGTGCCATCGATTGAAGGACCCACATGTCAGCCTCCTAGGGGTTGCAAACCGCCATTCCAAGGCACCAACCGACTTTGCAACCGCCTATGGGGAGGAAGGAGGGTCGTAGGATGCAAGTCGGTGCATCCAAGGGGGCGCCCGCCCTGCTCCTTCGCGCCACCGACCTCCAAGAGCTCTACAAGTACCCCTGGTGCACTCCTACACTATAAATAGGACTAGAATCCTCACTTGTAAGTAGAAACACAGCTAGAGACACACTAGAAAACACTAGAGATTCAGCTCAGTAGCTCCTCTCTCTCTCTCTCTAGCAAAGCTCTGCTCTTAGGAATAGTGCTAGCTAGAGAAGAGTAGAGTGTTGGAGAGAAGTCGAGAGAAGGAGGAAGTTATGGAGGAGCCGGGACTGTCAGCGACCTCCTCTGCGGTGTTCTTCACTCTTATCAGTAATAAAGATCCCCTTCTTCATTTATTTATTGTTATACTTTAAGTAGCTCTATACTTGCTCATTACTTGGTTAGAGTGCTCTAATTCTTGAGCTCGAGTTAGAGTAGTAAGTTTTATAGATTAAGCGCGGTGCTTAGGCTATAGCTTACCCTTGAGTACCGCTAGGCCCTGTTGACGGTAGTTATACCATGCTTTTACCCCATCAAAACCGTCAACAAGACATTCTTTTTGGAAGGAAACCACCAAACACATAGTGACTTAGGTACAATTAACTTGGTTCCACATGTCCATGGAGTACTTCTTACAGAATTGTTGGAATTAGAGAGAAATGAGCTGGTGGGACCCACATTAGGGGGTCGGCCGAACTCCCCCATGGAGCCTACCAAGCTTCCAAGTACCCCACATGAAAGGATGGCCCACAGGACTAGAGAATGGGGGTCAATTCACCTCCTAAGCAGGTCGGCCGAACCCCCCAAGTTGTCCACCAAGGCATCAACCCACTCTATGACATGTGGGACACCTCCTAGAAGAAAGCTGGTGAGCCCAGGCCCCCATAGGGGGTTCGGGCGACCCCACTTTGGAGCTCCCCTTTCTCCCACCGCCTCTTTGCATGCTCCCATGCATGGAAATGATCAGGACCCTCCATTCCAAGTCGGTTTGATGGTGGTTTGATCCAACGGAGAAGGATGGACATCACGCGGATCGATGACGTGGCAGTGGAGTAGCCCCTACTCCACCTCTCCACTATAAATACCCCCTCACTCCCTCTCATTCAAGACACCAAGGAGGAGCTACTCATTCTACACACAGGCGAAGCCCTACTCTACTAGTAGCATAGAAAATAGGGAGAGAGTGAGGAGAGTCTGGGAGAAGAGCCGGGCCTGTCTGGTGTCTTCTCCAAGCTGTACCTCAGCAGATGCGGCCTTCTCTTCTGTAAGTCAGCATCTGAGATTCTTTTATGGTATTTGATTCTTAGTTCAAGTAAAGTATTTACTTAAGTTGTTCATTGGTTCACCGCCCTTAACCCGATACTCTAATCAATTTCATCGGTATCTGGATTAGAGTAGTAAGATATAGTCTAGACGTGGTGTCTAGGCTATCGCTTACCTGTGATTGCGGCTTGTTCAATGGTTTGTTGTGGTACCTAGTAGGTGGTGACAGCCTTATCTAGGCTTTGAATCCACCACGTTTGAGCAAGTTATTAAAACATAGGTCTTCTTGTGCTAGGCAGTTTAACACCCTTCTCATCCCTTTCTGTTGTTGAACCACTTTGTGACCCAAAGTGAACAACCTTTGTATCTGCCTTACCTGACTAGTTTCATAACCATAGGAATCCTCTCTACCCTCAATCATATACCCTTGTGTCATAGGACGACCTTGATCCTAGTTAGTTCACTTCACGTTCCCTGTGGAAAATACGATACCTGGAATACTCCCAGTGAAGGCTACATTGACTGACGTACGCTTGCGGTATATCCGTTTGCCACTTCTGGTGTCAACAAGCTTTCTAGCGCCGTTGCCGGGGAATGGTAGCTGTTCTTAACATAGGATCTAGTCGCCCATTTATCTTTTTCATTTATTTATCACACCATGGACCAAATACCTCTTTTTCAATATGGTGCTTCAAAGGGGACTAGTTTGGAGCCACCTAAATCATCCAAAGCCATTTTGGCTGTTCGCTATGAGCTTCGCCCTGGCTTTATAGCGATGGTTCAGGCAAATCCCTTTTCTGGGAGCAAGATGAGAGTCCATATACTCATCTACGTGAATTTGAGCAATTGTGCTCATGCCTTCATATACAAGCCATGACACGAGATACCCTAAAATGGAAGCTATTCCCATTCTCTTTGAAGGGGGATGCTAAACATTGGTATGCTCGTCACGTAGATAGTGTACAAGGAGAATGGGAAACCCTTCAAACCAAATTCTGTCTAGCCTTCTTTCCTATCTCTCGAGTTGTCCATCTTCGAACAGAGGTTCTAACGTTCAGGCAAAAGGAGAAGGAGCCTCTAGGTGTATCATGGTGCCATTTCTTAGATCTTGTCACTTCAGGCCCTGACCTTGCTATACCTGACCCAATGCTTTTACAACATTTCTACATGGGTCTTAGCAAGGATTCTGCACAATTCCTTGACACAACCTCTAGAGGAGCTTTCCTTCATTTGTCTGCTAGTGAGGCAAGAGCCATTCTTGACAAAATCCTTGAAAACACTCCTTACACTGGCATTCATGATGAACTCCCTGAGGAAGAAGAGGAAACATCTCCCAAACAAGAAGTAGAAGTCTTGATAGCTGAATCACCATCAAGCTAATCTCAAAATTTAGCTATCAATCCTGAACCACTTATACCCCAAAGTCCAAATCCTCCAAAAGAAGAAGAAATTCGACCTTTGGATTTCCCTTTTGAAATGGAGGATGATCTTTTCTCCGATTTCGGTTTCGGAAACACCTCGAGTTTATCCGTGCAAAAGAGATCTTCTGGATCTTCTGCTCCAAACATTCATTCTCCAAATCATCTAAAGGAAACGATCTAGGAGCTCACATCCATCATGAGCAACGAATGGCTTAAGGAAGCTAAAACTTCATCCGATGTAATTCGGATTATTTCTCCCTCCACAACCATTCGTTGTTTCATGAAAGATGTTGCTTTAAATTCTCTTTACAATCCCACCATCGGAGTGAGCATTATATCTGATTCTCTAGCATATGCTCTCTTCGCGGGTAATGAGCCTCTGACTCCAACTGACAAACTCCTCAAAGTTCCATCTGGAGGAGTCATCAAGAGTCATGGGATTGCACGCATGGTCCCAATCACAATCAACGAAATCACGATTCTCTTGAACTTCTATATCTTTGAGATCTCGGATTTTGATCTTTTGATCGGGCACCCCCTTGAAAAGCTTTTAAAAGAGAGTCAATATTCGGGGAGCCTTGATGTCAACCTTGGGAAAATTGTGAACCTATCGGTTCCCTTAACTCGACCTACAAATTCAAAAGTAGAATCAAATCCCGAGTATGAGCCAATGGAGGAAGTGATGGCAACCTCTCTTTTAGATCCCTTTGAACCAAATCTTGAAGATGATGCTCAACATTTCATCCAAGAAGAAGACAACTTGTATGAACCAATAGATTTAAAGGAATCTGAACCACCACCCAAACCTCCAATCGAGCTCAAACCCCTTCCTTCTGGTCTCAAGTATGCTTTCCTCAGTGGTGATAGAGAATCCCCCGTGACCATAAGTGACAAACTATCTACGATGGAGACCCTTAAACTCATCACCGTTTTAGAAAAACACCGATCTGTCTTAAGCTACTCTCTTCAAGATCTTAAGGGAATTAGTCCCACTCTTTGCACCCATCGCATCCCTATTGAGAAAGATGCTACACCTTCTAGGGAGCCTCAACGGAGGCTAAATAATGCGATGAGAGAGGTAGTTAAGAAAGAGGTCTTGAAACTCTTGCACGCAGGCATAATCTACCCCGTTCCTAATAGTGAGTGGGTTAGCCCCGTGCAAGTTGTGCCTAAGAAGGGAGGCATGACGGTTGTGAAGAATGAGAAAAACGAGTTGATCCCTCAAAGAACCGTCACAGGATGGAGGATGTGCATAGATTACCGAAAACTCAACAAGGCTACGAAGAAAGATCACTTCCCGTTACCCTTCATTGATGAAATGTTGAAACGGTTGGCAAAGCACTCTTTCTTCTGTTTCCTTGATGGCTATTCGGGTTATCATCAAATCCCCATCCATCCTGATGACCAAAGTAAGACCACCTTCACATGCCCCTATGGAACATATGCATACAGGCGCATGTCTTTTGGCCTATGCAATGCTCCTGCCTCTTTTCAAAGGTGCATGATGTCCATCTTTTCCGATATGATTGAAGAAATCATGGAAGTGTTCATGGACGATTTCTCGGTCTATGGAAAATCCTTCGATGATTGCCTTCATAATCTGGACAAGGTCTTACAAAGATGCAAGGAAAAGCACTTAGTCTTGAACTGGGAAAAATGTCATTTCATGGTTCGAGAAGGCATAGTGCTAGGACATAGAGTGTTTGAGCGTGGGATTGAGGTGGATAGAGCTAAGATAGAAGTTATAGAGCAACTTCCACCTCTCACGAATGTCAAGGGTGTTAGAAGTTTTCTTGGGTATGCTGGTTTTTATAGGCGCTTCATAAAAGATTTCTCTCAAATTGCTCGGCCTTTAACAAACCTGCTTGCTAAAGATGCACCCTTTAATTTTAATGATGAGTGCTTAACTGCTTTTTATATTCTCAAGAAAGCACTTGTCTCAGCTCCAATCATCCAACCCTCTGATTGGACACTTCCTTTTGAAATAATGTGTGATGCAAGTGACTATGCTATTGGTGCCGTTCTTGGCCAAACAAAAGATAAAAGGCATCATGCAATTTCATATGCTAGCAAAACTTTAGCAGGACCTCAACTTAATTATACAACAACTGAAAAAGAGCTCCTTGCTGTTGTTTTTGCTATTGACAAGTTTAGATCTTAGTTAGTTGGAGCAAAAGTTATTATTTATACTGATCATGCTGCCTTGAAATACTTGCTCACTAAGAAAGATGCTAAACCACGTTTAATAAGATGGATCTTGCTACTCCAAGAATTTGATTTGGAAATAAAAGATAGAAAAGGAGTAGAAAATCCTGTAGCCGATCATTTGTCTAGAATGCAATTCCAAGATGCACAGGACCTGCCGATCAATGACTATCTCAGGGACGACACACTCCTCAAGATCACGGACTCCAGCCCCTGGTACGCGAATATTGTGAATTTTATTGTTGCAGGACATGTTCCACCAGGAGCAAACAAGAAAAAGCTCATCCAAGAAAGTCGAGTACACCTGTGGGATGAACCGTACCTCTATAGAGTTTCCAATGATGGTTTATTGAGGAAATGTGTCCCTGAAGCGGAATCAATTAAGATCATAGAAAGGTGTCATGCCGCACCATATGGAGGACACTATGGCACATTCAGAACCCATGCAAAGATTTGGCAAAGTGGCTTCTTTTAGCCAACCATGTATGAAGATACAAAGAACTTCATCAAGAGATGTGTGAGGTGCCAAAAGCATGGGAACAACAATGCCCGAGATGCAATGCTACTGACAAATAACCCTCAAGTGGAACTCTTTGATGCATGGGGCATTGACTGTATGGGACCTTTTCCCAAATCCCCTGGTTGTGAATACATCCTAGTAGCTGTGGACTATGTGTCCAAATGGGTAGAAGCAATGCCCTGCAAGGCTGCAGATGCCAAGAGCTCAAGAAGGATGTTTGAAGAGACCATCCTTCCAAGGTTTGGAACCCCAAGGTTGGTGATAAGTGATGGGGGATATCACTTCATTGAGGGGAGCTTCCGGCGCTTCCTAGAAGAGCAAGGCATCTGACACAATGTTGCAACTCCATACCATCCCCAAACAAGTGGCCAAGCAAAAACATCCAACAAACAAATCAAGAACATTCTGCGAAAGACGGTTAATGAGATGGGAAAAGGATGGAGGGAGAAGCTACCTGATGCACTATGGGCATATAGGACAGCATTCAAGACACCCATTGGCATGTCACCATACCAACTCGTATATGGAAAGACTTGTCACCTCCCAGTCAAGTTGGAATTTAGAGCACATTGGGCCATAAAGAAATGGAATATGGACCTACAAGCTGCAGGAAGGCATAGAAAGATGCAAATCTCAGAGTTAGAAGAATGGAGGGAGAAAGCATACCACAATGCCAAAATCTACAAGGAAAGAACAAAGAGATGGTATGACAACAGGATAAAGAAAAAGGAGTTCAAGCCAGGAGACAAAGTACTCATGTTCAACTCAAGAGTAAGGTTATTTGGGCATGGAAAACTTCGAAGCAAATGGGAAGGGCCATTTCAAGTCATCGACACTTCGCCTCATGGAGCTATCACCCTTCAAGATGATGAAGGTAAGATCTTTAAGGTAAATGACCAACGTTTAAAAGTTTTCCTTGAACCTGATAAACTAGATAAGGAAATAGACATGATTGAATTCAATGATACAACTTAAAAGAAAACCAAAAGATCTAGTTCATGATCAAATGACCAACCTTCCTCCTTAGCTTGTTGCTTTCCCTTCCAAAATTGATCTATGCCTTGTTTCATTTAAATAAATTTGGACTCTCTGGTGCCTCACGCCAGACGAGTCCTTTGTGTTTTCACCTTTGTTTTCTATGAATAAAAAGCCAGGTACAGCTTCAACGAAGTGTGGGGGGATCTCGCAACCCCAAACTCCCAATTTGTGACCAGGGCGCTCAACTCTCCTCTATAAAAAAAAGAGACATCGGTTTGAATCTCTCCTTCCTCTCTTTCTGTTACATGTGAAATGAGTTGAAATACTTTGAATCCTGTTAACATGTAAAAATAAAATGAACCAACATCACACTTGGACTAAAATAAAAAGTGACATGATTTATGACATTTAAAGGGTAAAAGCGTCACAAAGTCTAATTCATGCATATGCTTATACTTGTGGGATACATATCTTGATAGGAGTATCATATTTACTAAGTTGTTGACAAATGTGATATAATTCTTGGTTCATGATTTATACCTTTTTCTATTCAATGTGCCTAGAGATTTATTTTTGAAAATGTCATAAAACCATAGTGTCACTTACTCCTCAATAGTGAGAAAGTTCCTACCAAAGCCATATATATTCATGCCATGTTCAAAACCCTTCTATGCATGCTACTTGCACTTGTCTTGTGTTTGGTCAAACCCTGTAGACCCTTGTTGAGAATTATGTCATAGTCCCAAGATCAAGATCACGTACACGCCACCTATACACATGCTACTTCTACACTGGTGGAACGCAAAAACATGCCATCCATTTCCACCATATAGATGCTCCTTGTTTTAAAGTTTTATAATATCTCTCTAAGTATGGTTTAGTAGATGAGACAAAAAGCTATGCAAAAAAAATGTGGACACATGAAGGTCCATTGCTTTGAAAAAAAAGAGCTCATGAAGGCTTATAAAAATAATAATAATAATAAAAAGAGCTAGTCATGTCTCAAATAAAATAAAGTAGAGAGATCTCATCAAGTAAAGGAGCACTACATTCCATCATTTTCCACACGCTTGCACATTTTGATCTAGGATTATGATTGTCTTCTCCTTGGATCCTTGTTTTGGCTTTACAATATACGCAATGCAAGTATGCTATCTTGTTTATCCCTACCTGAGCCCCATATAAGCGTGATAGATGTAGGATGAAACAAAAGAAGGCAATCTTATGCTATGCCTTGGTGAGGAATCATATACTCACTGAGTGACTTAAGAGTACTATATGAGGAGTAAGAATGAACTATGTGCTCTCTTTTAAAACCAATGTCAAAAACTCTATGCACTAAGGATATGAAAATGGGAAGATGACTTTGTTTTGAGAACTATTCCATTTTTCAACATCTGAAGGATATATGCTAGACAGTACCACATAACCCACCTATATGAGATGTGTCATGAATGAAATTTTGTTTTTGCTAATACCTTGAAAATGTCATAATCATATTTTATCATTCTCTCTAACCTTTGCTCGAGGACGAGCAAAGACTTAAGTGTGGGGGATCTTGTTGACGGTAGTTATACCATGCTTTTACCCCATCAAAACCGTCAACAAGACATTCTTTCTGGAAGGAAACCACCAAACACATAGTGACTTAGGTACAATTAACTTGGCTCCACATGTCCATGGAGTACTTCTTGCAGAATTGTTGGAATTAGAGAGAAATGAGCTGGTGGGACCCACATTGGGGGGTCGGCCGAACTCCTCCATGGGGCCTAACAAGCTTCCAAGTACCCCACATGAAAGGATTGTCACAGAACCAACCAATTTATATAAGCACAAGTACAACGATCGCATTTTTAATCGCAATTCAGTCGCACTTGAGCCAATATAAACCTGGTAGTCCGGAAATCTCGAAGGATTTCAAACATTTCATACCCCAAGGATCATTCATTCAGCAATACCCGATCACATGACACATAAGTTCACAACCGAATTTAAACATCATTCAGCAATACCCGATCACATGACACATAAGTTCACAACCGAATTTAAACATCAGAGTACAACATAGTCTTTTACACAAATATAATAGTAGCGAAAGTTAACATAGTTTTACACCACAGAGTTCAAATACGAGTACCATCAAATGACCCTGTCACAGCATTCTTACAACATCTAAGGATAGATAATGACCCTGCCCTCGGGTCTAGTCTTCTTCGCCCGCAGGGGTGAAGCAATTCCTGCAATACGCGTAGTAGACTACACCATCTGCAACAATGGGAATAAAACCCTGAGTACTCAATTGTACTCAGCTAGACTTACCCGACAGGGACTAAATAAAAAGACTCTCAAGGATATGCAAGGCTTATTTGGTGGAGCTCAGAGGGTAGCATCATTTTTGCATCAAAAGCATTACTACAGTAGATCCTCAACTTATTCATTTTAATTGTGATAAGCTTCGATTTCAGTTAAGCTATTTACTAAGATTAGCCACTATACTAAGCAGTCACTGAATATTATAGCAATCAATAAAACCATATGATTTCCGATATCCACAGATATCAACCTCATCTCACCATAATCATTATGCTCAAGTTGTTAGCCTCTACCTCACCAGAAGATCAGTTCAGTTTCTCACTAACCAGGAGAGATGGCGATTCGAATCGATTGTACCAGCTGGCAAATATGCCAATCACAAACCCTGTCAGCCGAGCCACTGGCTTCTTGGGCCACCGTTAAATCTTTCTGAGACATAATATGTATCGCGGGCTTGGAGGAGTCCATATTCTCAGAGACAAACACACTTCCAGGATGCATCAGGTCCCTGACCTGCCCTTGGTAAGATGGTGTCTCCGCACATCCTTCCTACCTCCAGAATATGTCTGCCTTATCACGCCCAATTCCCGGCTCAGAAAGAAATACTCGGCTTCGCGGTCAGAACGGCTTATCTGGCCAGCTATGTGACGACGTCTTTCAATCTCAACTGATGTCTGGTGGCCTCAGTCCTAGTCGGCCGCAAGCAGCACCGAAGACGGCATGACCTCAACCATGCCATGCGGCTCCCCGCTACCTAGCCTTGATTCTCTCATTAGACACTGTGGCATGGTGGCACATATAGTCCATCATGTGGAATCCAACCCCATCATCATTAGTAACCACCTATGCTCGCGAAGGACAGGAAACCCCTCGACTTCTACCGGTCTAAGCATGGCTAAGCATAAGATCGAACCCATCCCTTATCTAGTAATACTTCAGGATCAAGTATAAGTGGACAAGGTATAAATGCAGCAACGGTATCATATCAACTCCTATACTTAAGTGCACAATCATACGATTTAATAAAGACCAGTGCATTTGTAAGAAGAGTAGGTGGAGACTTAGGGATGCTCCGGGGCTTGCCTTTCACAAAGTTAGTAGGTTGGTGATCAGGGCACTCTGGAACTTCAGCCTCTTCTTCCTGGCCTTCGGGAACCTCTGGCACTTCAATCTTCGGCGGAACTCTCTCCTCCGGTGGATCGAACTGCAACACCGTCACTCCTCCCGGCGATCCTGTATGCATGATATGCATATATGAGAACTGAGAATGCACATGAAATGCAAGATAGAGATGAACAAATTAACCCATGATATGCAATCAGTTTAACAATCCGCACTCATTTACTGAGTACGTGCATATTTCTTCTCTAGACAACCAACTCATACTCACCCTTCTTAAGCAAAGCATAGAACAATTTCTCGTCCCGGGTGAGAGGTCTATAACCTGCACTTAATAATTAACATGCATCAACTAACCTACCAAAATCAACTTATAATTAACAAGCGCGAGCAACATTATATAAACAAAACATTAACCTTGCTACCCTAAGCTCAAATGAGGATCAACTCCACTGTTTTAAACAAGTGATAATACTGAACATCACAGAAATGCATAAAAATACTTCCCAACCAAAAGATATTTGCTTAAAAACAATTAAACAAACCCTAGCTTATAACTGGACCTACTGTTTACTGTGACTATAAAAATCCATAAAAATTACAGTAGCTATTACACATCCGGATTAGCCTACTGACAAAATTTCAAGTCATTTGGGCAAGTATAACAGTCTACACAAAAATAACAAACAACCAGCCTTTTAAGCAATGGAAAATACTTAACACAGTGAGAAGTATCAAACAATAGATTTCCCATTTTTCTTAGCTTCTTCACAACATAACATGGTTCAAGAAAAATATTCATGACCATATCCTTAACACATTAAGCATGGTGATTTTTGCAAGATTAAAGCATAAAAGGCACATTATACAAGACATCATACAAATGACAGTGCAACACCAGAAAACATATTTTTTTTAGATTCTACTTCCCTAAACAAGATTAATGCAAGTGGAATCATATTTTTAGCACACTCCTACAATTACTTATGCATTTATCAAGTTTGCAAGCAATTAACAATTTAAATATAACTGCCCAGAAAAAGTATTCCAAAAGTACATTTTATATTTTTCCTTGATATATCTCAGAAATACAAACATAACAAAATTTGGTTCACCCCAATTGGATACTCCTAGCTCCAGATATGAATTTTGGAAGATTTTACACATTTTTTGGAAATTCATTTTATAAATCATAAAATCCAAACCCGATAAAAACTGCTACATGCACCCGGCTCAGTGAACCAGAGGTGCACCAGAACGGCTGACTCGCGGGCCCCGGGGTCAACCCGACCCCACGCGTCAGAGAGAGGGGCAGAGCCGCCGGCGCTGACCGGCGAGAGCTCGCCGACGGCGAGGTCTCCGGCGACGCCGAGGCTACCTACCGACTCGTGACAACGAGACGAACCCAATGGACCAACTGCCGAGGTTTGTACCCCACCGGAGCAAGCTCGACGGCGGCAATGGCGGACGACGGTGGTCCGGCGAGCTTGCGCCGGCCGATTCCGGCCGTTACTCGCGCGGCTAAGCTTCGTTCCGTGTCCCTGGCATCCTAGCAGACCTATGCGTGCGACGAATCGGACTATTGTGCACGGGAGCTCACTGACCGCACACGCATGGCGGCACGGCGGCGAGCGGGTTCACGGCGAGCTCGGGTTCCGGCGAGCCTACGGCGTGAACGACCCATCCGACGGCCTAGACTGGATCTACAGATAACGGAGACTCCTAGACGAGCAATGGAGGGAGAAGCCGACCCCGGTATCGCCCTCGTCGTGGTGACCCGAGAGCTCGGCGGTGCTCCGGCAATGGCGCGGCGGCGAGAAAGGCCAAACCGTTATACCTTAGCTCGGCTGAGTTCGGCAACGGGTCGAGGATGAAGAGCAGAGCCAGGCGAAGCTACGGCGGAGATGGAGCGGTCGGAGATGGCGGATTTCACCACGGCGACGGCGCGGCGGAAATGGCGACGGCGGAGGGGAAAACGGAGAGCAGAGGCGAGAGCGAGCGAGTGAGAGTGAGAGGAGCGTGCGGGGGACAGGATGGAGTGTCGCCTTCGGTTTATGCAGGGGCGCAGCAGGGCAACGACGGCGTACGGTCGCCACTTGGCGCCGATGGTCTGCGGTCGTGCCAGCTGCTCGGCCGAATACCGATTTGAATCGGCTTCGATTCAGTTGCAGAAAGCCGACTGAAACTCGACTTTTGATCGATCTCTAGCTCGTGATCCAGGGCGTTTCAGCGAAAACTTCACTAATATGGATTGAAGAGCTACATGAGTAGATCATTTGGTATTAGACACTTTACTCTAGATCGGCCTGGATTAAGAGATACAGGTCGATGAACATGGGTATACCGAAACTGAAAACCAGTTTTAGACTTAGCAAATTTTTGAAACTTCAAAACAACTCCAAATCTGCACTAATTCAACTTTTTGACCACCTTCCACCCATTTTCATGAGTTGACCCAAAAATAAAGTTTGTTGCTTATAAAATTCTACACAACTTTGATTAAGGGTGCACTGACATGCAAAATCTCTAAAATGCCCTTCTTGTTTGGTCAAACAGAATAGCTTTTAGAGGGCTCTCTAGTCAACTATGAGCTAGAGGGGTATTTTGGGGATTTCACCAACATGAACATTGTTCCAAATGTTATCCCAAACATGTATAAAGCATTTAGAATAGTAAACAAGCATCACATTTGCATGTCAACACATTTAGCATGTTATGGACATATAAACAAACATATAGCAATAAAAGGGAATCAACTCAAATGAAATGATGATGATGCATGAAATGACATGATCTATGCTTGATGAAATGTAAATGCAAGTGTGAAAATAGTAACTAACACTAGGGTGTTACAAGGATGGCCCACAGGACAGAGAATGGGGGTCAATTCACCTCCTAAGCAGGTCGGCCGAACCCCCCAAGTTGTCCACCAAGGCATCAACCCACTCTATGACATGTGGGACACCTCCTAGAAAGCTGGTAGTCCCAGGCCCCCATAGGAGGTTCGGGCGACCCCACTTTGGAGCTCCCCTTTCTCCCACCGCCTCTTTGCATGCTCCCATGCATGGAAATGATCAGGACCCTCCATTCCAAGTTGGTTTGATGGCTGTTTGATCCAACAGAGAAGGATGGACATCACGCGGATCGATGACGTGGCAGTGGAGTAGCCCCTACTCCACCTCTCCACTATAAATACCCCCTCACTCCCTCTCATTCAAGACACCAAGGAGGAGCTACTCATTCTACACACAGGCGAAGCCCTACTCTACTAGTAGCATAGAAAATAGGGAGAGAGTGAGGAGAGTCTGGGAGAAGAGCCGGGCCTGTCTGGTGTCTTCTCCAAGCTGTACCTCAGCGGATGCGGCCTTCTCTTCTGTAAGTCAGCATCTGAGATTCTTTTATGGTATTTGATTCTTAGTTCAAGTAAAGTATTTACTTAAGTTGTTCATTGGTTCACTGCCCTTAACCCGGTACTCTAATCAATTTCATCGGGATCCAGATTAGAGTAGTAAGATATAGTGTAGACGTGGTGTCTTGCTATCGCTTACCTATGATTGCGGCTTGTTCAACGGTTTGTTGTGGTACCTAGTAGGTGGTGACAGCCCTATCTAGGCTTTGAATCCACCACGTTTGAGCAAGTTATTAAAACGTAGGCCTTCTTGTGCTAGGCGGTTTAACACCCTTCTCATCCCTTTTTGTTGTTGAACCGCTTAGTGACCCAAAGTGAACAACCTTTGTATCTGCCTTACCTGACTAGTTTCATAACCATAGGAATCCTCTCTACCCTCAATCATATACCATTGTGTCATAGGATGACCTTGATCCTAGTTAGTTCACTTCACGTTCCCTGTGGAAAATACGATACCTGTAATACTCCCGGTGAAGGCTACATTGACTGTCATACGCTTGCGGTATATCCGTTTGCCACTTATGGTGTCAATAGGCCCACGGATAGTAGTGGTAGGTTCTAGGTGGTGACAGCCCTAGAATCCTCTGATTCCACCACGTTCGGTCTAGTATCCAGTATAAGCGTAGGACTTTGAGATGTACGGTGCCTAATCAGTCGAACCCTGGCGAGTTTAGGACTTTGCGTGTCCCGAGTATAGCAGTTTCTTTGGTATAACAATCATTTGATCTTTTACTGAGATAGAGTTCTCTCCCAAAACTCCTGAGCTACCTAGCGTGTTTCCACCTTAGTTATACTTCATTGATTTATCCTTACTAAGGTTATTACCCCATTTATCCATATCTAGATCCTTGACTATCATATCCTTGGAATCACAAACCCCGCCTTCCTTTGGGAAATATAAATTCGACACCTGGTACTCCCAGGTAATGTGCTACACGAAGCGCTTGTAGACTCCCATCACCTATCCTGTAGAGCTACCCATAGCATTTTTGGCTAACAACCACATACTTTGAGCATAGGGATTGACAACCCCCGTGATTGCGTTGAGAAGTATTGTTATCATTGCTAGAGGATAGATTTGGCTACCTTCTTTTGATAGCGTTAGTAACTATCAACACAAAGTTATCTAAGCCTTTATCATTATATCCTTATCTTGTTATTGGCTTACCCCTGTTTAAGTATGTGCTATGTGATTGATTCTATTC
Organism: Eremochloa ophiuroides; assembly: GCA_038502445.1. Classification (NCBI taxonomy): domain Eukaryota; kingdom Viridiplantae; phylum Streptophyta; class Magnoliopsida; order Poales; family Poaceae; genus Eremochloa; species Eremochloa ophiuroides. The sequence goes on from JAHLJS010000008.1 coordinate 50,239,915, forward strand.
ATAAGTAATGTAACTTGAATCTATCTACTCTTGCCTCCCTCCATACCTTCTCCCTGTGGTAAAAATATAAATCGACAACCCTGGAATACTCGGGTAAAATGCTACAATGGTATAATTAATCTGTGCGCCTATAGATACTTTGAACTTGATTATTTATATTTATATCCTCTTTAGTCACTTGCATTCATAATAACGGCTTAGAATTATTCTGGGTAGTTTCTATACATGTCTCTTATATTCATGCTGGGGATAACAACCTAGTTATTGTAAGAGATATAGGTTTAAAAGAGGTGGCTAAGTAATTTACCAAGTAACACTTAATTAGTACCAACAAGCATTTTTGGCGCCGTTGCCGGGGATAAGTAACCGAAAGGCATTTGAGAAAAAGATCAAGTACATACTTAGTGATGGAATCATACCTAGTACCTCTGCTTTTACAGAATTACCCCTTGTTTTTCTCGTCTACATTTTATGCAAGGTATTATAGGATTCAATCATCTGAAGCAAATCGGCACAATAAGAAGCTAACACCAAGTTCTTGAAGCCATGGCTGATAAAACATTGCGAGAGTTCGCTACACCAAGCACCAAGAACATCCGCACCGGACCAGCACTCAACACCGATAATTTAGAGTTCGAGCTCAAGCCAAGCCTCATCAACATGGTTCAAGCTATATCATTCAGTGGAAAGGCACATGAAGATGCAAGTGCTCATCTTCAGAATTTTCTGGAGATTAGCAGCACCATCACCATCAAGAACGTTGCTCAAGACATCATACTACTCCGCTTGTCCCCATTCTCACTCTTGGGAAGAGCAAACCAGTGGTCCTACGCCAACAAAGATCACATCAACACATGGACAAAGTGTTCTAAGGCCTTCCTAGAAAAGTATTTCCCTATAGGCAAAACCAATGCCTTATGAGGGAAGATTACCGACTTTTAGCAGCAAAAAGAAGAAACCATTTCAGAAGCATAGGAGCGCTATCAAGAATACATCTCAGATTGTCCCCATCATGGAATAGAAGATTGGTTACTCCTACAAGGTTTCTACCATGGATTAACTCAAGGGAGTCGTAACCAACTTGATGCAACTGCTAAAGGGTCATTCCTGTCACTCACTCCGGAGAAAGCTGCAGCACTTATGGAGAAAATAGCAAGAAATCAAAACTGGACCCATGACAATACTCAACATTGTCATCAGAGTGAGGAAACAACTGAAGAACTGTGTGCATTATCAACCAAGATGGATGTACTATTAGGTTGGCTCGCACAGCGAGGCGACTACAAAAAGGATCATCAAGCTATTCAAGATGCATTCAACGCACAGAACAAATGGGGAGAGTACTTGGGAGTGAAGTTTGACCCACCGCAAGAAGACATCAACGTCATTCTCAACAACTCTACTCCAAAGAAGAAAGGATGGAGTCAACAACAATCCAACCAAGGTAAGTACCCAGCTAACTATCCTAAACAACCATCCTTGAGAGATTTGGTATTAGAGCAGGCTAAGATTAATGACCATATTGCTAAGTAACTTCCTTCTAATAATAAAATCTTGGAAAGTATAAATATCAAAATGGATAACTTTTCTTCTGCTATCAAAGATCAACTTGTCTATAATAAAAAGATAGAATCACAAATAGCACGGTTGTCTGCTGCATTGTCTTTTGCCACTAACCATGAATAGGTCAAACCCATAACTACGAGAGGTGGCAAATCAACCCGAGATCCCCCATATCCAAAAGGACACATCCAAGAAGAACATCAAGGGCACCGGCAACACCAGCAGAACAAGAAGAAAAGAGAGACACAGAAGTGGAAGAAGTTGTACCACAAGAGCATGAAATGACAGAAGATTTCCATGACGTCAACTTCCTACCATTCCCATGAAGAATCCGGAAGAATCAACAAGATGAGTAGTTCGGCAGATTTATTGAAGTCATCCAGAAACTATATATTAATATACCATTATTGGATGCCCTTCAAGTCCCCACTTACGCAAGATACATCAGAGACATTCTCAATAAGAAGAGACCACTGCCGACCACTGAAGTCATCAAGCTGACAGAAGAATGTAGTGCGGCTATCCGCAATATAGCACCAGAAAAGAAGAAGGATCCAGGATGCCCCACTATCGATTGTTCGATCGGAGAACAATAATTTAACAATGCACTATGCGATCTTGGAGAAAGTGTCAGTGTGATGCCCAAATCAATCTTCGACAAGCTTAGATATTCCACCCTTGAACCCACATCAATGTGCATTCAACTGGCAGATCAATTAATTCGCTACCCCGAGGGAATTGCGAAGAACATTCCAGTGAAGATAAGAGACTTCTTCTTGCCAGTAGATTTTGTTGTCTTAGACATGCAACTAGACTCGAAAGTATCCCTCATCCTTGGGAGACCTTTCTTGAGCACAGCCAATGCTCACATTGATGTCGGGGCAGGAGAAATCAGATTCAACATAAACGGGAAAGAAAAGCGGTTTGCTTTCCGACCAAGGCCAGAACAACAACTCACTGCAAATAAGGCGGAAGGAGAGGACAAACCAGCTGGATCACCATCTCCTGGACTAGAGAATTCACCCACTAACTGAGCAAGCAAAAGAAGTCCGATTCGGCGGATGAGCCAAATTCCAACCCTTCGCCGAGAGGTAACTTGGTATTTACCCGCAATTATTTTCCGCATTATGCACTATAAAAACAAAATAAAAATTTGCATAGTAATATTTTAGAGTCTCATATAGGTTTTTCTTGGAGCATAAAAACTCCTTGTAGAGTTATTTCACCACAGAGTCAGAAAATTATAAAAATTTCATATTTCAATTCCTTACATTTTATAGTTTCATAAAAGTATTATTATTATAGTTCGTATTTGCATGGTATTTGTCTACGGTAAAAATACAGGAGACACATGGGTCCCACACCAATCACTTCCACCTCCATTATCACCCACCATTATTCACTACCGTCCATTCTTTTCCATCAACCCTATTATACTCAACCACCACTATGGGAATCAACAAACAAAGCACCAAAGGACCTTCACAGGATTGGAATTGAGGCAGAGAGCACCCACGAGAAAGGATTGAGCAAATGGCCAACAGGTGGGGTCGGCTGACCCCCACCCCTTGATTGGCCGAACCACCTCCTTCCCATCTATAAAAACCCAAGTGTTCAGCTCTCTATTTGCACCATTTCACACCCGAGAGCTCACCTTTTGTTTAGAAATTCATTCAGAGAGTTTGAGTAGTAGCTAGCTCTTCATTTTGAAGAGTAGAGAGAGCCTGAGAGTGAAGCCTGTGAGAGTACAAGCTCTGCCGATTTTTTTCGAGAGAAAAACATAGCACTTAGAGGAAATGCTGTCCAATTAAAATCAAAGTAGAAAGTCGTCACGAGTTTGAGCTTAAAACTTTAATCAACTTGAACGAACTCTTGAACGACTAACCTTTGAACGACTGACTTCTGGACGGCTAATCTCTAGTGTTTTCTTGTGCTAACCCCCTGTGCAAGTTTTCTTTTGTGGTGTGCACTAACGTTTTGCAGGTATGAGCTGGTTCAAGAAAAAGCTCACCTGTGCGGGATCGTCGCGCTCTACTCGAAGCCATTCATCAGGCAGCGGTTCGGATATGAACGTTGACTCCCCATCCCAGGAGCTGTCTGCTGCACCCACCGTCATCGTCACCGACGAGAAGCATCTGAAGCTGCGACGCCCTGAGAAGACCAAGTTCAACACCATCAAGAACCTCCCATTCACGTTGACGAGCGTCTTTAGTGACGACCTTCACCACGATACAGGTATGAACACTGAATTCCCCCTTATCTTTCATGAGATTGGCTAGGAGAATTTTTGGCAAATAACTGAGCCGGGTAGCAAGCTTCTCACTGCCGAATTTCTTTGCACGCTTAAAACTGAAAATAATAGAGTTTCTTTTTGACTTTTTAACAAAGAATTTTCTTTAACATGGAAAGAACTTAACCAGCACCTTGGTTTTAATTCAGAATGTGTGATAGACATGGATGTTGCTTTGCCTGAATTTGATAGAGCTAAATTTTGGAAAGAGATAACTGATAAGAATAACTGTAGACATCCTGTTACTAATTCCATTCAGCTGCCTACTTTGCGTTTTATACACCGATGGCTAGGAACTACACTTTTTCCTAGGGATGATGTTCGCATTGTCAGGACCGAGGATATGCAGATTTTGTTTGCCATGGCTAGACGTAAGAAAGTTTCACCTGTTTATGCCGTGGTAGAACATTGGATAAAAACTTTTGAGAGGAAGTTTGGGCACATCGAGTATACCTCTTTGGTAACTCGATTTGCCGGCAGTTTGGGTCTTCTAGAAAATGCCACACTTGATTTTATAACTGAAGACCGGCCTGAGATTACCATTGAACACTTCAGGCAGGCCCAAATAATAAAAGGAGGGAAGAACAACATTCCCATTACTATGATGTATCGTGGTGATGCAACCGAAATCCCGTTGCCTAACCCCGGACTCGGATTGTACGCTGCACCTTCCTTTATTGTTTTGCCAAGCAGGGCCACTGTCGGCAGGAGCGCATCAGCACGCCTGGATCGGATACCGCAAAGATACTATGGCGCAGAACCGACTCCACAGGGGCCAGCATTCACTGGCTACCAGACGTTTGACCACACGGGCACCTCACGTGGTTTTAATAACCCGTGGGAGGCAACCCCGTCTACACACTCGGAGGGATCCTGGCAGCAAGCAAGCAGCACCCAGTGGCAGCAAGGCTACTACGGCCATTACCAACAAGGTAGTGGTCAGTTAGACATGCAGGAGGAGACTTCTGGAGCAGTGCACTATCAACTTGGACGTGCTTCCTACTCTGGCCCCAGCTACCACGAGTACCAGCAGGACCGCCACGAGCTCCGCACACAGCTGGGCAGGATTGAGGAGATGCAGAACGCCCTCATACAAGCCCAGGACCAGATCCAGCCGGGCCAGGCGGTGCACGACAACAACTGGGAAGCGCTCTTCACCCACTTTGAAAGACCCTAGTTTGGTTTTGGTAATTGATGAAACCTAGTTACTAATCCAAGTGCTAAGCATGTGTAGCAAATAGAAGATTAGAAATAAGGAGGAAGATAACATGAGCAAAGTGAAGATCAAGATGAAAAGATCAAGGAGAAAGAAAAGGACTTAAAGAAGAAAAGCTAGAGGCTAAGGTATATTCAAATAGGGCTTTTCTTTTAGTGATCAAGACTTCAAGTGGGAGTGATCACATTTAGGATAGATAGCCGACTATCAAGGGGAGAACAAAGCTTTTGGATTACTTTCAAGTGCTCTAGGTTGCATCTCATGTGCATTGAACTAACCAACCTAGAGAATTCCTTTGAAAACCCTTGAAAAATATTTGCAAAATGCTAACACACTATGCACAAGTGTAGAAGACCTTGAGTTTTAGCACATAGAAGCAAGGGGTGAGAAATAGACTTGAAAAGGGGTGTTTCCAGACCGTCGGACTGTTAGTGGACGTAGCGTCGGACCATTGGTTCAGTCCGACGCCTGTGCAGTCAGTGAGCGTCGGACGCTCGTTTACCGAGTGTCGGACCATTGTGGTCTTCAGTCCGACGGTGCTGAGTAGTAGTAGAATGACGCGTGGTACACTGAGAAGCGTCGGACGCCTGAGAATAGTCCGACGGTGAGCGTCGGACGAAGTCCGACGATGTTTTAGCAATTTCAAACCTCTCTGGAAGTGTCGGACGCTGAGTTCCTTTAGTCCGACGGTGCTCGCGCGATCGTCCGATGATATGCGCAGAATGAACTGAGAGAGGGCGTCGGACTCTGTGGTTTAGTCCGATGCCCCCAGTCCGACGATGTGAGAACTGGCGCGAAAACGACCGTTGAGATCGGACGAACGTCGTTTAAACCTGTTGACACGTGGCGAAGATCTAGAGCGTCGGACGCTACCGTTTGGTCCGACGCTGTCGGTCCGACGGTATAAAAACGGGGTTAACGGCTGTTTCAGTGGGTGTAACGGCTAGGAGTTGGCTTGGGGGTATTTATACTCCCTCCCTGGTCACTTGGTGACTCTCTTGCACACTTGGATCATTGTCATACACTTTGTTGCATTCTAGCCTCCCACTCTTTCACTAATTCATCATCTTGATCATCTTTTGTGAAATTAAGTGAACCTCAAGTGCATCATTGCTTGTGATTTGCATTCTAGAGCACTAGAGAGCAAGCCTCGGATTAGTTCTTATTCTCTTGGGACATTGCCGTGTCCCTAGATGGCTTGGAGGAGAAGAAGGTGTGAAGGAGCTTGGTGATTGTGCTTGCTCACACCCGTGATTGTGAGGGGTTCTTGTGCCTTCCCCGAGCGGAGTGCTCAAAGGTAACTCTAGTGGATTGCTCGTGTCTTTGAGTTACTTCCTCCGTGGTAGGTTCTTGTGGCGCCTAGTGTAGGCTCGGTGTGTGATACCGATTAGCCACCGAACCACCGGTTGAAGTCGACACAACGAGGACGTAGCGTGCCGGCAAGCACGTGAACCTCGGGGATAAATCTTGGTGTCTCTATTGATTTTCTCACCTTCGAGTGAGTGACTTATTGATTGTCCCGGTGATTGGCTTCTTCACAAGGCAAAGGTTTATTCGACGATCATCTCTTTCTTATTCTTGTGCAAAGTAGCTTGTTCTTTTTGTCTTGAGTAGTTGTGTAGTTGTTTAGCTTTTGCTAGCTCTCTTGTGTAGATTAGAACTAAGGTTTAACTAGAATTGTGTAGGTGGCTTGCCTAGGATAGTGGTTGCCTTAGCATTGCATTTATAGCCTCTTGTGGTTCTAATCACTTGTTTAGTGGTTTGTAGAATTTTTATTTAGGTTATTCACCCCCCCTCTAGCCATACTAGGACCTTTCAAGTGGTATCGGAGCTTTGGTCACCGTTTAGTCAAGGCTTAACATTCTTCGGTGCATTGAAATGGCTCATATCATGTTCAATCATGTTGGGGGCAAACCACCTCACTTTGATGGCACAAGTTCATTTGACTATTGGAAGAGAAAGATGAGGATGTATCTTGGCTCAATTCATGAGAAGGTGTGGGAGGTCACCGAGAAGGAATACATTGTGCTTGATCCCGCAAGCCCCACACCTAGAGATCAAGAGAACAACCAATGTAACACAATGGCTCTCAACACCATTTACAATGGCATTGACTCAAAGGTGTTTGAGCAAATCAAGGATTTGGATAGAGCAAGTGAAGTGTGGACAAGATTAAAGCAAACCTATGAGGGCACTTCAACGGTAAAGAGTGCCAAGTTGTACATGCTCAAGGACAAGCTCTCAAACTTCAAGATGGATGATGGAGAGAGCATTCCGGAGATGTTCTATAGGCTCCAAGTGATCATCAATGATTTGAAGGCCTTGGGTGAGAAAACAAGTGATGAGGACTTTTCTCACAAGTTTTTCATGTGCTTGCCCAAGAGGTTCAAGACCTTGAGGATTATCATCTTCCGGGGTGGCTTGAAGGGTGTCACTCCAAATGAGGTTCTTGGTGATGTGATGACCGAGGATCAATACAATGAGAAGAGTGATAGTGAAGAAGTGAAGAAGGAGGATGACAAGAGCAAGAAGACCGTGGCATTCAAGTCCACCACCTCTTCTTCCAAGAACAAAGGCAAAGGCAAGAAAGTGCAATCTAGTGATGATGATGCATCTAGCCTTGATAGTGATGATGAGGCAGTAGCTCTCTTTGTGCGCAAGTTTGAAAGATTCATGAAGAAGAAGGGCTATGGTGCTAGAAAGAGAAGAGATAACTTCAAAGGCAAGAATGTAGTAAGAAAGTGCTACAATTGCAAGAGCATGGATCATCTTGTGGCGGATTGTCCTAATGCTAGTGATGATGAGGATGAATACAAGAAGAAAGGCAAGAAGGATAAGAAGGACAAGGTGGAAAAGAAGGAGAAGAAGAAGTTCAACTTCTCCAAGAAGAAAGGTGGATCCTATGTGGTGACATGGGATAGTGATGCTTCCTCCGATGATGATGACTCTAGTGATGATGATGAGAGGAAGTCATCCAAGAAGAAGGCCATGGCCTCTATTGCTATCAACAAGAAGTCTTCATCATTTAATTCATCATGCTTCATGGCTAAGTCCACTAAGGTAGAATACGATGACTCAAGTGATGATGAAAAAGATGATAATGATAGTGATAGTGATGATGATGAGCCCAGTGTAGCACAACTCATGGATATGTTAGAGCAAGCCGAATATCTTATTAGCTCTAAGTCTAAGAAGTGCAAAGAATTGTCCAAGAAATTAAAAACTCTTGAACAATCCTTTGATGAGCTAAGTGCTTCTCATGAGTGTCTAAAGGAAGACCATGAGGATCTCAAACTAGCTCACACCAAGCTTGAGGAAGCTCACTCCTCACTCTTAGAGCTAAGCAAGGTAGAGGATGTTGCTATAACATGTGATGTGGGTGTAACTTGTGATCTAATGAATGAATCAACTAATGAAACACTTGTTGCAACCACACCTAATAACACTAGCTCCTCATCATCATCCACTTCTACTTCTACCTTCACTACTAGTGTTGATCCAATACTAAAAGTTGAAAATGAGAAATTAAAGAAGGAAATGGACAAGCTAACCCGCGCATTAGGCAATGCCTATGGTGGGGATGCCCGCTTGCTACAATGCTTGGGTAGCCAAAGATATAGTAACTCTAAGGAGGGACTTGGCTATACTCCCAAGAAAGGCAAGGCATCCTTTGTAACTCCAAAACCTAACTTTGTGAGGAGCAATGGTCGGTTTTGCTACAAGTGCAAGCAAGTTGGGCATATTGAGGCAAATTGCATCACTAACAACAAGAACAAGCAAATAAAATTTGCAAGTGCTAAATCTATTAGACTTGATTCTTGTTACATGCTTACCAAGGGTGAGAAAGGTGTCAAAGCCAAATACATTGGTATACCTAAAGAGAGCCCAAGGTTGAAGGCTATTTGGGTACCAAAGGCTTTGGTTGCTAACCTCCAAGGACCCAAACAAGTATGGGTACCTAAAAGACATTGACTTGTTTTGTAGGTAAATTACAAAGTCGGAGGGAGGCATTGGGTTCTTGATAGTGGGTGTTCTCAACACATGACCGGTGATTCAAGAATGTTCAATCAAATCAATTCTAGTGGCAATGAGTATGATAGTATCACATTTGGGGATAATAGCAAAGGCAAGGTCAAGGGTCTTGGAAAGATTGCAATATCAAATGATCTAAGCATCTCCAATGTGCTATTAGTTGAGAGTTTGAACTTCAATCTATTGTCGGTGGCTCAACTTTGTGATCTCGGGTTCAAATGCATCTTTGGTGTTGATGATGTGGAAATCATTAGTGTGGATGGATCAAATTTGATATTCAAAGGATTTAGATATGAGAATCTCTATCTAGTGAATTTTGGTGCTAGAGAATCACAATTGTCAACATGCTTACTCTCTAAGTCAAGCATGGGGTGGTTATGGCATAGAAGGCTTGGTCATGTTGGAATGAAGCAATTGAACAAACTTGTGAAGCATGACTTGGTTAGAGGCCTTAAAGATGTTGAGTTTGAGAAGGATAAGTTATGTAGTGCATGTCAAGCCGGAAAACAAGTAGGCAACACTCATCCTAAGAAGAGCATGATGAGCACATGCAAACCATTTGAGTTATTGTACATGGACTTGTTTGGACCAACTACATATACAAGCATTGGCGGCAACAAGTATGGTTTGGTGATAGTGGATGACTTCTCAAGATACACATGGGTTTTCTTTATAAATGACAAAAGTGATGTTTATGGTATCTACAAAACTTTTGTCAAGAGAAGTTGCAATGAATTTGAAACAACCATCAAGAGGGTGAGAAGTGATAATGGTAGTGAGTTCAAGAACACAAGAGTTGATGATCTTTGTGATGACTTAGGAATCAAACATCAATTCTCGGCTAAGGACACACCTCAATCAAATGGCCTAGTTGAAAGAAAGAATAGGACTCTCATTGATATGGCAAGATCTATGCTTAGTGAGTATAATGTGAGTCAATCTTTTTGGGCCGAAGCAATCAACACGGCATGTTACTACTCCAATAGACTTTATTGCCATCCTATGTTGGAGAAGACTCCATATGAGATATTGAATGGAAGAAAGCCAAATATTGCATATTTTTGGGTGTTTGGTTGTAAGTGCTACATATTGAAGAAAGGAACTAGATTGGGAAAATTTGAGAAGAAATGTAATGAGGGATTCTTGCTTGGTTACTCCACCACTAGTAAAGCTTATAGAGTATGGAACTTGGGAAGTGGTCAACTTGAGGAAGTTCATGATGTTGAATTTGATGAAACCAATGGGTCTCAAGATCAAAATGAGAATCTAGATGATGTGAGTGGACCTCAATTGGCAAAGGATATGCAAGAAATGGACATTGGTGACATAAGGCCAACTCAAGTGGTTGACATAGAAGATGACAAAGATCAAGTACAAGTTCCTTCAAATGATCAAGCTAGTGACTCTCAAGTGCAAAAACAAGATCAAGCTAGTTCCTCACAAGCAAATCAATCAAATACACAATCAAGCTCAAGCAATCTACCTCAAGTGCTACAACCCACAAACATTGCAAGAGATCATCCTTTGGACCAAATTATTGGTGATATTCAAAAGGGTGTGCAAACAAGATCAAGACTAGCATCATTTTGTGCTCACTATTCATTTGTGTCATTTGAAGAGCCGAAGAACATTGAGAAGGCATTGAAAGATAGTGATTGGATAAATGCTATGCATGAAGAGCTCAACAACTTTGAAAGAAATGAAGTTTGGGAATTGGTAGAGAGACCAAAGAACTACAATGTTATTGGCACCAAATGGGTATTTAGAAACAAGCAAGATCAAGATAGTGTTGTAATAAGGAACAAGGCAAGATTAGTGGCACAAGGGTACACTCAAGTAGAAGGATTGGACTTTGGTGAAACCTATGCTCCGGTTGCAAGATTGGAAGCAATAAGAATTCTTCTAGTATATGCTTGTGCTCACAACATCAAACTCTACCAAATGGATGTCAAGAGTGCATTTCTCAATGGATTCATCAATGAGTTAGTATATGTTGAACAACCACCCGGTTTTGAAGATGAGAAGAAACCAAATCATGTGTACAAGTTAAGGAAAGCACTCTATGGTTTGAAACAAGCACCAAGGGCATGGTATGAGAGGCTAAGGGATTTTCTCCTCTCTAAAGGTTTCAAGATGGGCAAGGTTGACACCACTCTATTCACCAAGAAAGTTGATGGTGACTTGATGATCATGCAAATCTATGTTGATGACATTATCTTTGGATCAACTAGTCAAGCTTTGTGTGCGGAGTTTGAAAAGATGATGGCTAAAGAATTTGAGATGTCTATGATGGGTGAACTCACATACTTCCTTGGACCTCAAATTAAGCAAATGAAGAATGGGACATTCATAAGTCAAGGCAAGTACATAAGAGATATGATCAAAAAGTTTAGAATGCAAGATGCAAAATCAATTAGCACTCCCATGGGGACTAGTGGAAGCTTGGATGAAGATAAAAGTGGCAATATGGTTGATCAAAAGGCATATCGGTCTCTAATTGAAAGTTTGCTCTATGTCACCGCATCAAAACCGGATGTCATGTTTAGTGTGTGCATGTGTGCTAGATATCAAGCATCTCCTAGAGAGAGTCATATGAAGGCCGCAAAAAGGATATTGAGATATTTGAAGCACACTCAAGATGTTGGATTATGGTATCCCAAGGGCAAAATTTGAGTTGATTGGATATGCCGATGCGGACTATGCCGGTTGTAAGATAAATAGAAAGAGTACATCGGGCACATGTCAACTCTTGGGAAGATCTCTTGTCTCATGGTCATCAAAGAAGCAAAATAGCATATCACTCTCCACCGCCGAAGCCGAATATATTAGTGCGGGGAGTTGTTGTGCTCAAATCCTATGGATGACGGCAACTTTGAAGGACTATGGAATCAACTTCAAGAAAGTGCCATTGTTTTGTGACAATGAGAGCGCTATCAAGTTAACTCAAAATCCGGTTCAACATCAAAGAACCAAGCATATTGATGTGAGGCACCATTTTATCCGGGATCATCAACAAAAGGGTGACATTGACATTCAAAGCATTGGAACCGATGATCAATTGGCCGACATACTCACCAAGCCACTAGATGAGAAGAGGTTTTGCAAGCTTAGGAATGAATTGAATATTCTTGATTTCTCCAATATGAGTTGAGCTCACCTCACATATGTGACATGCCTCTACTCCGACAAAGCAAGGTAAAATTGTTTGACATAATATCATACTTGCTAGGACTTGTTCAGAGCATATAGACATATTCACCTCTTAGGATCATTCATGGAAATTAAAATGTTTTTGATGAATATATGCTACCACTATTGCCTTGTTTGATTGTATGATCTAGTGGTAACATATGACATGCATGTGTGCTTAATCCCCTAGTGTTCAAACTAGTTCATTAGCTCAAGGTGTATAACTTAACATGGGAAAGATAACCCCTAGTGGCGTGAAGAAGCTTGTCCTTGGATCAAACTTAGTTATACATCCTAGGCAAGTGCACTAGATTGAGCCAAAGTGATAAATCAACTCTCTTTCCAAAATCAAATGAACTTGACTAACTATCTCTACTCCACTTAACCTTTTTGAGCAATTGTTGACAAAGGGGGAGAGAAAGTTACAAAAGAAAGAGAATGAGCGATGAACCATCATTAGACCGATGATGGGAGAGCAATAGGCCAAAGGAAAGGGGGTAATTAAAATTTTGAAGCACACAAGTAGGGGGAGCAATCACATATGCAAGTTGTTGCATTTGGATGTGCATTAATCATATGATTGCTCATTGCATTTGTATTTACTTTCTTATACATGCTTGTGTGGTGTATTGCTAGTAGTAGGATTTGAATGATGATTTGAACAACTAGCATGCGTAGGGTAACTAGTTGGTCGTATTTCTTCAAATGATAACTAGAGTTTGCTTATAATGTGATCTCACAGTATACTCTAGTATTTGAGACCTTCTAGTTACTAAGGTGCTAAAGATGGTATACATGGCAACTCCGATGGTATCACGCTTCAAAGGTCCATTCTATACACCTTTAGCACAATTTTGGTAGAATTACTCTCTATTCAATACATATGTGCTAGCTTTCAATCCAAACTCGATGCACATATGTAGGGGGAGCCAATACTACCAAAATAGAACTTATGATGGTTGTCCAAATTCTTTCATGATCTACTCATGGACAAGCATGATAAGTTCAAAATCTTAATGCATATTTCTTTTGTAAAAGGGTTGTCATCAATTACCAAAAAGGGGGAGATTGAAAGACCCTAGTTTGGTTTTGGTAATTGATGAAACCTAGTTACTAATCCAAGTGCTAAGCATGTGTAGCAAATAGAGGATTAGAAATAAGGAGGAAGATAACATGAGCAAAGTGAAGATCAAGATGAAATGATCAAGGAGAAAGAAAAGGACTTAAAGAAGGAAAGCTAGAGGCTAAGGTATATTCAAATAGGGCTTTTCTTTTAGTGATCAAGACTTCAAGTGGGAGTGATCACATTTAGGATAGATAGCCGACTATCAAGGGGAGAACTAAGCTTTTGGATTACTTTCAAGTGCTCTAGGTTGCATCTCATGTGCATTGAACTAACCAACCTAGAGAATTCCTTTGAGAACCCTTGAAAAATATTTGCAACATGCTAACACACTATGCACAAGTGTAGAAGACCTTGAGTGTTAGCACATAGAAGCAAGGGATGAGAAATAGACTTGAAAAGGGGTGTTTCCAGACCGTCAGACTGTTAGTGGATGTAGCGTCGGACCATTGGTTCAGTCCGACGCCTGTGCAGTCAGTGAGCGTCGGACGCTCGTTTACCGAGCGTCAGACCATTGTGGTCTTCAGTCCGACGGTGCCGAGTAGCAGTAGAATGACGCGTGGTACACTGAGAAGCGTCGGACGCCTGAGAATAGTCCGACGGTGAGCGTCGGACGAAGTCCGATGATGTTTTAGCAATTTCAAACCTCTCTGGAAGTGTCGGACGCTGAATTTCTTTAGTCCGACGGTGCTCGCGCGATCGTCCGACGATATGCGCAGAATGAACTGAGAGAGGGCATCGGACTCTATGGTTTAGTCCGATGCCCCCAGTCCGACGATGTGAGAACTGGCGCGAAAACGACCGTTGAGATCGGACGAACGTCGTTTAAACCTGTTGACACGTGGCGAAGATCTAGAGCGTCGGACGCTACCGTTTGGTCAGGCGCTGTCGGTCCGATGGTCGGTCCGACGGTATAAAAATGGGGTTAACGACTGTTTTAGTGGGTGTAACGGCTAGGAGTTGGCTTGGGGGTATTTATACTCCCTCCCTGGTCACTTGGTGACTCTCTTGCACACTTGGATCATTGTCATACACTTTGTTGCATTCTAGCCTCCCACTCTTTCACTAATTCATCATCTTGATCATCTTTTGTAAAATTGAGTGAACCTCAAGTGCATCATTGCTTGTGATTTGCATTCTAGAGCACTTGAGAGCAAGCCTCGGATTAGTTCTTATTCTCTTAGGACATTGCCGTGTCCCTAGACGGCTTGGAGGAGAAGAAGGTGTGAGGGAGCTTGGTAATTGTGCTTGCTCACACCCGTGATTGTGAGGGGTTCTTGTGCCTTCCCCGAGCGGAGTGCTCAAAGGTAACTCTAGTGGATTGCTCGTGTCTTTGAGTTACTTCCTCCGTGGTAGGTTCTTGTGGCGCCTAGTGTAGGCTCGGTGTGTGATACCGATTAGCCACCGAACCACCGGTTGAAGTCAACACAACGAGAACGTAGCGTGCCGGCAAGCACGTGAACCTCGGGGATAAATCTTGGTGTCTCCATTGATTTCCTCACCTTCGAGTGAGTGACTTATTGATTGTCCCGGTGATTGGCTTCTTCACAAGGCAAAGGTTTATTCGACGATCATCTCTTTCTTATTCTTGCGCAAAGTAGCTTGTTCTTTTTGTCTTGAGTAGTTGTGTAGTTGTTTAGCTTTTGCTAGCTCTCTTGTGTGGATCAGAACTAAGGTTTAACTAGAATTGTGTAGGTGGCTTACCTAGGATAGTGGTTGCCTTAGCATTGCATTTATAGCCTCTTGTGGTTCTAATCACTTGTTTAGTGGTTTGTAGAATTTTTAATTTAGGCTATTCACCCCCGCTCTAGCCATACTAGGGCCTTTCACACTTCCACATTCGACCACCGTACCAGTGAGACTGCACCAACAGCCAGCTTGGGGGAGCACCCCCGCAGGACCAGGTAAGTCATCTCGACCCACTTTGTTTTTAAATTTATATGCTATTAGTTTGCTTTAGTTCATTTAGTTTGTTTTAGTTTGTGTGAGAATAAAGGAACTTTGGGAATCTGAAGCTAGATGATAGTTACTCTAGTGCCATGCTTAAATTAAATTTTCTCCCACTATTGACTTATTAATTTTGACTTGAGAATTTATTCTGAAACTTGAAATCTATGGGAGCATACTTGAACTAAGCTAAATAATTGATAAACATGATATAAGAAGTTTGAGCTGCTATCTATCTAGTTCATTATGACACTAAATTCTGGATGTCTTATTTTGAAAAATACTAAAATCAAATGATGAGTTTCTTGTATGACCAAAGCTGAAATTCCTACCAGAGCCATATATCATGATTAGAATAGAAAACTCTTTTACATATATGCTGCTTGTTTCGCATTGAGTTTAGTCAAGCTTTGTTGATACCTTATGAGAGCTTTGTCATACTCTTAAAATCAAGATCACGCACACTCCACCCAAATAGGCACTATCCCTACACTGGGGGTAGGCGCCACATCATGCCATTCCATCCAAAAAATGTTTTCTCCTACACTGGGAGTAAACACCAAAAATATTGCATATATTTCCACCCAAATAAATGCTCCAAAATTCTTGTGAGTATCTCGCAAAAATAAGAAGTTGCAGAGAAGGGGCATGAGGCTAGGCAAAAGTGTGAGTTGTGAGAGAAAACAATGGGTACTTAGATGCCCGCCTGAGATGAAAAAATGGACAAGTGTCCGATGAAATAAAACAATGGGTACCTAGATGCCCGCCTGAAAAGAAAAAGAGAAAGCTAGCCCATGTTGTTCTGCAACACAAGTTTTAAAGTTTCAAAAGAGAGATCTATTCCCAAGGAGCAAAGTAGAATTAGCCACCATATACACCCCTCATACCACACACATGCACATCTTGATTTGATTGTATGACTTAACTCTCTTTGGATCCATTGTTTGACTTTACAATAAATGTTTTGCAAGTAAGTGTTCATTGTTTTTCCCACCTATGAGCTCCACAAAAAGCCTTATCAGTTGTAGGAAGGAAAGAATATACATTATTGCTTTGGTAAGGATCCACATATATGAGAGATTTGAGAGAAGGTCATACAAGTACAACTCTGAGGTTTATTTGGAAAATGCAAAAATACCGGAACAGAGGTGAAATAATGGATTTGATATTTAGTGCTCGACTGATTATTCTATCTTTCAACTACCCAAGGCTAAGTGATAGTAAAAGCCCTATGATCGCATGTCATATGGATAAATTTGAAAGTTAGATTGGTCACTCTGTTTTGGTAGAGAATTTTTAATGAAGACATGTGTGCAGGAGTAATTCATTACTTGCTCAGGGACGAGCAAAAGTTAAGCTTGGGGGAGCTTGTTGATGATAGTTATTGCTCAATTTTAAGCATCAACAAGACATGAAAAAGGGCATAAAAACATCCTCAAACATAGAATAGGGTTTAAACTGACAGAATTCCATGAGTTTTGGTGAATCTGTGTTTTGCAGGGTGTTAATTAGAAAAGAACCAAGGGAGACCAACATGTCAGATCCAAATATCGAATTCCGATGCAAAAGTGGAACAAGAACATTCTAGAGAACACCAGAGACACACCTGACAAAACGGGGCCCGGTTGCCAGCCAGGGATGGTCGGCCGATCCCCTTGATAGGTCGGCCGACCCTGGCAGGTGTCCGTTCCACGTACATTTCGACGTGGACCCACATCCCGAAATTTCATGCAATCTCCACCGCCCGTCGAAGTCGGTTTGATCCAAGGGCTACGGTTCATCCCCTAAACCGTAAACCCTAAACCCTAAACTCAGATATCTCTCAGACCAGACCGGATCATCAGAGAGCTCTCTCCACTAGAGATTAGGGTTAGACACTCAAAGTTCTAGTTTACAAGTAGATAGTAGATGGAAGTAGAGTTGAGCCTTCGGCTCAGGATTTTGGATCACCTGTCTACTAAAGATTGGTAAATCTGCTGTATTACCTCTCATTATGACTTTATGCTATTTTAATACTATGTTTCGGTTTGTTATGTTCCTAGTTTATTCTAGTAGTATATTTGATATAGTTATGATTGGTAATGAGTTTATGCATGAGGTTGCAAAGCACTTAATCCAGTACTCGAGTGGGTTAAGTGGTAGATATTATAGAGGCATGGTGCTTAGATATTATTTGCTTGCAAATGTGCTTTATATGCCGGATCATGTGGTAGATCGCGGATGTGACACTCCCGTTGAGTCCTTTGTAGTCCACTCCCCGCATGTAGAGAGAGTAGAACTAAGTTATGAAGGTAGACTTGCTCTGTTCTTGTTCTTCCTGAATAATGTTCCTGATGCATAGATAAAGAGTCAATTGTGCTATATATGATTATATATTTGCTAGAGTAGATGAACAACATTATTAATGAGGAATGACATAAGAATCTGATCTCTTAAGTAATCCTATTGTTGACACTTGTTATCATCCAAATTTTATTATCAATTATCCCTGCATTAAACATGAATATCCTGTAGAATAGGGTTATTATTAACAGATTCCACGAGTTTTGGTGAATTGCCTATTTCCCTAGGGATTTTTCCAGAAAAGCTTAATAGAAGGATTAAAGAGCATAATTACCACGAAACTTAACTGCCAAGGAAACATCATCACGAGAACACTAGAAGCATCTGGAACACACCCGAAGCACCGGGGCCCAAAACCCCATAGGGTGGGGCCGGCCGGCGCCCCCCTAGGGTTTCCCCCGCGCCACCTTCTGGAGTCTTCTACCACCGCCTATTAGGAGTCATCTGGGCCCTTGGTTAAGTCGGTTTGATCTAACGGCGTGCGTGCATCCCACTGGCCTATAAATAGAGGGCCAGACCCCTCCCTGGAGGAGAGCCAGATCAAGAGATGAAGACCCTAAAGCATTAGATAGATACCCACTAGATCTAGGCTAGCAATCAAGAGAGAGATTAGAGAGATAGAGTAGATGAGTAGAGATTCAGAGGAGTCCCGGCCTGTCGGAGCTTCTTCGTAGTTGTGTCTGTCTGGATTAAGCTCCCTCGCCCGGAGTTGCGTTCTGAGGTACTTTTGTATTCAACATCCTGATTCAAGTAACCATTTGTTCTTATTCGTTCTTAAGTTTACAACTCTATTTGAGTGCTTTGATCTTGGTAGCTCCTTGGTTGAAGTAGTAGTTTGTAGTGTAGACGTGGTGTCCGGGCTATAATTACTTGTGAATGTCCCCTGATTGGCCAGATAGTAGTAGATCGCGTAGGTGACAGCTACGTTGAGTCCACTGTAGTCCACTTCCCGTTGATACGATCGATAGGTGTATAAGTGTCTGGTAGGAGGGAATTCTGAATTCGCCTCTTATTCATGTCACTACCCGATTAGAACGATATTATTCAAAGTTTACCGGTTGTCGGATCTAGATAATCATTTGTTATCTCCTCATTCTTGATATTCTCTGAATTGATTCTATTATCGGGTTAAGAGCCAATAGACTTAGTCAGTATCACCTACTATTCCTTTGGGTTCGATATTAAAACTGGGATTGTCAAAACATCGGTTGTTTTATCTATGCACTTGCGGATACGTTGATAATAATAATCTTTAATAGAGTGCAGTTAATTTATACCAACAAGCATTTCTGGCGCCGTTGCCGGGGAACGGTTTGCTGATTTTGGCTTAGTCTATCTTAATCTTGTATTATACTTTTGTCTTTTATCTTTTGCCTTTTAAAGTATGGAACCTACGTCCCAACTTTCATATCAATATGGAGCACCATCGGGATCGTATCTCCAGCCAATAGAATCATCTTTACCTATCACATCATCTGTCTATGAGTTACGCCCGGGATTAATTAAGTTAGTTCAGGATCACATTTTTTCTGGTAGTTCTAGCGAAAACCCCTATTCCTATTTAGCTGATTTTGAGCAGACATGTTCATGTTTGCACATTAAGAGCATGGCAGATGAAACTTTAAGATGGAAACTCTTTCTATTTTCATTAACGGGAAAAGCAAAGAAATGGTATAATCGCTATGTTGGGAGTAGCCAAGGAGATTGGGAAGTATTGCGTGCTAATTTTTGTCTTAAATTTTTTCCCTATCGAAAAGGTCGCTAAACTTCGTTTTGAAATTATTGGATTTAAACAATTAGATAATGAATCATTAGGCAAGGCTTGGGAACGCTTTGATGGATTTATAAATTCTGGACCTAATCTTGCTTTGCCAGAACCTATGCTTTTGCAACATTTCTTTTTAGGCCTTGATGATAAAAATAAAGAATACCTTAATTTGGCCGCAGGAGGAGCATTTATGCATATTACTGCTTCACATGCTAAAACTATTCTTACTAATATCTTAATTGATCTTCCTGAAGAAAAAGAAAAGTTGTTAGAAGATGAATTTTTGTCATTTGATTTTAAACTTTTGTCTGATTCATCTCAAACTTTACCTGAACTATCTAATGAGAAGGAAATAACTCCAATTTCTGATTTTATGCTTGAATTTGAGGATGAACTTTTTGATGATTATGGAAACACCTCACGCTATCATAAAATTATGAAACCACAAGAATCTCTGAATTTTAAAAGTTTTAATGTTTCATATCCTGCTGATTTAAAATTCCTTAGAGAGATAACAAAAGAATTTATTTTTTGTTATGAGTAATGAGTGGTTGGTAGAATCTGAGCTTTCAAATGATATAATTCGTTTAAATTCTCCTGCCATTACTATTAAATGTCAAATTGATGCATATCCTTTTGATGGCTTTTATAATCCAATAGTAGGTGTCAATATTAATTCCTACAAATAAATTATTGAAAAATCGTTCAGGACATATTATTCCTAGTTCTCTTCCTATTGTGATTAACGAATTCCGAATTTTGCTGAATTTCTATATCTTTGATGTTTGGGATTTTGATGTAATGATTGGGTTACCAATAGGAAAACTTTTGCGAGAAGGTTGTGTGGGTAATTCAGATATTAAACTTGGGAAGGGATTTAATCTTTCAGTGCCTATAACTCATGTATTAAAAGCTAAGGCAGAGCCACCTCATAAGTTAGATCCGATAGAAGAAGTTAAGGCTCTGTCATTTGAGGAATTTATTGAACCTAATTTAGTGGATGATACTCAGTTGTTCATTAATGAAGAGGAAGAGGATCCGATTGATCCTGAACCTCTGGATGAATTACTAGAGCCACCTAAGCCTTCTATTGAGCTTAAGCAACTACCTTCTGGTCTTAAGTATGTTTTTCTGAATAATGATCAAAATTCTCCCGTGATTATTAGTGATAAACTTTCCGATGAAGAATCTTTTAGATTACTAACTGTCTTAGAAAAATATCGTGCTGTTTTGGTTATTCACTCCAAGACCTTAAGGGGATTAGTCCTGTTTTATGCACCCATCGTAGTCCAACCAACCCAGAGATTACACCTTCTAGAGAGCCCCAACGTAGGCTTCGAAATGCAATGAGGGTGGTTGTTAAGAAAGAGGTCTTGAAACTTTTGCATGCTGGGATTATTTATCCTGTTCCGCATAGTGAGTGGGTAAGCCCTGTTCAAGTTGTACCTAAAAAGGGTGGTATAACCGTAGTTAAAATTGATAAAAATGAATTGATACCCCAGAGAACTGTTACAGGATGGCGAATGTGTATATATTATAGAAAACTCAATAAAGTAACCAAGAAAGATCATTTTCCGCTGCCTTTCATTGATGAGATGTTAGAGCATTTGGCAAATAATTCTTTCTTTTGTTTCCTTGATGGTTATTCTGGATATCACCAAATTCCTATCCACCCAGATGATCAAAGCAAAACCACTTTTACATGTCCTTATAGAACTTATGCTTATCGTAGAATGTATTTTGGATTATGTAGTGCACCTGCTTCTTTTCAAAGATGTATGATGTCTATATTTTCTGAAATGATAGAAGAAATCATGGAAGTTTTTATGGATGATTTTTCAGTTTATGGAAAAACTTTTGATGATTGTCTAGAAAATCTAGATAAGGTTTTGCAGAGATGTGAAGAAAAGCACTTAGTCCTTAATTGGGAAAAATGTCATTTTATGGTTAGAAAAGGAATAGTGCTAGGACATTTAGTGTCTGAAAGAGGTATAGAGGTAGATAAAGCAAAAATTGAAGTAATTAAACAACTATCTCCACCTGTTAATATAAAAGGAATCCGAAGTTTTCTTGGTCTTTGTGGTTTTTATCACAGATTTATAAAAGATTTTTCACATATTGCTAGACCATTGACTAACTTGCTAGCTAAGGATGTTCCTTTTGAATTTGATGATGCATGTTTAAAATCTTTTAATATTCTTAAAGAAGCACTTACATCAGCACCAATCATTCAACCCCCTGAATGGTCTCTACCTTTTGAAATTATGTGTGATGCTAGTGATTATGCTGTAGGGGCAGTATTAGGACATACAAAAGATAAAAAGCATCATGCAATTGCTTATGCTAATAAAACTATGACAGGAGCACAATTAAATTATGCAACAACTGAAAAAGAACTCCTGGCTGTTATTTTTGCTATTGATAAATTTAGATCTTACTTGGTAGGAGCAAAAGTAATAGTTTATTCTGATCATGCTGCCTTAAAATATTTGCTTACTAAGAAAGATTGCTAAACCTCGTTTGATAAGATGGATTTTGTTACTCCAAGAATTTGACTTAGAAATTAAAGATAGAAGAGGAATAGAAAATCCAGTTGCTGATCACTTGTCTAGAATGCACTTTGAGAAACCTCAGGCATTGCCTGTTAATGACTCATTGAGAGATGACATGTTGTTTAAAGTGACCAAGCCAGACCCTTGGTACGCGAATATTCTCAACTTTATGGTTGCAGGTTATGTACCACCAGGGGAAAAATAAAAAGAAGCTTATTTATGAAAGTCGTCTCCACATATGAGATCCGCCATACCTCTTCAGGATTTGTTCAGATGGATTAGTTAGAAGATATGTACCAATAGAAGAGGGTATGCAGATCATTCAGAAATGCCATGCATCACCATATGGAGGTCATTATGGAGCATTCCGCACTCATGCTAAAATCTGGCAGAGTGGGTTCTTTTGGCCAACTATGTATGAAGACACCAAAGATTTTGTCCGGAGATGTAGATCACGTCAGAAACACAGGAAATATCAATGCAAGAGATGCTATGCCACTCACCAACAATCTCCAGATCGAGCTCTTTGATGTCTGGGGAATTGATTACATGGGACCATTTGTGAAATCAAGAAATTGTGAATACATTCTGGTGGCAGTTGACTATGTATTCCAAGTGGGTAGAAGCTATGCCACTGCATGAATGCTGATTCCAAACATTCAAAGAAGATGTTCGAAGAGATTATATTTCAAGGTTTGGAGCACCAAGGATGGTCATTAGTGACGGAGGAACACACTTCACTGATAAGAAGTTTCACCGATACTTGCAAGCTCATGGCATCCGTCATAATGTAGCCACTCCATACCATCCTCAGACAAGTGGCCAGGCAAAAACATCAAACAAACAGATCAAGAATATTCTACAGAAAATAGTAAATGAAATGGGTACTGCATGGAAGGACTGATTACCCCAAGCACTTTGGGCATATCGGATCGCATACAAGACACCTTTGGGTATGTCACCTTACCAGCTAGTATATGGTAAGTCCTGTCATTTACCAGTACAGTTAGAGCATAAAGCTCACTGGGCTATTAAGAGATGGAAACATGGACTTTGAAGCCGCTGGAGAAAAGAGAAAAATGCCATTATCAGAATTAGAAGAATGGAGAGAAAAGGCTTATCACAATTCAAAGATCTATAAAGAAAGAATAAAAATATGGCATGACAAGAGGATCAAGAAGAAGGAGTTTGTACTAGGAGATAAGGTATTACTTTTTAATTCCAGGTTCAAATTATTCGGGCTTGGAAAACTACGAAGCAAATGGGAAGGACCATTTACGGTTGTAAATGCATCGCCACATGGAGCTGTAACTCTACAATCACACGAAGGTACGTTATTCAAGGTAAATGGTCACCGACTTAAATTATTTTTAGAACCATTTAATTTAGAAGTTGTTGACGGGCTCGACTTTGTCCAATTACCCACTTTTTAGTCCTGTCATTATCCGTTACGAAAAATTATCGCTGCATCGCAACTAATAGGAAGTAGGAAGACTCTAGAGGCTTCACGAGCTCGGCCAGCCAGGAAAGACACCTGGTAGGGGCCGACCGGTGCCCTAGTGGGGCCTGAGCGGCGCCCCCTGTCCCCTCTTGTCCCTGACTTAAGTTTCCTTTTCTTTCCCTATCTTTCCTAAACACAATCCCATAGATTCCCGATGCGTACGAATAATCTTTCGTACGAATCCTGTAGAACCTAGATTTGATCTTATTCCGTCTCCTGAAAACCCATATAAATACGCACCTATACCGCCCTCAAATGCCATCCCATCATTATTACTTTCCTTTCCTCCAAAGAAACTTCCCTAGTTTAGATCTAGTAGCAATGGCAAGCAAAGAGGTCATCGGCGCTGACTCCGGCAAGATCCGAGGCGATGACTCGAAGGCCATCGTCCTCGCGCAGCCGAAGCAACTCGCCGTCGTGCCACCGAAGCATCTTGCTACGGTGCCCCAGCAGTTCGAGCAAGTCTACTATAGCGCATGCTCAGCATGCTCTGCCATCGCCACCTGAGAGACTGCTGCTAGAAGATGGTACCAGGGTGAAAGGTCCTTGTTTGGTTTTGGTAATTGAGTGACAACTTAGGTGGACTAATATGTGTTTAAGATGTTGATTACACAGGTGATTAGTCCACAGGTACATGTGTGTGAGCATCTATGCCATGGAGGTGAAAATGGCTTGGAGATGATGCTTAGCTCACACATATGGTATGAAGGAGCTAAACTGCATGAGACATGACATGGAGTCATGTGGCTAGGTGGAGAAGATCAAGACAAGGCTTCGCGTCGACGGACCAGTTGCAAGTGTGAAGGGCAAGTCGGGTGATGGCTTGGCGCCGATGGACCAACGCAATGGTGAAGAGCAAGCAAGTCAAGGGTCGATGAACCAAAAGCCACGTGATGATATGAAGTGGATCATATCATTCATGAGGTGTTGGTGCATGTGTTGCACCGGCATCGATGGTGTCGGAGATGGTGATGAAGACGGTGATCGAAATGGAAAGCGCAAGGCAAAGGTATAACCTAGGGCATTTCCATTTCACCGGTCTAAGGTTGAGTAGAGAAGTGCTTGACCGGATTTAGGATAGATGGCCGTACTATCAAGAGGAGCAAACTTGTTTGCATATCGGTCATCTAGTGCCACTTGAACGATCTAACTTGCATATGTTGCTAGGATCAAGTGGCGCGGTGAAAAGAGATAAAAATCCTTTGAAAAATGTTTGTGAAAAGCTAACACACATGCACATGAGGTATACACTTGGTGGTGTTAGCACATTTGCAAAGGTGGTGAAGTTTGGAGTTGAGAGGAGCTCAAAAAGAGCGTCGAACGCTGGCTGGGGTAAGCGTCGGACTATTGCGTTCAGTCCGACGGTAAACCCTAGCCCCTGTGCAGTTGAGTGCGAGCGTCGGACGCTGTCTGCAGTGACAGCGTCGGACCATCCTCGTGCGTCCGACGGTGTTTGGCTCTGTGAGAGTCGGACAGTCCGACGGGGTGAGAAGCGTGAGCGTCGGACTGTTGGCTGATAGTCCGACGGTGCGTCGCGGCGAGTTCACGGCGTGGCGAGGCGTGTGGCGCGCTCTGGGCACGGCGTCGGACGGGGCAGTTTGGTCCGACGCTGGGCATCGGACAAAGTCCGACGAGGTTTTGGCGCTCGGGTTGCTCTCTCGAAGCGTCGGACCGTGGAGTTCGTTGGTCCGATGGTGTTCCGTCCAACGGTAAGCTGAAGCGCGGGAAGTTAGCCATTGTGATCCAACGTTCGACTTCAAACGGCTAGTGACACGTGGCGGCCATCGGGAGCATCGGACCATGGACATTGGTCCGACGGTGGCGCGGCTGAGCGTCCGACGCTTGGTCCGACGGTGGCGCGGCTGAGCGTCCGACGCTCAGTCCGACGGCCGGTTTGAGAGGGCAACGGCTCTATTCGCTTGAGGGCTATAAATCCAAGCACTTGGCGGCCTTGGCCGACCAGCTGAGCACCCTTGGGCCTGTGTGGCTTGTGTAGGTGTGCTTGGGAGCTCTCTGTCTCACTAGTGTGCTTAGTATTCATCCAATTGATCGCTAGTGAGTGATTCTAGTGCGTTGTATTATGAGATTGCTTCGAGTGGCACTAGGTGATCGAGTTGCAAGCCGGTGGTGCTTGTTACTCTTAGAGGTTGCCACCTCCTAGACGGCTTGGTGGCTTGTGGCTCCGTGAAGCAAGCAAGAAGATTGTGCTTAGCTCCGGAAAAGCTTTGTGAGGGGTTGGAGCTCACCCCGCGGGAGATCGCAAAGAGCATCGCTAGTAGAGCGAGACGTGAAGAGCGACAAGTGGTTCGGCCGAGTCAAGTGCTAGAGCTTGTGGTAAACACTCCACGTGGGAGAGTGTGACTTGCGGGTCACCACTAGCAAGAGGACCAGCGGCAACCTTGGAGCTTGTCTCAACGGAGGACGTAGCTTGTGGCGACAAGTGAACCTCCGGGAAATAAATCACCGCGTCAACATCTTCGCATCCTTTGCGGTGGTTTGCTCCCTTCTACACAAGTTATTTATTTTGTACATTACTTTACTTGTATAGTTGTAGTTGCTCTTAGTGAGACCGGTTAGCTTGTGTAGCTTGCCACTCACATTCTTAGCTTGCGTAGCTTAGAACTAGTGTTTTGCTTAGCTTGTGTAGCTAAGTAAGTTGCGCTCCTTGATTAGGATTGTGTATCCTTGTCATTGAGCAAGTAGTGAGCTTAGGTGCTTAGTGCGCTTTTGCTTGCTAGTTGGTAGGAGTTTCCCCCGTGCTTAAAGTACTAGTGCTTAGGTTTGTGTGATCTTGCGCTAGAGCGGTTTAGGGAAGCTCAAGCTAGGCTTGCATCTTTGTTTTTGCTAGGATCTTTTACAAGGTGCATAGAGTTATAGTTAGAGAGGGTGAATTGTTGCTAGAATCGAATAGGTTTTATTCCTACTGCGATTAGTTGTTAAAAAGGACTATTCACCCCCTCTAGTCCGCCATCTCGACCCTTTCAATTGGTATCGGAGCTTGGTCTCTCATTTGTGGTCTTAACCGACCCGAGAGGATGGCGACTTATGGGCTAGATGTTGATTGTCCATACACATTTGACGGCACACACTTTGCATGTTGGAGAAATTGGATGGAATGTAATATTAAATTTATTTTTCCTCAAATGTGGTGGATCGTAGATGTAGGCTTTTCCCATGCGATTGATGAGGACAATCCTACCGAAGCGCAAGGGAAATGCTTACAACTCGGTTACCAAGCTATTAACATGTTTTATAGAGCTTTGGATGATAGCATCTTCGGAAGGATCATGCATTTTGAGACTGCTCATGAAATTTGGGTGTATCTCAATGAAAACTATGGCAAGCTCCCCGAAGATGAAGATGATGCCAAAGACATGAAGCTTAGTGATCAAGAGCACATCCACAACTCCTGTGATTGTGGAGAGTTGCTCCTCCGCTTGGTCAAATGATGATGATGATGATGCTACCACAAGATCACTTGACAAGGGAGTTGATGAAGCCACAATTGAGGCACATGATGATTCTACCTCAAGCTCACTTGATGATGGCTACGAGAGTGATGCATCAACAAGCTCTTCAACCTCATCACATAGCTACAAGTCACTCGGTGGTGGCAAGGTATCACTTGGTAATGTGATTGTTGATTGTGATGATCCAAACTTTGAGCTTGTATGCAAACTCGTAAATGCCTTAAGAAAAGAGATGAACAAAACAAAGAATTTGACTAATGAAAACTCTTTTCTAAAGGACACATGTGAACAACAAAAGCATCTACTTTATGTCATGAGTTGTTCACATGAGGAGCTAAAATTGACTCATGAGGAGCTTAGTGTTGCTCATGAGAATTTGGTAAAAGACCATGCTTTTCTCACTAAGGAGCTTTCCAATGAAAAATCTAAAACTAGTGAGATTTCATCACTTGGGTCAAATGATCAATCACATATTGCAACTAACCCTTGTGATGTAGGCATGAAGAATGTATCCGCCTCATGTAATGATATGTCTTGTTCTTCACTTTTACATACTTGTTCTACTTCTATGTCTTGTGAGACTAACCTTTTGAAGGAGAACAATGAGCTCAAAAGTCAAGTGAAGAATATGAGTGACAAAATAGAAAGGTGGAACAACTCAAGTGTCACCCTCAATAACATGTTGAAGAATACAAAAATTGTCGGTGACAAGAGTGGCCTTGGGTACATCAAAAAGAAATGGGACATGACCAAAGGTGAAAGAAAGAGAGCTAGAAAAGAGAAGAAGCAAGAGCGAGAAAGACTTGCTCATTTCATGTGCTTTATATGCCATGAAATGGGTCATCTAGCTTTGTCATGCTGTCACACCCAATTTTAAGGATAAAATTGAATGAACCAACTTATGTGCGCCCAAGGATCAATCACACACATAAGCGACAAATTACATAGTACCATCACAAGGTTTAATACATAACGAATAATATCACATAGTCTTTACATAAATAACAGCGGAATAATATAGATAACTCTCTTGCGGAAACTCCAATCCACAGGGAATAGTTGACTGGTGAACACAATCCTAATAATCCTCAGAAGAATCCTCATAGTCATCTGTTACCCATCCGGGATTTTTATCCAAATATGAAAAATAAAGCAAGCGTAAGTACATGTCATACTCAACAAGAATAGCATGGGTTCATGAGGCTCAAATAAGGTAAGACACTGGTTTGATAGCGGTTGCTTTTAGTTGATCACATTTTAGCAATTTGAGTAGCAGCAGTAGAATATACCAAGGAACAAGATTTGCATGATCATATAAACATGATAATTAATATGGAATAACATCAACAGAAACTTCAGATAAATCAATATTAAATTAGTTAAGTTCCTGTAAGACGTCCAAGGCCGCTCGTGACCGTGAGCACGGCCGATATATCAGTTTTACACTCTGCAGAGGTTGCACACTTTCAGCATGAGTCGTGATTCCCATGTGTCACGGGGTTTGCAAGGCCCACACTACACTGCCAAGGTGCATAACAGGGTCTCACTATGAAGTCTTTCAAAAGACTCTCTAACAAGTTACCAATCAATCCGGGCGCAATGGCAAGGGGCGGTAGAGCCCTCCTTCCAAGTGGCACACACACGCAGCAGTACACACAAGGACAGGAGCCGCAAAACAACCAGCTCGGTAAGGAACCTTTCAAGATTAACAACATGATAGAAAGTAACTTCATACTTGACTAAAGCCAGAGCCATATAGCCCACATGGTTGCGCTGTAAGTCCCGGTGTCATACTTACAGATAAGTCCTTAGTCCATGTTGCTAAAAAAACATCTTTTAATCTTTATTTCATAATCAATTAATCAAGTTCATAAGATCATGACCCATCAAAGCACTAGCATCACTACTCAAATGCAATCTCATAGGTAACAAGGATCAAGTTAACAAAAACTAGGAATAAATTCTAGGGTTACCAAGGTAGACACATGCATCATGAATTTAGTGATTAAAGTGAATAGGCAACAAGGATGGTCCATGCTATACTTGCCTTGATCAAAGTGCTCTGGAGAACTTGGATCCTCAGCGTACTCTTGATCACCAACGTATTGCTCACCGTCTGAACTCTATCATAAAATCACCACACAATCATAGAGGCAATCATACATGAAGCAAACAAGATCTATATTAGAAACAGTACACCAACAGTGAAAAAATAGATTGAAAAGTGTATAAAAATAATCTACGCATCGCTACGATTCCAACGATATAAAATTCACGAAAATCGGAGTCCAAACGGAGAAGTTATGAAATAAACAAGTTTTGCTTTAATAAAATAATAGATTAAATCTAACCTCAAATTTTAAAAGTTAAAAACATAAGTAACAGTAGTATCATTAGATAGATTACGAAATTATGAATCTAACGAAATTTGAACGGATCAAATCGGAGCTAAAACGGAGATTTTATAGCTAAAACAAAATCAGTGGCAAAATTGTGAATATCTGGAAAACGTATTTTTGAATCTATTTAATGGAATACGTTTTCTAAAACGGAAGGCGTATTCGGCTGCGGGCGCCGAGGACCGCGGGTTAATGCATTGAAAAGCTGAGGGTCTCTTTTGGAAAAGTGCCGGCGAAGGGCTATGCTTCGTTACTGGCCGTCGGATTAAAATAGACGGTGGAGATTAGAAGAGAGGGAGGGGGTCAAGGCTCTGTTCACCGGAGTGACAGGCCGCAGTGGCGGCTCGCCGGAAATCTCGCCGGAGTTGGCGGTTTAGAGGATATAGGGCTCGGTTCGGCGCGGGAAAAGGCTCTGGAGAACGAAGAGCTCGAAACGAACTCGTTCATGGAATCAGTTGGAGCAGAGGCGGCCTAGGGAGGAAGCAGGACGAGCGGTGGCGACTTGATCACGACGGTGAGGTTGCGCGCAGCTCGGGAGGGAGAAGTAGGAACAAAATAACGGCGGGAGAAGCTTCTTTACCTCGCTAATATGCTTTGAGAGCGACCAATTTCTCCGGAGAAGCTCCCGGTGATGGTCGTCGACGGCAATGGCGGACTGGCGGCGTTCGGTTTCCAGGTGATGAAGGCCGATTCACGGTCGAGATCGGGGAAAGAAGGGGTCCTGGAAAGGTTCTCTAACTCCTCTCGGTCCACAGGGCGCTTCCAATCGAGACGAAGGGGTGCTGGTGGCACGGAATCGATGGCGAGGGCGCTAGCTAGGCTCTGGCTGCTGAATCTAGTGGCTGCGGCTAGGCACTCTAGAGCTCGAATTTGAAACTGGTGGCTTGCTCTGGAGATTCGTGGGAAGGAGGCGGTGCTGCGGCTCCCTTTTATAGGGGCGCTGGCGTGGACTCCAAGCACAGAAGAGGCCGGGGTGTTCACGACTCGGCCATGGCGGTGGAGTCCGTCTCGAGCACGAGAGGGAGAAGAAAGCGCTGACGCGCGGGCCCAGGATGTCAGTGAGCCAACCAAAGAGGAGAGAGCGCTGCGCTCTGCTTCTGTTTGCGCGAGCAGGCCGATGCTGCAGCTGGGCTCGGCCTAATGCCGGGCTGCTCTAGAAAAAAAAAGAATGGCCTTGGGCCCAAGAGGGAGAAGGATGATGGTGATGCGAGGTGGATAAAGAGGAGTAGGCTTGGCCCAGGCGGCAAAAGGGTGAGCAGCAGCAGGCCTACGGCTATGAGGAGGGAAGGAGTGAGGGAGTTTCTCTTTTTTTCACTCATTTTCCAAATAGATTTTGCATTTTGCAATCCCAGTAAAGTGCAATCAATACAAAATAGATATAAGCAGCATGAATGCAACATACATGTGGTAGCCCTATTTTAATTAATTCACAAAAATTATTATTCCCTATATTTATATTAAATGCCCACAAGATTGCATAAAATAAATCAAATTAAATTCCTATTTCAAGGATGCAAATTTTTAGGGTGTTACACATACCCTACCAAAGAGAAGCCCAAGAAGAAAGAAGAGGAGAGGCTCACACATCCACAATGTCCCAAGTGTAGCACTAGAAGTAATATCCCTTCTACGTGCCTATACAAGAGATTTGTGAGGCCTCAACAAAAGCCACAAGACAAGACACCCCAAGATCAAGTCAAGACCAACCATGAAGCATGCTATGGTGACTTGAAGAAGAAGAAGACAAGAAGGGGTAATGGAAGAGGAAGTCATCCAACTCATATCCATGATGCCAACATGATGATGAGTAAGAATCAAGTGAGGAAAGATTTAGCTCACATCAAGTGCTTTCAATGTGAAGAAATGGGTCACTTTGCCTCAAAGTGTCTTAACAAGCTTGAGAAGAAGGCTCAAGCAACCCAAGAGAGGCGAGGAAATGAGAAGCACAACATGAGCAAGAAAGAGAAGGCTCAAGTAAAGCAAAAGTGCTACTCATGCCGGGAAAGGGGACACATGGCTCATTCATGTCCCCTAGGTAACACTCCTAAGCCCATTTCAATTAATACAAATTCTATGCTTAGGAAGGATGACAATGGTACATCATCGGTTGCTATTGCTAAACATCCTGCTGTCCATACTAAGGCTATGCCTAAGTATGTTGCTCCTAACTTGAGAGGACCCAAGCTTGTTTGGGTACCATCAAAAAGTGGATGAATGAGTGTAGGTACCATGGTATTGGAGGCTTGATTCAATTGTTATTCATATTGATCTTCACTTGTTAAATCAAGTCATGAAGCCTAGTGCATATCCTATTCTAATGCCAAGTCAAAAAGAAGTGAAGTCTAAGTTCTACAACATACAAGTGCAAAAGTCCAAGTTGTTGGTGGTTCTTTGGATAATTATTTGATGACTTGCAAACAATTGAGTTGAAACTTGCAAATGGATGATCACGAACTATCAAGGTATATCATTTGTTGATCAAACTTATTTGGATGCATATGAGTTGATTGAATTGGATAAATATGCATATGTTGCTTGCAATGAGAAGTTTGAATGGAATAATTGCTTAGTGATCAAATTTGAGTAGATTCGGTTGGATATGATCATAAGATGACTTTTAGTAAGTGGATTGAATGGATATATATCTTGTGAGAGTATTCAAGCTTGTTTACCTCAAGTTTGGTTCAATTTGATGAAGATTAGCTCAATTGATCAAAATCTGTCCAAAATTACAAAACTGAGCTAGCTGTGAACAAAGCCATCAAAACTATTTGGATTGGCTTGAAAATTGATATACATGCTCTAGACTTATGGTACAAGTTGCTGTAAAGATCTCATAAGAATTGGATAAGGATTACTTTGGTTTTGGAGTAGTTCTTGTCAACTATAGTACAGCAGTCTTTCAGCATGTAGCAGTGTGGAGAAAAATGATGGTTGGCAGTCCATACTTGGTCAAACAAAGCTCAGATTTTTGTAGCTGCTAGTAGACTCATAGAAGGTCATCTCCACAAAATTTCGTGGCAATTGGACATGCACATTGGGAGATATAGCATATTCTTTAAAAGGTACAGAATCTGTCCACAAGAGAGAATTATTGGAAATATTTAGTATCTCTTGCATTGAAAGGCTCTCAAGTTGGAATTATGATTACAAGTGGTTGAGAGTCTCAATTGTTTGGTTTTGGATCATAAAGATTGGTACTCAAGTGAAGGTCAAGACCAAACAAAGAAAAGATGAAGCTTAAGTCCTAGTGATGAATAATTGGATAGAAAGAAAAGGACTTCAAGAAGCAATTCAAGTTGATCATCATGTTAAGTCCTTAGATCAATCAAGCAAAGGCAAATTCAAGTGAGTATTGAAGATGTTTCTTTGGAGAAAGGTCACTTCTCCCGATCGTCGGGGCGTGCCGCCTTATGTAGGTAAACCAAGTGGGTGATGCTTGGATGGCTAATATGGAAGTGGTGATTCGGAGAATCATTGAATATGCTTAGTTGAAGCAAATTAAAAGGGTTGATCTAGAGAGCAAGCAACAACCAAATGAGAAGAATTCATATATATATATATATATATATATATATATATATATATATATATATATATATATATATATATATATATACATGTGGTATTCATGCTTATTCAAGTGGTATTCTCTCATGCAAGCTTGATCAAGAAAAGATGCAAGTCAACCACAACTTGAAGCTAGCACTTGATCATAAGTGGTACTTAATTTTTTTATGGGTGAAGAATGGTTTTTCATGATGATGATTGGTCTTCACCAAAGCTATTCAAATGGACTTCACTGTTGCTATTTTGGAGATTGATTGAAAATGACTATCCTCTACTCTGAGATAGCAAAGGTATCATTGTATGGCATATGCATTCATTTTTGCTAAGGACTTGATTAGGGTATATAGTCATACATAGATGAGCATTCATGAAAAATCAAATGATTTGAAGTTTATATGATGCCACTATTGCTTCTATGTTTTGTTTGATCTAGTGGCTAAATATGACTTGTTCATGAGCATGTGAACCTAGTGTTTAATCTAGTTAAATAAGCAAAAAGGATCTAAATCAACATAGGCAAGATAACCCCTAGTGGCATGAAGAAGCTTGTCTTTGGTTCAAACCGAGTTAGATTACTTGTGCAAGTTTGCTAGTTTGAACTAACCAAGAAAGAAGCTCATGGAAACAATCTAAGTTCAAGAAGCACAAGACAACAATAAAAATAGATATCAAGTTATTCTTTCGAAATGGTATCTAGACTCACCAAATCACTAGTAGCATGCACATGGTTATTCTTTAAGTGGTATCACTACTCTTCAAGTGGTATTACTATACATGGTGTATGTCTACAAGTGGTTCAACTTCAAGTAGTACTATGTTCTTCATGACGGCATCCATGTAAGTGGTATAAGTCCAACCCCAATTGGTACTCACAAGTGGTGTCTAGATCAAGTATTCAAGTGGTATCCAACAAGAGTGCAAGTGATCCTCAACTTTAAGTGATCATCAAGAGAAGGACTTCCAACAAGGTGTCCATCAAATGTGCAAGCATCTATCCCTCAACATCCCTCACATACACCTTTGTCACAATAAAGCTTGACCTTTTGTAGAAATTGATGACAAAGGGGGAGAGATTGGACAAAGATATGAAATCAAGAGTGTGGAAGAGAGATTGGATTACATGATCAAGGGGGAGATAATCAAGATGGATGGAAGTACGCAATGAACCATCATGAAGGCCGATGATGGGAGAGCAATAGGCCAACAAGAAGGATGATCCACAAGATTGAAGATTGCTAGGGGATCAAAATTCTTGGACAAGAGAAGCACACAAGTAGGGGGAGCAAGCTCATGGACATGGTTGATTGCATTTGAAATGTGCATATTCATATGCTTGCTTGCATTTGCACTTAGTTTCCTACATATGGTATCCTCTCTTGTGTGGTGTATGCTAGTATAGGTTTGAATGATGATTTGATAACTAGCATGCATAGGTTGTTAGCTAGACTTGTGTTTGTCAAGTATTTACTAGAACCTTGCCCTTAATGTTGATCTCACGGGGTATCTAGTATTTTTGCTTGTCTAGCTAATCTTGATGCTAAGGGTGGACTTAATGGTGCAACTTCAATTGGCTTCAAGCAATTGGTATCGAGCAATTGGTATCACGCTACAAAGGTTTATTCTATGCACCTTAGCATCACTTAGTAGTGTTGGCACTCCCACAAATTCCATATTTATGCATGTGTGAAAATTTGAAACCAAACCATTTGAGCACACATGTAGGGGGAGTTAACACTACCAAGTCGGGTTTTATGGAGCTTATCCAAGTCCAAAGATTTGAGCTTAAAGATGGATAAGTAACATAAAATCCAACCCAAGTTAGTAATTTACACTTGTGTGAAGAGCTAACTTGGTTAATGCGCTTAATTTCCATATCTTTGTAGAGTTGTCATCAATTACCAAAAAGGGGGAGATTGAAAGGTCCTTGTTTGGTTTTGGTAATTGAGTGACAACTTAGGTGGACTAATATGTGTTTAAGTGTTGATTACACAGGTGATTAGTCCACAGGTACATGTGTGTGAGCATCTATGCCATGGAGGTGAAAATGGCTTGGAGATGATGCTTAGCTCACACATATGGTATGAAGGAGCTAAACGCATGAGACATGACATGGAGTCATGTGGCTAGGTGGAGAAGATCAAGACAAGGCTTCGCGTCGACGGACCGGTTGCAAGTGTGAAGGGCAAGTCGGGTGATGGCTTGGCGCCGATGGACCAACGCAACGGTGAAGAGCAAGCAAGTCAAGGGTCGATGAACCAAAAGCCACGTGATGATATGAAGTGGATCATATCATTCATGAGGTGTTGGTGCATGTGTTGCACCGGCATCAATGGTGTCGGAGACGGTGATGAAGACGGTGATCGAAATGGAAAGCGCAAGGCAAAGGTATAACCTAGGGCATTTCCATTTCACTGGTCTAAGGTTGAGTAGAGAAGTGCTTGACCGGATTTAGGATAGATGGCCGTACTATCAAGAGGGGCAAACTTGTTTGCATATCGGTCATATAGTGCCACTTGAGCGATCTAACTTGCATACGTTGCTAGGATCAAGTGGCGCGGTGAAAAGAGATAAAAATCCTTTGAAAAATGTTTGTGAAAAGCTAACACACATGCACATGAGGTGTACACTTGGTGGTGTTAGCACATTTGCAAAGGTGGTGAAGTTTGGAGTTGAGAGGAGCTCAAAAAGAGCGTCGGACGCTGGCTTGGGTGAGCGTCGGACTATTGAGTTCAGTCCGACGGTAAACCCTAGCCCCTGTGCAGTTGAGTGCGAGCGTCGAACGCTGTCTGCAGTGACAGCGTCAGACCATCCTCGTGCGTCCGACGGTGTTTGGCTCTGTGAGAGTCAGACAGTCCGACGGGGTGAGAAGCGTGAGCGTCGGACTGTTGGCTGACAGTCCGACGGTGCATCGCGGCGAGTTCACGGCGTGGTGAGGCGTGTGGCATGCTCTGGGCACGGCGTCGGACGGGGCAGTTTGGTCCGACGCTGGGCATCGGACAAAGTCCGACGAGGTTTTGGCGCTCGGGTTGCTCTCTCGAAGTGTCGGACCGTGGAGTTCGTTGGTCCGACGGCGTTCCGTCTGACGGTAAGCTGAAGCGCGGGAAGTTAGCCGTTGTCATCCAACGTTCGACTTCAAATGGCTAGTGACACGTGGCGGCCATCGGGAGTGTCGGACCGTGGACATTGGTCCGACGGTGGCGCGGCTGAGCGTCCGACGCTCAGTCCGACGGCCGGTTTGAGAGGGCAACGGCTCTATTCGCTTGAGGGCTATAAATCCAAGCACTTGGCGGCCTTGGCCGACCAGCTGAGCACCCTTGGGCCTGTGTGGCTTGTGTAGGTGTGCTTGGGAGCTCTCTATCTCACTAGTGTGCGTAGTATTCATCCAATTGATCGCTAGTGAGTGATTCTAGTGCGTTGCATTGTGAGATTGCTTCGAGTGGCACTAGGTGATCGAGTTGCAAGCCGGTGGTGCTTGTTACTCTTGGAGGTTGCCACCTCCTAGACGGCTTGGTGGCTTGTGGCTCCGTGAAGCAAGCAAGAAGATTGTGCTTAGCTCTAGAGAAGCTTTGTGAGGGGTTGGAGCTCACCCCGCGGGAGATCGCAAAGAGCATCGCTAGTAGAGCGAGACGTGAAGAGCGACAAGTGGTCCGGTCGAGTCAAGTGCTAGAGCTTGTGGTAAGCACTCCACGTGGGAGAGTGTGACTTGCGGGTCACCACTAGCAAGAGGACCGGCGGCAACCTTGGAGCTTGTCTCAACGGAGGACGTAGCTTGTGGCGACAAGTGAACCTCTGGGAAATAAATCACCGCGTCAACATCTTCCCATCCTTCGCGGTGGTTTGCTCCCTTCTACACAAGTTATTTATTTTGTACATTACTTTACATGTGTAGTTGTAGTTGCTCTTGTGAGACCGGTTAGCTTGTGTAGCTTGCCACTCACATTCTTAGCTTGCGTAGCTTAGAACTAGTGTTTTGCTTAGCTTGTGTAGCTAAGTAAGTTGCGCTCCTTGATTAGGATTGTGTATCCTTGTCATTGAGCAAGTAGTGACCTTAGGTGCTTAGTGCGCTTTTGCTTGCTAGTTGGTAGGAGTTTCCCCCGTACTTAAAGTACTAGTGCTTAGGTTTGTGTGATCTCGCGCTAGAACGGTTTAGGGAAGCTCAAGCTAGGCTTGCACCTTTGTTTTTGCTAGGATCTTTTACAAGGTGCATAGAGTTATAGTTAGAGGGGTAAATTGTTGCTAGAATCGAATAGGTTTTATTCCACTGCGATTAGTTGTTAAAAAGGACTATTCACCCGCCCTCTAGTCCGCCATCTCGACCCTTTCACAGGGGGAA
Source organism: Eremochloa ophiuroides (assembly GCA_038502445.1). Taxonomy (NCBI): domain Eukaryota; kingdom Viridiplantae; phylum Streptophyta; class Magnoliopsida; order Poales; family Poaceae; genus Eremochloa; species Eremochloa ophiuroides. The sequence goes on from JAHLJS010000008.1 coordinate 50,277,211, forward strand.
AGCAGATCGCTATTCCCCAAGGCACCCCACTTCTTCCACCTAGAGATAATGAGCGACTCCTGTCGGTCAAGACCGACAAGAACGAAACACTGGTATGTGCGAAGTACACCACTTGCTCGCCCTGCCATCCAAGGAGTTCGTGCACGTCCAGGCCAAGTCCGCTACATCGAGTTCATACCACCTCCGCCCAAGAGACGGCGGGCTATATCTACATCAGCACTAGAGAAAGTCCCTAGACAGCCCCCGCCATCTCTACGCATCCTTAATGAGAAGATGGAAGCTCTCTCAAGCACCATTAGGGGTATAGAGAGGAATGAAGACTTACGGAGTAAGATTATGAGCGACATGACTAAGCAGATAGAAGTCAATGTCAAGTTAATTCGCAGTCTCAAGCGCAAAAAAGATCAGCTGAAAGAAGAGATTGGTGATCTTAAGGAAGAAATTAGGAAGCTCGCAAAGAAAGGGCAGCCTTAAGTTGCCCTCGTTATCTATATAATAAGGCACAAGTGTGTTAGGTTTGATTATATTATTGAGTGTGCTAGGTTTGATTTATAATATTAAGTGTGTTAGGCAAGCCTATTGAGCTAGGGCAGTCGTTAGCTCAGTCAGTTATCAAAGTTATCTAGTATTATTAATAAATAAAGTGCCTTATTCTTTTTTATCAATGTTTTAGTTTACTCTACTCTCTATATTTTTTGGTACGCATGTTATCTCCACATGTTGCGCAGAAAAGTATGCAGGAAAATAAGTGTGGGGGAGGCACATCGCGACTACGGAAATCAATTCGCTCGGGAAAATCACGTAATTTGGAAGATAATCGAACCAGGACCTCGCACACCGAAGTGGACCCTGTGGGGCCATAGAGGCGCGCCGCCCGGTGCCCTATCTGGGCTGGCCGGCCTCTCCTCTGCACCCTCTGCATCCCCTTCTCGGTCATAGTCAGGTTTGATCCCCATACAATATAATTGCATATGTTTCGATTTCTGTTTCGATCCGAATTAAAATTCACTTGCTAAAATTACTTTTAAAAGAGAAGAAGAAGATTGTTTAATTCATAGCTTAAGAATAAATTATATAACACTTTTCTAGGAATCATGTTACTATTGAAAACTATTTATAGGGACCCCATGATTGCTTAAGTCATTGTGAAACATGATATAGTTGAATAATGAGAATTCAATCCCTGATGTTTTGTCTTTGGAGATTTTATTTCGAAAATTTAAATGATTAGTTATACCTCTCCTTTATGGTAAAAATATTGTCCTACCAGATCCATATATAGGATAGAAGCCTGCCACATATAATACTTGTCTTTGTATTGAGTTTGGTCAACCTTTGTAACCCTTTGAAGAAATTTGTCATATTTTTGAATCAAGTGCCAATTCCACATAAGCATTACTCTAATCCGGAGTAATAGCGAGTCATTTTATCAAAAATGTTTCTCTCCTACACTGGGAGAAAACACCAAAATAATTATATAGCATAGTTACCAAATAATTGCTTCATGTTTTGTTAAAGTCTCTCAACTACTAAATTTCAAAAGAGGTATGAGCTATGCAAAAGAAGAAGGGAGTATAAAAAATGGACAAGTGTCCGAAGAAATTAAAACAATGGGTACTTAGATACTCGCCTACCTTGAAAAAAAAGAGAAAGAGATAGGTCATACCCTCTGAATAAGCTCAGTTGTATAAAAGAGAGATTTATTAAGGAGCAAGGTAGAATTAGGTTCCACCATATTCCACCAAATAAAGCTTGATTCGATTATATGCCTCATTTCTCTGTGGATTCATTGTTTGACTTTACAATAAATGCAATGCAAGTATGTTTTCACATTTTACCTACCTGAGATCCACATAAGCTTTTTAGAAGTAGGATAAAGACGGCAATTTCATTAATGCCTTGGTAAGAATACAAAAATACCAGATATATCAGTGATTCGAGAGTACTACAAAAGGAGAAGGTAAAGCTAAGTTTATTTACAAAATTACATACCCTCAAATTGACTTAACTAAAGGAAGAGAGTGATCTATTTTCAAGCTATTCTGTTCTTCAACTACTCAAAGATTCGTGGTAGGCACTTTGAATTCCATAGTACATGCATGACTAGACTAGTTTATATAATGTACTCTCAAATTATGTTTTAAATGCTCCACTCTCTAAGAATCCTACATCTTAAAACCAAACTTTTTCTCGAGACGAGCAAAAGCCTAAGTGTGGGGGTAATTGTTGACACTTGTTATCATCCAAATTTTATTATCAATTATCCCTGCATTAAACATGAATATCCAGCAGAATAGGGTTATTACTGATAGATTCCACGAGTTTTGGTGAATTGTCTATTTCTCAGGGGATTTTTCCAGAAAAGCTTAAAAGAAAGATTAAAGAGCATAATTACCACGAAACTTAACCACCAAGGAAACATCATCACGAGAATACTAGAAGCATCTGGAACACACCCGAAGCACCGGGGCCCGAAACCCCACAGGGTGGGGCCGGCCGGCGCCCCCCAGGGTTTCCCCCGCGTCGTCTTCTGGAGTCTTCTACCACCACCTATTAGTAGTCATCTGGGCCCTTGGTTAAGTCAATTTGATCTAACGGCGTGCGTGCATCCCACCGGCCTATAAATAGAGGGCCAGACCCTCCCCCTTGAGGAGAGCCAGATCAAGAGATGAAGACCCTGAAGCATTAGATAGATATCCACTAGATCTAGGCTAGCAATCAAGAGAGAGATTAGAGAGATAGAGTAGATGAGTAGAGATTCAGAGGAGTCCCGGCCTGTCAGAGCTTCTTCGTAGCTGTGTTCGTCTGGATTCAGCTCCCTCGCCCAGAGTTGCGTTCTGAGGTACTTTTGTATTCAACATCCTGATTCAAGTAACCATTTGTTCTTATTCGTTCTTAAGTTTACAACTCTATTTGAGTGCTTTGATCTTGGTAGCGCCTTGGTTGAAGTAGTAGTTTGTAGTGTAGACGTGGTGTCTGGGCTATAATTACTTGTGAATGTCCCCTGATTGGCCGGATAGTGGTAGATCGTGTAGGTGACAGCTGCATTGAGTCCTCTGTAGTCCACTTCCCGTTGATACGATCGATAGGTGTATAAGTGTCTGGTAGGAGGGAACTCTGATTTTGCCTCTTATTCATGTCGCTGCCCGATTAGAACGATATTATTCAAAGTTTACCTGGTTGTCAGATCTAGATAATCATTTGTTATCTCCTCATTCTTGATATTCTCTGGATTGATTGTATTATCGGGTTAAGAGCCAATAGACTTAGTCAATATCACCTACTGTTCCTTTGGGTTCGATATTAAAACCGGGATTGTCTGGTGAAGTGCTACATCGGTTGTTTTATCTGTGCGCTTGCGGATACCTTGATAATAATAATCTTTAATAGAGTGCAGTTAATTTATACCAACACCTATGCTTTGGTTAACTTTAATTTTGGGTAGTCCACACCTCTCTGGAAAGTTATCTAAGCCTTTATCGTTATATCCTTATCTTTTTATTGGCTTAGCCCCTGTTTAAGTATGTGCTATGTGATTGATTCTATTCATAAGTAATGTAACTTGAATCTATCTACTCATGCCTGCCTCCATACCTTCTCCCTGTGGTAAAAATATAAATCGACAACCCTGGAATACTTGGGTAAAATGCTACAATGGTATAATTAATCTATGCGCTTGCAGATATTTTGAACTTGATTATTTATATTTATATCCTCTTTAGTCACTTGCATTCATAATAACTGCTTAGAATTATTCTTGGTAGTTTCCATACATGTCTCTTATATTCATGCTGGGGATGACAACCTAATTATTGTAAGAGATATAGGTTTAAAAGAAGTGGCTAAGTAATTTACCAAGTAACACTTAATTAGTACCAACACGCGTTGGCGTGTTCACACACTCCACGTCGCACTGGTAGGCGTGCTGGTAGGACACGCCAACGGTGATGACCCACTTGGGCCCCGGCATCTTCAGCTTGAGGTAGGTGTAGTTCGGGACCGCCATGAACTTGGCGTAGCATGGCCTCCCGAGGATGGCATGGTAGGCGCCGCGGAATCCTACCACTTCGAACGTGAGGGTCTCCTTCCTGAAGTTGTCAGGAGTCCCGAAGTAGACGGGCAAGTCGATCTGCCCGAGGGGTTGTACACTCTTCCCTGGCACTATCCCGTGGAACGGGGATGTCATGGCCCGAAGAAGAGATCGGTTGATCCCCATCGAGTCTAGGGTTTCAGTGTACAGAATGTTGAGGCCGTTGCCTCCGTCCATGAGGACATTGGTGAGCCACGTGTTGCCGACGACAGGGTCGACAACGAGTGGGTAACGTCCTGGCGACGGGATGTGATCCGGGTGATCGTTCCCGGCTGAAGGTGATGGCGTTGAGGGACCAGCAGAGGAAGCGCGGCGTCGCTGGCCTGACGGTGTAGATTTCCCAACGCTCGCGCTTTTGTTGACGCGGCATCGGGGCGGTTCTGGGCCCACCGAAGATCATGAGGCACTTGTCGACGGGTGAAAACTCGTCGTCCTTCCCACCCTTGTCCTCCTTGTCCTCCACGGGCTTCTTCCCGGCGTCGCCTCTGAACGCCTGCCGCCCGTAGTGCTTCTTGAGCATCACATACTCCCCGAGTGTGTGGTTTACCGGGCCCTTGTGGTAAGGGCACGGCTTGGTGAGCATCTCGTCAAAGCGGCCACGGGGTGGTTGGGCTCCCTTGGGCTCGGCCACAAGGGGGTCGCTACGGAGGGGCGCCTTCCCCTTTTTCTTTTTGCTGCTAGGGGCTCAGGAAGAGGTGCCCTCGGGGGCCTCCTCCTTCCACTTGCCCTTGGGGTCGGAGAAGATAGCTCCCACCGCCTCGTCGCCCGAGGCAAAGCTGGTGGCAATCCTCATGAGCTCGGAGATGCTGGCGGGGGTCAGGCGCCCCAGCTCATGGATGAGCTCTTTGCAGGTCGTCCCTGCAGCGAAAGCTCCAAAGACGTTGGAGTCAGCGACCTGGGGCAGCTCGTTATACTGCTTGGAGAATCACCGGATGTAGTCCCTCAGGGACTCACCCGGCTTCTCCTTGCAGCTCCGGAGGTTGCAGGAGTTTCCATGGCGCACGTAAGTGCCCTGGAAGTTTTCCACGAAGATCTTGACCAAATTGTTCCAGTCGAAGATCTGCTGCGGGGGCAAGTGTTCCAGTCAGGCTCTAGCAGAGTCGGCCAAGAACAGCGGGAGGTTGCGGATGATGATGAGATCATCCTGCGCGCCGCCCAGCTGGCACGCAAGATGATAATCCGCTAGCCAAAGCTCGAGGTTCGTTCCCCTGAGTACTTGGCGATGTTGACCGGTTGTCGGAACCGGGGCGGAAACTTGGCCCTCCGGATGGCCTCGCTGAAGACGCGAGGACCCGGGGGCTTGGGTGAGGGCGCGCGGTCCTCGTCGGAGTAGTAGCGCCCACCCCGATGGATATTGTAGCCTCGAGTGGCTCCGTTGGTCTTTCGTAACCCGCGGGCCTGGAGAATGGTGCGGACGTCGACGTCCTTGCCAAGCCGCTGGTGGACCGAGGGGGCCCTCGGGGCCTTGGGATGCACCGAGGCTTCTCGTTCATGGCAAGCTGGGCCGCCATGCTGGTACTCCTCGGCGCCGTGGTGTCGTGACGCCGAGCTCTCCGCATGGAGGACAGCGGCGTCCTCCAAGAGGTTCTTGAGCGGGTCCCTGAGCTGCCGTGCCTCCGTGGTGGATGGCTCGGCATGCTCCGGAGAAGCATCGCAGCCTCCGTGAGCTTTCGGCTAGCTCGAGGTGCAGCCCCAGGCGTCCCGGTCCCGTCGTCGGTGATGATGCGGGCCTGGATGTCGCGGGCTCAGCGTCGCGCTGCTCCGCCGTCTCCCCGCTCCTCCTCGCATTCCAGCGCGGCGCGAAGTTGGGTGAGGCCCAGGTGGTCCTCGTCCATCCGCGCCTCGAGCTCCCGAAGCTGCTCTAGCTCCGGAGATCGATGGAAAGGGCGAGACGTCCCAGCCCCCGGGTCTCATGGGGGAGCGGACTGCGGAGCTTGTGAGGGTGGCATGTGTTGCTGAAGCTGGGGCTCCAGTGCAGGGGCATCTTCCTTGTCGTCCCCTGAGTAGGCGTCCTCCACCAAGCCCTCCTCGAGGTGCACCAGGTGGAAGCACTCCCGAGAGGGGTCGTCGTAGGACTCATCAGAGTCGGGGACGCTAAAGGCGGTGTCCTATGAGTCGACGAGGCGGAGGAGAGCCTGGGGATCGCGGACGCCAGTGAAGTCCATGTTCTCCCAGAAGTCGTCGTCGTCGTCGCTGCCAAGATCCCACCGTGATGGTGAGACACGGCCGTAGCGGTCCCACCCTTCTGGGTATTCCAGCAGGATGACGCTAGCGCTGGAGTCCGTCTCCCTACCATTGCATGCCCTGGGAGTAATCCCAGGGGACATCGGTGGAGAGTCGAAGATGTCGTCCAAGCGCTCAAGGTGATGGATAGGCATCATCACCAGTTCGTGCTGTTGAGCACGAAGGGTGCAGACGTGAGCGTCCAGGGCGTTGCGAAGCCCGAAGGGGAGCGACGATGGCGTCGCCGGCCTTCCCCAATGAGGACGGAGGGAGATAGCCAACGGCGCTGCGGACCCGCCCCCACCCGTCCGTGGGACGGTGGGCGGGCGAGTGGCCGCTGCTGCCTGCGGTGCTGGGGCAGCAGTGTCTCCCGCGGCCGGGAGCGGGTTGACCTGGGGGCGCCGCCCTCGCCTAGCTCGGCGAGAGTGACGCATGGCGTTCCCACCTCCCCGTGGCGCGGGTAGAGGGGTCGCCGTGGCTCCTTCCCCGGTCTCCTGCTGGGCCAGGGTCGAGGTGATGGTGACGCGGGGCTCGGCTGAGCGGAGATCCATCTCGTAGCCACAGCCAGTGGCCACAAACTCGAGGCTCCCGAACCAGAGCACCGCGCCGGCGGGAAGCGCAGGGAAGCTGGCAGCCATCCGCAACCTAGATCAACACACACAAGCCCCCTACCTGGCGCGCCAACTGTTGGTGCTTGGATTAGCAGGTGTTAGCACCGACTAGTAAACTTATGTTTTGCGGTGAGGTCACGGATGGTGTGCAAGGGGGAACACAGGGAATTATACTGGTTCGGGCTAGAAATGCCCTACGTCTAGTGTGAGACGGGTCGTGTTGCTTTGCACCGGGGTGCTTGTAGTAGGGGTTACAAGCCTAGGTGAGAGAGGGAGAAGATCCCAAGTCTCTTGTGCGTGTGTGAGTATGTTGTGTGTTCTATGGCAGTAAGGCGTTGTGAGGGATGCGGAGTCTCTCTGAGATTGGCCTCTGCCTCCCCTTTTATAGCCATAAGGGAGAGGCAAGAGTTATATGGGTTTTGCTGTAGAAATAGTACTTGGAGCGGTGATGACCGCTAGGATCGACGCCTGTCGTCAACCACGGCTCCAACTTGGCACTTTTGAAGTATGGCGGTGGTCATTCGATTGATTTTCCACTGTTGATTGGTGAGTTCCAAGACGGTGCATAGTCCTGGTCGTGGCCACGGCGTGGCATGGCATCATGGCGTTGTACCCGCCCGTTGTTCATCCTGCACAGTGTGATGAGAAGACGGAGTGCCCCTCGGGTGTTGACCTTCGAGGCTCGGGAGTCATTGCCTCCGTCGGAGCGAGATGGGACGGAACGGTAGGAGTGTGCTCCCTCGGGCGCATTTCCTCCCATGTGCGGGGCTTCCCGAGGGATAGGCGGGCTAGGACGTATGCTTTGCCCATCCTCCTGATTTGGCCATACAGTCGACGCTCCTCCTTTCCATGCGTCGTGCGTATGACAGGGGTATGGGCCGTCGCTGTCGCTGTCGTAGTTGGAGAATCTCTCCATCAGCGCGGGACGTCGTAGAGTAGACTGTCCCTGTGGTGGTGTAGAAGTAGTGGGGCCGTCAGATCGGTTGTCAGAGGAGATGTGGCGGTTGGTACGGCGGACGTGCGCGTGCGAGGCGCAGTCGCGTTGAGAGGTCCACTCGATGGGACCGTGCTTGTAAAGTGGTCAGAGAGGTCCCTAGGACTGTAAGATTGCGTTGCTGACGTCGGCATGGCTCAAGCGAATCGGAGAGCTGCGCCCGAGCGAGATTGCATATAGCAGGGAGGTCGAGCGAATTGGAAATTGGTCACCCGAGACTGCTACATTTGGTGGTAGGTTCGGGCGAACTGGAAGGTATCGCCCGAGCTCCTTCTTTCCCGAGCCCTGTCGTGGAGGCTCGGGCGAATCGGAGAATCCGGCTCAAAGGGTCCGCGCGCCCGAGGGGGTGACTCGACGGCGCAGCGTCGTTGCTTACGGGCCTTTTACAGGTAGCATTGTCATGGGCCTCTGCTGGGTTTGTCCGGGCCAGGCCTTATCTGGAAAATATGTTTCTGCGTTTGGGTACCCCATACTTTGATACCTAACAAACGTTGCGGTACATGCATGGAGCATTAAATGCAGACGAAATGTTTACATATTTATACTTTTTGCATACGAGATGAATCTTTTAAGCCTATTTAAGACATGATTAGATAAAAGTTATCAAATATAAACGAATATAATACAATGCAAAATTAAACTGGAAACCGCGTTCTAAAGACAGCTTCAGCGCCGAAGACCCCGGCTCGTTCGGCTCTCTCAACACCGTGGCGACCGGCATCCGGAGAATCCGCCTGGTGTTTTCGACCCAAATCCAACGTGCCTGGCTGTCTCAAATAGGCGGCATCACAAATCCACACCGGAAGGGTGGGGGAGCGAAAGAAACGCAGAAGATCGTGGCCGCTCATCCAATCCGCTGGCAGGCCCAGGTCCGCTGCCCGGCAAGGTTGCGCTGTTGCCGCAGCCGATCCGAATCGCCACCCCCGAATATCCCACTCGCTTCCTCCTCCTCTCTGCGAGCAGCGAGAACAATTAGAACCATTATCCATCCATTCCAGTCCCCCTCTCCCGCTCCGCCTCCCTCTTCGTCCTCCTCTCGGCTCCCTTCCTCTCGCAGCCGTCTTCGCCCCCGCAAGGAATCCGGACGTGGCTTGTCCTCTCCTTTTCTGCAGGTAAGCACTCGCTACCTTTGCTCGGATGGATTGCTCCTCCTGTCCGGCGGATTCTTTTTCCTCTGTTGCGAGCTCCTATATTCAAATCTCTACATCCAGCTTGCTGCGGATTCGCTTGCAGTGAGCAACCCAAGTGTTTGGGGTTTTAACTGCGCGGATATATTCTCTTCAATTATTCTAGTAATTTTCTCTTAAATATGCTCGCTAGAAGAGAGATTGGGAAAGAGGTCTCACTTATTGATGGGAGCACTAGTTTTTATTCGCAAAAAAACGGGGTATAATAGGTTTGTTGGGGATAAATGTGTCTTTGAATCTGTTTGTTGTCAATTGAAGGAAGTAGTGGTTCTTGTTTTTTTTTTTCATTTTTTTCACAAGGAAGGCCATCGGAGGGGCCTCCCGGTGCCAACGCCGGGCTCGAACCCGGGTCGCCGGCCTGAGGGCTGGCTCAAGGAGCCACTCGGACTCACCAGCCCTACTATCTGGACTTCTCAAGTTTTGCTCCATATGCTCATCTTCTACTACTCTATTTGGTAGTTCAAGTTTTGCTCCATATGCTCATCTTGTACTAGTGTACTACTCCATTTGTAGTTGTATTCCTAGCTTAACCAGATGGCACTCTTCACTGTATTTTTTATGGCACTTTTCACCGTGTTCCGTACTCACCCATAGTTCTTAGCAATTGTTCTTCACTGTACTACTTTGTTTTTCCCCTTCCTTTACCGGCTCGTAATTTCTGTCTACTACTCTGTAGGGCGTTTACATCTTTAAGCTCAGAGAGAAAGGATTATGAAAATGGCGCACTTGACCACTAACTGTAGTTTCAGTACATCTCCTGCTGTTCAGACATTCTCCAGTTCTCCTAATTACTGCCGCAGTGTTGGCCAACTACAAAACTCAAAATCTTCAAATCTGTCCCTCAAATCTTGCTCCAGGCAACAAAAGAAGTCATATGTTACCTGTGCTAGTGCAGCCGTACAAGGACAGACACAAACACCTCTTACTGGCAGCCAGCAAGCTTATGAGCATTCATCCTCCAAACCTAAAAAGGTGATGGTTATTGGTGGAGATGGATACTGTGGGTGGGCAACAGCTCTTCATCTCTCGAACAAAGGTTATGAGGTTGCTATTGTTGATAATCTTGTTCGCCGTCTTTTTGATCACCAACTTGGTCTTGATTCCCTTACCCCCATAACTTCCATCCAAAATCGTGTCCGTAGATGGAAGTCTCTCACCGGTAAGACAATTCAGCTCTTTATCGGTGACATATGTGATTTTGAATTCCTCTCGGAAGCCTTCAAGTCTTTTGAGCCGGATGCTGCTGTTCACTTCGGTGAGCAAAGATCCGCGCCATACTCTATGATTGATCGTTCCCGGGCAGTCTACACACAGCATAACAATGTCATTGGGACACTTAATGTCTTGTTTGCCATAAAGGAATACAGTGAAGAGTGCCATCTGGTTAAGCTAGGAACTATGGGTGAGTATGGAACACCAAACATTGACATTGAAGAAGGGTTTATCACTATTACTCACAATGGAAGAACGGACACCTTGCCTTATCCAAAACAGGCAAGCTCTTTCTACCATCTGAGCAAAGTGCACGACTCCCACAACATTGCATTTACTTGCAAGGCTTGGGGTATAAGGGCCACAGATCTTAACCAAGGTGTGGTCTATGGGCTCAGAACAGATGAAACTGCGATGCATGAAGAGCTATCCAACAGATTTGACTATGATGGCGTCTTTGGGACAGCACTAAATAGGTTCTGTGTTCAGGCTGCTGTAGGGCATCCACTTACAGTTTATGGAAAAGGTGGTCAGGTATGTCTTTGGCCCCCCCTCCCCCCCCCCCCCCCCCCCTTTAAAAATAAATATGCCTGTAGCTGAAATTATTAGTTTGCCTGGAAACCACTGCTTGCATTTTGTCATAAACCTTGGGAACTCAAAATCATGTCACATGTTAGCTCTAGCTCAGGAAGTATTGAAAATTTGTGTCATTTTTTTTTTTTCGGTTTCTGCTAAATGCTCCAAACAACAATGATTTGGTAACCTGTTGGTTATATATCCTGAGTGTGTTACTCTGAAGACCTCACTTATTTTCTTAAGATCGCCTGTCTGGGAGAAGTCCACAACAGTTTCTTTACCTCACATGGTATTCCAAACTGGAGACTCCGTTGAGCCTACTGCAGTAATTTGTAGTTCTCCTAAGCTTGTCACCACATTTTTTTAATAAGTAATGTAATATGCTCTGCTTACGCAAGCACTGTTCTTCAAATATCACAGGCAAAAGCGACCATCTCCTAGTCATTAGCAAAAAAAAAAAAAAAAAAAAAAAAAAAAAAAAAAAAAAAAAAAAAAAAAAAAAAAAAACCCATATAGGACAGCAAAAATTTAATTGAATATTGTACTTTCAGTTGAAATTGCTTTTAGAACTGCAAAATGTGGCATAAATTTACTGAACAAACCTTTTGTTCCCTTCCGCTCCAGACCCGGGGATACCTAGACATCAGAGACACTGTACAGTGCGTTGAGCTAGCAATAGCCAACCCAGCCAAACCTGGCGAGTTCAGAGTCTTCAACCAGTTCACCGAGCAGTTCTCTGTCAATGAGCTAGCCAAACTGGTGACAGCCGCAGGAGCGAAGCTTGGACTAGAAGTGCAGACCAAATCGGTGCCCAACCCACGAGTCGAAGCTGAGGAGCACTACTACAACGCCAAGCACACGAAGCTCATTGAGCTCGGCCTGGTTCCCCACCTACTCTCCGACTCCCTGCTCGACTCACTTCTCAACTTTGCCATACAATACAAGGATCGGGTCGACACAGCACAGATCATGCCCAGCGTGTCGTGGAAGAAGATGGGCGCCAAGCCGCGGACAGTCTCTGTTTAGAGGGTGATTCAACTTCCCCTGGCTTATAATGTCAACCATGAAATTGACATTATTGACATATGTAATGTAATAATTTTGGGCATTAGTATGATGTGCTAGGTAGTGAAGTGTTTATTACGATATTAAATTTCTTTTTTTTTTTTTATGTACGTGCAACTGAAGAGTTCATGTTTAGTTGATTCTGTTGCACACTCGAGCTTATTTTTGTTGTCCATGCAACTGAAGAGTTCGTGTTTAGTTGATTCTGTTGCTCACTCGAGCTCTTGAGCTCTTACAATGCAGCTGTCCTTTTCACTGATCCTGGACTCCTGGTGCGACAAGTGTAGATCAAGATCTTGCAAGGATTGTTATTAGTTACTGTAATAGACCAAATGAATACATGATTCCGTGCATGCTCAGCTATTCGGATCTAAAATTGAAGCTTAGTGTAAATCTCTGTGCTAATATTATGTCTTTGAAGTCGCTATTCTGAACGAGTTTATACAAATTTAGAGTGAATACCTTTGGAGCTGCCGGTTGTCAACATCTGTTAGTTTTTGATAGACTATTCGAATTAGTTGTAAGATGTTACTCCATTCTAAAATGTAGGATGTGATTTGACCTCATGCCTTGTGATTGTGAGCATTCAAATGTTTTATATGTGCTGCCAGTGATTACAAAATTAACACCAAACAACCATATGTGCTGCCAGTGATTACAAAATTAACACCAAACAACCTTTTTTGAATATGAATCCATGGGTCTCTTAGAAAATAAATAGAGGGGTATGAACAAAATTAGATATTTATGGTGCGCATAATTATAGTTAAGAAGGATTTAAATTTTTTTATCAAAAGTAGGTTACTGGAGGCTAGGACAGACCTAGCTGTTTTCATGCGAGGACACAACTTCCTAGAGGGTGTCCTCATCTAAATGGTGCATGAACACAATAAGAAACATAACCCAGTTAATTAGGTGTTTATCCCTATGACAGACATTATGAAGGGAAGATTTCTCGCTCGTGTATATCTTTCATGGCGTATCTTTTTCTGGGTGGGAGCATAGTAATACTCTAAATGCTAACGATAATACTAGGTCTTGTTTTTAGACAACACGAATGCATTGACGAGACAATTCTCTTTAACATGAAGCTACTGCTCTGTACATCTGAGCAACCATCGGGTGTGTCAAAAACAATTTTCACAGGAGTAAAATGTTCTATTCTGGAGAAGCAAAAACCACTAAAGTACTGAATTGTCTGGTTGCACAATGAGAACCCTCCCCCTTTTGTTATTACTTAGGGCATCTGCAGTGTATAGAACCGCCCACGTTCCTGTGTATAGAACCGCCCACATTCCTATATAAAGATGTGACATCTCGTGATGAATTACTCCCATGGGTCAGAATCTATAAGTGAGACTCGCAATATTAAAAAAAAAAAAAACAGCATCCCAACTGCCTCAACCCCTGCTGCTGTTCGTTCCCGTCACTCCACAGCAGAGAAAAGAGTATATTTATTTCGTATAAGTCGCTCCCATGTATGGATGCGGGGTCTCGATGAATCAACCAGAGGCTTCGAACCGTCCATAGCGGACGCTCTTAGGCATACATATTCACTATAGGAAACTGAGTAATGCTGATTGGAAGAGAGTGAGCAGCGGTTTGAGAAGAAACTAGGTAGCTGGAAAAGCACACATATTTTTCAGGTGTGCATCTCACACTGATTAATTTAGTGCTTAGTAACCTGCCTTTGTATACGGTGTCTTTCTTCACAATACAAAGATAGGTACTTATTGGCACGGTGATGGCCCCAAAAAACCATCAAGTAAAATGGAATGTTATGTGCAGATATCGAGATCAGTGGAACTGGGGAGGTAAATCAGTATGCCTTATTCTGATGAATGTCTGATTGCTCTGGCGCTGGCGGTTGAGATCTGTAATTCAGTTAGTGGGTCTATATATGATAGTTACCGTTTCAATATTTTTTGCTACTGGCGTGCCAGGACTGCAGTTAGCAACGGTGTGGTTGTGCTGCTCCAAACAATCTGTGATTCAGATTGTACTGGGCGGTCTATGATAGCCACATCTACCTTAGTCTGCTCTAACAATTACTGCTACTGCTACAATTGGCTGTCCTACTCTGCATGCCTCTCAATTGGCTGTGATGTCGATTACTCCCTTTTTTAAAAAGAAAAATTATCCCAAGTTAAACATTTCTTTCTTCGACCATTAGTTTTCAAATGTTCAGTGTGAGAACTATATGTCATGAGCGTATTTCTCTAATGAATCTAAAAACCTTTTTATGACTGAATTTTATATAAAAAAGACTAATATGTTATGTGTGTGACATAAAATCAATATAGTTAGGTAGAATATGAAATATACTTTCGTACTACACTTTTTTTGGTCAGATGTCAGTACCAGTTTATTTAAAATTGGACAAACCTAATGTTTGACTTTGGACATTCATGATGGAAGTAGTATTAGGCTTCTTTTTTTAAAAAAAAAGATTATATTACAAAACTTTTGTAATAAAATGTAATGGAAAAACATATTCCATGCCATTTGCCCTGCTTCCTTTTTCTCACTGGCATCCTGATGGAGCAATTCCAGGTGTGGCGAATTCCCGAACCCCATTCCATGCCATCTCCCCTGTTTCCTTTGTTTTTGGCTAATTCTCTAGTCCCGATTCCATGCCATCTCCCCTGCTTCCTCTATTTTTTTTTTCTTAAGAAGAGTTATGCTTGGATTTTGTAATGTAATTTTGCACATACGCCAACAACATCCACGTGTGATGAATATACTACTATTAGTCCTTTTTAGAGAATTCTGAATTGAAAGTTTGGAAGATGGTATTATTATTAGTAGGGGGACAAGAAGAATATTCCATCCTCATTTGTCCACAGAGAGACTGGGTTAACCATAACATGTACCGGGTTAATCATGACACATCAATAGTTTGTCAAGATAACCAAAAAGTGGAATTCAATGGAAGGAAACGACGCAGAGGCAAAGAAACAACGACTTGCGTTGGAATTCAATGGAGGGGCAAATACCGGTTTGGGGCAATGAAGCGATTCACAGTGGGGTTTCTTACGGGAACTGCCCCCGACGTGGGCCTGGGGAAGTTCAGAAATTAGGGTGGGGAGTCGATCAGACGACTCGTGACACATGACACAGACTGGTCTAGATTCAAAGGGATGAAGGACAAATGACTGGTGATAATAGCCACAATAACCTGCATTAAACGACCAATTATTTCGATAATTTGACAGTATCATCCAACATACAATGCACGCCTTAAATAAGTCTAACTCATTACAAGCGGATTCTTGATGAACATAGACTGTCGTCAATGAAACAACAACAACAAAAAATAGTTCTTTGAACTTGATAAACATTACGTAGATTCTAACTAATTAAACTAAACTAAATCCAATCTAGGTCCTCGGTGTTTGGGCTAGGATAGTCCCTCCTCTGCCACTTTGCTAGAGGCTCATTGGTGGCCTCCTCCTCATCTAGCTCCTCGACGTCGTTGTCCTCCTCCTCATCGTCTCCGTCCTCATCGTCATGGTCCTCCTCCTCGGTGCCATTGTCATTGCCGAAAAAGCACTTGTGATCGGAGTCCAATAAACTTCGATCAAGTGAGCTATCGGCATAGAGCCCTCATCGCTAGTCCTCCACCAGTGCTCATCTTCTTCCTCCTCCTTGGTGGAGTCGTTGCTCGGTGCTTGAAGCTGTTCATTGTTGAAGTTGGAAGAAAGAGGTGAAGAAAGAAGAGGAATGGTTTTAGGGCTGACGAGGTGAATAATGTGTAGAGCATTGGGAGAGCCTCTTCTGCTTCTCCGTGAGAATGGTGATGAAAGACTGTTGGAACTTGGGAGAGTATCTTTAGGGCTCGCAGTCAAAACTACTATTGCAATCGCCTCGACATATAATCCGATGTCGAAGCAAGCCCTGCAGATCATCGACGGATCCAAAGGTCACCCGGCGGTGAATCCTTGGGTCACTGTGCCCCACCGTCCCTCCAACCGACGGTGATAAGGGTGTCATGCTAAGACTTTCTTTAGTAGGAAATTATTAGTGTATAGTTAGTTATTATTTTTAAATTATAGGTGTAATTAGTTAACTATTCCATTCTCATTCACCATCATCCATTCAACCAAATAGAAAAATAGACCATTCCATCTGACGAACCGAATAAAAAGAATGGATAAATCTATGCAAAAATTAATAAACGATCATAACTCATCTAGTTTTGCTCTCAAAGCAAACGAAACCCCCTATTTACTTGTTTAGCCGTCATTGGTCGTGGTCACGGGTTCCACTTGGACATCATCAACACTTTATACTAGGTACATCCACTCTGCCTTTTTTGTCTTTACATTACAGGGAATTAATTAAGCCCTAATTTTAATTTCATCCTTTTTTAAAGAGCAAAAATTTGTTGTGGAGTGAGTTTAGGCAAAGCTTTGCTTAAATGCCAGTAGGTACTCACTAAAACAATGCAATAAGCTGTCATAAAAGAAAGAGTGCAAAGGTTACGTGTTGCGTTTAGTAACCAGTCCAAAAGGCCTTAGGTGGCAACTGGAGGTCAGCGGCGTTGCTCTCCAACATTTCAAGGACTTCACCCATGGAAGGCCAATCGGCTGGATTGGACTGTATGCACCACAAGCCAACTATAGGTCATCTTCCTCACGAGCATTTCCGTGGTGTCACTGCTGCTGCTGATCTCGCTGGTTGTGAGGCCACAGAACTGATCCAAGTTTTCATACAGCCATTGCGGAAAATACATTGCTGTTGCTGTCTGTACTGACATCGATTTTCTTCCTTGCTCCGACCATCTCAAGGACCACCATACCGTAACTGTACACATCAACCTTGCTGCCCACTGGTCCGTAGTTTCTTGAGAAAACTTCAGGTGCTATGTACCCTATTGTGCCTCTTGCCCCGGCAATGGAGATTCTACTCTCCTTTTGTCGGCCCAGCTTCGCCAATCCAAAATCTGATATCTTTGGACAGAAATCCTGATCTAGGAGAATGTTGTGTGGTTTGATATCGAAATGCACAATGTAGGTGTTGCATCCTGTGTGGAGGTACTCTAATCCTCGTGCGATTCCAATGACAATATCGAACAATTTATCCCAACTTAAAGTGGATTCTCCTTCAGTAGAATTGTTGCCAAAAGTGTACCTCTCAAGTGAACCATTGGGCATGTACTCATAGAGAAGAGCTCTTTTTGAACCTTGAAGGCAATATCCTACCAGAGTAACAATGTTGATATGAGATGTTCTGCTAATGCTGGCCACCTCATTCATGAATTCCTCACCATCGCCCTCCATGCCCTTCAACATCTTAACAGCTATCTCACGACCATCAGGCATGTTGCCTTTGTAAACAGCACCGTAGCCACCTTGGCCAAGCTTGTTAGCAAAAGATTTGGTCATTCTTTTCACTTCCGAACTAAGTGTAACCTTTGGGGTGTAAAGTTCCTTGCTTTTGCAAGAAAGATTCAAGCCTTGGTGAATTTTTTGGCCATTTGTAACATGGTATCATGCTATAACATTTCTTATACCACATCAATACTATGAAAGCGATTACACACAGCCCAGATAGGCCTGAGGTCCCCGCTATGATATCTGAAAGTAGACATTAAATAAAATGATGTATGTGAGATTATGCTACAAAATGCCAATAACATTATTTTGAAACGAACTGTCAGGCCAGAGAGGTACCTGCTGTTCTAAAAAGGAAAGGAGAAACTTTAGTGACCAACTTGATGTTGAAAAATTCTAGCATTGGCCTAGATATATCAATGGAGTTTTTATTTGAGGTGCCATTATCCAATATTAGCATATCCTAGTACACGATTAGGGAAATGTAAATATTAGTGTAAACAAGGAGAGCAAATACAAAATATGTTCCTAAGCATATTTCTGTTTGGTATTATCAACTAAAAAGAATCTTCAAAGCTCATATATACAAGTCAGGGTTTCTCTTACATATTCTGATCCTTTTCTTTCGTGACCGGCCAGTGTTCGGTGAAACTGGTGACATGTTTGGGGGCGATGCATTGCCGGAGCCCCCTGGAATTGGCGAGCTGTTTGGTGGATCCGTTGTGATGGCTGAATTAGTAACAAACAGACCGATCAATTCATCAGTTATCATTCTTTTTAAAAAGCTGGTTATGAGATCCTAATGCAAAATGCAAAGTAAGTTATGAATGAACTATTTTTTTGGGATACATGAATAAACCATTTTGATCACCGATATGTACAATATTCAGTAATAAAAAAAAGATCAAATGGACAAACTCAATTTGTTTGTCAATCCTGACCCAGATTATTCCATACTTGCCATGTCATGTAGTAGATACTGCACACAGAAAACTAAAGTAGTCCTAGATGTGAATTGTTTCTTGATCTATCTAGCCCAAAATATGTTAGGCGCACAGTAGTACTCTTAAAGGAATGCCTTAGGAGTATTATTTTTACTTTACTTACCGTTGCTCAGAATCTGGGCACTGTAATCATTGTTGATGTCAGTAGTAGCGGTCCCACAGCATGATGCCGCCGTAATTAGCGGAGGCGTTCACCACCGGCAGCACATGCGACACAAGGGATTTGGGGTTTATGTACCCGCTGCCCGCTACATCAGTCGACGCCGGCAGGCCAAGAAACACCTTCGCCGAGAACGGCAACGACCGCGTCCATCTCTTCAACGAAGCCTCCAGGTTGGTCGCGTCCTGGTACTTGTACTCGCAGCCAGGGTTGTTGAAGAACTGTACCCAGACATAGTCGAACAACCCCGTGCCGATCGCTGCGCCGAGGGACGCAGTCCGGGAACGGGCACTGCGGCGCCGCCGTGAGCAGGTACTTCCTCCCTCGCTCGTCGCCATTGTACAGCGACGTCAGGTTGTTGGCGAGGTCGTCGAAGTGACTGGCTGGATTAATCTGGATATCGAAGTCGATGCCGTCAAGCACGGCGTCGCCGAGCGGCCGCGACGACGAGGAGGTGCCGCTGCCGCCGAGGAAGTTGTCCCAGAGGTAGGATGGCCACGCTCTCCGCGTCCGCGGTGGAGGAGAGGCTGTAGTTTCCCCCGCCGCCGATGCTGAGGAGCACCTTGACGCCTCTTCTCTGGCAGCTCGCGATGTCCGCGGCCAGACCTGTGCAGCCACCCGACGCGGGATCGCAGTGTCCGGCCAAGTTGAGCACCGGTGTCCGGCCGCCGCCGAACGTGGTAAGGAAGGCCATGACCACCAAGGCGTAGAGGCCGCTGCTGCATGTCTCGGCCAGGGTGCCCTCGTTGCCGTTCTGGCCCCAGTAGACTGAGATGTTGACGGCGGCGGCGGCGGGGGCTGCAGCTGATGCGCCAGCCAACAGCAAGCAGGCGCAGAGAAGCTTGCGGTGGCCGCAGGCCATTGGCTTCGTTGCTGCCTGTGCCTGCCTTCTTCTGATTGCAAACTTTCTTTGCAAACAAACAAATTGCAATGGCCAGGACTTGTTGGACGGGTATCGCGAAGACCCCTTGCGTCACAAGTAGTCTTCGACGGACCGGGTCAGCAGTCCACGCTGGTGCCACAAATTTCTTTATGGCTATATACGTACCAAATGCATCTGAAAGTGACTGGTGTGACTACAAGAGGCTGTCTGCACAGATCATCTCGAATAGGCAATCTTCCTCCAAAAAAAAAAAAAAAACACACAATGTGATCTGATGGTAACCGTTTGAAGAAAAGAATTATCAAGCTGCATCAATCACCTGACGATGAGAATTCAAAGAAGAAGGGACCGGATGGGTAAATCACGAATTCATGATTGTACATGAGCTGATCAATCACCTGATGAGAAATAAAGAACCAGAGCACTGTTACAAACACTCACCTGCTGCTGTTCGTTCCCGTCACTCCACGACAGAGAAAATAAGGTACTCCCTTCGTCCCAAAATAGATGTCGCTATGCGATACGTACTGATCAAATTTTCTCGGCTTTGACCGAGTTTCTAGAAAATGCGTATAATATTTATATCTCCAAATAAATATATTATGAAAGTATATTTAAAGATCTATCTAATGATACTAATTATATATTATAAATATTAATATTTTTATATATATAATTGGTCAAATATAAAAAGTCTTTGACTTCTTAGGAAGTGAGAATGACATGTATTTTGAGACGGAGGGAGTACGTATTTATTTTGTAGAAGTTGATCCCATGTATGGATGCGGGGTCTCCATGAATCGACCTCGCAGTGTATGAGAGTTAGATTCAAGTCTATCCAAGCGGCTTTCAAACCGTCCATTGCGAACGCTCTTAGGCATACATATTCACTATAGGAAATTGAGTAATGCTGATTGGAAAAGAGTGAGAAGCGGTTTGAGAAGAAACTAAGTAGCTAGAAAAGCACATATATTTTTCAGGTGTGCATCTCACACTGATTAATTCAGTGCTTAGTAACCTGCCTTTGTATATGGTGTCTTTCTTCACAGTACAAAGGCAGGTACTTATTGGCACGGTGATGGCCCCAAAAAACCATCAAGTAAAATGGAATGTTATGTGCAGATATCGAGATCAGTGGATTTAGTAATCCAAGATTTAGGTATTGAAAGTATTGCATTCACAGTGTATGGTTATTTAAATAAACTACTTATTATTGATGGGATATGTCAACAATTGATATGCAACAAATACTTAGAAGCTAAGCTCCTTTCAAAGGTTTAATGGAAAATGGGACTCACATTTTTGGTATAGTTTGATGAAGGTAAAATGGGATATCCTTCTTTTCAAAATCTTCAAATATAAATGATGAGTCGTGACAGGGTAAATGGTTGGACAAACAACCTGCGAGAACAATATATTTGTGTTGACGCTGAATCGGGTCTCCACACTTGATAAGGAAGCTAGATCGCTCGATGTAGGGCAAGCCGAATTTTAGATCAGCCAGCGCCTAGGGGATGTCCACACTTGGACCTAGTGCCTCCAGCAATGAGCGCGATACGCAAGACACGTCGCCGGAGGAGCCTCGCCGGGAGCACGATACGCAAGACACGCCGGTGAGGTCTCTTGAAACCCGAAACCCCACACGCCCGGGAGGCACCCTGTTAGGGCATGCGGCGGCTATGGCTGCTCTAGCCGGCTTGACTGCTGTAGAGCTTCGCCGTCCTCGATCAACCGTCCATGCAGCGCCAACGAAGAACGAGAAGAAGTAGAGAGGAAGATAGGGTTAACCATCGAAAAGTCTACTTTATAGATGTGTTTTGACGATTGGATGGTTGAGATCTCAATTAGACCATGATCCTCTCATATATATAGAGGGGGGTGGTCTTATCCCAGTAGGAAATCTCTCCCAGGCTTAATCTCCAAGTTTCCCACGTCCAAAAACTACCAAAAACTGACTTGGAAACAAGTCAGTTCGAAATCTGACGTCCTGGACCGGTAGTACCGGCCCCGGATCGGTAGTACTGGTCTCAGATCAGTAGTACTAGGTCTCTTATTGGTAGTACTGGTCTCGGATCGGTAGTACCGGTAATCTGGAGACGTTTTTCCTATAAGCATAACTCTCACATTCCGGACTCCAAATTGGACGATCCATGTTGACATCGGCTCTAGTTCGGCTTCAGCTGAAAAGCTGAACTGATTTGGGCTAAAACTGATTTGTTGTGAGGGGAAATACTGTTTCAGAGCTGAAAAATATGTGCTGTTTAGTTGAAGCGAACAGAGCCATCTACTAACGTTGCCAAATATAACTATATAACTTTTAATGCGAGAGGCGAGATTAGAAGATGAATGGTAATTAATTAACTTGTCATTAGCAACTAGCCTCTTTTCTATTACCAACATTCTTATGCAAGAACTAGGTTGTCATCCCTAATTAATAATGCTAAGAATAAATAGAGGTTATATATATATTAATCCTACTCCCCCCGTCCCTAAAAAAGGGACGTTTTGGGTGTTCGTGCCAGTAGTTTGATTAGATTTATAGAAAATACGTGCAACATTTACATCCCTAAATAAACTTTATTAAAAAACTAGACTCAAAGATCTATCCAATGATACTAATTATGTGTTATAAATATTTATATTTTTTAATATAAATTTAATCAAAGATATTTCTCGGGAAGCGAGAACGACACTTTTTTAGGGACGGAGGGAGTATGTGACTAGGCAGAAATAAATATAAATATAAAATAAGATTAGTTCTGCAAGCGGACAGATAATTATACCATTGTAGCA
Source organism: Eremochloa ophiuroides (assembly GCA_038502445.1). Lineage (NCBI taxonomy): Eukaryota > Viridiplantae > Streptophyta > Magnoliopsida > Poales > Poaceae > Eremochloa > Eremochloa ophiuroides. The sequence continues at coordinate 50,299,345 of JAHLJS010000008.1, forward strand.
TTTTACCTAGAGAGTTCTACCAGGTTGTCGATTTATATTTATACCACTGGGAAGGACTAGGGTAAACTTTAATCTATTATATCGATAGTGATGATATACAATGGATAAGTGACATTACCGATGTCATTTACTCTACTCAGAGGTCACAAGATAAATAAAGATAAAGGTGATAAGTATGATCAAGCATCATAAATAAAAGATAATCATCAGAGCACTCTCTAGTCATAGTAATAGCTAGCCAATGGATAAACTAAGGAATTAATACCAAAGGTAATTCTATAACTACATCAATGAATAACTCTAATTAGTGCAATTACATCTAGCAATCATTGTTAGACTAATCCTATATCATAATCACATGCAAAGGGCATCATCTAGGAAGGATGTGAAACAAAGTCATCATCCAACTTCGCGACCGTGCCTGCTGGCCTACATACGGGGGGTGGACTACAGAGGACTCAACGCAGCTGTTACCTACGCGATCTACCACACGATCCGGCACATCTTGGTGCACTCGCAGATAAACAAAATACCTAGACACCACATCTACATACTGTTCATCATCTATCCATCGTCCGCATGAATAAACGCTATACGAGCAATTACATGAATTCAATAAGATCAAACCAACTATACTAGACATAATTAAAATAGACAAAGACTATTGTAATAAGAACATATGAACTATTAAGAACAATGTTTCCCTAATCATAACGAAGAATACAACAATAGAGAAAGAACTAGAATTATACCAAATTCTGTGCTCCAGACAGACTGCCGGGGCTCCAAACCCGGCGAAGAACTAGAACTCCTCTACTTCTAATCTAATTAGGCTAGAACTATGAACTAGGAGGCTCTTGATGAACTATGAGGCTCTTGATGGCTTGAGGACTTGATGTCTTGAATGAATGATGGGTTCCTTCCTCCAGGGGGGTCTGCCCCTCTATTTATAGCCCGGTGGGATGCACGTGCACCTTAGGATCAAACCGACTTGAAACAAGGGCCCAGATGACTCCATAAAGGCGACGGAAGAATACTCCAGAAGGACGGGCCGAAACCCAAATGGGGGGGCGCCAGCCGGCCCCACCCTGGCGTCGGCCAGGCCCCATCCCTGGTTGGTCTCGGGCCCCGGTGCTTCGGGTGTGTTCCAGATGCTTCTAGTGTTCTCGTGATGATGTTTCCTTGGTAGTTAAGTTTCGTGGTAATTATGCTCTTTAACCCTTCTTTCATGCTTTTCTAGAATAGCCCCTGAAAAATACAGAACATGCAAAACTCGTGGAAACTGTCAATTAAAACCTTAGGCTAGTATGTATTCATGTATGCTTTGGTGTCTAAAGTTCTAATAAAAGTTGACGTTATCCACCGTCAACAACACCCCCAAGCTTACCTGTTTGCCAGTCCCTTGGCAAACAAACTAAGTCCTAATTACTAATGTAATTAGATCAGGAGTTGCTTACAATGCTTTCATACTTCCCAAATACACATGCTTCAAATATAGATTCTCCTCCGGATTAGACAAAACTGCTCTAACTTTTAAACTTACCCATTTTACCTTAAACTATGGGGCTTTACAATTCTTACTTTAGTCTTGAGTAATTGAAAGAAAGAACAATCAAGTCTTGCATTATGTAGCAAATTCTTCACAGTACCAATATCCAGGAGTTTTGTAAGTTTTCAAAATAAAACTCAGAGCTTTAATTGTATGACACCCTCAAGTCTCTCAGTATATATGGTATTTGTGGATCTCACTTAAGGCATTAATGTTATGCCTTCCTATAACTAAGGATTATAGTGGAGCTTATAGGAGTGGCAATAACAAGGTTTAATCATACTTGCAATTCATATGTTGTAAAGTCAAACAATGGATCCTACAGAGAATCAAGGCATACAATCAAATCAAGATGTGCATGTGTATGTAATATGGTGGATAGGTGCAGTGGCGGAGCTCGTCAAACTGAACGCCTAGGGCCACTATATAAGTGCGTAACGTGTCATATAAGACGTACCAATAGACAACAAAACTAACACATAAATGCATAATTTAGGTGATATTTCCACGCCTAAATTAATAATAAACTTGATTGATGAAAATATTAATGCAAAAAAGTCTTAATATTATAGTCATTCATAACATATACTTCTTCAGTTCTAAATTATAAGTCGCTTTGACTTTTTTTACATTTAAAAAAAGTCAAAGTGACTTATAATTTAGAACACAGGGAGTAATTTTTTTTAAAAAATACTCATTAGGTAAACCAAGTTTATCAAAATTTTAAAAAACATTGGATAAAAATTGTGAAACAAAGTTACTGCAAGTACCTAATTTAAATGACTCTTCATTCATATATTATCCTCGTAGACATAAAACTGCCGTGAAAAGTAGTATGACTAGCGAGCCGAAAAGGATTGATACAAAACATTGTGAAGTCAGCCTTCTATTTATATAATATAATTCTAGTTAAGACTACTGTACCTGTTCCTATAATCGCTCTTACGGCAGTGCAGCTCACGGCACACCCTCTGCCAGCTGCATGCTGCAGCACTGCTCCCCTGTGCCAGGCGCTGGTGCGTCCGTGCAGCCAATAGCCCTACCAAGGCGTCGAGGATAGAGCAGGAAGCGCGACTTTGCCGACTGAGGAGAGCAGGAAGCGCGAAATGGGCTGACACAGTCCCGCCCGATGAGAGAAGCCATTTAAAGGCCGATGGATGACTGAAAGACTGGCGGGGCGCCTAGCTCTGGTGATTTTTGCTGGGCTGACTAGGGTCCACCTCGTAATATCTGTAGCTGGGCCATGGAAAATTAAAAGGACTATAAGGGGGGATTTGGGCCGCGCCTGGGGCCATGGCCCTAGTGGCCCTAGGCCCAAATCCGCCCCTGGATAGGTGTATAAGTGGTATTTAGTGGCTATTCCTAATTCTACTTTTGCTCTTTAAAAATGATTCACTTCTCCTTTGTAACTTGGAGGAACACATGGGCTATCTTTATTCTTTCTCTCTCTCTCTTTTTATTCAGGGAGGCGGGCATCTAGTACCTATTGTTTTAATGCTGGGACACTTGTCCATCTTTTACTCCCTTTTCATATTTTTGCATAGCCACATGTATCCTTTGAATATAAATAACTGGAGAGATAAATATAAGAACTTACAGCAATTATATCAAGGCTGTCCTACGAGGTATATATATATTTTTGGTGTTTACTCCCAGTTTAGGAGAAAACATTTTTATGATGAACATTGATGAAAATGGTTGCGATTACTTACAGGGTAGGAATAATGCATATGTGCTGAAGTGTGCACGTGATCTTGATTTTAAAAGCATGACAATGACTCTCATATGGTATTCAACAAAGGTTGACTAAACTCAATGCAAAGCAAGCAGTATGAATGTGCAAAAAGTTTTCCTATCTAGATGTATCATATATGACTTTGGTAGTAATTCATACTTTGTCATATAAGAGCTCATCATGTATATTTTAAGTTTTTAAAAATAAATCTTCAGAACTTAGTAATGCTAGGAATAAAATAAATATTAGCTCAACTTTCATGAATCATATCAATCAATTACCTAGACTTAACTCAAACATATGCCTCCACAAGTTTTAGGTTCAGAGTAAATTCTTAAGTTAAAACAGCAATATCTAAAACTCAGGAGAATTTAAGTTTGACAACTAGGTATTTGAAAGTATTATGACAGAGCAACTATTCATCATCTCCAAGACAAAATTTTAATGTTCATCAATTTTTATTAACTCTAGCCTAGACCGACTCTAAACAAACTATAATATATAGATAGATATTTATTTGGTTTTCAAATTTTATTTTACTAACTAACTCACGCAAAAAAAACGATATAGTAATAATGATAAGATATGAAACTTATACTTAACTGGATTTTTATTGGAGGGACGCCCTCCCCAAGCTTGACGTTTGACAGGGTTTTTGATGTTGCAAATTGAGTGATCCTTCTGGAAGCAGGTGTATCGACAGCGTAGAAGTGTCGGGTTGACTAGCTCCTTGATCTGGTGTTGTCCTATGAAATTCAATTGCCAATAAAAATACCAAATCTTATGCAGATGGGTTAGGTTTAATTCCACTCCATGGTAAGTGATTGATTTTATATTTCCAACAGAAGCTTCCTAACTGAGTGGACCTTCATGTGTCCACATATTTTTGGTATTTTTAGATTTTCTATGATACTACGGTGAACCCTCATGTGTTCACATATTTTTGGTATTTTGTTTTTGTGTAAAGTAGACTCAATAAGCGCATAGGTAAAATTACCTGATAACTAGGGGATGCTCCTCCCCCAAGCTTGATGTTTGCAATACTTGGTGTTTGAATGATCCTCAGAGTGAGCTAGTATTAGTCCTAGTGGGTGCCACTAATAAACTCTCTCCTCAGTCATAATATTATTCCTGCATAGTTATACTCCAATAAGTGTAACGTCCCACCTCCCCGAGGCCGGGCCCGCTTACATTTAGCAGCTTAACTAGGATATAGACTGTTATACTCCAATAAGTGTAACGTCCCGCCTCCCCGAGGCCGGACCCGCTTACATTTAGCAGCTTAACTAAGATATAGACTTGCCCTCACAGACCAACACCAGTCTTTTCTACGCACTTTGTCCTCACTCATGCGCATCCGGGAAGAACTTCCGGTCGGTCACCCATCGCTCCAGGGCCAAGCTCGCTTAACCTTGGAGTTCTTTGCAGATGGGCTTCCGGAAAAGAAGTTGCAACTTGTTTGTATGAGTATCCTATCAATCCTATTAAGCCCTGGTCCGGGATGTTATATCCTCACCCCCTTAAGAGATCGACGTCCTCGTCGATCAATCCCAAACCAGGAACGTCCCCTCTTGGCCACGTCCGTGTGTCCAGTGCCAGCGCATGTGTCATGCTGTGTGACCACGCCGGATCCACACCAGCCATGCGCACCATGCCTGCGCAACTACGACACACGCGCCCGTGAAACCGTAAGGGTCGGCTCCGATACTATTCTGTAACGTCTCGCCTCCCCGAGGCTAGGCCAGCTTACATTTGGCAGCTTAACTAGGATATAGACTGCCCTCACAGACCAACACCAGTCTTTTCTACGCACTTTGTCCTCACTCATGCGCACCCGGGAAGAACTTTCCGGATCGGTCACCCATCGCTCCAGGGCCAAGCTCGCTTAACCTTGGAGTTCTTTGCAGATGGGCTTTCGGAAAAGAAGTTGCAACTTGTTTGTATGAGTATCCTATCAATCCTATTAAGCCCTGGTCCAGGATGTTATAATAAGAAAACCAAAACTCGAGGCTCGAATTATCAAGGGGTTAGCGGTCAGCCAATGAGCACTTTAATTATTCTCTGAGTTGATTTTAATTAATAGATTTTAGTATGATTCTAACAGGATTCTCTTTTTAGGGTTTTTCTAATTTTCTTATGTAGCAATCAAAAAATGTATGCATGCTATATATTAATTTTAATTTTTATGCCACCACAGGGAATATTCATTCCCATGGAGCTTAGGATTTTCATAATGCAACAAAGTAAATATACATTATTATTTTTATTTTTATTTTTATGCCACCATAGTAAATGTGCCTATAGGGTCACCATAGGTTTATTCACATGGGGCTTAGTATTTATGATACAGTAAATAAAGCAGTAAATATTTTTGTTGGTTTTATTTTTAATATGCAAAAAATGATTGTACTACTAAATGTGCTAAGCAAAATTACTAATGAATGCTAAATTAATTAGATAATTACCATTCTAACCTTATAGCTTGGGTACGGAATTTAAACTCTACCGACATGACTTAGATAGAGGAGAGTACTTACTCAGTAGGTTCATCGTCTGAGGTTACCTCAGTCAATTCTCCATTTTGCGGTGGTGTAGCAGGTGCTTCTTCTTTCTCCTTCCATCTCTTTTCTGTCTCTTCTGCTTCTCTTTTTTCTAGCTCCAGCTCTTCCTTGTATACTTCTCTTGATTCTTCATCTCTCTTTATCCATTCTTCTACTTGTACCTGGATTTCTTCTTTCTCTGCCTTAGCAATCTGATCCATCCTCTCAGCTTCCGCTTCCCACTCACTCCAGCGTGGTGCTTGTACGGCTTCTTCTTGCTCCTTGTAGCAGTCTTCATACTTCACAATCTTACAAGGGAACTCCTCCCATCCACAATGAGGCTGAGCAGCCTGACGGTGGGCTTGGCGTTTCCTCCTAGTTGCGTTGCTTCCTGATCTGCTCATCGTTAAGATGTGTTCTAAATTGACAGCATACTTTTCCAGTGGGTAGGTTGAAGTGGATCTGTCCAGATCCGATGTAGATGATAGCATTGGCGGTGTAGAGGAACAGGTCTTTCCAAAAGGACAGGTGATTCATCGTCTCCCTGCATGTCAAGAACTAGAAAATCTGCAGGTATATATTTATTTTGAATTCTTACCATGACGTCCTTGACTACGCCTTCAGGGAATCTAAGTGATTGGTCTGCCATCTGCAACTGAATATATGTTGGGTATAATGGTAAATCATCAAATAATTCATCATATACCTTTTTGGACATTACGTTGATGCTTGATCCAGTGTCGCAGATGGTGTCAGTAAAAGATTGTGCATTCAATGATTGGTACACCTGGGTCACCTTTCTTTGTTGGGAATGGTTTCAGGAGCATATGATCATTTTCTGTGTTGATAGCATTGATTAGTTGAGCGGTTTCTTTAGGTACATGCTGGGGCTTGTTCTTCCTCCATCTTCTATTGTTCTTCTTCTTGGGTGCTGGTTGTTGTTGTTGCTCTTCTTGTTGATGGAATTGCTTCGGGACTGCTGGATTCTTCAGGATGCGGTTCTTGAATGAAAATCTCTCCTTCTTGTCTTTGATGGAGAGGACAATCTTGGCGTGTTCTGCATAGATGATGGCTTTGGTTGTGCATAAGAATGGTCGTCCCAAGATAATGGGTGCCTTCTCATTTCCTCCGGTATCCATGATCATAAAGTTAATTAGGGACATATGATTGCCCCACTCTGATAACAGCTTCTTCTAGTACTCCCTGAGGGTAGCAAATAGGATTGATCTGCAAGCTGCAAACGCATATCTGTGTACAACAAAGGATCACCTAATATTTTCTCATAGATTACCTTCGGCATTATGTTGACACTTGCGCCTGAAATCGCAGATAGCCTCTGGAAAGCTGTGACATCCTATAGAGATAGGAATCACAGGTCTTCCAGGGTCTCCCATCTTCTCAGGTAGTGAGTGATCTATCCACTGTATATCTGCAGGCTCAATTTGGTATTGTGTTGCATTGTGAATATCAACAAGGTTAGCAGTTTCTAAATCCTCCGGCTGGCCCGAAATTTTTCCTTTCTCAAATGGAGGGACAGCAGCAGTTGGCTGAGCTAATTGTGATTCTAATATTTTATTAAAGCTGTGCTGATTCTTTATAGCAGAAGCAAAGGTATCCATTCTAGTATTTATGTTTTCTAAAGCTTTATCATTTGAGGCTACCTTTCTAGACATTTGATCTAACAATTTAGATTGACCAACAACTAAATCTCTTAAAGGCGGAAGATTATAATTATTGTAGTTATTACCTTGGTTGTTACTTTGGTAATTACCTTGTTGAGGTTGCTGATTCCATCCTTGGTTTGGCTGGTTCCATCCTTGATTTTGCTGAGGACGATAGTAGGTGTTATTGTTGATGAAGTTCACATCCTCTTGCAGCGTAGGGCAGTCGACAGTTGAATGCTCGTAATCTCCACATTCTTCACAGGTCATGCGAGAATCATTGATATGCATGACTTCCTTCTTCTCTATGTCGAGCTTCTTCATAATGAGGTCTAGCTTGGCAGTGGCCATGTCAGTCTCCTTCAGATGATGGATTTCTCCTCCTCTCTTGCGAGGTTGAGTACATTCTTCATTACAGCTCGGATTTGAGGCCATCTTCTCAACAAGTGCTTGAGCTTCTGGAAACTTAAGTGATAGGAAAGCTCCTCCAGCTGTAGCATCTATGGACTCATGGGTGCTTGAGACAAGCCCGTGGTAGAAGGTCTGCAATAATAGCCAATCCTCTATCCCATGATGAGGACAGTCTTCAATATAATCTTAGAATCTCTCCCATGATTCAGTGAATGATTCGTCATGTTGCTGTTGAAAATTTGAGATTTTCTCACGCAGAGCATTCGTCTTGCCTGTAGGAAAGAACTTTGCCAGAAAAGCAGTTGAGCATCGGTCCCATGTAGTGTTCTTGTCTTTGTTGGCGTAGAACCACTGCTTGGCTTTCCCCAAATGTGAAAATGGGAAAAGACGGAGTAAAATAGCATCTCTTGGTACTCCTCTAATCGTGAAGGTGCTGCAAATCTCTAAAAAGTGTTGTAAGTGTGCACTTGCATCTTCATGAGCTTTTCTACAAAACTGACTAGCTTGAACCGTGGTGATAAGAGCAGGCTTGAGCTCGAATCCATTCTCCCTAGTATTGGACTGCTGGTCCAGTCCGGATGTTTTCTATTGTTGGGGCAGAGAACTCGCGCAGCGTCTTCTTAGCCATGTCTTCAAACACAGGAGATAAATCTTCTCCTAAGTGTTCTTCTTCCAATATTGGAGCTGGCTCCTTTGATGAATGAGCTTGAGCAGCGATGGGTGTTTTTGATGGTAGCTTGAAATTGTCCCACACTTCTACAAACTTCTTTCTTCTCAGGAGTTTCTCTGGATCGTCAGTGAAATTATTTGGAAGAGAAAAACCATTCATTCATCACCCTGCATAAGATAAGCAAACGATAAAAACAAGGGTGTGCCTGCTTGAGTTAGAGATCAATTGGTAATACAATCTTATCCATTATGTATACATATGCTATCAATATTTCCTAAGTTTAATGTGCCTTCCCCGGCAACGGCGCCAAAAATGTTTGTTGACATCTACTAACGTCGCCAAATATAACTATATAACTTTTAATGCGAGAGGCGAGATTAGAAGATGAATGGTAATTAATTAACTTGTCATTAGCAACTAGCCTTCTTTTCTATTACCAACATTCTTATGCAAGAACTAGATTGTCACCCCTAATTAATAATGCTAAGAATAAATATAGGTTTTATATATTAATCTATGGGACTAGGCAGAAATAAATATAAATATAAAATAAGATCAGTTCTACCAGGTTGTCGATTTATATTTATACCACTGGGAAGGACTTAGGGTAAACTTTAATCTATTATATTGATAGTGATGGTATATATTGGATAAGTGACATTACCGATGTCATTTACTCTACTCATAATAGGTAGAGGTCATAAGATAAATAAAGATAAAGGTGATAAGTATGATCAAGCATCATAAATAAAAGATAATCATCAGAACACTCTCTAGTCATAGTAATAGCTAGCCAATGGATAAACTAAGGAATTAATATCAACGGTAATTCTATAACTACATCAATCAATAACTCTAATTAGTGCAATTACATCTAACAATCATTGTTAGACTAATCCTATATCATAATCACATGCAAAGGGCATCATCTAGGAAGGATGTGAAACAAAGTCATCATCCAAGTTCACGACCGTGCCTGCTGGCCTACATACAGGGGGTGGACTACAGAGGACTCAACGCAGCTGTCATCTACGCGATCTACCACACGACCCGGCACATCAGGGTGCACTCACAGATAAACAAAATACCTAGACACCATGTCTACATACTGTTCATCATCGATCCATCGTCCGCATGAATAAACGCTATACGAGCAATTACATGAATTCAATAAGATCAAACCAACTATACTAGACATATAATTTAAATAGACAAAGACTATTGGAATCAAGAACATATGAACTATTAAGAACAATGTTTCCCTAATCATAATGAAGAATACAATAATAGAGAAAGAACTAGAATTATACCGAACTCCGTGCTCCAGATCCGCCGAAGAACTAGAACTCCTCTACTTCTAATCTAACTAGGCTAGAACTATGAACTAGGAGGCTCTTGATGAACTATGAGGCTCTTGATGGCTCGAGGACTTGATGCCTTGAATGAATGATGGGTTCCTTCCTCGAGGGGGTCTGCCCCCCTATTTATATCCTGGTGGGATGCACGTGTGCCGTAGGATCAAACCGACTTGAAACAAGGGCCCAGATGACTCCACAAAGGCGGTGGAAGAAGACTCCAGAAGGCGGGCCGAAACCCTAATGGTGGAGGCACCTGGCCGGCCCCACCCTAGGTGGGTCTAGAGCCCCGGTGCTGCGGGTGTGTTCCAGATGCTTCTAGTGTTCTCGTGATGATGTTTTCCTTGCGGTTAAGTTTCATGGTAATTATGCTCTTTAACCCTTCTTTCATGCTTTTCTAGAATAGCCCCTGGAAAATACAGAACATGCAAAACTCGTGAAAACTATCAGTTAAAACCCTAGACTAGTGTGTATTCATGTATCCTTTGGTGTCTAAAGTTCTAATAAAAGTTGACGTTATCCACCGTCAACAATCCATATATGTTTTTTTATCGTCTCAACGAGAGGAACACAATGGTGAAGTCCGTTTCTCATTTTGACAACTTTACAAAATGGACATTTTTGGTTGTCAACATATGCCCCCTGTTTTCAGGTAAATCAACGCACATGAACCTGAAAACACAAGTAAAACCAAACAGCAACGATACTCAACCCAACGACTGTTTAGCGACTAAGGTTGATGTATACATTGGCCATTTTTTTCTAAGGGCGATACATGTACCGGCCATCGTTTGAGGCACACTCACATAATGATATTACCACGATTGTCCATCGGTCTTAATGACATGGGCGCAAAACCCCTTTTCGTGATGCTAATAAAGTCAGCGCCATATAAGTCACGATCGGATAAACAAGCAATACCATCATGTCCTCCGAAGCGAAGGAGCATCGGCCGTAGCCACGGAGGTCGATGAATCAGCATGGACAATCTCAACTTGGTCTCCCACCCACTGAATTAAGAATTGGTGCATACTAGATGGGACGCAACGATTGGCATCAATCCAAGTCGCTGACCAAGGATGAGATTATAGCTACCCTGCACCTCGGCGACGAAGAACGCGGTGGCCAACGTCTTGCTACCGATGATCAAATCCATCGTCGCTATGCCCAAAGCTGGAATAGGCTCACCTCCAACTTCGCTGATCGTCATGTTGGTCTTCACCAATTCTTCATCCATGCCGCCGAGCTTCTTGTAGAGAGTATGTGGCATCAAGTTGACAATTGCGCCACTATCGACCAACATGTGATGAACCGGCGTGCCATTGATGTGTCCTTTGATATATAACGCCCTGTTGGTATTTATTAAGTGCAAATAGAATACTGAAAGATTCCGCAAGCGCACAGAATACCATTGTAGCTTTTACCTGAGAGTATTCCAAGTATCGTTATTTATATTTTACCACAGGGAAGCAATGGTTAAAGAATCTGATAGTTACCATCATGTATCTACTAACTTAGTACACCAACTAGACTATAGTAGGGGTAAGTGATAAATGATATGAGTTATGCATAATAATCACTTGAATGATAAGTGAGTAGTCTAGCTAAGTTGAGAGGACAATGGGAGAGTTCAAGGTTCCTAAATACTTCTCTATTACTTGGGTTATAAGATAACTGAAGGATAATTAGGTGAAGCAATCACACAAGAGCACTTTGGAGTAACAGTACCTTTCCGATTCTCGAATAGACTGGGAAGGGGTAATCAGGAGAAGGCTACCAAAAAGCTCTACGAACACTAACCCTAACGTGGTGGATTACGAAGGCCTGTCAGAGCTGTCACCCCTTGAGGCTACCACAACTAACCGTCAGATTAGGCGCAATCTCAGGTAACAAATAGTCTAGACGCCATGTCTACACTATCGATTAATACCCTAGTCAAACGTTATAACTAGAGCACTCAATACGAACGGAGATCCCATGCCAAAGTATAACAACTATACTAACCAATCACAATATAATGCATATAAGTAAATAGAGAAAATAAATATATAAAAGCATAAGTCTTACAGAGATAAGATACAAGTCATACCAGACCTCAGAAGACTCCTCCTAGAACCCCGAGCATGGCTCCGCTCTCCCTAACTCTTAACTAGAACTAATCTACTATATTGGAGAGAGGTTATCCTTCAATGGGGCACCTCTCCATCTAAGCCCTAACTAGAGAATATGAATTATAATAATGAAAGGGGTAGTGCCTAGGGGGTCCCTGGGGCTCTATATATAGGGGGCGGACTCCCCTCCTCCACCTTGAGCAAGCGATTTGGTACTAAACCTTTCCACCATATCTCATTTAAGTGCACATAGGCCTTAATGGGCCAAATTCTGATGTAGGCCCAATTAATCCCGCAGCCCTTAATTAATCCGCAGCTCATGTTCTAGAATCTTCCTAGTGCTTGTAAAATCCATATCTTTTTATTCCGGACTCCAAAAATAGCAAGTAATATATCCATTTCAATCGCCTCGACGAGCTCTATGCAATGGTGAACTCCAATTCCTTATTTGAGATACTTTTACTCAGTGAAAAATTGAATATCCCTTCATACCCTATAAAACAAGTGAGAACACCAAAACTCGTGGAACTTGTTAGAATCAAACCCTATAACTATGTTGTGGATTGTTTTATGCCCTTGATTCATGTTTAGTTGATGGGTAAAAATGAGCAATAACTACCGTCAACAAGTTCCCCCAAGCTTACCCTTTGCTAGTCCCTTAGCAAAGCCAAACTTAGCAATAGATGTAGTCACCTCTTTGGAGATACCCAAGTGTTCAAAAATTACCCTAGGATTAGAATGAACCATTCTGACTTTCAAAGTTACCTTTATTACCTTTAACTATGGAGCTTGTAGCCTTTCTCTTGGGTCTTGGGCAATTGAAGGACAGAATGTTTAAGTCAAGCACTATTGCTCAAGCTCTTTTGCCCAACTCTTATCCTAGAATATTTGCAAGTTTTTTAATAGAAACCCTAGAGTTTCTTGTGTATGACTCCCTCAAGTCTCTCAATATGTGGTATTTGTGGATCCTTACCAAGGCAATAGTGATGCATGCCTTTTCTCTCTCTCTTACCCTATAACTAATGGCATATGTGAAGCTCATAGGTGAAGAGACAGCTCATACATACTTGCAATGAATATGTTGTAAAGTCAAACAATGGATCCAAAGGAACAAGTCAAACAATCAAATTAAGATGTGCATGTGTGTGGATATGAGGTGGTAGGTGGACATATATATGGTGGCTAATCCTAATTCTACTCTTTTGCTCCTTGAAAACATTTATCTCTCTCCCTTTTTTTCAAACACTAGGGAATTATGCTGCAGGACAACATGGGCTATCTTTCTTTTTTTTAGACAGGGCATCAGAGTACCCATTGTTTTGATAACTCGGACACTTGTCCATTTTTACCTCTCAGGCGGGCATCTTTGTACCCATTGTTTTTCTCTCATCTCACTCTTCTGCATAGCCACATGCCTCTTCTCTGCAACAGTACTTCCCTTTTTCTTTTTCTTTTGAGAGGTAGCGACAAGAACTTTGGAGCATTGATCTAGGGTAACCAATGAGATATTTTTAGTGTTCACTCCTAGTGTAGGGAGTAGAACATTTTAGGTGGATCTAGATGGAAGGCATGTTTTCTTGCGTACTTCCTAGTGCAGGAGCAACAGGTGTATGTGGTGTGTAGTGATCTTGATTTTGAAAGCATGACAAGTTTCTAAGGTATCAATAAAGCTTGATAACACTCAATGCAAAGCAAGTAGCATATAAATGTGTGGGCTTTTCTAATCTAGTATATATGGCTGTGGTAGGAATTTAAGCTCTGTCATACAGGAACTCATCATGTGGTTTTAAGAATTTTCAAAAATAAATCTCCAGGACTCAAGTATCACTAGGAACAAAATAAATAGCAGCTCAAACTTTCCATATCATATCCCTCAATTACTTAGACTTAGATCAAGCATTTGCTACCCACAAGTTTCAGGTTCAAAGTAAATCTTCAAGTTAAAATGGGTGTGTCTAAAACTTGAAATAATTCAAGGTTGAACACTAGGTACTCAAAAAGGTATTCTAGTGAATGTGCTAATTATCTAATCCATGCATGGTTTCCATCTATCTGAGCTCATTTTATTTGGCAAAAATTTCTATAATCACTATCTCTTTATTTTATTTCAAATCTAAGGAACTTACTAAACAAAACTAAGCAACTCTTTATTTGGTTTTCAAATTTTGTTTTACTAGCTAACTCACGCGAAAAGTAATATGGTACAGTAATAAGATGGGAAACTTATACTTAGCGGGATTTAAGTGGAGGATGCCCTCCCTCAAGCTGGATGTGACATGGTCTTTGATGTTGCAAGTTGAGTGATCCTTCTGGGAGCAGGTAGTACCGGCAGCGTCGATAGGTCCAAAGAGGCTAGAGGGGGGTGAATAGCCTATTTAAAAATCTTCAAACAACACTTGACCAAAGGATTAGTAACAACAACGGCGAAGCAAATTTTATGCTAGCCTACTTAAAATTGCAAGCCTCCCTAACCATTCTAGCTAGGTCTCTAGAATCACACACAAGCTAGCCTAGGTTGTAACTAATTTACTCCTAGGTGGACAAGCAAACTACAAGAACTACCACTACACAAGTAAAGTGCTCAAAGTAAGGGAAGAAGTGTAGTAGTGTTATACCTCCGAGTAGGGTAGTTAGCCAATCACCGATATGAGTACCAATACACACGAAGGTGATGGTCATAATGAAATCCAAATCAACACAATGGTGACAATGAATTTATCCCGAGGTTCATGTGCTTGCCGGCACGCTAGTCCCCGTTGTGTCGACCACTACTCGGTGGTTCGGTGGCTAATTGACAACTCAACCAATGAGTGCCACTAGAACCTACCACGAGCAAGGTAACTCAATGACGATGAGCAATGTATTAGGTTACCTTGCGGCTCTCTGCCGGGAAAGGTGCAAACCCCTCACAAAGATCTCCGGGAGTGGCCGGAGATAATCTCCAACTCAGCCAACTCCTCTGCTGCTCCAAGGCCGTCTAGGTGACGGCAATCACCAAGAGAATAGATGAAAATCCGCAGCAACAATGATCAACAAGTGCCCAAAGATGATCTAGATGAAAACAATGCACTTGGATCACTCCCTAGCTCACTATGGATGAGAATCAAGCTCTAGAGTGAGTGGGAGAGGCTTAGGAGGCTCAAGAGATGCTTAGCAATGAGTGAGATGTGCAAGAGAGACTCCCAAAATCAGTTTGATCGGCTATTTATAAGTGAGGGTGAAAAACTAGACGTTTTACAGTTTCTGCATGCACACCGAACGTTGGTTAAGTGAGCACCGGACGCGTCCGGTGGTTGTTTGGTATACCGCTCGCTGCCACGTGTACTAGCCATTTCAAACTTCTCACAGCCCACCAACACACCGGACGCGGAGTCGTCACACCAGACGCTCTGACGCCCATGTCCGGTGCGCGTCCAGAGAGCATCCGGAGAGCTCAAAGTGGCACCGGACGCGTCCACTGTTAGGTCACCGGACGCCCGCAGCGTGCTTTCAGACAGTCAGAAAGCACGATTCTTCACTGAATGCTCCAAGAACCTCACCGGATCACACTGGAGTTACTGTTCCAGCAGTCCGGTGCTTACAAAGAGAGGTTCTGGCTGCTCCGGACGCTGTCCGGTGCGCACCCACCGGACACGCCCAGCGTCCGGTGCACCTCTGAGAGCTGATTTTGCCCTCTCTTCAACTACCTTGCTTCTAGGTGCTAACAACCAAGTGTATGAGCACTTAGGCATGAGTGTTAGCTTGATTTTAAGTTCATTCGCAAGGTTTTAGGTTAGTGCTCTAAATCTAAATGCATATGCTCAACTATGTCAACTAGAGGCACTTGATGACCTGAGGTTGTTAACAAAATTTCATCCCCCTTAATAGTACGGTCATCTAACCTAAATGTGATCACACTCTCTATAGTGTCTTGATCACCAAAATGAAAATAGGTCTATAAAATTTACCTTTGCCTTGAGCCCTTTTCCAAATTCTAAGTTGAGAAGCATTTGATCTAACATCTTGATGGACTTACACCACTTGCATGGACGCCGTCATAGCTCCTCACTTGTTCTACTAAGCAATCTTGTAATCATAATACTTAAGCACATGGACAGATACTAGGTGTCATCAATTAGCCAAAACCAAACTAGAGCTTTCAATTTCCCCTATTTTGGTAATTGATGACAACCTCTACAAAGATATTTAATGAATTCAATTTGGTAGTATTAGCTCCCCCTACATATGTGCCAAGTGTTTGGATTTGAAAGGCTTTGCACATATGCATTGAATTAGAAGTGTGGGAGAGGTATTACTACCAATTTGATGCTAAGGTTTGTAGAATTGGACCTTTGAAGCGCGATACCATCGGAGTGCATTTATAAACCATCCCACTTGAAAGAATTCTTGCAACCAAAGACACTAGAATACCTCGTAAGGTCAACATTAGAAACAAGGTTCTAGAGTCACTTGGAAAGGCGGGGAACTAGCTACCACTTCCTATGCATGCTAGTACTTCAATTCACCACACAAGTTTAAGTCTAGCATACATCAAGTAAGCAAGTATATTGAATTTAAGTACAAATACAATGCATCAAACATATGAGAATGGACAATCAAATGCTTGCAATCATGCTTGTGAGCTTTGCTCCCCCTAAGTGGTGAGATCCAAATTTTAAAAGTTTGTGATCCCTCTCACTTGGCCTATAGCTCTCCCATCATCAGCCTAATGATGATTCATCGCTCAACCTCCATATCTTTGTACCATTCTCTCCCCCTTTGTCATCAAAGACCACAAAAGGGTAGCATGGGTAGAATAGGATTTGAAATCAATGGAGGGAACCACTTGGTAAGGTACATAGATTGTTTCCATTATCTTCCTTCATTTAAGCAGTTAGCTAGATTACTTGCACAAGTATATAACTCGGTTTGTCCTTTGGCAAACTTCTTCACTGCCACTAGGGGTTATCTTGACAAAGTTGAATTATATACTATAATGCTCATATTCTAGTCAAATACTAAGTTCACAAGCCCACAAACTAGTCATATGTCACCACTAGATCAATCAAGACATAGAACCAATAGTAGTGGCATATGATCTCAAAAACATTTAGTTTTTTCAAGAATGAGCCTATTTAGTTTTGCTTCTTGGATGACCATGATACTAGTGATCTTCCCAACAATTGGCATGTGCCGGAAGTGCTCTTTCTATTGATTTTGTGTCCCGCATATTCGGAGTCCGTATAGCCAATCAATTCAAAGTTTGACCCCTTTGGATACCAAAGACCAACATCGGTTGTGTGCTTGAGATATCTCAATATCCTCTTAGTTGCCTTCAAATGACTCTCTTTAGGTGAAGCTTGATACCTTGCACACATGCAAACACTAAACATCACATCTGGTCTAGAAGTGGTCACATAGAGTAAGCTTCCAATCATAGACCTATACTTCTTTTGATCCGCCATGTTTCTAATTTTGTCTTCATCAAGGTGATCATTTGTGCCCATTGGTGTGCTAATAGATTTTGCATCTTGCATCCCAAACTTCTTCAACATGTCCCTAATGTATTTGCCTTGTCTTATGAAAGTTTCATTTTTCAATTGCGTGACTTAAAGACCAAGGAAATAACTTAACTCTTCAATCATGGACATATCAAACTCATTTGCCATCATTTTCCCAAACTCCTCACAAAAGTCTTGATTGGTTGAACCAAAAATGATGTCATCAACATATATTT
Organism: Eremochloa ophiuroides; assembly: GCA_038502445.1. Classification (NCBI taxonomy): domain Eukaryota; kingdom Viridiplantae; phylum Streptophyta; class Magnoliopsida; order Poales; family Poaceae; genus Eremochloa; species Eremochloa ophiuroides. Next base: position 50,317,093 of record JAHLJS010000008.1, read on the forward strand.
GCAACACAAACAAGTCTTTGCCAATTCTTTTGGTGAAGAGTGTGGTGTCAACCTTCCCTATTTTGAAACCCTTGGATAGTAAGAAATTTCTCAATCTTTCATACCATGCCCTTGGAGCTTGTTTCAAACCATACAAAGCCTTTCTCAACTTGTAGACATGGTTGGGCTTCTTCTCATCTTCAAAACCCAGGGGTTGCTCAACATATACTAGCTCATTGATGTATCCATTGAAGAAGGCACTTTTGACATCCATTTGATAGAGCTTGATATCATGTGCACATGCATAAGCTAGAAGGATCCTAATTGCTTCCAATCTTGCAACCGAAGCGTATGTCTCTTCAAAATCCAATCCTTCCACTTGAGTGTATTCTTGTGCAACTAATTTTGCCTTATTTCTAACCACAATGCCATCTTGATCTTGCTTGTTCTTGAACACCCATTTGGTTCCAATGACATTATAGTTCTTGGGCATCTCAACTAGCTCCCAAACTTGATTTCTTTCAAAGTTGTTGAGCTCTTCATGCATAGCATTTACCCAATAACTATCTTTCAAGGCCTTCTCAATAGTAGTTGGCTCTTCAAATGACACAAATGAGAAGTGTTCACAAAAGTTTGCTAACTTTGATCTTGTTTGAACACCACTTCTTATATCCCTAACAATTTGATCCAATGGATGATCTCTTGCAATATGAACCGGTTGGAGAACTTGATTGCTTGAGCTTGGTTGACCCACTTGAGATTGACTAGCATTTTGATCTTCATCATTTTGCACTTGAGTTTGATTATGAGAATCACTAGAGCTTGCTTCATTTGGTTTTGCTTGCATAGTAGGTTGTGTTTGCACTTGATCTTTGTCATTTTCATCTTCTACATCAACCACTTGTCTTGGCCTGATATCACCAATGTCCATGTTCTTCATAGCATTTACCAATTGAGTTCCTCTCACATCATCAAGATTTTCTTCCTCATCTCATCAAATTACACATCATGAACTTCTTCAATGAGCTTGATGGAGTGATTCCATACTCTATATGCTTTTCTTGTGGTGGAGTAGCCAACTAGGAAGCCTTCATCACATTTCTTCTTAAAATTTCCCAATCTTGCACCCTTCTTTAAGATATAGCATTTGCAATCAAACACTCTAAAGTATGCAATGTTGGGCTTTCTTCCATTCAATAGCTCATATGGTGTCTTCTTCAAGAGCCGGTGACAATAGAGCCGGTTGCTACAATAGTTAGCCGTGTTGATTGCTTCGGCCCAAAAGTCCAAACTCACATTGTATTCACTAAGCATAGACCTTACCATATCAATAAGTGTTCTATTCTTCCTCTCAACAAGGCCATTTGATTGAGGAGTATACTTGGCCGAGAATTGATGCTTGATTCCAAACTCATCACAAAGCTCATCAACTCTTACATTTCTAAACTCACTTTCATTGTCACTTTCTCACACTCTTGATTGTCACTTCAAATTCATTTTGGCTTCTCTTGATGAATGTCTTGAATATGCCAAACACTTCACTTTTGTCAACTAGAAAGAAGACCCATGTGTATCTTGTATAGTCATCCACTATCACAAAGCCGTATTTATTTCCACCGAGACTAGTATAAGTAGTTGGGCCAAATAGATCCATGTGCAATAACTAAAATGCTCTAGATGTACTCATCATGCTTGTTGGCGGTCCTTAGCAACATAAATATAACATCATTTTAATACTAAAACAAATAGAGAATAGGGCTTTATCTAACCTTTCCATGAGTTTTGTTGTGCACCTAACTTACAGAGATAGCACGTGGAAATGCATCAAAATATCAAGGAAAGCGCACTTCCAGGAAACGCATTCAGAAAAGGCGTAAATCAAGAATAAAAGAGAAAAGCCCATCAAAGCATCAAACGGGATCCATCCGTAACTGCAAGGAGGCCTAGGCCCAGGAAGCAACCGACCACCCGAAGGCGGTGGCCAGTTGCCACCTCCCAGGGACCAACCGCCCCCGGGGGCGGCCGCCCCCCAGATGGCACTTCCCGGGCCCAGTTTTTAGCCACATGCTCAAGGTGGTTTGCTGATGACGATTTCACCTCCTACCATACTTATAACGCCCAAACCGCCCTTGATCAACTATAAATAGATGTGCTTCACCCCCTCCAAAACACACACCAACATTTGGAGCACTACACCTCACATTTCTTACTTGTTCTCTCTAGTTTAGTAGTAGTAGTAGTAGAGCAAGGCAAAGCTATCAAGGAGTGCTTGTCTCCTTGGAGGAATCAAGAACATCTTGGTATGAATACACATCAGTTCTCCTCTATGAGCAAGCTCTTATCTTATTTATATAGCAATGCATCTGAATTAGAGTATAGTCTTGTCCATATTATGATCATAACATGTAAACTAGTTCATAGTCTATGTGTTATGTTCTTGATATGTTCATCAAAGTTCTTCATCGTTCATCAAATTAGTATGAATAGAGGAAGAACTAAGGATGGGATAGTAGTCCGTTGTGCTGTCATGGTTGCACCTAGCCGAGCCTGTCAATCCGTAGGGTTAGGGTCCCGGGGGGCTAGGAGTTGTTTCCAATTACACGGGCGTGGTGCTCGGGTATGCGGGAATCAGCGGATATGTCGGTACCCCACGGGCAGAGGGGTAGGTGGGCAGGTGGTGACAGCCCTGTCCATCCCTAGCATTTCCCCACGTTCGGGTATTGAGTAGGAGTTCGTAAAGTCTCTATCGGCTGGCAGACCAGCTGCGGGGATCTCCCTATCATCCCAGACTTAGTCCTGATCCTAGTCTTATTAATTCGATGTAATTACTATTCATTGCATAGCTGTATATGACCAATGCCTGCTCATGTAGTTATTCTTTATTCTTTATTTTATCTTTTATCCTTGAGGTTGCTCCGATGTGTGTGTCCACTATCTTATAAACCTGTTTTAACCCCTGCCTATGCTATGGCTACCTATGCATTCAATAAGTGATCATGTTTATACCAAAAGCTAGATGAATCCACCATGCCCTCCTACAGGAAATTATAAATACGACACCCTTGAATACTCATGGGTTGAAATGCTACAATGATAGTTCTGTGCACTTGCAGAGTAATCTTATTCCTTACTGAGCTATCGATTGGCGTACCTAAGTACCGTTACTTAAGGATTGTAATTCTTGTTGCACCCCACGGCGCCGTGCCACAGTATTGCATATCGTAAGTAATGACGGTTAGGAAGGCCAATCCGGCACTTCTAACTGTTATTACCAGACTGCATTACCTAGGCCGGTGCCACTAAGGGCCAAGGATTACCTTTCTGAAGTAATGGTGGTTGGGAATGTCAACTTATGTTTCTAGTATTATTATTAAGGATGGACCTTTAGTCTATCTTTAGTAGTAATGCTAAGAAACGCCAACAAGCATTTCTGGCGCCGTTGCTGGGGATGGACTTTTAGTCTATCTTTTGTAACGACATTAAGAAATGCCAACAATGCTCTTATTAGGATGTGTGTTTTCAACTTGCTTTCCCATTTTACATGCACTGCACAACTTATCTTTCTCAAATTGTATATTCTTCAATCCTCTCACCATATCAAGCTTGATCAATCTATTTAGTTGCTTCATTCCAACATGATCAAGCCTTCTAGGCCATAACCAACCCATACTTGATTTTTTGAACAAACATGTTACAATTGAGCTTCACTAGCATTGAAATCCACCAAATAGAGATTGCCATGCCAAAATCCCATGAATATCAAGTTGCTTCCATCAACACTAACAATCTCCACATCATGAACACCAAAGATGCATTTGAATCCCAAGTCAGACAATTGAGCCACGGACAATAAGTTAAAGTTCAAGCTCTCAACTAGTAAGACATTGGAGATAGACATATCATTTGAAATTGCAATCTTTCCAAGTCCAATAACCTTGCCCTTCTTGTTGTCACCAAATGTGATACTATCAAGATTTCCATCTTCATTTGGCTTGATTGAACTGAACATATTTGATTCTCCGGTCATGTGTTGAGTGCACTCACTATCAAGCACCCAATGCCTCCCTCCGGACTTGTAGTTTACCTACAAAGAAATCAATTAGATTTTGGTACCCAAGTTTGTTTGGAGGTTAGTAACCAAGCTCTTGGGCACCTAAACAGCCTTTTTCTTTGGGCTCTCCTTAGGTGCACCAATATACTTGACTCTCACTCCCTTTGCACTCTTTGTAAGCACATAGCAAGAATCAAGTCTAATGGATGACACATTAGGCTTGCTTTGTGTTGACGGTATTTATACCATGATTTCTACCATCATAACCGTCAACAAAACACTCTTTTTGGGAAGAAACGTCAACAAAACACTCTTTTTGGGAAGAAACAAGCAAACACATAGTGACATAGGTACAAATAACTTGGTTCCATATGTACATGTTAGTACTTGTTTGCAGGTACCCAAAATAGGTGATTTTAGAATTTAGAAGCCCAAGATGAAGATATAATGCAAATCCAACTATGATGAAATGGCAAGGTGATGTCACAATCATCAAAGACTTCACTACAGGATCAAGTGGACACTGGGTGAACACTATTCATGGTTCGGCCGAACCATGAATAGTGGCCCCAGCACTCCACCTTCAAGAATCAAGCAAGGGAGTGATGTAGGAGAGAGCTGAGGCCATGTGACTCCATCCCATGGTTCGGCCGAACCGGACATGGTGCCCTCTTGGCGCTGCTGACGTGGCACAATCCGTGGCACACTTCCTGAAGTCCATTTTCACCCTTGGATCATAAGTGTGCGTTCAATCAATGGTTAAAGAGCAAAGCACATGGATCCAGCAGTGTATCAACAAGGCCAAGACAAAACAGGTACATAGCCACATTCTATGACAAGCGGGGACCACAGTGGTGGGCCCACCTTGCCATAGGTGGGTCAGCCGAACCATGGATGATGGACCCGGGCTACCTACATACTCCAGGACAAGTGGGGACACCTTCTAGAAGCCCCTGGCTAGGCCCACATGTCATAGGGTGGTCGGCCGAACCCCCCTGGTGCCCAGCAGGTCGGTTACCTCCCCACCGACTTGAGCACACTTCCCACGTGCTGGTTTGGTCATCACCGTTCATCTGAGGCGGTTTCAAGGGCGGTTTATCCAAGGGCTAAGGTTGAAAGGCACATGGATTGATGACATGGCACTACTCTCATTCTCACTATAAATACCCCCCTAGTCCTTCACTTTAGATCATCAAGGAATAGAATACCAAGTGTATCATAGAGAGAAAGACTACTTTAGTAGTTCTAGTGCTAGAATAAGAGGGAAGAGAGCGAGGGAAGTCTTCAGGAGAAAGCCCCGGGCCTGTCGAGAGTTTTCTCCAAGGTGTACCTCAACGGATGCAAGCTTTTAGTAAGTTTTCCATCTGAGTCCTTCTAGCATTTAATATTCTGGTTCTGATATTTTAAGTATATACTTGCTTTACCTGCACATTACTTTACTTTGTGAAGTGCTCTAGTCTCTAGCTAAGATTAGAGTAGTAAGTATAGTGTAGACGTGGTGTCTAGGCTATACCTTATCAGTGTGGGCCGCTTGTCGCACGGATTGTTTGTGGTAGCCAGCAAGTGGTGACAGCCTTGTCTGGTCTTTGTACTCCACCACGTGTGTAAGATAAGTTATTAAAACGGCAGGGCATCAATATAATAGTACAGCCACCTCGGGTAGGAGTTATATCTCCTACTGTTTCGCCTGTCGCCTCTTGTAAAGGGAGGAGGTGGTAAACCTCTTTATACTTAGAAAGCCAAGACCAGATATCTTTTGCTACATAGGGACCTCTCTGTACCTATATCCTAACCCCCTTGATCACCAACCTCTTTGATCACTATCTGACGGCCTTGGACCTAGTTAGTTCACTTCACGTTCCCCGTGAAAAATACGATACCTAGAATACTCCCGGTGAAAGCTACATTGACTACCGTATGCTTGCCGTATATCCGTTTGCCACCTTTGGTGTCAATAAGCTTTCTGCCGTCGTTGCCGGGGGACGGTAGTTGTCTTAACTAGAGTCGAGTCGTCTTAGTTATCCTTGTTTGATCAAAACTATCTCTTTCACACATACATGGATCAAACACCTATTTTCGAGTATGCTGCTCCATCCGGCGCTAGTATGGAGCCGCCTGGTTCATCACAGGCCATTTTGGCCGTTCGTTATGAGCTACGCCCGAGTCTCATAGCGATGGTTCAGGAGAAACCTTTTTCTGGGGATGAAGATGAGAACCCCTATACACACCTACGAGATTTTAAACAATTATGCTCTTGCATACATATCCATGGGATGAAACGAGATACCCTTAAGTGGAAGCTATTTTCGTTCTCTTTGACGGGAATAGCCAAACGATGGTATACTCGTCACGTAGGTAGTGTAAATGGAGAATGGGAGAAGCTGCAATCAAAGTTCTGTATTACCTTCTTCTCCATTCCCCGAGTTGCTCGTCTTCGTAAAGAGATCCTAAACTTTGTACAAAAGGAAAAGGAGCCTCTAGGTGCGGCATGAGCCCGTTTCACAGACTTAGTATCTTCTGGCCCTGATTTAGTTATAACCGAGCCAACTCTCTTGCAACATTTCTACCTCGGTCTTAGCCAAAATTCCGCACAATTTCTTGATTTAGCCTTTAAGGGAGCGTTCTTGCATCTCTCTATTAGTGAAGGTAAGGAAGTTCTTGCGAAAATTCTCGAGAACACCCCCTACACTAATATCTATGATGAAGCCCCCGAGGAAGATCAAGCCCCGAAGGACGAACCTACGATAGCCGGAACCTCACCACTTACATCACAAGCTATCGAACCTGAACCAAAACCAACAAATTCTCCAGAGGAAGTTAAACCTCTGGAATTTCCTCTTGATATCAAGGCCGATCTCTTCTCCGATTTTGGAAATGCCTCGAATCAACCTGTGCAAAAGTAGTCTACAACTCGTAGAGCTCCAAATGATCATATCCCACATTGCCTTGAGACCCGCTATCTCGAGGAGATTGTTCAAGAGCTCGCGTCCATTATGAGCGATGAATGGCTGAAGGAGGCTGAAGCCTCACATGAGGTTATTAGGACCCTAGTGTTGACGGTCGTTAAGTACCAATTTTATACCGTCAACTAATGCCAAGGGAAGATCAATAATAGAAGCATATGGGTTATTACTGACAAATTTCATGAGTTTTGGTGAATTGTGTATTTTCCAGGGATTATTCCAGAAAGGCTTAAAAGAAGGATTAAAGAGCATAATTAGCACGAAACTTGATCGCGATGGAAACATACTTCATCAGCAAGTTAGAAGGATCCAGAACACACCCGAAGCATCGGGGCCCGAGACCCACCAGGGTGGGGCCGGCCGGCACCCCCTCTAGGGTTTTGGCCAATCTTCTGGAGTCTTCTTCCACCGCCTCTCTGGAGTCATCTGGGCCCTTTGTTCAAGTAGGTATGATCCCACGACGCACGTTCATCCCACCGGGCTATAAATAAAGGGGCAGTGTAACACCCTAGTGTTAGTTACTATTTTCACACTTGCATTTGCATGTCATCAAGCATAGATCATGTCATTCCATGCATCATCATCATTTCATTGGAATTGATTCCCTTTTAAAGCTATATGTTTGTTTATATGTCCTTAACATGCTAAATGTGTTGACATGCAAATGTGATGCTTGTTTACTGTTCTAAATTGGGATAACATTTGGAACAATGTTCATGTTGGTGAAATCCCCAAAATACCCCTCTAGCTCATAGTTGACTAGAGAGCCCTCTAAAAGCTATTCTGTTTGACCAAACAAGAAGGGCATTTTAGAGATTTTGCATGTCAGTGCACCCTTAATCAAAGTTGTGTAGAATTTTATAAGCAACAAACTTTATTTTTGGGTCAACTCATGAAAATGGGTGGAAGGTGGTGAAAAAGTTGAATTAGTGCAGATTTGGAGCTGTTTTGAAGTTTCAAAATTTTCCTAAGTCCAAAACCGGTTTTCAGTTTCGGTGTACCCCTATTCATCGACCTGTATCTCTTAATCCAGGCCGATCTAGAGTAAAGTGTCTTAATACCAAATGATCTACTCATGTAGCTCTTCAATCCATATTAGTGAAGTTTTCGCTGAAACGCCCTGGATCACGAGTTAGAGATCGATCAAAAGTCGAGTTTCAGTCGGCTTTCTGCAACTGAATCGAAGCCGATTCAAATCGGTATTCGGCCGAGCAGCTGGCGTGACCGCAGACCATCGGCGCCAAGTGGCGACCGTACGCCGGCGTCAGGCCACGCCCGTCTGCCGTCGCCCTGCAAAGGTGAAAAGGGCACCCCCTCCTGTCCCCCAGCACGCTCCTCTCACTCTCACTCGCTCGCTCTCGCCCCCTGCTCTCCGTTTTCCCCTCCGCCGTCGCCATTTTCCGCCGCGCCGTCGCCGCGGTGAAATCCGCCGTCATCGAGCCGTCTCCGACCGCTCCATCGCCGCCGTAGCTTCGCCTTGCTCTGCTCTTCATCCTCGACTCGTTGCCGACCTCAGCCGACCTAAGGTATAGCTCCAGCGACCTTCCCGCCACCGTGCCATTGCCGGAGCGCCGCCGAGCTCTCGGGACGCCGTGACGAAGGCGATGCCGGGGTCGGCTTCTCTCTCCATTGCTCGTCTAGGAGTCTCCGTTAGCTGTAGATCTAGCCTAGGTCATTGGTCGGGCCGATCTCGCCGTAGGTTCGCCGGAACCCGAGCTCGCCGTAAACCCGCTCGCCGCCGTGCCGCCATGCGTGCGCGGTCAGTGAGCTCCCGTGCACAATAGTCCGATTCGTCGCACGCATAGGTCCGCTAGGGAGCCAGGGACACGGAACGAAGCTTAGCCGTGCGAGTAACGGCCGGAATCAGCCGGCGCAAGCTCGCCGGACCGCCGCCGTCCGCCATTGCCGCCGTCGAGCTTGCTCCGGTGGGGGGCAACCCTCGGCAGTTGGTCCATTGGGTTCGCCTCGTTGCCACGAGTCGGTAGGTAGCCTCGGCGTCGCCGGAGACCTCGCCGTCGGCGAGCTCTCGCCGGTCAGCGCTGGCGGCTCTGCCCCTCTCGCTGACACGTGGGGTCGGGTTGACCCCGGGGCCCGCGAGTCAGCCGTTCTGGTGCGCCTCTGGTTCACTGAGCCGGGTGCACGTAGCAGTTTCTATCGGGTTTGGGTTTTATGATTTATTAAATAAATTTCCAGAAAATGTGTAAAATCTTCCAAAATTCATATCTGGAGTTAGGAGTGTCCAATTGGGGTGAACCAAATTTTTTTATGTTTGTATTTCTGAGCTCTATCAAGAAAAAATATAAAATGTACTTTTGGAATACTTTTTCTGTGTAGTTATATTTAAATTGTTAATTGCTTGCAAACTTGATAAATGCATAAGTAATTGTAGGAATGTGCTAAAAATGTGATTCCACTTGCATTAATCTTGTTTAGGGAAGTAGAATCTAAGAAAATATGTTTGCTGGTGTTGCACTGTTATTTATATGATGTCTAGTATAATGTGCCTTTTATGCTTTAATCTTGCAAAAATCACCATGCTTAATGTGTTAAGGATATGGTCATGAATATTTTTCCTGGACCATGTTATGTTGGGAAGAAGCTAAGAAAATTGGGAAATCTATTGTTTGATACTTTTCGCTGTGTTAAGTATTTTCCATTGCTTAAAAGGCCGGTTGTTTGTTATTTTTGTGTAGACTGTTATACTTGTCCAAATGACTTGAAATTTTGTCAGTAGGCTAATCTGGATGTTTAATAGCTACTATATTTTTTATGGATTTTTCTGGTCACAGTAAATAGTAGATCCAGTTACAAGCTAGGGTTGGTTTAATTGTTTTTAACCAAGTATCTTTTGGTTGGGAAGTGTTTTCATGCATTTCTGTGATGTTCCAGCATTGTCACTTGTTAAAACAGTGGAGCTGATCCTAATTTGAGCTTAGGGCAGCAATGTTAATGTTTTGTTTATATGATGTGCTCATGCTTGATAGTTATAAGATGATTGTGGTAGGTTAGTTGATGCATGTTAATTATTAAGTGCAGGTTGTAGACCTCTCACCCGGGACGAGAAATTGTTCTATGCTTTGCTTAAGAAGGGTAAGTATGAGTTAGTTGTCTAGAGAAGAAATATGCACGTACTCAGTAAATGAGTGTGGATTGTTAAACTGATTGCATATCATAGGTTAATTTGTGCATCTCTATCTTGCATTTCATGTGCATTCTCAGTTCTCATATATGCATATCATGCATACAGGATCGCCGGGAGGCGTGACGCTATTGCAGTTCGATCCACCGGAGGAGGGAGTTCCGCCGGAGATTGAAGTGCCAGAGGTTCCCGAAGGCCAGGAAGAAGAGGCTGAACTTCCAGAGTGCCCTGATCACCAACCTACTAACTTTGTGAAAGGCAAGCCCCGGAGCATCCCTAAGTCTCCACCTACTCTTTTTACAAATGCACTGGTCTTTATTAAATCGTATGATTGTGCACTTAAGTATAGGAGTTGATATGATACCGTTGCTGCATTTATACCTTGTCCACTTATACTTGATCCTGAAGTATTACTAGATAAGGGATGGGTTCGATCTTATGCTTAGCCATGCTTAGACCGATAGAAGTCGAGGGATTTCCTATCCTTCGCGAGCATAGGTGGTTACTAATGATGATGGGGTTGGATTCCACATGATGGACTATATATGCCGCCATGCCACAGTGTCTAATGAGAGAATCAAGGCTAGGTAACGGGGAGCCGCATGACATGGTTGAGGTCATGCTGTCTTCGGTGCTGCTTGCGGCCGACTAGGACTGAGGCCACCAGACATCAGTTGAGATTGAAGGACGTCATCACATAGCTGGCCAGATAAGTCATTCTGACCGCGAAACCGAGTATTTCTTTCTGACCCGGGAATTGGGCGTGATAAGGCAGACATATTCTGGAGGTAGGAAGGATGTGCGGAGACACCATCTTACCAAGGGCAGGTCAGGGACCTAATGCATCCTGGAAGTGGGTTTGTCTCTGAGAATATGGACCCCTCCAAGCCCGCGATACATATTATGTCTCAGAAAGATTTAACGGTGGCCCAAGAAGGCAGTGGCTCGGCTGACAGGGTTTGTGATTGGCATATTTGTCAGCTGGTACAATCGATTCGAATCGCCATCTCTCCTGGTTAGTGAGAAACTGAACTGATCTTCTGGTGAGGTAGAGGCTAATAACTTGAACATAATGATTATGGTGAGATGAGGTTGATGTCTATGGATATCGGAAATCATATGGTTTTATTGATTGCTATAATATTCAGTGAATGTTTAGTATAGTGGCTAATCTTAGTAAATAGCTTAACTGAAATCGAAGCTTATCACAATTAAAATGAATAAGTTGAGGATCTACTGTAGTAATGCTTTTGATGCAAAAATGATGCTACCCTCTGAGCTCCACCAAATAAGCCTTGCATATCCTTGAGAGTTTTTTTATTTACTCCCTGTCGGGTAAATCTAGCTGAGTACAATTGAGTACTCAGGGTTTTATTCCCATTGTTGCAGATGGTGTAGTCTACTACGCGTATTGCAAGAATTGCTTCACCTCTGCGGGCGAAGAAGACTAGACCCGAGGGCAGGGTCACTATCTATCCTTAGATGTTGTAAGAATGCTGTGACAGGGTCATTTGATGGTACTCGTATTTGAACTCTGTGGTGTAAAACTATGTTAACTTCCGCTACTATTATATTTGTGTAAAAGACTATGTTGTACTCTGATGTTTAAATTCGGTTGCGAACTTATGTGTCATGTAATCGGGTATTGCTGAATGAATGATCCTTGGGGTATGAAATGTTTGAAATCCTTCGAGATTTCCGGACTACCGGGTTTATATTGGCTCAAGTGCGACTGGATTGCGATTAAAAATGCGATCGTTGTACTTGTGCTCGTATAAATTGGTCGGTTCTGTGACAGCTGGTACCAGAGCATAATTCAGCATATACCGTCACTTGACTATTTGAAAACTAAAAGAGTTTTGAGTTTTACAAACTAATTGCCAACTGGTAGTGTGTATAGGTGATTTAAACCAAGTGTTTGCGAAACTTATGAGTACCAATGACCATGTCCTATAGCCCTATATATATGTGGTAATTAGGTGGCTTATGTAAGTACTGACTTGGGGGAAATTACATCATGTTTCTATTGTGGTTCATTTGGTTTTATCGTGCGGATAATTATGAACTGTCGGTTTCTTATTGCTTCCTATGGGTCAATGTACCACGTCGCCTAAGGTAAGGTGAGATGTGAGTGTAAGATCGAACAACCATCGATCGATGGTGAGTGTTATGGTTACTGAAGTGAGTACATGTGATCCATATGTGTACTTATGGAAGTAAGGTGGAGTAATTACTTTTGGGGTCGCAAATGTTCATGGGAACATTTCCGGCGAAAAGTGCTTCTTGTTGCCCTGCATACATTGGGATTTGGGCTGAAATGAATCTTCTGCAGGTACACTAACCACGCAAAACATATAGCACGGTTAGTTACGTATATGAGAGCACGTGGTATGCCACCGACTATAACGTTAGTTAATATATACTATGTGTGAGGTCGTTGGCACGTGCATGCATCATGATCATGAAATTAATTCAAGCTATTTGTACTATTTCCTTCCCTATGGTAAAATTTGTGCTGCCCTATCTTATTCTAAATGCTGAAAGATGTTGTAATGTACCAGATGGCAGCTGAAGGTGAGCCGCAGAGTGGTCAGTTTTTGGAGCAGTTTGGCACACCCACTGTGCTATGGAGGTTGTTGAAGTCTGTGGGATATGCAGAGCCACCACTGTATTTCTGGAAGCCAGCGGAGACCATGGTGCAGCCTTGGTTTGATGTTTGGGTGACTATCCCTGTGCTTGATAGGGGCTGGTCGTTTCCAGGAATAAAGGTGGAAGTTGACATGAGGACGCCATGGAATGGTGCGCAACTTGCAGCTTTCGAGGTGTTGACGGATATTAGCAGCCGGTTCAACAAGAGAGCTGATTTGGGGCCAGCAAATGTTTTTCCTAGGGTGGATGCTTCTCAGGGTGAGTGGGCTCAGTCTAGCCAAGCTTCCTTGGAGCGAGGCAGAGATGAGCGTGCTCATAGCACGGGTGCTTCTATGAGTGCTATGTTTGCTGTCCTGAGGATGCATTATTCCACTAGGGATGGTTGGATGAAGTGCGTTGAAGCCCTGCATGATGCTGTGGAGAAGAAGTTAGAAGTTGAAGAGTGGGCACGTATGGCTCGTCGTAGCTCAGATGACTTGGTGGTAGCTCTCACCGCCTGTCTCAATGAGTTGTTACGATGCACCAGCGCTTTGTTGGCAGCTGATCGCTGTGTCGAGGTGCTTGAGAGGGAGAATGCAGATCTTCGCCGCCAGCTCGACAATCGCAATATGAGTTTGACACGTCAGCGTGATGAGTTTCTGCAGGAGTTGCGTACTAGTCAGTAGCAGGTTTGGGAGTTGCAGCAGGATGTTCATCGTCTGAACAACCGTGTTGATCCGTTTCATCCACCGGGTGTAGCGGAGTTTGCTCCTGAGATCTTCGTTGCAGCTGATGATGGTGAAGCAAGTGAGGGAGAAGAGGAAGAAGACCCCGAGGAGATCGTGCCTATTGACGAGAGTGATGACCATGGTGGGAACGTGTCCGGCATGGACAGTGACCACGATGACTAGGCTTTTTCTAGTGATCTTGCCATGATCGGCACCCTTTTGTATTGGAAAAACCTTTAATGTCGTGTAATGGGTAGAACCTGAATTGTAATGAGAGAACCCTGTGTGTTCAGGGCTGGAACCATCAAACTTTTAATTAAGTAATGGTAACTTATGCAGTTTGAAAACCCTTTTTGGTTGCGCCTTGTTATTGTGCAGTTGTGTGATGATTATTGAATTATTGTGCCGTTTGTTGGTTATCAAAAATGATCATTGATATCTTTTGGGCATAATCTTTCGGTTTTCTTTGGCATAACTGACACTTAACAATGGTTGTTGTGTGTTGCTACAGATGGCACCTCATACCCGTCGTCATGGGTCAACCAGTGGTGGTGGGAATGAACATGAAGATGAGGAGTTGCCGCCTCCTCCACCGCATACCCAGGAGCAGATGTTTTCTCAGTTCGTGGACACTCAGCAAGCGATTCTGCAGCAGATGGTTACTAGTAACAACCACAATCGCAATCGAGATGGACGCCGCGGAAACGATGAGGACCAGTACAGTAACTATAAGGACTTCATGGACACTAAGCCTCCGGTATTCAAGCAGGCCGTTGAACCGCTGGAAGCTGATGAGTGGTTAAACACTATTGAGCAGTTATTCTCTGTGCTGCGATTGACTGAAACCATGAAGGCTAGCTTTGCTGCTATGTTGCTGCAAGGCCATGCTGGAATATGGTGGGCCAATCGCAAGATCGCCTACCCTGTGGTCGCTGATATCACCTGGGAGCAGTTCACCAGGGATTTCAGGGGACATTTCATTCCAGCAGGGTTAATCAAGATGAAGGTGAATGAGTTCATGCAGCTTACTCAGGGTACCAAGACCCTCACTCAGTATCATCATGCCTTTAACAATCTGTCAAGGTATGCCCCGTGGATGGTGGATACAGATGAAAAGAAGATTGAAACTTTCAAGAGAGGCCTTAGTACCAAGCTTATGAAGACTCTGGCGAACAACGCTCATACAACTTTCAACGAGTTTATCAGTGAAGCTTATATCCAAGAGAAATAGAACAACTTGCACACTGCTTCCAAGGGAGGCAAGAGGCCATTTAAAGGAAGCTCTTCTCAGTCAAGGACTCCAGCAGCTAGTCGTGCGGTGGCAAATCGCCCTGCTTACCGTCCGGTTGTTCCTGGAGCAAAATTCAGACCTCCTCCCAAGAAGCAGCAGCCAGCACCACAACGCTACAAGAAAGGCTTCATAGTGCCTTTGAACAAGAACAATGCTCCTCCAGGCAATGTCATTCCGGTAAAGACCAATCAAGGTCTGGGGCCGTGCTTCAATTGCGGTCAACAGGGGCATCTTGCTCGCTATTGCCCTCATCCAAAGCAGGCTCGAGTGCATCACACTACTATTGAAGAAATTCCAGAAGGTGAACCAGTCACTGCGGGTATGTTTTCAGTTAACCAGCACCCTGCCATTGTTTTGTTTGACTCTGGATCATCGCATTCTTTCGTAAGTCAAGCATTTGCACAAAGGCATGCCTTTCAGATCATTGATTTGGGATGTAATTTCTGGATAACCTCAGCTGGGGCTGAAATATGCACACGTGAGGGTATCAAGCAGGCGAGTATTGAGATTAATGATAGGAGTTTTATCAGTCATCTCATTGTGTTGCCTGGGCTAGGTCTGGATGTAATTCTAGGGGTTAGTTGGATGAACAAATGGGGTGCGGTATTGGACGTTGCTAACCAAACTTTGACGTTGAAGGCGCCCCAGGATGGGGATACTTTTCAAGTTTCCTTACCTCGAAGAGGGGATCTTTTTAATCTCTCTTTCGCAGTTGAGGGCAAGACCATCCAAGGTATTCTGGTAGTGTGTGAGTTTCCTGATGTCTTTCCTGATGATCTACCTGGACTTCCTCCTGATCGAGATGTGGAGTTTGCAATAGAACTTATTCCCGGTACGGCACCTATTTCTCGAAGGCCATATAGAATGCCTCCTCATGAATTAGCTGAACTCAAGAAACAACTCTAAGAGTTATTGGACAAAGGGTTTATTCGCCCTAGTTCTTCTCCGTGGGGCTGTCCTGCAATCTTTGTTAAGAAGAAGGATGAAACTTTGCGTATGTGTGTGGATTACAGGCCACTAAATGCTGTGACAATTAAGAACAAGTATCCTCTACCTCGTATTGATATCTTGTTTGATCAATTGTCCAAGGCCAAGGTTTTCTCCAAAATTTATCTGAGATCTGGGTATCATCAAATTAAGATCAGACCACAAGATATTCCCAAGACGGCTTTCTCCACTCGGTATGGATTGTATGAGTATTTGGTTATGTCTTTTGGATTAACCAATGCTCCTGCACATTTCATGTATCTAATTAATTCGGTATTCATGCCTGAGTTGGATAAGTTCGTGGTAGTATTTATTGACAATATTCTGGTGTATTCTGAAAACATGGAGGATCATGCTGAACACTTGAGAATAGTCTTGACTAGACTCAGGGAGCATAAGCTGTATGCTAAGTTCAGCAAGTGTGAGTTTTGGTTGACTAAAGTGCCTTTTCTGGGCCATATCTTATCTGCGGAAGGTATTTCTGTAGATCCGTCAAAAGTTCAGCAGGTGTTGGATTGGCAGTCACCTACCAATGTGTCTGAGGTTCGTAGCTTTCTGGGATTAGCTGGGTATTATCGCCGCTTTATCCAAGATTTCTCTAAGATAGCTAAACTTATGACCAAGTTGTTGCATAAAGATACCAAGTTTGTGTGGAGTGAGGAGTGTGAAATAGCTTTTTGCACCTTGCGAACGTTGTTGACCACTGCTCCAGTTCTTGCCAACCTGATATTGAAAAGCCTTTTGATGTGTACTGCGATGCTTGTGGCACTGGGTTAGGATGTGTTCTCATGCAAGAAGGCCGAGTCATTGCTTATGCCTCGCGTCAATTGAGAAAACATGAGCAAAACTATCCTACTCATGATTTGGAACTTCCCGCTGTAGTTCATGCATTGAAGATTTGGCGCCACTATTTGATGGGTCACAAATGTCATATCTATTCCGATCACAAGAGTCTCAAGTACATTTTCACTCAGCCTGAGTTGAACATGAGGCAAAGAAGGTGGTTGGAGTTGATCAAAGACTATGATCTAGAAGTACACTATCATCCGGGCAAGGCTAATGTCGTAACCGATGCTTTGAGCCGAAAGTCTCATTGCAATGTATTGCAGCCTTTGCTAGCAGACGGATTCAATCTTGTGCATCCGGTGGTGTTGAATAATATTACTCTCAGTTGTACTTTAGAAAGCAAGATTATTGAAGGTCAGAAAACAGATCCTAGCATACATCATATCAAGAGAAAGATGAAAGAACAAGAAATGCTTCATTTCCGAGTAGATGAAAAAGGTATATTGTGGTTCAAGAATCGATTGGTAGTACCGAAAGACCGTGAGTTGAGGAATCAGATTATGGACGAGGCTCATTTGTCCAAGTTGTCTATCCATCCCGGTAGTAGTAAGATGTATTAAGACTTGAAACCTAGGTTCTGGTGGACCAAAATGAAGAAAGAAATTGCAGCCTATGTGGTCAGGTGTGATACCTGTTGTCGCGTGAAGGCTATTCATCTTAAGCCAGCAGGTCTATTGCAACCTTTACCAGTTCCAGGTTGGAAATGGGATGAGATAACCATGGATTTCATATTTGGGTTACCCCTAACGCAAAAAGGCCATGATTCTATTTGGGTGATTGTAGATCGATTGACTAAGATTGCACATTTCTTACCAGTTCGAACTACAGATCGTCCTCATCAGTTGGCACAGCTCTACTTTGCTCAGATACTTCAGTTACATGGTGTGCCGAGGACGATAGTTTCCGACAGAGGCCCGCAATTTATTGCACGCTTCTGGGAGCATCTACACAAGTGTTTGAGAACCAAATTGGTTCGCAGCTCAGCTTATCATCCTCAAACTTCTGGTTAGACTGAAAGGGTAAACCAAATCCTCGAAGATATGTTGAGAGCTTGTGTTCTATCGTCTAAAGGTTCGTGGGAAGAATGGTTACCTTTGGCTGAGTTCTCGTACAACAATAGCTATCAAGAGAGTATTCAAATGTCTCCTTTTGAAGCTTTGTATGGGCGCAAATGTAGAACTCCTCTCAATTGGGTTGAATCAGGTGAAAGGAGATATTACGGGATTGACTTGTGAAAGAGGCCGAAGAGAGAGTGCATACCATTCAAACACATCTCAAAGCCGCTCAGACTCGTCAAAAGAGTTATGCGGACAAGCGAAGAAGGCCATTGGAATTTGAAGTGGGTGACTATGTATACTTGAAGGTGTCACCTATGAAAGGCGTACAACGCTTCGGAGTGAAACAAAAGTTAGCTCCAAGGTTTGTAGGTCCTTTTCAAATTCTGGAAAGAAGTGGGAAAGTAGCATACAAGTTACGGTTGCCACCACACATGTCCACTATCTTCAATGTGTTTCATGTATCCCAACTCAAGAAATGTTTACGAGTACCGGAAGAACAAGTGGATCTTGGTGATATCAAGTTGAAATCAGATTTGACCTACGAAGAAAAGCCTATTGAAGTAATAGATTACAAAGAAAGAATCACCCGTAGCCGAGTGATCAATTCTACAAGGTGGTGTGGAACAACCAAAGTCATTGGGATGCGACTTGGGAGTGAGAAGATTACCTCAAGGAAGTCTATCCTTCTTTCTATAAACAATGGTAATTAACTCTAATCTCGGGGACGAGATTCTTTTAAGGGGGAAAGGGCTGTAACACCCTAGTGTTAGTTACTATTTTCACACTTGCATTTGCATGTCATCAAGCATAGATCATGTCATTCCATGCATCATCATCATTTCATTGGAATTGATTCCCTTTTAAAGCTATATGTTTGTTTATATGTCCTTAACATGCTAAATGTGTTGACATGCAAATGTGATGCTTGTTTACTGTTCTAAATGCTTTAGACATGTTTGGGATAACATTTGGAACAATGTTCATGTTGGTGAAATCCCCAAAATACCCCTCTAGCTCATAGTTGACTAGAGAGCCCTCTAAAAGCTATTCTGTTTGACCAAACAAGAAGGGCATTTTAGAGATTTTGCATGTCAGTACACCCTTAATCAAAGTTGTGTAGAATTTTATAAGCAACAAACTTTATTTTTGGGTCAACTCATGAAAATGGGTGGAAGGTGGTCAAAAAGTTGAATTAGTGCAGATTTGGAGCTGTTTTGAAGTTTCAAAATTTTCCTAAGTCCAAAACCGGTTTTCAGTTTCGGTGTGCCCATGTTCATCGACCTGTATCTCTCAATCTAGGCTGATCTAGAGTAAAGTGTCTTAATACCAAATGATCTACTCATGTAGCTCTTCAATCCATATTAGTGAAGTTTTCGCTGAAACGCCCTGGATCACGAGTTAGAGATCGATCAAAAGTCGAGTGTCAGTCGGCTTTCTGCAACTGAATCGAAGCCGATTCAAATCGGTATTCGGCCGAGCAGCTGGCGCGACCGCAGACCATCGGCGCCAAGTGGCGACCGTACGCCGGCGTCGGGCCACGCCCGTCTGTCGTCGCCCTGCAAAGGTGAAAAGGGCACCCCCTCCTGTCCCCCAGCACGCTCCTCTCACTCTCACTCGCTCGCTCTCGCCCCCTGCTCTCCGTTTTCCCTCCGCCGTCGCCATTTCCGCCGCGCCGTCGCCGCGGTGAAATCCGCCGTCATCGAGCCGCCTCCGACCGCTCCATCGCCGCCGTAGCTTCGCCTTGCTCTGCTCTTCATCCTCGACCCGTTGCCGACCTCAGCCGACCTAAGGTATAGCTCCAGCGAGCTTCTCGCTGCCGTGCCATTGCCGGAGCGCCGCCGAGCTCTCGGGTCGCCGCGACGAGGGAGATGCCGGGGTCGGCTTCTCTCTCCATTGCTCGTCTAGGAGTCTCCGTTAGCTGTAGATCTAGCCTAGGTCGTTGGTCGGATCGATCTCACCGTAGGCTCGCCGCCATGCCGCCATGCGTGCGCGGTCAGTGAGCTCCCGTGCACAATAGTCCGATTCGTCGCACGCATAGGTCCGCTAGGGTGCCAGGGACACGGAACGAAGTTTAGTCGCGCGAGTAACGGCCGGAATCAGCCGGCGCAAGCTCGCCGGACCGCCGCCGTCCGCCATTGCCGCCGTCGAGCTTGCTCCGGTGGGGGACAACCCTCGGCAGTTGGTCCATTGGGTTCGCCTCGTTGCCACGAGTCGGTAGGTAGCCTCAGCGTCGCCGGAGACCTCGCCGTCGGCGAGCTCTCGCCGGTCAGCGCTGGCGGCTCTGCCCCTCTCGCTGACACGTGGGGTCGGGTTGACCCCGGGGCCCGCGAGTCAGCCGTTCTGGTGCGCCTCTGGTTCACTGAGCCGGGTGCACGTAGCAGTTTCTATCGGGTTTGGGTTTTATGATTTATTAAATAAATGTCCAGAAAATGTGTAAAATCTTCCAAAATTCATATCTGGAGTTAGGAGTGTCCAATTAGGGTGAACCAAATTTTGTTATGTTTGTATTTCTGAGCTCTATCAAGAAAAAATATAAAATGTACTTTTGGAATACTTTTTCTGTGCAGTTATATTTAAATTGTTAATTGCTTGCAAACTTGATAAATGCATAAGTAATTGTAGGAATATGCTAAAAATGTGATTCCACTTGCATTAATCTTGTTTAGGAAAGTAGAATCTAAGAAAAATATGTTTGCTGGTGTTGCACTGTTATTTATATGATGTCTAGTATAATGTGCCTTTTATGCTTTAATCTTGCAAAAATCACCATGCTTAATGTGTTAAGGATATGGTCATGAATATTTTTCCTGCACCATGTTATGTTGGGAAGAAGCTATGAAAATTAGGAAATCTATTGTTTGATACTTTTCACTGTGTTAAGTATTTTCCATTGCTTAAAAGGCTGGTTGTTTGTTATTTTTGTGTAGACTGTTATACTTGTCTAAATGACTTGAAATTTTGTCAGTAGGCTAATCTGGATGTGTTATAGCTACTGTAATTTTTATGGATTTTTCTGGTCACAGTAAACAGTAGGTCCAGTTACAAGCTAGGGTTGGTTTAATTGTTTTTAACCAAGTATCTTTTGGTTGGGAAGTGTTTTCATGCATTTCTGTGATGTTCCAGCATTGTCACTTATTAAAACAGTGGAGCTGATCCTAATTTGAGCTTAGGGCAGCAATGTTAATGTTTTGTTTATATGATGTGCTCATGCTTGATAGTTATAAGATGATTGTGGTAGGTTAGTTGATGCGTGTTAATTATTAAGTGCAGGTTGTAGACCTCTCACCCGGGACGAGAAATTGTTCTATGCTTTGCTTAAGAAGGGTAAGTATGAGTTAATTGTCTAGAGAAGAAATATGCACGTACTCAGTAAATGAGTGTGGATTGTTAAACTGATTGCATATCATAGGTTAATTTGTGCATCTCTATCTTGCATTTCATGTGCATTCTCAGTTCTCATATATGCATAGCATGCATACAGGATCGCCGGGAGGCGTGACGCTATTGCAGTTCGATCCACCGGAGGAGGGAGTTCCGCCGGAGATTGAAGTGCCAGAGGTTCCCGAAGGCCAGGAAGAAGAGGCTGAACTTCCAGAGTGCCCTGATCACCAACCTACTAACTTTGTGAAAGGCAAGCCCCGGAGCATCCCTAAGTCTCCACCTACTCTTTTTACAAATACACTGGTCTTTATTAAATCGTATGATTGTGCACTTAAGTATAGGAGTTGATATGATACCGTTGCTGCATTTATACCTTGTCCACTTATACTTGATCCTGAAGTATTACTAGATAAGGGATGGGTTCGATCTTATGCTTAGCCATGCTTAGACCGGTAGAAGTCGAGGGATTTCTTGTCCTTCGCGAGCATAGGTGGTTACTAATGATGATGGGGTTGGATTCCACATGATGGACTATATATGCCGCCATGCCACAGTGTCTAATGAGAGAATCAAGGCTAGGTAACGGGGAGCCGCATGACATGGTTGAGGTCATGCTGTCTTCGGTGCTGCTTGCGGCCGACTAGGACTGAGGCTACCAGACATCAGTTGAGATTGAAGGACGTCATCACATAGCTGGCCAGATAAGTCGTTCTGACCGCGAAGCCGAGTATTTCTTTCTGACCCGGGAATTGGGCGTGATAAGGCATACATATTCTGGAAGTAGGAAGGATGTGCGGAGACACCATCTTACCAAGGGCAGGTCAGGGACCTGATGCATCCTGAAAGTGGGTTTGTCTCTGAGAATATGGACCCCTCCAAGCCCGCGATACATATTATGTCTCAGAAAGATTTAACGGTGGCCCAAGAAGCCAGTGGCTCGGCTGACAGGGTTTGTGATTGGCATATTTGCCAGCTGGTACAATCGATTCGAATCACCATCTCTCCTGGTTAGTGTGAAACTGAACTGATCTTCTGGTGAGGTAGAGGCTAATAACTTGAACATAATGATTATGGTGAGATGAGGTTGATGTCTGTGGATATCGGAAATCATATGGTTTTATTGATTGCTATAATATTCAGTGAATGTTTAGTATAGTGGCTAATCTTAGTAAATAGCTTAACTGAAATCGAAGCTTATCACAATTAAAATGAATAAGTTGAGGATCTACTGTAGTAATGCTTTTGATGCAAAAATAATGCTACCCTCTGAGCTCCACCAAATAAGCCTTGCATATCCTTGAGAGTCTTTTTATTTACTCCCTGTCGGGTAAGTTTAGCTGAGTACAATTGAGTACTCAGGGTTTTATTCCCATTGTTGCAGATGGTGTAGTCTACTACGCGTATTGCAAGAATTGCTTCACCCCTGCGGGCGAAGAAGACTAGACCCGAGGGCAGGGTCACTATCTATCCTTAGATGTTGTAAGAATGCTGTGACAGGGTCATTTGATGGTACTCGTATTTGAACTATGTGGTGTAAAACTATGTTAACTTCCGCTACTATTATATTTGTGTAAAAGACTATGTTGTACTCTGATGTTTAAATTCGGTTGCGAACTTATGTGTCATGTGATCGGGTATTGCTAAATGAATGATCCTTGGGGTATGAAATGTTTGAAATCCTTCGTGATTTCCAGACTACCGGGTTTATATTGGCTCAAGTGCGACTGGATTGCGATTAAAAATGCGATCGTTGTACTTGTGCTCGTATAAATTGGTCGGTTCTGTGACAGGAAGACCCCCCTCCCAGAGCACCAATTCATTCCTCCTGCTTCATTCGTCAAGAGTAGACAGAATTTAGTGTTTCCAGAGATTAGAAATAGGGCTCTAGTTCTTCAAGTTCATAGTTTAGGCATCTAGCAAGGTTCAAGTAGAGTTGGGCGCTACGCTCGGGATTCCAGATCCGTTCGTCTAGAGATCGGTAATATGATCTTGTATCTCATTATGACTTTGCTTTATTTTAATATATTGTTACTTATTCAGTTCTTAGTTTATTCTAGTTGCATATTTGATATAGTTGTGATTGGTGATGATTATTGTCGTATGATCGTAAAGCGCCTAATTCAGTACTCGAGTGAGTTAGGTGGTATGCATTATGTAGACGTGGTGTCTAGATATATTGTGTACCTACGGTGGCACCCTGACGTGATGGGTCGTGTGGTAGTCCGCGTAGGTGACAGCTGCGTTGGTTCCTCTGTAGTCCACCCCCCGTACGTAGGACGAGCAGAGCGCGGTCGCGAAGGAGGTGACCCTTGTGTCTTAATATCCTCATTAGATGATGCTCTTTATGATGTTTTCTGAGTTGATTATGCTATAGATGAAGATGTGTAATGTGGCGTAGGCTGTAGACTTTGTATTTAGTAATTACATATGTTTACTTTACTTTAGCCGAATCTCAAGTTTGTCTTACTACATTAGTGAGTCTCTATATTCTATCTCTGGAATACCATTTACCTCATTTACTCAGTTATCATTTACCATTTATCATTGACTTATTTATCGCTAAACCACTAGAGTTATGGGTTATCATAGGTCTGCACATTTATCTTTCCAAT
Organism: Eremochloa ophiuroides; assembly: GCA_038502445.1. Taxonomy (NCBI): domain Eukaryota; kingdom Viridiplantae; phylum Streptophyta; class Magnoliopsida; order Poales; family Poaceae; genus Eremochloa; species Eremochloa ophiuroides. Next base: position 50,340,756 of record JAHLJS010000008.1, read on the forward strand.
TAATATAGTAGATTATCCTAATGAGTAGAATGTCACATTTATCCTTTTGGCATAAAACAAATCAACGATACTCGGAATACTTACCGGGTGAAGTGCTACAATAGGAGAATTATCTGTGCGCTTGCGGATATATTCTATAGTATTATTTTTAGGAGGCAAGTGAAGATTATTTTACCTTTGGTTTTTGACATCATGTTAGGGATGACAACTTAACGTGAAGTGATGTTAAAAATACCAACAAGCATTTCTGGCGCCGTTGCCGGGGACGGCAATTGTATTCGTTAGGATAATTTATTGAGATCGTTGATTTTATTCGCCAGGATATTTATTCTAGAATTTTATATAGGAGAGTTCTTCATAGATAATATTATAGAAAAATATAAAAATAACTATAGACATAAATACTTAGAGATAACCATAACCTTTTGCTTTAGCAGACTTACCCGTGTTTTGTTTATATTTAAATATCTTATATAGGGTTAGTGCAGGATTGGTTGTGTACTTTAACTCTTATCAATCAGGGACAACCATAGGAAGAAGGGTCTTACATTATTTTGTGAAGCCATGGCTGAGAAGACTCTATGTGAATTCTCTGCCCCAAGAATTGATAATATTCGCGTTGGGCCAACTTTCAACATTGGAAATCAAGATTATGAGGTCAAGCCAAGCCTCATCAAAATGGTGCAAGCTATCACATTTACTGGAAAGAAAGATGAAGATGCAAGTGTCCATCTGCAGAATTTCCTGGAGATTGGCAACACCATCAACATCAAAGGCATTCCTCAAGACGTCGTGCTACTTCGTTTGTTTCCGTTCTCATTGGAGGGAAAGGCGAAGCAGTGGTTTTATCAGAATAAAGATCGAGTCAAGACATGGGTAGAATGTTCAAAAGCTTTCCTAGAAAAGTTTTTTCCAGTAAGTAAAACCAATGCTCTACGAGAAAAGATTTCAGAATTTTGTCAGCAGAAAGGTGAATATATTTTAGAAGCCTAGGAACGTTTTCAAGATTACATATCAGATTGTCCCCATCATGGAATGGAAAAGTGGTTGCTCATGCAAACATTTTATCATGGACTAACTCAAAGGTCACATGAGCAACTAGATGCCACTGCTGAAGGATCATTTATGTCACTCACCCCTGGAAGAGCTGAAGATATTATGGCAAAGATAGCAGAAAATCAGAATTGGACAAACAACGCTCAGATATGCCATAAGAGTGAAGAATTTTCAGAGGAAGTGTGTGCACTGTCAACCAAGATGGATGTACTGTTGAACTGGTTAGAGCAAAGAGCCAATCATAAAAGAGATCGTCAAGCTATTCAAGATGCATTCAACTCACAGAATCAATATGAAGGGTCTTTAGAAATTGAGTTTGCACATCCCCCAGAAGATATTAGTACAATCATCAAGTCTACTTCTCAGAAGCAAGGATGGAATCAACCTCGGTCAACCAGTCAAGGTAAGTACCAAGGCAATTCTAATTTTTCAAATCATAGACAACCACCCTTGAGAGAATTAATATTAGAACAAGCTAGAATCAATGAAAGTATTTATAAGAAGCTTGCTTTTAATGACAAAGTTTTAGAAGGAATTAATTCTAAATTGGATAATTTCTCTTCTACTGTTAAAGATCAAATATTATTTAATAAGAAGATAGAATTACAAATTTCACAATTATCTTTTACTTTGTTTACCACTAACCATGAGCAAATAAAAGGAATATCTACTAGAGGAGGTAAGTCTACACGTGATCCACCTTACCCAAAAGGGGCACGTAGACCAACACATTTAGTGCAGGTAGAAGAAGAAATTGAGAAGGACAACAGAGAAGAAGAAGTTATATCACCTTCACCACCAGTTGAACCACAAGATCAAGAATTAACTCAAGATTTTCATGCCACAACCCTCCTACCGTTTCCACGCAGAAGAAGAAGAGCTAAAACAGATGATCAATTTGGTAAGTTTGTAGAGGTAATTCAGAAGTTATATGTCAATATCCCGTTGTTAGATGCCATGCAGGTACCTACATACGCGAAGTATCTTTGAACCATCCTCAACAACAAGGGACCATTACCTTCTACTGAAGTTGTCAAGCTAACGGAGGAGTGTAGTGAGGCAATTCTGAGTTCTTCTCCTACTAAGAAGAAGGATCCAGGGTGTCCCGCTATTGATTGTTCAATAGGAGACCAGATGTTCGAGAATGCTTTATGTGATCTTGGGGCAAGCGTTAGTGTCATGTCCAAGACCGTCTTCGACAAACTCAACTATTCTACGCTCACACCAACCACGATGTGTTTGCAATTAGCTGGCCAATCGGTTCGCTATCCCGCAGGAATCACAGAAAATATTCTGGTAAAAATCCGCAACTTTTTCATTCTTGTAGATTTTGTAGTACTTGACATGCAGGAAGAGAGGAAGATACCCCTCATCCTCGGGCGACCATTCCTAAACACTGCAAATGCAACCATCAACGTCGGAGCTGGAGAGATCACATTCACCATCAATGGTCAAGAAGAGCGATTCGCATTCAAGCCAAGACTGGAGCAATGCCAAACATTGAAGTGTCATGAAGAACAAGATGCAACAGCATCTCCGACACTGGAGATGAATCATGAAGAATAATTCAACTGGAGAAGTCCAGATCAGCAGACTCAAAAACCCCGAACCATCGCCGGGAGGTAACTCGGTAGTTATCGGTAATTTAATTCTTGCAGGAGATGAATCATGAAGAATAATTCAACTGGAGAAGTCCGGATCGGCGGACTCAAAAACCCCGAACCATCGCCGGGAGGTAACTCGGTAGTTATCGGTAATTTAATTCTTGCATTTAAATTTGCATATTTACTTTCTCATAAATTGCATTATTAAAAAGAACTAAAAATAATAATAGCATGATTAAAGCTTAAGCCCCATGTGATTATTGCTAATGGTGTGTTAAACCCCCGTCAGTGAAATTTGCTATGGTGACAGAAAATTATAAAAAGACCATCATTAGAATTCTAATTTTTCATAGATTCATAAAAGTAATTTAGTTTTTCATTCTTGTATCATTATACGGCATAAATATGGGAGACATTTGGGACCCACCATCATCACATCAAGTCACATCATGCATTATCATCCACCACCACCTCTCACTACCATCCAAACCTCATTATTTACACATGCACTACCCACCGTACATCCATTCAGCCATTTCACCAGAGGAACACATGCATTTGGAAGAGCATCTAGGTGGTGTCGACATCTTTCAAAAGGAGAGAGCCAAATGACACAAGGTGGGGCCGGCCGGCGCCCCTCCTCCATTTCTCTGCCTCTCCTCTCTCTTACTCATTCACACACTCACACACACTCCAGAGAGCACGTAGCCAAGTTGTTTTGCAGCTCGTGACTTCAAACTTCCATAATCTTATCATTTGATTCAAGTTTAAGCCAAGAAAAGGGTAGAGAAGAAGATTAGCAAGAAGACCTAGAAGAGAGATCACCACTTTGATTCCTTCTCTCCTCTTGTTCTTGCTTGTTCTTATTTTGTTCTTGTGTTCTTGTTTGTTCTTGCTGTGTTCTTCATTTTACAGGCAAGATGAGCAATATAATGAAAGGTGCCATTCGATCTCTTGGAAGAGCCCTCTCACGCCGCACAATAAGAAGTCAATCATCATCACAAGTGCCATCGTTCGCCGGCTCCGACATGAATATCGATCCTCCATCACCCTTCACGTATGACCCGCCATCCTCTTCCCAACCGGAAGAGAGGTATGAACTCACAAGCATAATTCAAATTTCATTATCAACTAGAGCCCTGAGAGAAATTTTAAATGTGGTTAAAAACAAGGAATTTGCGCATACTCCAATTTTTTATGCCACTTTGCTCCATGAAACCGGAATGGATTCCGAGTTTGAGCTTATTTTTAGAAATGTTGGATGGGAAAATGCATGGCAAATTAATGAGCAGGGTAGCAAGTTACTCACTGTAGAATTTATTAGCACCCTAGACTTTGATGATGATGAGGTTAATTTTAGAATGTTTAATAAACCTTTCACCCTCTCATGGAAAACTCTTAGTTTAGCATTGGGATTCAATAATCAATGTGTGGTCAATATTTCTGAAACTCTCCAAGACTTTGATAAAGATGATTTTTGGGAGAGTTTCACTGCAAGGAAACCTGAGAGAAAACAACTAAAGAAGTTCATCATCCCACACTAAGATTTATGCTTAAATGGTTAGCTATTACATTCTTTCCTAGAGAGGAGTTAAATACTATTAAACAGGATGACCTACATTTGTTATATATCATGATTAAAAGGAGGAAAGCGTCACCTATAAAAATGATGTTAAATTATTGGAGAGCTGTCCCTTCCTTAAAAAAGTGCAGTATTTCTTTTACTTCCTGGATTACACGTTTAGCTGCAGGGCTAGGTTTATTATCGAATGCTTCACTTGTTTATATTTCTGATGCTCGCAGAATTATTGGTTATGATTTTTTCTTTCGTGCTCACATGCTCAAACGTCGAAATAATAAAACAGTTATGATTTATAAAAATTATGACAATGAGTATGAACTGCCAAATAGGGAGTTTGGAATTTATTCTGTCCAGAATTTTGTTTTTTCCAGCTGTTAGAGCTAATATTGGCAGGTGTCCGTCCGCGCGCATCAGCAGGGCACCGAGAGCTAATTTCACTGGAGCTGACCCAGCACCATCTGGGTCAGCTTATTCCCACTATGTTAATTTTGGTGAACAGGTATCGACGCAGAAGCCACGCCAGCAATGGACTGCACATACAGGATAGGAGGAAAAGCCCACATTTCAGTAAGGAGAATCTTCATCGGCAGCAGCAGCAGCAGGTTGGGGAGCAACTGATTTTCAGAGAGGACGAGCATGTTTTTCTACAAGCGAGAACACGGACTTCACCGCCGGTGGACCGTATCCATTTCATGCACCACCAGACTTCTGATTACTATCGGCCGCCTGAGCAGCACTTTACAGCAACCGCTAATGATTTTTCAGCTTTATCTATGCGTCTCACTAACATTGAATAAGGGCAGAACGCAATAAGCAACACACTGCAACAGCACGAGCAGTGGCAGCAGCAGGTCGACGACAGCACGGACCAACGACTTGATCAGATATATCAGAGACAGCAGCAGACGCAGAGCGGATTAGAATATTTGATACATCAGATGGGATACCCGCCACCACCTCCACCACATTACTGAGCAACATCCAGCTTGGGGGAGATCCCCGCTAGGTGGGCACCTCTCACCTTTATATATGCTTTTTATTTCAGTATTTAATTCAGTCTTTAATTCTATCAATTTCAATATTGCTAAAAACAACAAGAAAACCAAATAAAAATGTATTTACCGCTTCCATTAGTTATTGCATTAAAATTCTGCTTGCTTAAAAATGAAAATCCAAAAAAAAAGATTGTATAATTAAGTTTGCTTTAAATTCCGCATTCAGTTTGCCTTTAGAATAATTAGAACTTGAAGCTAGAGAAAAATCAAAAATATACTTAAACTATTTAAATATAATTTCCTGTAATTGCTTAGTATTTAAATTTAAATTCTCCTACGAATTGCATGAAGTTTATCTGCCATGAAAATTTATTCTGAAACTTGATATCAGTGGGTAGCATAACCTTTTCTAAGTAATTGACGGATATGATATAAGAAGGTTTGAGTCGCTATTTATTTCATCCTAAGTGACATCTAAGCTCCAGACATTTCAAAAATCAAAGTCAAAACAAATATAATAATTTGTTCTGCTAATATGATTTAAGTAGACTATTCTGTTATGCATTCATGATTGAATTCACCTGCATAGAAGGTTTTCACTCTATGCATAAATCTCTCTCTTAGAAGTCTAACAGAAAGTGTGGGTTATAAAATTAAAATATACCATACCAAAGAAGTATAAGCCTAAAAGATGCCATATCAAAAGGGTATGTGCCAAAAAAAAGGAGAGAAAAACAATGGGTGCAAAGAAACCCGTCTGAGAGAAAAAAAATGGGTACAAAAAGTATCCGCTGGAAGATAACCCACACTCTTCAGAAAGACAGAAAAGAGAGGATAATGCATAGAAGTTCAAAAAAATGAAATTTAATACATTCAATCATGATATATAGCTTAATAGTCCTCTACAATCTTATTAGTAGGCTCTCATTATTTTCTAAATAAAAAACTATGTACTTATTAAAAAAAACTAGAGCAATGGTTGAAATAAGGGATTAAAGACTTAGTACTTGCTTGATTATTCTTTCTCTCAATTGCCCAAGACTTAGCTTAAATGCCCCACGATTGAAAAGAACAAGAATGAATTTGAAGGGTGGATTAATGAATTTCAATCCGGAGAAGAATTTCTGTTTAAATATTTAAGTATTTGTTGGGAGTTATACATTTTTATGGAACCCTGAATAAATTTTTTCAAGTCAACTTTGCTAAGGAACAAGCAAAGACTTAGCTTGGGGGTATTGTTGACGGTCGTTAAGTACCAATTTTTTACCGTCAACTAATGCCAAGGGAAGATCAATCATAGAAGCATAGTGGTTATTATTGACAAATTCCACGAGTTTTGGTGAATTGTGTATTTTCTAGGGATTATTCCAGAAAGACTTAAAAGAAGGATTAAAAAGCATAATTCCCACGAAACTTGATCGCGATGGAAACATACTTTATCAGCAAGTTAGAAGGATCCAGAACACACCCGAAGCACCGGGGCCCGAGACCCACCAGGGTGGGGCCGGCCGGCACCCCCCTCTATGGTTTCGGCCCATCTTCTGGAGTCTTCTTCCACCGCCTCTCTGGAGTTATCTGGGCCCTTTGTTCAAGTCGGTTTGATCCCATGACGCACGTTCATCCCACCGAGCTGTAAATAAAGGGGCTGACCGCCCTCCCAGAGCACCAATTCATTCCTCCTGCTTCATTCGTCAAGAGTAGACAGAAGTTAGGGTTTCCAGAGATTAGAAATAGGGCTCTAGTTCTTCAAGTTGATAGTTTAGGCGTCTAGTAAGGTTCAAGTAGAGTTGGGCGCTACGCTCGGGATTCCAGATCCGTTCGTCTGGAGATCAGTAATATTATCTTGTATCTCATTATGACTTTGCTTTATTTTAATATGTTGTTACTTATTTAGTTCTTAATTTATTGTGGTTGCATATTTGATATAGTTGTGATTGATGATGATTATTGTCGTATGATCGTAAAGCGCCTAATTCAGTACTCGAGTGAGTTAGGTGGTATGCATTATGTAGACGTGGTGTCTAGATATATTGTGTACCTACGGTGGCACCCTGACGTGCCGGGTCGTGTGGTAGTCCGCGTAGATGACAGCTGCGTTGGTTCCTCTGTAGTCCACCCCCGTACGTAGGACGAGCAGAGCGCGGTCGCGAAGGAGATGACCCTTGTGTCTTAATATCCTCATTAGATGATGCTCCTTATGATGTTTTCTGAGTTGATTATGCTATAGATGAAGATGTGTAATGTGGCATAGACTGTAGACTTTGTATTTAGTAATTACATAGGTTTCCTTTACTTTAGCCTGAATCTCGAGATTGTCTTACTACATTAGTGAGTCTCTATATTCTATATCTGGAATACCATTTACCTCATTTACTCAGTTATCATTTACCATTTATCATTGACTTATTTATCGCTAAAGCACTAGAAGTTATGGGTTATCATAGGTCTGCACATTTATCTTTCCAATTAATATACTAGATTATCCTAATGAGTAGAATGCCACATTTATCCTTTTGGCATAAAACAAATCAACGATACTCGGAATACTTACCGGGTGAAGTGCTACAATAGGAGAATTATCTGAGCGCTTGCGGATATATTCTATAGTATTATTTTTAGGAGGCAAGTGAAGATTATTTTACCTTTGGTTTTTGGCATCATGTTAGGGATGACAACTTAACGTGAAGTGATGTTAAAAATACCAACACCTAGCTTGCTTCACAACCATTCCTTGCATCATAAATAGGACTACCATAGACTCTCTTTATGACCCCGCCGTAGGAGTGAGCATTATGTCTAAGTCATTAGCAAATGCACTCCTAGGAGAGGATTCTCTAGCCCCGACCAACAAATTTCTTAAATTGCCCTCTGGGAAGTTGGTCGAAAGCTGCGGGATTGCACAGATCATTCCTGTCACAATTAACAAGGTCCATATTCTCTTACACTTCTTTATTTTCGATATAGAGGAATCTGACTTGTTAATTGGACACCCACTCATGAGACTCCTTGATGGATTCCATGGGTGGAACCTTGAAGGTCACCTCGGAAAGAACCTTTGTCTTTCTATACCTCTAGCAAATTCTGCCAATTCTAAAGCAGAATTACAACCTGAGTATGACCCGATAGAGGAAGTAATGGCTGCATCTCTTCTAGAACCTTCTCATCCTAGTCTAGAAGAGGATGCTAAGGATTTTATCCAAGAAGAGGCCGAATTAGAAGAACCTTTAGATTTGGATAAATCTGAACCCCCATCTAAACCCTCTATAGAACATAAGCCCCTTCCTTCTGGACTTAAGTATGCCTTTCTTAATGGTGATAGAGAGACTCCCGTAATCATTAGTGACCAACTCTCTGAGGAGGAAACCTCCAAACTCATCACCATTCTAGAGAAACACCGCTCTGTCTTAGGCTACTCTCTTCAAGATCTTAAGGGAATTAGTCCCACTCTCTACACCCATCGCATCCAATTGAGCAAGATGCTGCACCTTCTAGGGAGCCACAACGGAGGCTAAATAATGCGATGAGAGAAGTAGTAAAGAAAGAGGTCTTGAAACTCTTGCATGCAGGCATAATCTACCCTATTCCTAACAGTGAGTGGGTTAGCCCCGTCCAAGTAGTGCCTAAAAAAGGAGGGATGACGGTCGTTAAAAACGAGAAAAATGAATTAATACCTCAACAAACCATCACGGGTTGGAGAATGTGTATAGACTACCAAAAACTTAACAAGGCCACAAAGAAAGATCACTTTCCGTTACCATTCATCGATGAGATGTTGGAACGGCTTGCAAAACATTCTTTCTTCTATTTCCTTGATGGGTATTTGGGTTATCACCAAATCCCAATCCATCCCGACGATCAAAGTAAGACAACCTTCACGTGCCCCTATGGAACATATGCATATAGGCCCATGTCTTTTGGCCTATACAATGCCCCTGCCTCTTTCCAAAGGTGCATGATGTCCATCTTCTCCGATATGATCAAAGAAATCATGGAGGTGTTCATGGATGACTTCTCAGTCTATGACAAAACCTTCGATCACTGCTTAGAGAATCTGGACCGTGTCTTAAAAAGATGTGAGGAAAAACACTTAGTCATTGAACTGGGAGAAATGCCACTTCATGGTTCGAGAAGGAATAGTACTAGGACATAGAGTGTCCGAGCGTGGGATAGAGGTGGATAGAGCTAAGATAGAGGTCATATAGCAGCTTCCACCGCCCATGAATGTTAAGGGTGTCCGTAGCTTTCTTGGTCATGCAGGATTTTATAGAAGGTTTATAAAAGACTTTTCCCAAATTGCTAGACCTTTAACAAATCTGCTTGCTAAAGATGCACCATTTAACTTTGATGATGAGTGTTTAGACTCCTTTTATTATCTTAAGAAAGCACTCGTCTCTGCGCCAATCATACAACCCCCTGATTGGACGCTTCCTTTTGAGATAATGTGTGATGCTAGTGATTATGCTGTAGGTGCTGTCTTAGGACAAACCAAAGATAAGAAACATCATGCAATCTCATATGCTAGCAAAACCTTAACTGGGCCGCAATTGAACTATGCAACAACTGAAAAAGAATTGATGGCCATAGTTTTTGCTATAGACAAATTTAGATCTTACTTAGTTAGAGCAAAAGTCATCATTTACACTGACCATGCTGCATTAAAGTACTTGCTCACTAAGAAAGATGCTAAACCAAGATTAATAAGATGGATATTACTGCTCCAAGAATTTGATCTTGAAATTAAAGATAAAAAGGGAGTAGAAAACTCTATAGCCAATCATTTGTCTAGAATGCAATTCAAAGACAAACAGGATCTGCCCATCGACGACTTCCTGCGAGATGACACGCTCCTCAAGGTCACAGACTCCGACCCCTGGTATGCAAACATTGTCAATTTCATGGTCACAGGATATGTGCCACCGGGGGCAGACATGAAAAAGCTCATCAAAGAAAGCAAGGTACACCTCTGGAATGAGCCATATCTGTACAGAGTTTGTAACGATGGAATGTTAAGGAGGTGTGTGCCAATGAATGAAGCAATCAAGATCATTGAGAAATACCATAGAGCAGAAAATGGAGGCCATTATGGGGTATTCAGAACCCACACAAAGATATGGCAAAGTGGATTCTTTTGGCCTACCATGTACAAAGATGCACAAGACTATGTGAAGAGATGTGCAAGATGTCAAAAACATGGGAATATCAACACCCTGGGATGCAATGCCACTCACAAACAACCTTCAAGTGGAATTATTTGATGCATGGGGAATTGACTACATTGGTCCATTCCCCAAGTCTCAAGGTTGTGAATACATCCTGGTGGCAGTGGACTATGTGTCCAAATGGGTGGAGGCTATGCCTTGCACAACCGCAGATGCTTCACATTCAAAAAGGATGTTCAAAAAAGTCATATTTCCAAGGTTTGGTACCCCAAGACTAGTCATAAGTGATGGAGGGTCTCACTTCATAGATAGAGGCTTCCGACGTTTCCTGGCTGACATGGGGATAAAGCACAATGTTGCAACTCCATACCATCCCCAAACAAGTGGCCAAGCGGAGACGTCCAATAAGCAAATCAAGAACATCCTACAAAAGACAGTCAATGAAATGGGAGCAGCCTGGAAGAGCAAACTACCGGATGCACTTTGGGCATACAGGACCGCATACAAGACTCCAATTGGTATGTCACCATACCAGCTTATATACGGGAAGATATGCCATCTACCGGTAGAGCTAGAGCATAGAGCACATTTGGCAATCAAACAATGGAATATGGATCTGCCCTCTGCTGGAAGGAATAGAAAGATGCAGATCTCAGAGCTTGAGGAATGGAGAGAAAAAGCCTATCACAATGCCAGTATCTATAAAGAGATAACCAAAAGATGGCATGACAAGAGGATCAAACCCAAGGAATTCCACCCTGGAGACAAGGTCCTCATGTTCAACTCACGGGTCAAGCTATTTGGCCATGGGAATCTAAGGAGGAAATGGGAAGGACCGTACCTGATAATCAATGGAGCAATGCATGGAGCCGTCATGCTTCAAAAAGACGACAGCAACATCTTTAAGATGAGAAGAAACAAGTGTCGGGGGGTTTGGACGACCCCCTCAACAGCTCTATTAGGTGAATTCAAACATGCCACGATGCACAGCACGTCTGCTGGATCAAACAGGACATAGGTCGAATGACCCACAAAATGAAGTCCAGTGGGAAAACAACTTTGCAGGAATGCATCTTGAGACGAGGAGATTCAAATGATGGGACAACGGCCATTTTGGTGGTTCGGCCGAACCGACCAATGGGGCCTGCTCCTACCAGCCCGGCTCCCTGCGGTGAAGGTATGCTCCCTGACATGGTTTGCACCCTTCCTCCCTCTCGAATTGCGCATTTATTCAATTCATTTCTTTGTTCTTAAATAAAAATGAAAATAAAAACTTGAAATCTTGCATCCCAAAATAAAATGAATAAAATTTATGACATTTGAAGAGTAGAGGTGACACAAAGTTCAAATTTATGCATATGCCTATGCTTGTGGGTAAATATCTTGATAGGAAATCATATTGACTAAGATGTTGATAAATGTGAGATAACTCTTGGCTCATGATTCACACTTTTTCCATTCAAAGTACTTAGAGGTTTATTTTTGAAAATGTCATAAAACTGTAGTGTCGCTTACTCCTAACTAGTGAGAAAATTCATACCAAAGCCATAAATGATCACCATGTTTGAAACCCCTTCTAATCATGCTATTTGCAATTACTTTGAGTTTGATCAAACCTTGTTGACCCTTATTGAGAAGTATGTCATAGTCCAAAGATCAAGATCACGTACACACCACATATATATTTGCTACTTCTACACTGGAAGTACGCAACAACATGCCATCCATTTCCATTGAATAATTGCTCCATGTTTTAAAGGTCAATGAATATCTCTCTTAGTTGATATAGAAAAGGGACAATGGCTATGCAAAATGAAAAAGAAAGATGGACAAGTGAAAGTCCAAGAAAAAGAAATAATATATATATATATATATGAGCAAATCTAGGCTCATGAATAAAAGAAAAGAAAAATGATAGCCATGTCCCAAAACACAGTAGAGAGAGATCATCTCAAATAAAGGAGCATTATAGTTTACCATTTTTTCACACACTTGCACATCTTGATCTAGGTCTATGACATTTTTCTCCTTGGATCCTTGTTTTGATTTTACAATATATGCAATGCAAGTATGCCTGCCATGTTTATCCCTACCTGAACTACACATAAGCCTGATAGATGTAGGATAAAACAAAGGAGGCGTCTTTAAGATATGCCTTGGTAAGGAATCAAACACAACTGAGTGACTTGAGAGTACTATTTGAGGAGTAAGAATGAACTATGTGCTTTCTTTTTGAAAACAATATAAAAAATTCTAAGTACTGAGAAGGTAAAAAGTAAGATGATTTTGCCTTGAGAGTTATTCCATTTTTCAACATCTCAAGGATATATGCTAGACAATGCCACATAACCCACTAGTATAAGCTATGTGCTAAATGAAAACTTTGATCACCACTATCTTAGATATGTCTTTCCAACCACTCTTTCTAACCTTTACTCGAGGACGAGAAAACACTTAAGTGTGGGGGGTCTTGTTGACGGTATTTACACCATGTTTTCTACCATCATAACCGTCAACAAAACACTCTTTTTAGGAAGAAACAAGCAAACAAATAGTGACATAGGTACAAATAACTTGGTTCCACATGTACATGTTAGGACTTGTTTGTAGGTACCCAAAACAGGTGATTTTAAAGTTTAGAAGTCCAAGATGAAGATATAAAGCAAATCCAACTATAAAGAAATGGCAAGGTGATGTCACAATCATCAAAGACTTCACTCCAGGATCAAGTGGACACAGGGTGGACACTATTCATGGTTCGGCTAAACCATGAATAGTGGCCCCAGCACTCCACCTCCAAGAATCAAGCAGGGGAGTGATGTACGAGAGAGCTGAGGCCACGTGGCTCCATCCCATGGTTCGGCCGAACCGGACATGGTGCCCTCTTGGCCCTGCTGACGTGGCACAATCCGTGGCACACTTCCTGAAGTCCATTTCCACCCTTGGATCATAAGTGTGCGCTCAATCAATGGTTAAAGAGCAAAACACATGGATCCAGCCATGTATCAACAAGGCGAAGACAAAACAGGTACATAGCCACACTCTATGACAAGCGGGGACCACAGTGGTGGGCCCACCTTGCCATAGGTGGGTCGGCCGAACCATGGATGATGGACCCAGGCTACCTACATACTCCAGGACAGGGTGATACCTTCTAAAAGCACCTGGCTAGGCCCACATGTCATAGGGGGTCGGCCGAACCCCCCTGATGCCCAGCCAGGTCGGTTACCTCTCCACCGACTTGAGCACACTTCCCACGTGCTGGTTTGGTCATCACCGTTCATCTGAGGCGGTTTCAAGGGCGGTTTATCCAAGAGCTAAGGTTGAAAGGCACATGGATTGATGACATGGCACTCCTCTCATTCTCACTATAAATACCCCCTAGTCCTTCACTTTAGATCAAGGAATAGAATACCAAGTGTATCATAGAGAGAAAGACTACTTTAGTAGTTCTAATGCTAGAATAAGAGGGAAGAGAGTGAGGGAAGTCTTCAGGAGAAAGCCCCGGGCCTATCGGGAGTCTTCTCCAAGGTGTACCTCAGCGGATGCAAGCTACTAATAAGTTTTCCATCTGAGTCCTTCTAGCATTTAATATTCTGGTTCTGATATTTTAAGTATATACTTGCTTTACCTGCACATTGCTTTACTTTATGAAGTGCTCTAGTCTCTAGCTAAGATTAGAGTAGTAAGTATAGTGTAGACGTGGTGTCTAGGCTATATCTTATCAGTGTGGGCCGCTTGTGGTTGCCACCACGTGTGTAAGACAAGTTATTAAAATGGCAGGGCATCAATACAATAGTACAGCCACCTCAGGTAGGAGTTATATCTCCTACTGTTTCGCCTGTCGCCTCTTGTAAAGGGAGGAGGTGGTAAACCTCTTTATACTTAGAAAGCCAAGACCACATATCTTTTGCTACATAGGAACCTCTCTGTACCTATATCCTAACCCCCTTGATCACCAACCCCTTTGATCACTATCTGACGGCCTTGGACCTAGTTATTTCACTTCACGTTCCCCGTGGAAAATATGATACCTGGAATACTCCCGATAAAAGTTACATTGACTACCGTACACTTGCGGTATATCCGTTTGCCACCTTTGGTGTCAACACTTTGCTTCATCATCCCCTTCTTGCAATATTGCTCTTTGTGCCCCACTTGCTTGCAACTATAGCAAACTACACCATTGTCTTTCACAAAAGTAGTCTTATGAGGGACAAAGGCGGCTTTGCCCTTCTTGGGGGTATAGCCAAGACCCTCCTTATTAATGGAGAACCTTTGACTACCCAAACACTTAAGCAAGCGGGCATCTCCACCATAGGCATTGCCTAGTGCTAGAGTGAGCTCATGCACCTCCTTCTTGAGGTTCTTGTTCTCAACCAAGATTGTGGCATCACAAGTGACACCAACATCCATTGATGTGGTAGAGGTGGATGTGCTACAAGAAGTGTTAGTGGAGGCAACAACAATAGGTGTATCAAGAATATCACAAGTAACACCTACATCACATGTTGTGGGCACATCCTCTATCTTAGCCGACTCCAAAAGTGATGAATGAGCTTTCTCAAGCTTGGAGTGAGCTTCTTTTAGGCACTCATGGTCTTCCTTTAGACACTCATGAGAAGCACTAAGCTCATCAAAGGATTGCTCAAGGAGTTTCTTCTCCTTGGTCAAAGCTTTGCACTCTTTCACTTTCTTCTTAAGATAACAGTGTGTGTCACGCAACATGTCAAGGAGCTCCTCGTTGGAGAAGTCCTCCTCCTCACTCTCACTACCACTCTCATCGGATTCAGATTGTTCCTTTGATGGCTTAGCCATGAGACAAGTCGGTGAAGAGTCAAATAGTGATGGCTTACTAGGGATAGCAAGTCTAGCAATGGCCTTCTTCTTGGTGATCTTGTGATCATCAACACTATCATCATCGTCATCGGAAGTAGAAGCATCACTATCCCATGTGACACAATAAGAATGCCCCTTCTTCTTCTTGAATTTCATCCTTCTTGGACTTCTTCTTCTTCTTGTCATCCTCATCATCACTATCATTCTTGCGAGGACAATCGGCTGTCAAGTGGTCCTTGCTCTTGCACTCATAGCATCTCATGGTTGGACCCTTGCCTTTGGTGAAATCTCTTCTCTTTCTAGCAACATAACCCTTCTTTCTCATGAATCTTCCAAATCTTCTCATAAGAAGTGCCATCTCCTCATCATCATCACTTGAGCTTTCTTCATCATCACTAGATACTTGCTTCTTTGCTTTGCCCTTGTGCCTTGATGAAGTTGCCTTAAATGCAATGCTCTTCTTCTCATTCTTGTCCTTCTTCTCTTCATCCTTCTCTTCTTTGACTCCTTCATCTTTCTCTACTCAGTATGTCTCTTGTGTCATGACATCATGTAGCACTTGTGTTAGAGTCACCTTTGAGAGATCCTCCCGCACAATGATAGTAACCAAAGTCTCAAACCGGGGAGGTAGGCATCTCAAGAACCAATGGGAGAAGTCTCTATCACTAATTGTTTCACCAAGAGCCTTCAAATCACTAATAATGATACTCAATCGGTGAAACATCTCCGGTATGCTCTCATCATCCTTCATCATGAAGCTTGCAAACTTGTCCTTGAGAATGTATAGCTTTGCACTCTTGACCATGGTGGTGCCTTCATATGAGTCTTCCAATCTCTTCCACACCTCATGAGCAAACTCCAAGTCCTTGATTTTCTCAAAGATCTTCTCATCAAGAGCACTATATATTGCATTGAGGGCAATATCATTAAATTGAAGCTTCTCCTCTTCTCTTGGTGTGGGATCATTCACACCAATCACAACAAAGTCCTTCTCAACAATTTCCCACATCTTTCTATTCATTGATTTCAAATGAGCTTTCATTTGCTTCTTTCAATACCCATAGCTTGTGCCATCAAACCGAGGTGGCTTGCCCATATGGTTGATCAAGTTGTTGTGAGCCATATTGACACCGAAGGATGTTAAGCCTTACAACAACGGTGACCACGGCTCCAATACCAATTGATAGGTCCAAAGAGGCTAGAGGGGGTTGAATAGCCTATTTAAAAATATACAAACAACACTTGACCAAAGGATTAGTAATAACAACGGCGAAGCGAATTTTGTGCTAGCCTACTTAAAATTGCAAGCCTCCCTAACCGTTCTAGCTATGTCTCTAGAAGCACACACAAGCTAGATTATGTTGCAACTAATTTACTCCTAGGTGGACAAGCAAATTACAAGAACTACTACTACACAAGTAAAGTGCTCAAAGTAAGGGAAGAAGTGTAGTAGTGTTATACCTCCGAGTAGGGTAGTTAGCCAATCACCGATATGAGTACCAATACACATGAAAGGTGACGGTCACAATGAAATCCAAATCAACACAATGGAGATAATGAATTTATCCCGAGGTTCACGTGCTTGCTGGCACACTAGTCCCCGCAGCGTCCGGTGCTTTCAGATAGTCAGAAAGCATGATTCTTCACCGGACGCTCCAAGAACCTCACCGGACGCGCTGGAGTTACTGTTCATTCACAAGGTTTTAGGTTAGTGCTCTAGATCTAAATGCATATGCTCAACTATGTCATCTAGAGGCACTTGATGACCGAGGTTGTTAACGAAATTTCACCCCTTTAATAGTACGGTCATCTAATCTAAATGTGATCATACTCTCTATAGTGTCTTGATCACCAAAATGAAAAGAGCCCTATGAAATTTACCTTTGCCTTGAGCCCTTTTCCAAATTCCAAGTTGAGAAGCATTTGATCCAACATCGTGATGGACTTACACCACTTGCATGGACGCCGTCATAGCTCCCCACTTGTTCTACTAACCAATCTTGTAATCACAATACTTAAGCACATGGTTAGATACTAGGTGTCATCAATTAGACAAAACTAAACTAGAGCTTTCAAGGGTAAGGGCGCCTGGTTGTCTAGCTCTTTGATCATGTATTGTCCTGTAAAACTCAATTGCCAAAAAGAATACCTAATCTCATGGAGAGGGGTTAGGTTTAATGCCGCTCCATGATTAGCAATGGATGTTGGTTTATAATTCCAGCATAAAGCTCCCTAAGTGGGTGGACCTTCATGTGCCCACATTTTTTTTAGATTTTTCATAAAGGTATGGACGTTCATATGCCCACATATTTTTGGTGTTTTCTAAGAAATGTGCACCTTCATGTGCCCACATATTTTTGGTATTTTAAAGTTTATGAATGTAGAAAGTAAATATGATGCAGAAATCTATCTAGACGCAGGCAAATTATTTTTGTGCCACAACAGTGAATAGTCTTTATGAGCTATGCCACAAGATTAGTCACATGCGGCTTTTAGATTTTATTATGTAAAGAAATAAATATTTTTATTTTCTTTCAATGCAGGAAAGTACATATGCAATTACTAAGACACTAATGTACTGCTGAAAAGTAAATATGGATAGGTACCAAGTTTACCTTTTGGCGAAAGCTCGGTGGTTTAAAGTCCTCCGAACAGAACTTATTGTCTTGTTTGTGCTTCCTTGGTGCATCGTCGGGTTATGATGGTAACCCTGGTTGCACCTCCAATGATGATGAACTGGAAGGTGACTCCTTATTCCTCCATCGCTGAGGTTGGAGTCTCATCCTTCACAGTCTCTTCTTTCTCGCTCCTGTCATTGGTTCACTCACTTCAACTGATGGCAAGGGCGAGTAGAGCCAATTTTATGAAATGTTGCATTGATCTTATTAAGTGGGAAGTGCGCCTCCTAAGCTTGATTCTTTCTCTCCTTTTTCTGCACCTTTGTGTTGTGATGATTAGTGGGGAGAGAGAGCTTTCTTGTCTCATTAATGAGGAAAGTAAACCTCCCCCAAGCTTGCTCTTAGAAGTACCCTTGCATCATGATAGTGCTTGCTTGATTTTCACAATGTCCTTACTTTATGTCAAATTATGCATTGATGTGCTTCTATTCAGCACCTTCTTGGATAGCTTCTTGAGATTATCTTGATCTGAATTACTTGTCAGAAGGGGCTTCTTTGTGCTTGAGCAGGATTTCTCATTCTTTTTCACCATCTAATCCAGGAGACGTTGATGTGGATAGTAACATGCTTCTTCATTGACTCTTGGTTGATGGATTGATGATCATTGGAGATGAATACTCTAGTTCAGCTTTGATTGTCCTTATTTGTGTGAGTGCTTCACCTCCAATGACTTAGGGATTTCATCCGACGACCATAGTTGTTCATGACTTCATGAGACATCACCGACAGACCACCACTGCCAAGTGAGGTGTGGGAGATGCACACTGTGAAGTAGTGGCATCTCTTCATCCTGGTCCGTGCCATCGGTGTATGAGCTGCTAGCTTCGAAGATGATGAAAGCAGGCATCGGTCTGGCCATACAGCCGCCGGCCTTCTAGACCAGCTTTGTATTCCTTTAGATCTACTTGTGGTTACTTTCGAGAATAAATCTAAATTGGTATAAAGCCGCAGGCCTTCTAGACCAGCTTCGTGTCAGTTTCAGATTTATACTTGGGACTAGTCACCGCTAAGTTTTCTGCTTCACGGACCCTAGATCGGCTAGTTAGCCGATGTAGTTGTGCTTCACGAGAAAATCCATTTAACCGATTGTTCCCTGCCAAATCGGTTAAATAGCCGATTTTTGTCTGTTTGACGTTCAGACAGCCTGAACAGAATGATTTGACATGTTAACATTAATCGATTATGCTTTAATCTATTATAACTATCTGCATAAACTTGTTTAATATAGATTGTTCTATCTGTTCATACATATCAATCGATTATGCATCATTTTAGTATCTATTTCCGTGGCCAAACACGTATACATGCCGGAATCGACTCTTTAGTTGATTTCCGATTGAATCGGCTCTCAGAGCCACATAATTGGAACTACCTAGACACACCGGTTAGTTCCGCCCTGTGATTACTGATTACTATTTTTTCCTTGTCAATTGCAGGTCAAATTGACTGGCACGCTTGGGTGTTACCGACACTCTCAGACCGGGTCCGAAGCTAGCTGGATCTGCGAGAGCTCTACTGCTTTCAAGGGTCGTTTCCGGCTTCGCTGGTGTGTTGGGCTTAGGGAACCACTTTTTGTGCCAACACACTTTTTGGCACGCCCGGTGGGACCGATCGCTGAAGACCATGGCAAAAGGGAAGACCGCGGCAGACGGCTCCTCCAAGGAGGCCGGAGGCCCCAGAGATGACGGTGTCCTCAGGGTCAGGATCGAAGACCTCAACGAGGAGGATGCGGCAGTGCTGAACAAGATCGTCGAAGAATTCGCTGATGCCTGCCTACTTTCATTCAGCAAGCAGCGCGATGGCTCCATAGTGAAGAAGAATGCATTCCCGAGGTGGATCATGGACGGCCATTCTGATAAATTTAAAGAGGAGTGCAGGGCCGACCTCAAACAGATGCTGGAAGAAGCGACCTGGGAGGCCGCCCATTCAGCAGTCGGCCACCACCACAAATCCTTCCTGCAGACGTTCTATAACATCATGAAAACCGTCCTCAAGCGACAGGATTAGGAGTCTTTGGGTCCGGTTTACTTCAACATACCCGCAGAAGACGCGGATTCAAAAGCAGCGGCAGGGACCTCCAATTCCTCACCGCAACAGCCGAGCCAGCCGAAAGCGCCAGTGCAAGGTGCCACGGTGGCCGGTTCGGCTCAAAAAATAGCAGCTTCTCCCAGATTATTCAAAGATCACATTCCAGAGGAGATCGCCGCTTTCATGCAGGCCACCGGGCAGATGGTAAACTCGATGAACTCACCAGTGGTGAACCCGGTGGCTAGAAGTACGCTGGCGCCAGACACGGCCAACCCTACCCCTGGATACCACGAGGGGATTACATATCAGGACCTTCAGGTAGCGCCGCATCCGGGGTACGCCCAGACGCCTAACAATCAGCTGCTGGAGCAGATGAGTGCCATGCTCCGTGATACGTTCGGTTTGCAGCCAAAGACCGGGACTGGAATCAAGTACAGGCGTCCTTACCCCGAGTGGTACGACCGAGTGACGTTGCCGCCCAGGTATCGGTTGCCCGACTTCTCCAAGTTCAGTGGGCAGGACGATGTCACCACCATGGAGCACATCAGCCGCTACCTGACCCAGCTCGGCGAGGCCTCATATGAGGTAGCTCACAGGGTCCGGCTCTTTCCGCTATCACTGACAGAGCCAGCGTTTAGCTGGTTCGCGTCCATGGAGCCTGGCTCGATTCAAGGTTGGGAAGATCTGGAGACCAAGTTCCATAATTACTTCTTCTCTGGCACCGGGGAGAAGGACATCACAGATCTCACCAACATGCGCCAAAGGCCGAATGAAGTTGGATCAGCTTTCGTCAGGCGATTCAGGGAAACCAGGAACATGTGCTACTCCTTGAACCTGAACGACAAGCAGCTCGCCAAGATAGTGGTCAGTGGGCTGCTCCCACACGTCCAAGAAAAGCTGGTGGGCACCAACTTCAACAGCATCAGCGAGGTGATGCAGAAGGTGGCCGCATTAGAGCAGCAGGCCCAGAGCTTCAAGAAGGAATCAAAATACAAGCAGTCGGCTTACGTCTGTAATTCCGACTCAGAGGATGGGGAGGACGAAGAAGTGGCCACTGTTGAGCTCAAATAGGGTACAAAGCCCATGGCCGTGCCAAAAGGTTGGAGCGCGGAGGATCAATATGACTTTGACACGCGCAAGCTGGACAAGCTCTTCGACCTGTTAGTCAGCGCGGGCCACATCACCTTCCCGGCCGACTACGTCAAGCCATCTCCTGAAGACTTGCAGGGGAAACCGTTCTGCCAGTACCACGGCCTCACCTCACACTCCACAAACGGCTGCCGCAATTTCAAAGCACCGATCCAGAAGGCCATTAGGCGCGGCCTGTTGAAATTTGAGGCCCCTCCCAAGGGGAAGATGAAAATCGATAAATTCCCATTCCGGAAGGGGCAGAACATGGTCCAGATTGCAAATCCCCCAGCCAAGGTGAAGGTGCTGACCTCCGAACGGGCCAAGAAGAACTCCTCGGTTGATACCAATGCGCAGATCATAGCTGAGGAGCTGGCGCTGAACAAAGAAAGGAGGGAGCAGAACCAGAAGCAGCTAGAGAAGGGAGAGTCCAGCGGCACCAAGAGCAGGAGGCCCACACATCAGCATCTCCTGAATAAGTGGCGGCGTCAAAAAGAGAAGGACCATCAGAGGCAGCTGCAGCGCGAAGAGGAGGAATACCGCAGGTGGCTCCGCGAGGAAGAAGAGGCGCGCTATCATGAAGAACTGGCTCGCTGCCGGGAAGGTGAGGAGGATCACGGGCATTGCCCGTTCTTCCGACACTGCTGGAACGAAGGCTTGAGACTGCCAACGCTGTGCAATTGTCCAGAGTGCAGCGATCAGTACCGAGAGTATAGGCAATCCCAGGTCAACCGCCGGTCTGTGCACGAGAGGCTAGGAAGCCCCCGTAGCCCGTGGGATCAGCGTGAAAAAAGGGACCTGCGCGATCGGCTTGATGAGGCGGTGGTTGAACGCCAACAGCCGGTTTGGCAGGAGAACCAGTGGTGCCCGGGAGATCTAACTAGAAGCCAAAGACGCCAGGTGCAGCGGCTCAGGAACAGGGAGCTCCAGGCTGAGGGGCGTGCCAAGCAAGTGTGGCGCGAAAAGCCTTCACAAAGTAATGGGAAAGCTGTGGCCGACGCGTAGACGGTGTTTGTGCTACCTGCAGAGTTCAGAGCCAAGAAGTACAATACCGATTCTGACTCAGACGACTCAGGATCAGAAGAAGGAGTGGCCAAGTTAGTGCTCGCACAGCAAGCTACTTTTGACAAGCCGGCCAAGAATCGACATCTGAAAGCCCTCTACCTCAAAGGTTACGTCGACGGCATGCCCATGACGAAGATGCTGGTGGACGGCGGCGCCACTGTCAATCTCATGCCCTACACCACATTCCGCAAGCTAGGCAAGGGCCCCGATG